>OY987267.1:4709909-5309909 GCA_963920665.1 Straminergon stramineum | reverse complement strand
TCAACTACTTTGAGCATAAAACTTTTAAACTTGTTTTCATTTGCAAGTTTAAAATTTTTTTGCCTCCAAATATTCATTTAAATGAAAATTATATTCTCGAAAAGCTAATCTATTTTCTTGTCTCAAAAAAAGATTCAAAGATCATGCCAAAAATTGAGATTATAGGAACCATAGTGATCCAAAACTTCACATGTCTTTGAAGTGTGGGTCACTTAGGGGTTATGAAATTGATCAAAATAGTATGAATCAAAGTTATTTGAATAAATATCAATTAATCAAATAAAATAGAAAAATTAGTGAATTTAAAAAAAAGATTTTCTAAAATTCCAATGTTGAGATGGACATTGAAGGAATCTTTATGACTTTTGCAATAATTGCCTTTCGAATGCATTATTTAAAATTGTGAAGAAGCTATTGTAGATGACACAAAGTTTTGTTAAGAAAGCAAACTTTAACCTTAAAGGATGATCACTTTCAATAGAAGTTGGTTTCTCCATCAACTCATTTTTGTGACTACTACAACTTTTACTTCATGCTTTGTTTGAGTTCTAATGCATGCTCATTTTCCACATGAAGGTGACTTATTTCAACTACCACTCTTTTAGGGTTCCCGCTTCTGGATGAGGGTCGATATTTTGGTGCCAATGGTTCTTCCAAGTCGAAAATAGGGCTTTAAAATTTCAAAATTTCAAAAGGCATCACTTGTAGCATGGAGCCCTAGTATGTATTTTTGCAATCTTTTAAGTGATATGAGCATAATCCTCAATTATATTATCATAAAGTTTCTATCCATTCTTTAGTTTTAGTTTTATTATAGATTGAACAATTTTAATAGATATTCAATTATGAAAGTGACAAATAGGTCCTATGAAGTCATTATGTCAATATCAAAAGAACACAAAATCAACGTTGTAGTATCTAATTTTTGTATACATTAATATTTGAAGTCTTTTGGCATGTAATTTTATTTTATTTTTGCAATGTTTCATGGAATTCATGTATGAATAGAATGCTTACTAAAATTCTTTGAATATTGGTGCAATTAACACTAGCCAATTTTGTACCTAGTATTTGATATTGGATGTACTATGAACTTTTAGATTTTCAAAGAACAAAATAAAATTGATCGAAATAAAACATAGAAGTTTAGTAGAACCCTAAATATAATGTATTTCCAAATACTTAGAGATTCCCAAAATGTAAAAAATCTTCCAATCAACCAAATACATTATAAAGAATAAAATTTTCTATAATCCTTAAATTGATTCGGAGGAAGCTCACTATGAACACATGTATAAGACATAAATATTATTAATTTGATAAGGTCTTAGTCAATCAATGTAATATGCACTCTTCAAATATTGATTGCAATCTTGAATTTTCTTATTAAGACAAAAGATAGGGCCATTGCAAAAAAAACTTGTGGCATTTCCTCTCATATATTCCTTCAAACAATCTATGTCAAGTTCTTAAATTCAAGCACAATCTTGTGAATAATGATTCAATGTTGGTGGTGGAAATGAAAATTTTGACTCTTTCCAAAATTTTATCTTCTAAGAAGCAATTTAGAAGGAATTATTGATTCTAGAAAACATTTTGTAATTGAGGTCATAATAGTGGTTGGGAGGTGGGAGGTGGGCAATCATCATGTATGGGCTGAATTTAGCCTTTCAAATTGTTGAGTTTCTATCATATATTTTTATTTCATAAGACTTGTATTTTTATTCCTTAAGATTTTGTATTGTCTATCAATGTAAAAAACCTCTAAGATTTTCTTAAATTTTTTGTCATTTTCATAATTTTATTGCAAAAGTATAAAAAATGAGTTAATATAACATAAAGAATTCAACTAATTAGAAGTCTATATACAAGGGTTAAGTTGTGTTGAAGAGTAGTGGCAAATTTCTCAAGCCTTTTTATAATTGAATATTGAAATTTTTCTATTTTTAGTGGCACAATTTAAACTTGAAAGTCCTTGAAAATAATTGATTTCTAAATGTTTTACATGGATAGAAGCTCTAGTGTACATTGTTTGAATACCAAAGCTCCAATGTTTTTATTATCAAAGCTTCATTCAAATTTGCATTATTTAAAACTTGAAATATGTGAATTTTCTAAATCCTTGAAGAATTTCTAAAATTACAATTATAAATTGCAAATTTTTGTTCAATTTCAATTTATTTATTTATAACATTGTAAATGTTCAACTTAATCATCTAATGAATTTCGATGTTTTTAAAGTTTATATATTTTATATTTCTTGATTTTAAATGAATTCAATTGGAATAGTTTTTCTATTGAATTTTATATATTTTACTAAGCTACTATATTGGTATGGTAAATGATCAACTCAAATTTGAAAGCGAATTTAAACAAGGATTGGTCAGTATCATCTATGTCAACTATGAGTGGTAAATTGGATGAAGTATCTAATACCAAAGACTGTTACCATACTCTCCTTCACCAACACAAGGAGTTGTTAGAGAAAAATTGAATAGACCAACTAGAGATTTTGGCGTTAAAGGAGTATGAAGTCAATTTCAAGAGCCATGTCCATCAAATAGAAGTTGAACGTGATGAATTGATCAAGTTGTGCATAGATATTAACAATGAGCTTGCTATCAAGAAACAAGAATATGTGACCTTACATATAATTATAAAGAATATTAGGACAATACAAAGTTAAAGGCCATATTCGTTATATTGAGACCTTTCGCAATCTCAATTTTATCCTCGATGCAAGGATAAACCGTTTTATCTCTTTACTGGTATTTTTTTATAAATAGGTAATAACACCAACTTTTAGAATTTCATTATAGGATCACTATTTGCGCATTATTTATTTTTGGTTTCAATTCCTAATTTTTTAAATGAATTTTCTAATAACTAACATTTTGTCTCAAAATCTGTGAAAAGTCTCAATGTAATGAATATGACCTTAGTTGATTCAAAGGTTTGTTGTTGTATACCCTGAGGAGAAGGAAGAATTGCAAGTGGAGTTTTTGAAGCTACAAGAGGAACATTGAGCCGTTCTAATTTGACTTAACTATTGTGTTGAAGCTTAATCATCCAAGTCTATTGGAACTATGTTGGAGCACATTAAGACTTTGGAGAATGATGTTTGAGTATTAGCCGCGTCTAATGACAAGTTGCACCAAGAGAAAGAGAAGGCAAATGAATTTTCTTGGTTTATTTGGCAACAACAACAACATGAATCTCCATCTCCATTTTCACTCTTTCGATCTTATGAATTGCATTGTGATGTCTGTCTAAGCATGATGAATTTGCATAAGGGCCATGAGTTGACTAGAGAGCAATTTGAAGAAATTTGGGAGTTGGCGGATCAATTTAACAACATGCAAAACTTGGTTTGTGAGATGTTGATTCAAGGTGATTTATCACTAGATGATTGGTTAGTTTTGCTATATCCAAATACTGATGTTGCTGCAAGAGCCCTCTTATATTACATAAACTTTGAGAAGTAACTACAACATAGAAGACATGTAAACTTAAACATCAATCCCGAAACGAAAATTCAAATTGTTGACCATAGAGCTCAACTTGTTGAGGTCGCAAAGAGTCAAGAAACTCAAGATCTCTGGAAGGAAGAGATGATCAAATTACAAGATTCCATCAAGATGGTGAATTCTAACTCTATGACGAATATTCATGTGGTGTCGCATTGTAAATGCGGGCATTGTATAGAAATGTATATTTACATGTCTTTTGGGATGGATTTGATTACAATAATGTAGTGTGAAATATGATGTTAGTTGAAGTAGCTATAAGATGACACTTTCTTCTTGATAAATTGTAAAAAAGAGGAATCATTGAAGAGCTTCATGAAATTGATATAGTTTTCTTTGTTTTTCTAACTTTGGATTTTAGTATGTCGAATTGGAGGTTTTTTTCTGAGTCTCTAGATGAAGAACCTCAATTGGAGTTTGAATTTGAATTTCCTTTATTACAACTGCTGGATCAACCTCTTTTGCCGTTAAGTCTTGCACTGCCACATGAGCGTCCACAAGAAAAAGATAGGTCTTCTTGACTGTCAAAGCAACCTTGATTAGAGCAACAGTGATACAAAAACCTTCAGCGCGATGCTTGAGCGTTGATGATTTTGTTGCAAGTTGGATGTGTAGAGTCTGGGAGTCAAGAAGTGACATTTGAAGGGTGTTTTGAGGGTTTAAATGTTAATCAATCTATTGTATGGTTAGGCATGTCAAGGGGAGTCATGGCCACCAACGTTGGCTAGAAGTGCCAGTCAATCCTTTAATTAAGGTAGACCATGCAAAAGTATGTGGCAACTACCATCAAATGCATCCTCAAGTTCTAAAAGATGGAGTGATATTCCGATTGGACTTCTATTTTTTAAACATAGACATATATTAGATCCTAGTTCTTTTATTTTGTATTTAGAAGTAATTTCAAATTTTATTTTATATGTGTGAAGATGTAGGAGAAAAATATACAAATAGTTTGCCTTCTAGTAACTTTGGGGTGATTTATTTTCAAGTTAAGGATGTAGAATGAGTTTTATGATAAAAATAGATGACCAATGGATGATAGGGGAGCCACATGGATAAAGTATAGGTTGAAGTATACTTGACTTGTGTGGTTAAGGTAGAAGATAAGGTGAAGGAGGAATGGGACACTATTCATCGTCTCTCTTGTTGTGTTTGTAAGGTCAAATGTTTGAAGAGCCATAATGTGTTGAGTTTTATGAATTGAAAATTGAAAATTGAACGAGTTGTGTATCAGGATGTTTTGATTCTAAAATAATCGCACTTGCTTGAATTGGAGTTGTCATTCAAAAGTTGTGCTAGTTTGAGTGGAAGAAGATTTGTTGTCTTCTATATAGAAGGTCAGAAACTTTGAATGACCATAGAAGACGGATAAGTTTTTGGTTTGCAATGAAAATTGGAGAGAGTGAATGAGATTTTGTTAGTTTTCCATGAAACTATTATTTATTCTATTTGAAGTTTGTATGAATGAATTGTAAGTGTCGAATTGAAGAAGGGACTCCTGCCCTCATTTTTAAAGGCCAAAACTTTGGGCGGCCATAGAAGTTGGACAGAGTTTTAGATTGATTTGAGATTTGATGAAAGAGTAAAAAATTGTGTTAGCTTTCTTAAAAGCTATCATTCATATCATTTGAACTTGTAGAACATTGGTGGAATCAAATCAAAGTTCAGCCAAGGAATTGGAGTTTTGAGGAGATTTTGAAGACTTGTGTGTTGTGGCTTGTGGCTTTCAATTTCATTGTAAACTTTGTTGGTGCAAGCGGCATGGATCAAACCATTGCTTAGCCTCGTTTTGTGTCGTGATGACAAAGCGAGGTAGATGGCCTACAGGGTCGAAATTTGTTACATTCTCACGGTGAGGCACGATTGTTGGTCACCAGGAGTTTGAAATTTAGGAGCCAAACTTTTGAACGGTTCAGTTCATGGTTCGACTATCCCGTTTTATCCATTTGAAGTATGTGGTTTTTTATCATCTACCTTGACTATTACATCCATTTAGAGCTCATTCCATGATAGGCCAACGAAAAGCAGTTCCATGACAATTTAGAAGATTCAACGAATGAGATTCGAGATTTTGTACAAATACGTCTACTTGTGTTCTTCAGTCATTTTCAGTCGTACTCAAGATCCCCTTGATTTCCTGAGGCAAACCTCTCTCTACACGACAACGATATAGACGAGTTGTACTACAAAAGAAGTAGTAGTACAACCAGACAAATTTACTACTACCCATTATACCTTTACAATTCAACATACATATGAATGACTTTAAGCAACTCTAGATGAATTGGTGCAAGAAAGATTATTAATGCCACATACGAAGTAGAGTGCTATAATCAATCTACCTCTTTTTGGAATATAGACCAATAAGATGGTTGAGGGCCCAATCACCAATTCAAGGAAGTCAATTAACTTGTTTATTTTTGGGGCAATATTACAAAATGTTCAAAGATATTGACAAAGAAAGACCAATTCCATCATGGGAAGCTCTGATGCGGTTAGTGGAAGACTATGACAATTCTGTAGAAGAAGATTATCCTTGGGACAAGAAGTATGAATATATATCGTCAAATTGGTATGTGAATCCTTCTCCAACGGTATTGACAAATGGACATTTTTGTCATCGTACTAGGTAGCATAAATGGAATCTCACAACTACAATTGACTCGGTTGAATACAATTGGCCAAGAATCCCAAGACAATTCAACAACAATTCCCAGTGTGCCAAATCATACTAGTTATTTTATGAAGAGTATATCGATCACATTGATCCAGTTTGCTTCCGTACAACCATGTTTTGTGATTTTTTGTATCACATGTGTGCAAAGCATGGCGTAGTTATAGATGTGAATCGATATGATCAGATGCAACCACAGTTTGACATTCTACTCAAAATTAAGTACCAAAGCTCACGATGGTTGAGACTAGTTGAAATTATGGCTATAACACATTTCCTCTGTGGCCTACATTTGACCCTCATCAATGAATTCATTGCAACAAAATATTATGCAACTAAGAAGTGGTTGGCTTACCAATGAACAAATAACTCAAATTTGTTGGAGCGAGATGATGAAGTGACGGAGTGTGGCAAATTACAAAGGAAGAATACCATAGACAATCAACAATGCAACAAGAAAAACCGATACAATTGATGAGGGCATCAATTCAAGCTAGTAGAGGGCTATCTAGTTGTTGCTTTTTCAATTTCTTTGTCCATTTGGCTTTGTAAGTGTGAATGGGATCTATTTGCTTTTCCATTGTAATGTGTCCTTTAGTCGATCAAGTCAAATAGAATCTAATAGGTATTGAGGATGGAAAGAGGTCAATAGATTGGGAAGCAAAGTAGGTCAAATCAGCCTTAGATTCTTTTAGTAAAACATCTATATTTTTTTGAGCTACATGTTCAAATGTCTAGTTGTTTTTTTTCTCTTTTAAAATTTTTACTAGAGGATACACTAATAGTGTTAGTAAATTTTTAATTCAATTCAATTAATATAATTTAACAAATTATCATGTTGTATTTTTTTTGTATTTTAAACTAGCTAAGTCAATTTGTAGTATTCTAATAACCAAAATTGTTGAGAGTTACCATGAGAGTGATAAGGAATTAATTAGAATATTTTTCAATAATGAAATTGCAAGATCAATTTATTAATTGTTAATTGAGTGAGTTCTAGTGGAGTGCATGTTTGCTAAGCAAATTGACTAAAAGTATTGTAGTTGTTGTGTAGAGTTAACATGAATCTTATCTACAAAGCTCAAATTGATCAAAGTAGTTTAATGGATGAGTTTGTTGAAAATCGTTAAGAGATTTGATTCATAAAAATTATAGTTGAGTTGGTTCATTACTAGAAAATCTATTTCCAAATCAACAAAAAATGAACAAGAAAGTGTTGATTTGGTCTGTTAAATAGTTCTATGTTGATTGGGATGTGTTGACTTGAACAATATCCAACACAAATTTGTTGATTTTTTTGTTGATTTAGACAAGCCCAATTTTTTTTTTAAATTTTGAACCTAACCAAAGGGAAACCAATACATGGCACTTGCTAAATTATAAATTAAAGAACCATGCGCTAGGTGGCACCACCGCATAGGCCAGTCGCCTAGGTAGCACATCACACAAGTGGGCCCCCTAAGTGGAAATGCCACATGGGCACATAGGGGCGGAAAAGTTTGAGCCTTGCACCCAAAAGGCTAAAGTTTGAAGGCTTTTGGCCATTGCACCACCTATAAATTCGAGTGTTAGGTTTTGGTATTAGTTTTTATTTATTTACTTCTATTTTCCATTGATTTACTTCAAAAGCCATTTTGGTATAATAGAATAACTTTTTTTCAAAAAACTTTGACTTAAAAAAGTTGAATTATGAAGCTAATTTTGATCTCCAAAAATCCGTTTGAGATTTCAAGCCTCCAATCAAAAGTTATGGACAAATGTCAAAGAAGATGATTAAAAATGTCATTCCAAATCTGAATTTTGTCCATAACTTTTGATTGGAGGCTTGAAATCTCAAACGGATTTTTGGAGATCAAAATCAGCTTTATTTTTCAACCTTTTTTAGTTCAAAGTTTTTGTAATAGTTATTCTACTATGCCAAAACGGCCACTAAAGTCTATTGATTTTAAAAAATACCAAATTGTGAATGATTCAGTTTTTAAAAAAATCCATAATTGCAACTCTAGTGATTTAAATAATACATGAATGATTGAAACTTATTTGAAACTCTTGCAAGTCAAAATGAACAAAAAAATGTTGAATTTTTTTGTTGACTTGGACATTGTACTATTTGAATCAACAAAAAAATTTGAGACCATTTTCTTAATTTGTACTAAATCAACAAAAAAAACCCGGTAAAAACGGTCAATACAATATCCACTTCAATAAAAAATGTTGATTTTTTTTTCTATTTGGACATCATTTTCTTGTAGGATTTTTTGTATTTCTATTGGTGGAATATCATTGTGAGTAACAATGTGTGTTTTAAATTGAATCATTTATTTGTGTATATGAATTGGAAGTCAAATAGTTTTGTATAATAGTTGTTCTAATAGAAGGATTTACAATTTAGTATAATTGAGTAAGTATCAATTTGTGGTAATTACAATGGCATCAAGTTGATTATTTCATAGTCAATTTTCATTTGATGTGTGTATATTTGAATTGTCACTTATTTGCCAAAAACAATGGATGAGGGTATCATAGAAAACTAATAATTCCACTATATAAGTTTTGAATGATTGTTGACATTTCCATTTTCAAAATTTTGGCTAATTGTCTTTTGTAGTGTAGAAGAAGATAAATTGATAATTTGGTTTGATGTTTTTAGAATAATTGAGGCTATTTATTGTTCCATTCTCATTATGTGATGTTGGTGTTGTCAAATTGTCATTATAGGTCTAACTAGATGTAGAAGGCCTTAAGTAGCTTGGATTTGAATAGTGACAAATTGTCTTGGAGTCTATTCATGATGAATAGTTGTCTTTAGTCTTGGGGATGTAGTCAAGACAACTTGATTTTCCACTCTCCCAAGTCTCTTTTGGTTTAGGGTGGAAGTCAAATTGTCAATTTTTTTCCAATGAATTGGACAATGTACTCCTTCAAAATTAATACAAATTGTCTATGTTTCAACATGTATACGTACATTGTTGAATGTTGTACATTTATGGGTGGACATTTTCTTATGAGATTTACTAAATTGATCATTTGGAGTGGTTGCAAGTTGTAACAAATTGAAGTGACTAATCCAATGATTGGATTTGGGGCATATGTATTGTACAATTGTCTACTTGGAATATACAACTTTATGTGCATGAGTGGCAATTTGATTGTGTAATTTCAACAAGTGAATTTGTATGTGCTTAATCTACTAAACAATTTGTTTAATTGATATTTGAAGTGAGATTGAAATGAACGGAGTTAAGCGTGAAAAAATCTTTTGAGTGTATAGGATGTGGCGTATGAATGAGCTTAACAATTTGATGTTGTGGAAGACAAAATCTTTGGTTGTGACACTAAGTGCAAGATAGGACCAACATCAATACCAAATACAAATTGTCTAAAGGATGTTGGAGTTGGAGTTTATGGCCACAATCAAGTAAGGTGAATTTTGACCCATTGTTTTTTCTAGATTGATGAAGTAATGCATGTATTAGAAGAGTCGTAGCCTACTTGTATCCAGAATAGTTGTACCAATCTGATCTTGGAGTGACAAATTGTCAAGTTATGTGTATAAGAAATAGACCCTGTTGTCTAGTGGAATAGACAAGTGCAAATGAGAATGTTTAATGTTGATATGTTTGAGCATTTCTAAGTGCATGGAAATTGACAAATTGTTGGCAATTACAAATTGTGAGTAACTAGTAATTGGAGGATTCTATTGCCAATAATTCTTCGTTGGAGACCATGTGATTAATGATTGAACAAATTGACGAATTGGATTAGAGAGTTGTGTGTGTGTATTTGATTAATCTAAATTATATATTTTTGAAAATATGATGAATAAATTCTTTTGTGGGTATTTGGTTACAACTAATTGATGTTGCATGAAGAATGATTTGGTAGTTGTGAGCGCCAAATTATCCACCCTCGGTAATTTGCAGACACAACTAGGTTTTGGGTTTCGGCTAAGTGACTCCTATCTTTGGATGTCTAAGCGTGGTTCATTGTGTCTTCCAAACAATGAATCTTTTTACTAAGTGCCTAAGTGACCCCAAATTGCAAGATTCGCTTAAACTACTTCTAATATTTTGGGCTAACCAGATGGAGGGCTTGCTAGATGATTTGGATGGAACCTATGCCAAAGTAGAACTATCCTAGGAAACCTCTAGTTCATCCCGTGCCATTTCTAAAAACGTAAGACTCAACCCTATCCAACCTTCCTAACCAAAGTTATAGGTGGATGAAGTTTGACCATCATTCAGTTTTTCAAACTTCATCCATTGATTGCACCTAGTTCTCCAATTCAAAGAGATCCGAAATTTTGAGGAATGGTTCACAAGAATTTCTCCTATCTAGATCTGGAGTTGGGCCTTGATTGGGAATTTCTGCTGAATTTTCATCCAAGCCTTACCTAAACTTCATCCGCTAATTTCTCCTAATCTATACTTCGGAATTAGCTTTTCTTTCCGGCCCTGGACCCTAATTGGTAGCCTCCTCCAAATTTACTTAGCTCTCTATCAAATTCGGAGTTTAGCTATTCTTCATCCAATTTTGACCCTAAACTTCATCTAGCAATAACTTTCTCAATTTTCACCTGATTTGGGCGTGCCTTAGGGTTTTGGAAAGCCACGACCTCTTTCTTGAAGCTTACGTCCCCGAAAAATGGCCTGACCTAAATTCCTAAGGGTCTGACCTAGGGGTAGGCCTCGGCCCAAGCTACTAGCTTCTAATTATGGGCCTAGGGAAAGGTTGGAAAGAATTAACTCATACCTCAGAAATTGAGTCATTAATCGTGCCCACCAGAAGCTCTACCTCCTCCACCATGAACTCCCATGCCATGAGACAACGAACCACCTTTCTAATCATAAAATATTTGAATACAAAAGGTTACTTGTTGATTTTATCCTATTTCTTTCTTTCGTTCTTCTTTTACCTTTCTACAATCCTCCCTACATACTATGGCGGCCCAACTAACCCCTACTCTTACCTACTAAGCTAATCTTAAGTACGTGTCATATCTTCCTCTAAAGTTGAGCTACTTCTTATGTCCTAGTTCTTATGTCTTACACTTAATCTCATGGTAATCACCTATTTCTAATCTAATGGCTTAAGTGAGACTTGAAGATTTCACCTCCTATCTTATCTCCTTCCACTCTTAATCTTCAAATTGCCCTCTACTTGTCATTCCTCCAGCCCTCCACCATCTTCACTCCCTCTTTTTTTGCTTGTTTCTATTGTCTTGGTGAGGCTTACAAGAGACGGGGAGTTGGATTCCCCGCCTCAAGGCAATGTTAGAGTGATGGGGACCCTTGGGCGGTGTCTTCTCTCTCCCCTTGCCTTAGCTTGCTGATTTCTCCTTTTCTTCTTCCCTCATTGTGACTTCTAGACTCCCCAACCGGGTCATCCTTAATCACTGGACCTCCCCGCCCAACCCTTTCCTTACCCACCGATCCCCCTCTCCCCTCTTTCACTCTCTGTCTCCCCTTCCCTTATCCACCGACCCCCCTCTCCCCTCTCTCAATTCCTATCTCCCCTCTCTTCTTTTAATTTTTGGTCCATTCCTTCTTAATTTCTAACCTCCCCCCTCTCCTCTTAATTTCTAGCCCCCCCCTTTCTAGCAATATCCGATCTGATTGCCCACTGTACCCGGCCCGGCTGCTTATTGTGCCTGGCCCAATAGCCCACTATGCTCAGCCCTGGCTCCCCCTATATTCGGGTGCTGGGGTGTTTGTCTAATCCTTTGTACTAATTTCTAAAGCTTGGGAGAATAAGGCCAAAGGCCAATATGTGGTGACCTAGGTTCGTGGGGGCGAGGGACTCTACTTTCCCCTAGCTATCCTACATGTTCCTCTTGACCTCTAATTCATAGGATTTTTTTTGTAGAGGGGTAAACCTTGGTTTTTTCCAACACATTTTGGGAACTAAACCTTGTGGGGAAAACGGCCACGTGGTCTCACGGTTCTCCCGTAAGGTGGTTATAATGCACCGCCAAGACTTTTTATCCCTAGGGGGTTCAAAGCTTCGCCGTCGTTCCCCTTTTTAACACACTGCTAAGACTTTTTACCCTTAGGGAGTTCAAAGTTTTGTTGTCTAGTTAGACCCACTACTCTCACACCCTCGTGTCTCTCACCAAAGAATACCACGTCAATGTTAGAGGAAAACGAAACGAAAGAAAAGGAAGGGACCCTTAACACCCAAAGGACCAATGATATGGGTTAGTTACATAAATGACTTGAACTAAAGACCCCCCAAAGCGACATCGCTAGTCATATGGGGATTACTCTAGGGTTAGTACACAACAAAACAAGGAGAGCGACCAAGAGGGCCTCTCAAAGGTAAGCACTCACAACTTCTAATAACACAGTAAGTTAGCAAAGCTCCCAACCTCAAGCTTGGAAGGGTTACTATCACGCTCAATCAAAAGGCAAGGGACCCACAAAGACCTTGCAAGCTCCAAAATCAACAACAATGGCCAAAAGTGCTCAAAAAACACTGTTGCAAGGCTTATGGCTAAGATGCTACAATTTCCAACATAAATTAGACCCAATCGATCCAATTACACAAAAAAGGGGGTGGTGAGAGAAGAGAAGGAGTGCCCTTTTATACTCTTTTCCGGGCACCCACCTCTCCTCATTCATCTAAGTTAACCTTATCTTCGTGGATTTTCATCCAAACTCAAGGTTTTCATCCTATGATGGCCCACTAAGCTAACTTTTGGAGATTAACTCCGAATTGCAAACAGATTATGCCCTTGGCTTCAGAAGGTCATTTTTAGTCGAAGGTGTTTCCCCTCCCCCTCTTCTATCTTCAAAATCACAACAAAACCTAGCGCCAACTAAACGCCAAAATCCTAAATTTGGGGGGTTGACTTTTCTAGCAAAATGAACTAGCCTAGGCTCCTAAGTGGGTATGGGGGAGTGAGAAAGGACCTATTTTGCACTCCATTCCACTTTCATATGCTCCCGTTCCGCCGGTCAAACCCGCCGTGGACTTTAAATTCCTTTAATTGTTGGAGAATTTTGCATGTTTGGGTACTTCTGACTATCGGAATGCCATGAAACTTGTTGTGGTAGCTTATTAACATAAAAGAAGCTATGCTAATTTTTAGTGTGAATTTACCACCACCTAGGGAATTTCTAGGAATTTTTTATATCGCAGGTTTGGGTAGTTGATCGTCCAGAAAGACATCTTCTGACTATCAAAAAATTCCAAAACTTTTCGTGGAACCTCCCATAGGATCCCACAATACACGTGTAGGCTCATATTTTTACTCTACACATCGGCCTAGGGGGGACATAATCCACCCCCTCGTTTAATTATTGGTGGTCGAGGAATCTTCCACACCAGAGGGAATCTTGGCAAACCAACTTCGTCATTGGTTCCCGAACACAGGTTTAACCTCTAACCACCCTCCTTCAACCTGAGATTCCTCCATGGTCCCATCTTGGTACTTTCAACATATGCAAGACAATAATTGGGGTTCCGCTATTTCATCAATGAAATGGGGAAACTAGAACCTATATTTGGGAATTGATTCATGTGCCTTACTAGGGTCCCTTCAACCAATTCTAGCCTAAAGATGTCCTTTTTATGTGGTGTTTTGAGCTTGATACACCCATCACTTGAAATTGACCAATTTGCCACAACTAGTTGGGTTTTAACCTATTTAAAACTCGTAGTTGGGCCAATCTAGCTATAATACTCTAAAACTAAACCAAATACTATATTGGAATGTGACACTCCTATTTTGGATCTATACTCTTTGGGGGACTTTTTATATACAAAAATGCAATTAAAATACCAAAATACGAAAAAGAGAAAGAGTGAGACCCTAGTGACGAATTAGGGGCTCACAGTAGTGTACTTGGGAGCACAAAGAAAAATAATGAACTAGGTTTGAAACAAATTGACAAGCTAATCTTGCATTTGGATGTGTAATGACAATTTGTACGTGAATCCTAATATCTAATTGCCTTTGAAATTGTTTATTCATTGTATGTTTGTGTTGATTGACCTACTTGTAAAAGTGTGAACCGTTGATGTTTGATTGTCCATGAGTGACAAATTGATCCAACTATATAACCCAATGCATTGAGACAATTTGAATTGTACCTGCATAAGTGTAAGTGTTAGATGTGAAGATTGTAGATTGAATAACAAATAAAGTTGAATCTACCTCATCCCATGCACATTGGAACAAGTGGATTACATAATACAAGTTTGACATTGGCATGATAATTTATAAATTTGGCTAATAAATAGTTTACTGCATAAATTGGATCAACAACATTGAACACGTTTAATTAAAGAACTATTAGTATATTTCTAGTTTAATATTGAATTTCAAATATATGTATTGGCAATCCATATTGATGTTTGTATTTTAGGTCAAGATTCACATCAATCTTGACAACTAATCTAGTGGAATTTTGTTTTGGGAAGGTCAATAAATCTATAGTTGTCTAACTAAAGTCAATTATTTTGTATAATGGACACTTATTATAGTCTTTTTAACGATTTGGGGGAATGAATAAATAGAAACCACACTCTTAAATCAAATTGTCATAGTCCAATACAAATGCTAAATATATTAGACACAATGTATGCAATCCTAGTCTTATATAGTATTCTAGCTCATGTGTCAAACCTACTGTTGAATCTTGAAATTGATATCAAATTGTCTTGCTAAAGGGCATGTACTATCACCATTTCCCTTCATCTTTTAGGTATTGACATTTACATACAATGTCTTTATGCATTTTTCCCATAAATTTTGGTGGGTGTGATGAATCATGACAATCTTAATTATGGGAAATGGTCTCAAATTAGCAATTGAAAATTCCAATTTCTTGACACAAATTAAAACTTGTTCAATTGCAAGAACAAAAAAAATGCAAAGACCCCCCTAAGCATCAAGTGCAATGTAAATTCTAAATTCTAATTGTTTTCAAAAGGCATGCTTTATATGAGGCCCCAATCATTGATCCTATTTTAAATAATCCCAAATTGATCAATCAATAAGTTTGCTTAAACTTTAAAGGCATGGTTTTAGGATCAAATTTGAATTTTACAAAGGTCTTGATTTTAACCCCTAAAGTCCCAAGGCCATTTTTCTGTCAAAAAACACTCAAAACTACTACTTCTATTGCATTCATCTAAGGAATCAGGAAAAAAACACTTTTTTAGAATCTAACTGTAGGATCTTGTACTAAATTCTTCTTGGATCATGTACTGAAAATTTCATAATGTTTGACCGTACGGATTGAAAGATATTAGCATTTAGAGTGAAAGAAAAAGTGTTTTTTTGAAGATGCTCCAATTGCCCGCTAAACAAGAAACTCTATATCTTTTACATCACTAATCCAAATGGGATCAATCAAAGCTTCCCATTTAGACAAAAATATAATCTATAAAAATAAAATAATTAAAAAAAATGTTTCAATGTTTTACAAATTTTTTTTGCTACCCACTCTCCCCATTTTGAGGGTATTGTGGCATAACTTTTGCTCCTGAGCACTGATTGGAATAGAAATTATATTCCTAGAAAGCTAATAAGTTTTTCTATCTTACGAGAAAGTTTCAAAAAAATTCACTATAAATTGAGCTCATAGGAACCTACTTGAAATCCATTTTGTCCCTTGTAGGGATATTGGGACTTTAGGGGTTAAATGTCTTGGAGCTTGACTAAGAAAGTTTAGTTCCAATAATCTATTTTATATTCTTTTTTATTCTCTTTTTTTAAACTATGAAAATTGTAAATTTTGTGACACTTTGAAGGTAGCCTCTTGAAACCTTAAAATACACCACTTTTGAACTTTTCTATTGAAATTATTTTCATGTAATCTCAAGGAGTATACACTTACTTCATAATTTTTAATAATATCATCACCAAATTTCCTTTAAGTTTCATAATATTTTAAGAATTTTTATAATTACTATGATTTTAAAAAAGATATTACTTTTTAAAAGCATATAGACATCATTTTGGAATTTTTAATTATGAAAAAATGAATCTAAATTTTGGATATATATATATATATATATATTACTACATGAGAAAGATATCTACTTTTTAAGTTATTTTAACAAATAAAAAAGTAATGAAGTTTGATAAAATGGGAATATAGAATGTTTTTTGAGAGTTGACCTTGAAAAAATCAGCCAATGACCATATTGTCAAACTTCAAAGGCATTCACTACAAATGCTCCCATTTTTCAACTCACTAGAATGAAATTACTCATTTTTCTTTTTCAAAAATGTAATTACATGTCTTCTATAAGCCATAAAAGTTTTAATTTTTCTTGGTGAGATTTCAAGTTATTGTGAGTTTTCTTAAATCCAAAAACAATTCATACCAAAGACGAAGTATGCTTAATAAATTTAGAGATTTCTCAATCTATGTACATTGTAGAGTAGAATATCATTGAGCAAATCAAGTTGCCTCGTCATTTGAAAATTAGATAATCGATTGATCATGTTCAAAGTAAAAATTTCAATCAAATACAAATTTATGGAATTTTTCAAAATCTTCAGTTGGAATAAATATTAAAGGTAATTAACTTCATTTCATTACAAGGAAAAAAATTGAAAAAATACCTTTACTATCAATAAAATTCAAATAAAAAAGAAGAAAAAGAAATTGTCAAAGTTATAGTTGTTTGTTAAATGAATTAAACATATTCTTGTATAGAAAAGTCAACAATACTACTATGAGCAAATCTCCAACACCAGCCACGATAAATTTGTTTGAGGAACTCTACCACCAAAAAAATGGACAAAAGTTTGAATTTTTTGGTCTTTAGGGGGTACCAAAGACATCTGAAGGCGATTCTTAATCCAATTTTTATGGAAATCTTTTTGGTAGTGACAAATTTTTAGATTTTAATCTTTAAATTGGGTTGTTAATCACGCTCAAAGGCTTTACATTGGTAATCATATTAATCTGACTTTCTGATGATATGGCTTGTTCATGTCACATTTAAATGACAATTTTTGATGTGAGAAAAATATAATTAGGTTGCAATAATCCTTTGTCCCAATCTAGAACTTGGACCCGTTTAGAATGATCAAATATATTGTAACTTGGGCTAATTCAAAATAGGGCTCAAGTCCTAATATAAAGTGGGCCCTATAATGAAGTGTGGTCTTGCTACAAATCCCAACTATTGTTTTTATATAATATGTGAATAATAATACCAAATAAAGATATTTTCATGGAGTGATTTTGTTTCTAGAATCTTTCACTTGAAGATTCTATGCACCAAGTGCTCGTAGATGAAATTTCAAACTTTTGGCCATTTAGACATGAGAAAACTTGGTAAATAGAGTTGGTAGTTAGAGTTGGGACTTTAGTCTTGACATCATGGAGCTCCATATCCTACATATAATATTTTTTCCTATCATCCTACAATTTGACAAAGTTGAAAATGAGCCTAGAACTTAGCCTAGGGATGTTTTATAACTATACCTTATTGTGATCTATTTGCCAAATTGTCCAGGCCATCTATATTCTAGCCTAAAATGCAAGCCCTTTCAACTTTGATCCCTCTTAATTTTTGTATAAAGTATCCAAATGATTCATAGTCTTTGGTGCACTAAAACCACCTTTCATTTGCCAATTAGAATATCTTATTTGACTATCAAGACCAATATTCTCTACCGAGTATTTGCTTAATTTGCTAAAAACTAAAATATTTTGTTCATATTCTCCAATCTTCTTTTTTGTCCATGCAAAAGAATAAAATTCAACATCCATTTCTAGACTTCTTTAGTACCAACTCTAATAATCGGATATAGTATGAAATTTTCAATTGGTTTAATAAAAAAAATTGCGCATAGTATGAAAGGGATGCTTTTGAATGTTGTTACCAACCTTTCTCTAGCACCATAGGGCCAAATTTCACCATTTCAAAATAAATTGCTACTTTTCACCAAATAAAAGTAGTTTTTTTTCGGCAAAATCTTTCCCTTTTGTTTTAAAATGTAGATGAAGTTGCCAAATTTTGATGATAAAATGCATGAATATAATTGAAAAGTATTTTTTGATCCCAAAGATGGATGAATGTAGAAATCAACAATGCTTCACCAAATTTTAACCCCTAAATGTCTAAAGTCATTTCTAGAATTGACAATTTGAAAAAAATCATAATAAAATGGAAGTATATTTCAAAATGTATATACAAGTAGAAGTTGTAGATTTTAAATTGTAGATTCCATCTATACAGTTAGATTCACCAATGCTGTCACCAATATTTTTTATAAACTTTGGAAAAAAAATTCAAAATTCCTTCAAAATTCAATTAAGGGAGACAACCCATTTTTGACCACTTAAGCATATACATGTATCTGCAAGGGAGGTTTCAACAATGGCAAAAAAATTCCATGTGCAGAAATAGAATTCATAAGGTTTCCATAATTTTTCAGATTTTGATTTCTGAAAACAAGATTACTATGAATTTTTTAGCTGAAGATTTTGTTCCACCCATATTGGTCATATAGACCTTCCTATTTCAGACCATGAGGTGGTTGCAAAATCTAATAAGGTTTTGTTGCAATATTGAGAGTCTTGTAGCCAATCATAATACACCACAATTACGCTAGGAACTATGATAGTACTAATCATTGTTAATCACCTCCTAATCAAAATTACTCCACCCTACGCTACTAGAATGGTGCAGTGCTTAGGAATGGGTTGCCTCCCGTGTGAGCAAAAGATTAACATTTTTTGAATTAAATTTAGAATGAATTTGAAATGAGGTTCTCTTCACATTGTGATTTTTTGAATTTTTTTTGTTCTTCAAATCTATGACCTCATTTCTACAAATCCAACTTTGAACTAAAGTCAATTCAATTCAGGCTTGATTAACCATTTGACATACTTAAACAATAGTAATTTTAGAAAAATATGTATTCTAGTAATACCAAATCCAACCACTTGGTAGGACAACAATTGCATAAAGTATCTCCACAAATTATGATGACTATTATCCAAGTAGTAACAAAGAGGAAACTTGAGTTTTAAACTATTCATCATCCAAAAAATGGACATCTGAGCGCTTAGGGGTTAAGTGATTGCCGTCTCGTAACTTTTTCTAAAAGTAAGGTAGAAGCACTCAAATGTAACAAGAGTTGTTTACGGACACCTAAAAAACAACCTAAATCCAAATGCTAGTAGACCTAAAGTAGACATGTAGGGTTTGAAGAAGTTGTCACTCTTCGAAGAAGTAACCAATCACCCGCACTTGATCTAAGTTTAGAGAGTGTTGCTTCCATGCCCACTTTGGTGGTAGTCTAGTATCCACAATAGATGCATCTACAAAGTACTTTTCAAAAATTTGTATAATATTCATACAAGCTCGAAAAAATACAAAACCAATTTTGTTAGTTTCCTAAACCATTTCCTAACACACGCATATCATTTTTTTTCTTGTACGCACCCTCCATATCCATATCAAGAGATCCAGAACAAGTGTTGCATTTCGGTGCTTCTACCTTAGAAAAAAGAAAGCCCTTATGGCCCTACCTTAGGGAGAACTGAGAACCGGCCCCAATAAGTTACCACAACCGCCACCGTCCCACAATTGGGAGTAGGTCCCACTATAAGGTCCACTGAACTGGAAAAACATTTGGTAAGGATTCAAAATTTAACGTATCAGTTACTGAAAACGGACCGTCATCTCCAGTGTCCCTCTCTAAACTCACCGGTATCCCTGGCTTTCTCATCAAGAGAAGCTCCAGAATCTTCTAAAGGAAAGTTCGCCCTTGGATCTCCAAAGAAAATAATGGAAGCAGGGGACTGAGGGGGCCTGGCTATTTCGAGATTCCCACCCCCACCCCCCAAGGACGGAAGGACCGTCCAGCGTATGGCCCAGTAACTTAACTGGGGCGGTGTTGCACGCCGGGATTTCGTGGCAACGAAATTTGAAAATACCCAGTCGGTCTTCCGGTCGTCGCTGAGGTAAAAGGTAAGGTAAGGTAGAGTCCGTCAGTCCGTCCAGCGAAGAAGGACTGAACGGAACGGATGAAGCAGGCGGGGTCTGCTGGCTGGGCCCACTTCGAAATTCAAAATTAGACGGAGCTGCCCCCGAGGAGGCGAGGACTCTGCGGAAGCGTAATAATAATGATGAGCATGCAGAGCGAGTGGGCTTACTACTGTCTGAATGAGACCCGCCCTGAATGGTAAGTTCAGTTCACTCTCACCCGGAAGGACAAAGAAAGAATGATGTGACCTCAACCAACTCAACTGGCCGAGTGGAAAAGAAATCCACCTTGCGGAAAAGAAAAGAAAAAGCATACAAGCGGAAAAGAAAGCACGAAGCGGAAAAGAATCCACCAAAGTGTAGAAGAAATCCACAAAAGTCTAAGAGAAATCTACCAAAGGATAAAAGAAACCTTCAAAGCATACAAGAAACCACTAAGCATAAAAGAACCCATCAAAGTGTATAAGAAATGCACCAAAATGTAAAAGAAATCCATCAAAGCATAAATGAAATCCACCAATCCAGCAAGTGTTGAAATCAAAGAAAAGCTTTAAAGAAACAAATAATTCTTCTCTTTTGACATCTTCAATGTCACATCTTCTATTACTACACCCTCATTAAAGTCTCACTAAATTCTAAGAACCTCCGCATTCCAAAGTATAGAAGGAATAACAATTGAAATTGTATTTTATGAACCCTTTGATGGAACCTTCTCTATTATCACCTTCTTTACATTCTTATCCAAACCATCACCCAACCCTAAGAAATAGCTATATCTAAATCCAAAACTCACTTTGAACTCTTAATATCATATTACATGAAGTTGCATATAAATGTCATAGTATGGAGTTCAATAAGTGTGAAAACAATTATCTTTTTTTTTTTCCAATTGTAGTGATATTTGAATGTATAAGAAAATGGAGAAATGGAGAAAACAAATGCATCCTATTTAAATTCACTTTGTAGTTATACTATTATACTCAATTATTATGTTACATTAGAAAATTGCAAACAATGAGGATCATAAAGCTTGTAGATCACTTCCTTGTCTCTTTTGCCATGTAAGGCAATTGGAACTTGAAAGTGGCTTATGAAAACTGAAATTGTTCTTGTTCGTACTTAAAAGGAGGAGATAGGATTTCTAATCATGGTATAACTTAGCAAAATTCCTTGAAGTGACCATTTTATTGCAAATTTGAAGTTGAGAATATGTAGCCATGGTTCCAAATGTCCAGTGCCTCAAATTTGGTTGACACTGTGATGTTCTACTCTAAAATACAATCCAATGCCAAAATAATTTAGTTTCTTTACTTGTATTTTGTATTTGTTAGGAATTTTTTTCATTTTTCCTCAAAAATTCATAATAATTTCAAATCTTCATCCAAAACTTTGAAAATTTTATGACTTATACAACGTGTGTGACTTCATCTCTAAAAATAAGAAAAAAATTCATCTATGGGTAGTAAAAAACTAGGGAGTAAAAAGAATTGAAGGTTGACAACATGGTCACATGCTCTATTTGATATGAATTTCCTTCACTTCTTCTTCCAAAAT
Organism: Straminergon stramineum; assembly: GCA_963920665.1. NCBI lineage: Eukaryota > Viridiplantae > Streptophyta > Bryopsida > Hypnales > Calliergonaceae > Straminergon > Straminergon stramineum. Next base: position 5,288,192 of record OY987267.1, on the reverse strand, counting down.
TTATGATAATTTCAAATACAACCTAGAATTTGAAAAAAAAACATACAACTTGTAGAAGACTTGCAAGTTCATCTCTGAAATGGAGCTTTGAGATTTTTTGTTTCTACTTAACCCCTAAGTGCCTAAGCCTTTCCAAATGTATTTTGACTATGAAAAAAGAGCATAGGCTTATAGTTATTCCCAGCCCCCCAAAATGTTTTTTTTTCAAAATCTAACCATATGGATGTCTAAAGAGCTTGCTTATTAGTGTGTATACTGATTTAGAGAGAAAAATTGCATAGAAGTTGTGAGATTATAACAAGAGAAATAAACATTTTCTATTTTAGTATGCCACCCCTCCTCCACAATGTTTTAGAAATTTGCATATACAATTTTTTGGAGATTGGAGGTGACATGACCAACTAAAAATTGTGTTAGCACACTAAAATGCACTTCCAAAAACCTTAAGTTCAAATGAAGAGCTATCAAACTCATTACACAATCCACCTTGCAATTGTTGAAATGCAATTTTTTTTAATAAGTAGAAATTGCATTTAACTCCAAATCAACATTTGCATGTTTAAATTTTCAATGGTGAATATCATGAAAACACTTTACTCTTTCTATTGGGACCATTTTCAAAGCAAATGGATAAGAACAATTTTTTAGATCTCAAATCAAGTGAAATTGGCAAGCTTTGCTTAAAGCCAAGAAATCAAGTAAAATTTGCAAGCTTTACTCTTCCACTAAGATACATATATGCCTTTGAAGACCTCTCAAAAATCCAGTATTTACCTTTTTCTGTAAAAAATAAAAAATTTCAGTAGCTAACCTTTGAAACTACCTGTAAAAAATTTCAAAGCAGTTAATGGAATTTAACTGCCCATCCCAAAATGAGCCTAAAATTTTAGGTCGACCAAATATGGTCGATGAGGCAGTTAGGGGTTAAGGTTTGCACATGTATAATTGTTACGAGTTACAACTAAATATAGTGAGTACTATTAAATACAAATGTTTATTTATTGGATGTTATTGCAAATTGAAAGAGGATTATAATGTATTATTGGATGCATTAATTGGATAATGTATATATAAGTTGCAAGCTTTCAAAAAATTGTATTTGAGTGTATTAAAAACCAACATTAGATTCCTATAGATTTTCATGTTTTAATTGTGTACATCTTGTGGAATCAAAATCGAGTTTTTTGTATTGCTTATTGGTCCAAATGTAGAAGTCATGTTTTAGAGAGTGTTGATCATAGGTACATACTATTAAGGTTATTTGGGGCGATACATCGCTTCGTCTAACATGTTTTGGCTTGTTAGGCTTCGTTCTTCCTAATTTGCCAATGCAATGACAACATTTGCAACCTAATGTTCCCAAACCTGCTTGTTGATATGCACCTTAGAGGAAAGATGGAACATATAGTCAATATGTCAATGACAAAGCAAATTTCATTTGTGAATTGTGCATCAAGTATAGGTTAACAAGTCTATGAAGTGACCCTTTGCCAAGTGATTCAAAATTGAGGGCAATTGATACAATGGATGAGTTTTTAGTAGAAAGATAATGAAATCCATAGTAAATGCAGTAAGTTGCACAACTTTTGGAACTTTGATCATTTGGTTATAATTTAGAAAGTGAAAGCTAATAGGCCACTATTTTAGCTCATAGGTGCTACAATAATCACATGGCCTAGTTTTGTGAATGGGTCATGATGTATCCCCAAAGTGATCTTATTGTGTTTAAATGGCACATAACATGGGTTCACAAAGTGTCTCTCACTTATTAAAGATGGGCTACAATGAATGGGCAATACAGAAATGGCCAACATTTGTTTTCTCCACACACTACATAAAATATTTATAGCTTCTCATTCATTTTTCATTTTTCATTTGTGCCACATTGTCCATTCACTCAAGATTCATCTATTTTAAGGCTACATTTTATCCCTAGGATCCTTCTATTTTGTTTGAACACCATATGTAGACAAGTATTGAACTTCAACATATCAATTCTTTAGTTCCGTGTTAACCCTTTAAAGATAAATTTGTCCGATGGACATAGTTTTAGGGTCAAGTTTGACTTTATTTTTTTATGATTTTTTATTTTTTATTTTTGGGAGCTTGACCAAGAAGATATTGTTTCAATAATACACTTCTTACTCCTTTTTTCTTTTGAAATTGTTAAAATTGTAAGTATTGTGACACTTTGAAGGTGGCACCTTGAAAACTTAAAATACACCACTTTTGAACTTTTCTATTAAAATTCTCTTAGTGTGAGCTCAAGTAGTACACCACTTATCTTATGATGCTCATCAGTATCATCTCCAATTTTGCTACAAATTTTATACTACTTTAAGCACTTTTGTCATTACTATGATTTTTACAAAGAAATTTACTTTAAAAATTCATTTGAAAATCATTTTGAAGCTCTTAATTTTGAAAAAATGAAGTTAAAATTTAGATGTATATTACTAAATGAAAAAGTACAATTTTTTTGAAAGTTTTCTACTTTAATATAGGAAACTAATAAATTTGACCAAACAAGAATATGGAATGTCCTTTTAAGGACTAACCACACTAGATCCTTTTTCTCGGGTCGATTTAAAGAGTTGGCATAGTCACGTACCCCTACCAAGAAATACCTTGTTCATTTTCTTGGGATGATTATTTTATGTAATCTTGTCCTAGAGCGTGAAATCTGTGCAATCGATGATTACAAATTTTTCATGCACATTTCTTCCATTTCTAAGTGTAAATTTACAATGGGCAATTTCCTCTTTGTGAGGAATTCTAAAAATAATAAGGTTGATGAGGGGCGCAAAGCCCAATGAGGAATGCCTATCTATTTTCAAACTTCCCTCCGTCTCAATGATTGCCTGATACTTCATTATTAGTCTACTTCAATTGCAAATTCTTGTAACAACACTATTGGTGTACGGTGAAGGGGTCATGCTTGGTGAATGGGATGTCTACGCTCTAGAGCAAGGGAAGAGAGTTTGTAAGTTACATGATGGTCTTCAACTAGGGCCGAGGTGTATTGACCCCTTGCTTGTCCCCCAAGTCAATTTAGGGGTGCATGTAAAAAAAAGACTCCCTATTCTGTGCTTTACTAATTTATCTCCTCTACCTCTCATGTATCTACTTAAGGGCCTCTGATTGCAAATATGAATTCAAAATTTGCAAATTTTTTCATGCGTGACAAATAAAAAATTTCAGGGTTTTCCCTTGGGGACGAGCGAGGGGGTCAATCCTGCCCGGCCCTCAGCCAGCCAGGGGGGAAAGAAAGCGAGGGCCAGAGTACAATACAAGAAATGGCGAACGGGCAAGAGCCAGGAGCCAGCTAGCAAACCCGAGCCGGACTCCCTTCTCCAGGCGAGGCAGGCGAGGCAGGCCGGTTGGCCAGTGAGGGCGCCACCGAAAGAAAAGAAAAGTTACTGGAACTTAGTGGGACACAGTCTCCAACTTCCTTGCTACTCCCGCTGGTCTACGGCCCTACAACACTAGGGCCTAGAGCAATTCAAGAGCATCACGAGAGCGCATTCCAATCGCCCGCCCCCGCCTCACCTGCTGGTACGTTAACGTCTTTTCCCACACTCCCCCATGCTTGCAGGAGTCCACCACCATCTCCATCCCCCATCCCCTTTCCCAGTTCAGGACTTCAGGTGCAGGCAGACCTTGCTCCTCAGGCAGCATTGTGTCCAAATTGCAGAACCAGACCCTGTGTCAGACAGGAGACAGGCCGAAAGAGAGACGAGCAGGCACAGTCAGGACTCGTCGTCGCCGTCGCCGTCGTCGTCGTCGTAGTTCGCAGTGCTACTCCTTGTGTCGCTCAACCAGCCTAGAGGGATGGAGTAGTACAATGAAGGCAAGGGAACGTCAGGCACAGAGAGAAACAGAGAGAGAGAGAGAGAGTGAGAGAAAGCTTAGCAGCTTTTGGTTTGAGTGGGAGTGGGAGTGGAGGCGCCAAGAAACCGCTAGGGTTGGTGTCTTGATGATGTGTGTGTGTGGGGAGCCAATTTGTGGTGGTAGCTTGACAGTGGATTGAGGTTGTGGGAAACTAGGGTTTGAGGGAGAAAGGGGGGTTTTGGAGGGGAGGGAGGGAGGGATTCCAAGGGGCGACATGCAGAAGAAGAAGCGGGGGAGGACGATAAGGAGGAGGAGGAGTAGCTTCACGGGAGGCGTGACAGGGCGGAGCTGCAGCATGTGATCAGCAGGAGCGGGGAAGTGTGAGCGGAGGCCGCACCATGGGGGCGTCCGTGGACGGGGCTTCGGTGCACAGTGTGGTCACCTCCTGTGCGCTCTTTGGTGCACTGTTCGTGGTTCTTAGTGCCCTCTCCGTCGCCATACTTGTGGCTGTCAATTGGCGCCCCTGGCGGATCTACAGGTACGGACCACTGCTACAGCTGCCCATTTGAGAATTGGTTCTTCGACTAGTGTCCGGGACCCCGAGGTATGTTCATGTGTGTTGCTGGAAGCTGGTGAGCAGAGGAATCATGAACGGAAGTCGTATTTAGGACTTCGACTTCTGGTTCGGAGGTTGGGGGCGTGCTCAGCTGGTGGAATGCAACATCGCGATTGTCCGACGACGATGTTGCATAATTTTTGTAGCGAAATGGATGGTTTAGGGAGGGAGCCGGAGGAACGTATGGATCTCTCATTGGGGCTTATGTCGGAGGACCTAATCCTACGCTTCATGTATCTCTATTAATCTCGAATGAACTGGAAAGTCTTAGGCGATGTCAAGAAATTGCCGCAGTCGTGCAATCTATATTCTTGACGTTCAATACCACGTAATGCGGAGATGTGAAAGTCTTGATAGCAGTACGGGGCATTGCAACTGGTCTCATGATCCTACATTTTGTAATAAAAGCGAATTACGCAAGAACTAATAGTCTTGTTGTATCAAAATCTTTTTGAGTTTGTTTGTCATTTCGTCTCAATGAGAATGCTTGTTGTTTCTAGAGTTGAGGCATATGATTCTTTTTCCTTGTATTTCAGAGGAAAACTGATGCGAAACAAAGTTAGGTCTTTTCTTCAGGGAGTCCGCATTTCGTGCACTCATTTTGAATCTTCCGTAGGCAGCTAGCTTTTCCAGATCAGAAGAGGATCATCAAGTTCTATTGTTTCATATTTCTCTCGAAAAGATGATGCTCTTTGGATGTAAGGGTATTCTGGCAAATATCAGCTCGTGCTCAGCAATCTATGACAACGGACAACGATTGATGTTTGGCACAGATTGAATTAACTCACTGTGCCTGTAACAAAATAGGATAGTTCTTGAATGAGGGAAGATGCCTTTACTCTGTGAAAGTTGCATACAGATGTGATAATAAGTAGTGACATTGTGTCGCGCAATGGGAGTATTATTATTGCCCTTCGTGCAGAATCTGGTCTTTTTACATGTCTTATTTATATGGCCGTAGCTTCTGTGGTAGTTTCATCTGCTCCTTTTCGTAACTGTCAGCTTATGGCCTTTGGTGTGGTGGTTGCAGTTGGATATATGCTCGCAAATGGAGATCGTTTATACAGGGCCCTCGGTTGAGCATAATTTCCGGAATACTTGCTTTCGCTGCTTGGGTGATTGTCCTGTCCCCAATTGCGGTTCTCATCTTGTGGGGCGTGAGGCTCGTGGTTCTATTGAACCATGACACCGTCGGCCTCGCAGTAATCCTGGCGGGCACAGCTCTACTGTTGGCGTTTTACGCTATCATGCTATGGTGGAGAACGCAGTGGCAAAGCTCACGTATGTATTTGCTGATTATACGTTTCATCATGCCCAACTTGTTCAGAGTTCCTGTTATACTTCCTATTGGTTAAATCGTGGTATCATCTTGTGTTGGGTCCCCTTTGACTCGATGATTGCTCATTGCAGGTGCTGTTTCCTTCCTGCTTCTCCTTGCTGTATCATTGTTATGTGCATACGAGCTCGCAGCAGTATATGTCACAGCTGGACGAAGTGCTTCGAATCGATTTTCTCCATCAGCTTTCTTTTTTGGTGTTTCGGCAATCGCGATGGGCATCAACATGCTCTTCATATGTAAAATGGTTTTTAATGGTGAGTAATGAGAGCAACATTAGCAGTGACAGAAATATACATGGCATGAAATAACATGGCAGGTGTGTCTGGTAATCCTTTGTAGTAGGGTGATGAACAATTTCTTTCCAACAGAAGAGTAGGTGTATATTTTGCAGATTGTACTTCCAAGTCATTGTTTATAGTCTCTCGTTTTTTTCTGTCCCTGCGTTGTTTTATTATCCTGTTGGCATCAACTTCCAGGGCAGCTGGCGATAAAATACGAGTTTAGCCGAAAGCACTTGCATGCAGTAGAATGCTAATAATTCGATGTTCCCATTTTCCAGGGGCGGGGCTTGATGTGGATGAATATGTAAGAAGATCGTACAAGTTTGCCCATGCAGAAACGTTAGAGGTGGGTCCAATTGCATGCTTGCCAGAGCCTCCGGAGCCTCGTGATCCAAATATTCAAAGGAAAAGAAGGTGCGTTTTGGCTCGAGGTTACAGCATCGATTTGTCCGGACTTTCTCACAGTGTAATATATAGTAAACATGGACGTTTTCTTTCTTCAAACTTTCCGTAAATGTCTATCACGTTGCAAGCTTCTCTGTTTATATGATTGTATTTTAGAACCGTGGTCTTAAAATCTTGTCAAAATATCGTCATATACTTATCTAAATGCTGTATGTTGCGTCGAGGATAAATCATGGATTCAATATTGATAGTCTAATACGCACTAGTCTCATTTTTGTATGCACGCAGTGCTTGGCGGCTGGCTCATCTATACCAAGCATCCGTTTTGGTTCTGGTGGCATATTCATTTCTTTATGGATTCACAGCAAGGAAGGCGAGATGGCTTGGTGGAGTTACTTCTGCGGCTGTAATTATTTTGGGTAATATCCGCTTCAAGAAATGCCGAGTATTTATTGACAATATTCGTTAATTTTGACGTTTATTGTTGGCCGTATCGTAAGCGATTGCTTGTCTCTTGGGTCCTTTCTTGAAAATGTACTCCGAGTAAGTTTGCTCTTAAGTACTATTTGAGTTGATATTTCAGATGCAGTTAATAAGATTTAAAGCTCTTAACCATTCCTTCTTCTGTCTCAAGTTGCGTCTAGATTTATAGCTTCGATTGTTACTGAAGCAGTCCATGTACTTACAATTGATTGGATTCTCGTTGTAAACAGATATGAACATAGGGGCTTGCTTGTTTGGGTTCAAACTGCTCAAGAGCCGTATTGCAGCTCTCTTGATTGCTGGGGCCTACAGAATGATATTGATCTGCTTTGGTGTACATTTTTGGTAGGTCTTTTGAGTTTATTTTTGCGAAATTGTGTTGTATGCGAGTTTTTGGGCATGCTTTCAGTTCGAACTACAGTATCATAGATGGACCACACTGTAGTTATCGTCATGTTGACAAGACCGATTCCCTCAACTTTGCATAGTACCATAAAGCAAATTAAATCTTGTGCGTGCTTGTCTAAATTAGTTGGGGGTGCTTGCAGGTACTTGGGCCACTGTATAGGATACTCTGTCGTAGCTTCAGTGTTATTGGGAGCCGTGGTAGTTCGACACGTATCTGTTGTTAACCCTGGAGCAGCTCGACGTGCCGCCTTAGCGCATACTGTAGTTCGCCTGCGGGAGGGTTTTGGCAGGCGAGGGCCAGGCAGCTCCTCCAGTGTGTCAGAGGGTCGAACTTCAAGCGTTGTACACAGTAGTGTTGGAGCAGAGCAAATTGGAGCGGCCATAGAACTCATTAGTAGGGCAAATATTAGACCTCAGGGTGAAGCAAATGCTGCTGGATTTGTTGGACATCATGGACTTAATGATGACTCCGGTAGCTGTCAGCAGCCCTCATCACCAGATCAAGATACTACCGACTCGAATCGTATATCTTGCGCGGGGTCTGTGGCTGCAATTGAAACTTTGAACACCGTGGAAAGGAGTAGCACTTTTGCATCATTGACAGACCAGCAAACTCTTGATTTGAATCTGGCTTTGATGTTTCAGGAGAGACTGCATGACCCCCGATTTAACTCGATTCTTCGTCAAAATCCTGATTTTGTTGCCCGGGGTGGAGAGCATGAGCTTATGACGTTGCTTCAGGATAAGGGTCTTGATCCAAATTTTGCAACGATGTTAAAGGAAAAAGGCTTGGATCCGACAATCTTGGCCTTGTTACAAAGAAGCAGTCTCGATGCTGGGAGAGATCCAGGAGTTAACAATGAAAGCTCAAGTGCGGGTTTGAAACAGTCGCAATTACTTGTTCCAGATGAAAGTACTGGTTGGGCAGGGGAGTCCCAGAAATATGCTTGTGGAAAGTGGTTCAAGAGTATTGGCGTTGTTGCACAATTGTTTGTGGGGACCCCAGAACGAGCATGGGTCTTCTTCAGTGTTTTCTTTGTCGTGGAATGTGTCATTGTTGCCGTATTCCGTCCCACTACAGTGACTGTCATCAATGGCAGACACGAGCAGGTTAGTAATTTATCAACCAACTATATTCGGTATGAGAGGGATAGAATCTCTAGTGCAGCTAGGTTGCACAGAGCTGGCTTATTGATTGAGTAATGTTGAACTATGGAAAGGTTTAGGACCTGTTTTTGGGGATAACTCCCCCCTTTTTTCCATTAATGTGGTCAATAGTAAATAAAATCTCCTATGCTACTTAGAATTTTCTAGTGTTGCCCAAGCAACGCACATAAGTGCTTCATATATAGCAAGTAACTGGACAGTCTACACAGAATCAACTACATGATACATAATGTTTCAATGTGGTCATTTTTACGTAGAAGTTGTTTGCGCTCTTTAGCCATTCGCTTTGGTTCTTGCACGCCTTGGTTTTTGAGTGTGTTTTGAACCCTAGTCTATGTTGTTGCAGTTTGAATTTGGATTTTCGGCACTATTGCTATCACCCGTTTCATGTTCAATACTGGCTTTCTTGCGTTCATTGCAAGCGGATAATATGGTGATCACTAAGAAGGTTCGAAAGGTACGTTTTCAATCCTAAACTAGCATATTGAGAACATTAGTGTCGTCAATTATATTCTTTTGATCTCCCTTATTTTGGCGAGAGGTCATTGTTAATGGTTGTATCGTCATGTCACGACTGCTGGATGCGAATTTATTTGGAATTTATGTACTTGTTCTCTAACACATATTATTTTCCTTTCCAGTTTGGACTGATTGCGTGGCTTTTGAGTACTGGGGTGGGTCTCCTCCTGGCGTTTCTCAGGTTCGATCCATGGTCTAAGTCCCTCACAAAATATCATGTAGTTGATCGTTTCTAATTTGGTGTGTAAAGATGGTTTTTGAGCAAGAAGTTATTTTCACATGGTATTTATGGTTATTCTTGACATTGGCTGTGCTTGCTGGTTGTTGTTATATTATTTTCCACAAGTACATATCTATCAGAAGTTGGCAAACGTCGTGTGTTTTGTGAATGCGCTGGTTTCTTTCTGGCACTCAGCAGTATTATCCTCCTGTGTCTGTTTTCTGTGGTGAAACAGTAAGTCATCGATCATCTTAGGGCTTGCTGTGACTGTTCCAATGCTGGTGGCTGCCGTCTCTGTCGCCCTGCCTATATGGGTACACAACGGGTATAGCTTCTACCAGACACCTAACCTGGAGTATAATGCTACTCGCGCTTGGGAACAACAAGCAAGGCGTGGTAGAACCAAAGAGGTCTGACTCTCTCAATCAAAGTGTTTTGGAATCGAATGAGTCATTTCACTGAAAAATTTCGCTCAAATTGAGTTTCTGGAGTCGTAACGTTGAATTGAAAAGCTTAGTGATGCTTTGACTTCATTGTACGCAATTTAGCAACCCTTAGTGCCTGAGTGGGGGATACCTTCTCACGTGGTACAATTAATATATGAGTAATAAATGCCCCCCTCCCCTCCCCCATCCTATAGTTTGATAGCTGAGTTTCTAATGCTGGAATTAATGTCTACTGAAATTCACTTTTCTGTCCCTCTCATTCCTGCTTCTTGTGCACCATACACCATTTTATCAATACCACTGTGTCTCCCTGTACTGAAATTAGATTGAGTTTGTGCTGGGTGCTCAAGTACTCTCTTTTGCTTAGTTCCAGTGCCATCGCATGAATCTACTGCTTTGTTTTTGCAGGACAATGTAATGACAACTTGCATTTTAGTTAGTGTCATCTGCATAATTGCCTTGGGGGTCATAATCTCCCTCAGCCCCCTCGACGATATAAGATACCATGGCTGGAGTAGCTTCACAAATTATTCCACCTCTCCGTACACGTCACCTTTATACCTGGGCTGGGCGATAGCTGCAGTATTTGCCCTCGTGATAACTGGAGTTTTACCGGCCATTTCTTGGTTTGCAACCTATCGTTTCTCTCTTTCCTCAGCTGTGTGTGTCGCTATTTTCACAGGTATTCATCATGATTCAATCTCAACCTTTTATTACTTTGTGACTTTTTAGGTCTCAGCTGGCAACTGATTGTTCTTGATTTTGGATTTTATATTGGACTTTCTACCTTTCTGATTTTTATTATTCTTGTGGTGATATTGGCAGTGGTATTGATGACTTTTTGCGGAGGGTCTTATGTGGGAATTGTTCGGAGTCGTGTTGGCAAAAGTCCGACAGAAGCTGATTTTTTAGCTGCTTTGTTGCCTTTAGTCTGTATACCGGCTATGTTCTCTCTTGGTTGTGGCCTCTACAAGTGGTGAGCAATTTCTTTACTCGTCTTGAGTGGAGGATATCAGTTCGATTAGTTTTGAGCACTTGATCCGTTTTGAACTCTTCTTTGTCTATGATCATGTGTCTTTTTCATCGTCGTTGCTGGTTAGGGTTTAGGGCTGTTCTTCTCTGTTGACGGCTTGTTATGTAATCATCAGGAGAGATGAAAGCTGGCGGTTCTCCAAGGGTGCGTACGTATTTGTGGGTCTCGGTCTCACACTTTTGCTGGGTGCTATCTCAGCCGTAATTGCTACTATCAATCCATGGATGGTAAGGAGATTTATCTTCCCTAGTCATGATAATACATACTGCTTCCTGCATCATTATTGTTTTTTTGGATTGGTGCTTATCTAACTGTTGTGGTTATCAGGTCGGGGCAGCTTTTCTGCTGTTCTTGCTGCTAGTTGTGTTGACAATAGCGGTGATACATCACTGGGCCTCGCACAACTTTTACTTGACTCGTATGGAAGTTTTTTTCGTTTGCCTAGCGGCATTTGTTTTAGCCCTGGCTGCTTTCCTCATTGGTCTCTTAGCTGGTGAGTATCTTCTTTATGGCATTGGTTAACATAGATTGGCTCCTGTTTAACGATAGAAAGAAAAATGTTTTTATGCTCTTGGATTCTGCAAGATTACTGCCTGGACTTCAGTGTTTGACGTATACTTCCAGGTCATCGAGTGGTTTGGGATTAATAATTCTGTTTGTTACATTTGTCACTTATGCAGATGAACCATTTGTGGGGGCATCAGTTGGATATTTCGCTTTCTTAGGGGTTCTGGCTGGAAGGTCTTTCACGGTAATTTTTTTGGTGGTCTGTACTTTTGTAATGCTTCCATTCTGATAAAAAATTGCTTGGTTGAGATGAGTATGTTTAGCCTTAACGACGGACTTGGCAGATTGTATAGGAATTTTCAGAATCGTGTTTTTGTCTCATGCTAATTTTGACCTCGCTTTCGTGCTGTATTGTGAATAGGTCCTCTTGTCTCCAGCAGTGGTTGTATACTCGCCTCGGGTCCTTCCTGTCTATGTTTATGATGCCCATGCAGACTCTGCAAAGAATGTCAGGTAAGTGTCGATGCTCTTTGCTTTGTTGATGTTACCTTGAAGTAAATTTCAGTGCTGAGATCCTCTCGAGCGCATTGTTCTAGCTGTAAGTTTAGAATGCTGTTAGCGTTTATAAGAGGAATTTTGATATAAGTTTGTAAGACAGGCTTACTTTTGACTAATACACGAGAATGTGTGTTTCACCAGCGGTGCTTTCCTGGTTCTTTACGGCATAGCCTTGGCCACCGCGGGATGGGGAGTAGTTGCAAGTTTAGAGATCTATCCTCCATTTGCAGGATCAGCAGTTTCGGCCATCACTTTGGTTGTGGCATATGCTTTTGCTATCTCGCGCCCACAACTTACATTGAAGGTATTTTCGTATGACGGTCTAGCGCTTTCTAAGTTATTTCTTCTATGTCCTCTTCTATATCTTGTGTTTCGTTGTCCAGTTCTGTGTGGCGATTCTCAATCTTATTATCCTGTAGTTTCTCTTCATTTTATAATAGTATTCTCTTCATTTTTTTCTCTTGTAGATGATGGAGGACGCCCTCCAATTTTTGCGAAAGGAGACTATAGCACAAGCCATTGCTCGCTCCTCAACAAAGGTAAGTTATGCTGGTTCCAGCTCTACTGGAATGGTGATATTTGGTGATTATTTTGCAAACGACCAATGTTACCGTTTTACTAATATTAGTGTTGTTTTGCAGACTAGGAATGCTATGTCAGGAACATATTCAGCTCCTCAAAGATCTGCAAGCTCAGCAGCTCTGCTTGTAAATGATGCTTCTATCACCCGTGACAAAGCAGGAAATTTTGTGCTTCCTCGCGCTGATGTATTGAAGCTAAGGGAGCGGCTTCGGAATGAGGAGCAAGCTGCAGGTCTTAGATGGTGGCCTCTGCTTTGGACTTTTGGGTCTCCTTTTGACTCAACTACGGACACAGGTTACAGAAGGAAGTTGTGTGCTCATGCGCGGATATTGGCTCTAGAAGAGGCTATTGATACTGAGTGGGTCTACATGTGGGATAAGTTTGGTGGCTATCTACTTCTGGTTCTTGGTCATGCTACAAGAGCCGAAAGAGTGCAGGTAGGATCGAGATTCGAAGCAATGCTTTCTCTCAAATCTTCAACTGCCATAAATTCTATCGTATAGAGAACATTGATCAGGGAGGTTCATGCTTGCTTTTGGCTTCTGCTGTATTCAGTCACTCCGTTAGTCTTATTTACACAAGGTTATCATAGAACCGGCAATTTATTGCTCGATATAGTCGAAGAAAATATTGCAGTTTCTTTTCTCGTGTGGGTTTTCTATTTAGTTCTAAAATCACTTCCGTGCCTGCAGGATGAAGTCAGGCTGCGACTCTTTTTGGATAGCATTGGGTTCTCAAATCTCAGTGCAAAGAAAATCAAGACGTGGACAGCTGAGGATCGAAAACAATTTGAGACAGTCCAAGAAAAGTAAGAATCTATTTCGCTTTTTTGATTTTCTGGTTGAAGCACAGGTGAATTGTGACATTCGGAAATGGGTATTTCCATCGTATATTTATTGACTGGCATTTGAATGAATCATAACACAGATATTGAATAACATAATGTAACATTTTTGAGGGTATTTGAATCTAACTAGTCCTATTTGACGTTCCTGGACTATATCTCTTACTATAAATAATGTCGTTCTTCTCGCTTAAACCACATCGTATAGATTTTGGGCTGCACATGTGAATTAGATAGATTTAAGTGATTGCAATGATCTTATTTAAATTTTTTATTGGTGGCTTTCCACATGAAGTCGAGGTTATTACTGTATGTGTTATGTAACAATTTTTTTCTTTTTCAGTTATATGAGGGAAAAGGAAACGGAAGAGGAACTTTTGCAGCAAAGGCGTGAGGAGGAAGGAAAAGGCAGAGAAAGACGCAGGGCATTGCTTGAGAAGGAGGAAAGACGACGCCATGAAATTGAAGCGTCAGTTATCTCAACTGTTCCTGACGCCGGTACCAAAGAAGCAGCGGCAATGGCTGCTGCTGTCCGTGCAGTTGGACGGGATATTTTACTCGATGACAGCTCTGCTGGTGATCAGGTGTCCAGTTTGGCTCGACGAATATTGTTTGCTCAACGAGCTCAACGTGCACAGCAGGTTAGAGAACTAAGCCCTGTTTTTGAAGAGAGCGAGGACCGCACCTTCAAAATTTCTTACAATAGTTTAAGCTTCTGCATTGTTTGCTTCACATGATTGTTTGAAAACCATGACCTTTTGATATTTTGACTCTCATGTTCCAGACTGGAGTGCATGGAACTGTTTGTGTGATGGACAATGAGCCTCGCACTGGTGGCCGCTCTTGTGGATCGATTGACCCAGCTGTCTGTGGGAGCTGGAAAGTGAGTTTTTCTGCAGCAGTGATGATCCAGCCAGATTCCGGACCAGTTTGCATATTGGGTGTTGAAGCTCATAATGAAAAGTGCTGGGAGTTTCTAGTTGCGGGTGCTGAGCAGGGTTTAGAAGCAGGGCAGGTTGGACTGCGACTTGTACTGAAAGGAGCTGGTCAGACTACATATAATCGAGAATGGTTCATTGGGCACACTTGTATTGCTGATGGGAGGTGAGGTTACTGCAAACTGTCAATATAACTAGACTGGTTCGTTGCGATAATGCCACGTGTTTGTTTACTAAATCCGTGGTACTGGTCTCATTGTTTCTTCTTGTTCAATGCAGATGGCACTCGGTTGCAGTAACAGTTGATGCTTCAACTGGCGAGGCTTTTGCCTTCATTGACGGCGTGTTTGATGGAGAAGTGAGATGTGACCTGTCCCTACCGGCTGAGGGTGGGGTTTGGCAGGACGGGATGGAAGTATGGGTTGGTATTAGACCGCCAATGGATCTTGATGCCTTTGGTCGCTCTGATAGTGAAGGAGCAGAATCCAGGATGCATGCCATGGATATTCTGATGTGGGGCCGCTGTTTATCCGAAGATGAAATACTAATGGTGCACAACTGTACGAACCCGGAGGAGTATAATGACATGGATATCATGGATGAATATTGGCAAGGATCTCCGATGGAAACGCCAATGAGAGTAAGTTGAATATGTCAATGAGTTTCGCTATTGCTTCGATCTATTTCTACTCTTACTAAAGAATTCTGGGCTTGATCAGTAGTTTTTTTATTCATGATATTCTTGTATGGTTACATGCCTTGGGGTAGTGCTGTTGTGGTATGCTGATTTGATGTTACTATTTCAAGTTGCCTGGCTGTTTTCATCTAGCATTTGTTAATCTGATTCTCTTCTGCATTTTCTGATATGAGAGTGAATGTCTTGTGCGTTCATTTTGTTCTATAGTTTGAGGACTGGAGGTATGATCCGGATCTCAGCTATGAGCGAGATGAAATCTACTGGGATGAGCAACCTGCACCTGGAGGAAAGAGAAAAGCACCTGACATAGAGAATGTGGCGATAGATATTGACTACGTATCCAGGAAAATCCGACGGCCTAAAATTGAAACCCAAGATGAAGTTCAACAGCGGATGCAGGCCGTTGAGTTGGCAGTTAAGGAAGCCTTGCTAGCACGAGGCGAGAAACGGTTTACTGATCAGGAGTTTCCACCATCTGATCAGTCGCTGTTTGTCGATACAGACCACCCTTCTGCAAAGCTACAGGTGCGCCAATGTCCTGTCCTTTCTTAAGCTAAGGCAAGTACTTTAGTGATCTTAGAGATACTTGAATGCGATTGAGGTCGAATAGTCGGGTATTGTGACTACTGACTAATTTGCAATGTTGGATGCCAGGTTGTTAACGAGTGGTTACGTCCAGAAGAGGTTTTGCGTGAACAAGGACAAGATGCAAGACCTTGCCTGTTTGCTGGCACTGCCAACCCTTCAGATGTTTGCCAGGTCTGAATTTTTCTCTGATACTTGTCATTTTAGTCTACTTGCACTGTTTTTATTACTTATTTGTGTGTTTATCTTCATTATGTTTTAAGTTCTATATTAGTCAGAACGTCCTTGGCTTCGCTAAGTAATCTCGCGTTGATCCGTATCGGTGATTCTTCTTGAATGGTTCATTGTGACTGCAGGGCCATCTTGGAGATTGCTGGTTTTTAAGTGCAGTTGCTGTTTTGACCGAGGCATCACGAATTTCTGATGTTATGATTACTCCTGAATTTAATGAAGAGGGAATCTACACAGTCAGATTTTGTATTCAGGTATGAAGACAATCAGGAATGTTGTTCCCGTATTCATGATTGATCAGGTCACCTTTGTGTGCTCTTCAGAACTCATATGTTCATCATTTTTACCAGTGCATGATGAAATGCAGGGGGAGTGGGTGCCTGTAGTCGTCGATGATTGGATCCCTTGCGAGGCTAGGGGCAAACCGGCCTTTGCAACGAGCAGGAAAGGCAGTGAACTTTGGGTTTCAATTTTGGAGAAAGCATATGCAAAGTTACACGGCTCGTATGAGGCCTTGGAAGGTGGTCAGGTTCAAGATGCGCTCGTTGATTTGACCGGGGGTGCAGGAGAAGAGATTGACCTAACAAATGAAGTTTCACAGCTGGATCTTGCCAATGGACGTCTATGGTTCCAGCTGCAACGCTTCAAGCAAGAAGGGTTTCTGCTTGGAGCAGGCAGTCCATCAGGTTCTGATGTTCACGTTTCTTCAAGTGGGATTGTGCAGAATCATGCATATTCTCTGTTGCAGGTGAGCTAGACCTGTTCTTTTTAGTTGCCCCGGGAAAAAAAAAGATACCTTGGTTCTCTCTATCATTCTACAATGCACTATTCTGCATAGCTGGAAAAGCCTTTGCTCCAACTTTTTTTGCGACCCTTGGACCAGAGCATCGACCGTACGAGCTGAATTTTAACGATCTGTTGATGCAACAGGTGCGAGAGGTGGATGGTCACCAGCTCGTGCAGATCCGCAACCCATGGGCAAATGAAGTTGAATGGAATGGACCGTGGTCTGATTTATCACCAGAGTGGACTGATCGAATGAAACACAAGCTCAAATACTCACCTCAGGTACATGTGTTGTCAATGGGAATTTTCTTTGAGGTACATGCTGATTAGCATTATTGGGATATGGTTAGGACATTTATATATATTAGAGACTGATCCACAGTGCTCACTCCTACTTAGCTTTTCAATTGCCTGCCAGACGTACTCATGTTTTCTTCTAGACTACTGTTTACTTGTGCAACTCGAAGCTCATGATAACTTGAATCCAGGCTGCCGATGGAGTTTTCTGGATGTCTTGGCAAGATTTCCAGCTTCATTTTCGTTCACTATACGTGTGTCGTATTTATCCACCTGAGATGAAATACTCAGTTCGTGGCCAGTGGCGTGGATCAACTGCTGGTGGATGCCAAGATTTTGATACATGGCATCTAAATCCTCAATTTCATTTGAAAGCCGTGGGTCCAGATGCTCGTGAACCTATTCATGTCTTTGTAACGCTTACGCAGGTTTGTAATTTCCTTTCCTCAAACATTTGTTTACTTCTTCGATTGAGCATTATTGATATATCGATTAACCAGTTCTTCTATGCTGAAGGATCTCTTATAGTGGTGCTTTTTGGGTAGCAGGGTGTGCATTCCACTTCTCGACCTACTGCCAGCTTTGGGAATTACCAATCTATTGGAGAATCATCTCGGTTTTATATCGGCATGCGCATCATAAAAACTAATGGCAGACGGTCAGGGCGGAACATCTTTATGCACGAAGCAGTAAATGGAACAGATTATGTGAATGCGCGGGAAATATCTTGTGAAATGGTACTAGACCCTGATCCTAAAGGTTACACAATAGTTCCAACCACGCATGCGCCAATGCAAGAAGCCCAGTTCTTGCTCTCAGTCTTCACGAAGGCTTCAATCATCTTGGAACCACTTTAAATGGTAATGGGAAGGTTGGATGCGGTACGGACTTAGCTTTCGGGCGTCTGTTGTTTATGTCATTACTCCAACTTGTAAAAGCAGGTATCTTCGCCACATTCACGTCATATTTGGAATCATCGTTTGTTTGTGAAAAAACTGAGGTGATTTTCGTAACTGATGACTACTGCTTGACCGATCTATAACAAGCTTCGTTTCTGATTGAGTTCATTGTAATTGTACAGATATTCTTGGACCCTACTTGTGATATTTAGTTCGGTTTCTTCGACACGCTGGTGCCTGCAGCGCCTCCTGACGTGCATATATGGTTGAGGCTGAAGGTATGTTCGTCTACTCCAGAGCTCGTCTACATTTTCTCGTTAAGTTTTGGCACCCAGGGTCCTTTTCAATTTGCAGGTAGTGTGCCAATAGTGCAGTATTAATTCCAGACATGACAATAGTCAATAGACTAGAGTCTGGGTGCCTCGTTGTCCATATTTTAGTGTATTATTAATTCCAGAAATGCGTTATTTTTGAATTTCTTGTCTAGCGAGTTCCATTTATTATACTAATATATGTTTAGCTGACATCTGTAATTGTTGTTATTGCAGGTCGTAGCTTCCAGCATGCTGAAGTCCGCTGCCGCCGCTATTCCTGGAAGTGGAAGTGCAGAACTGAAGTACAACTTGTACTACTGGTTTGAAGTCCCCAATCGGAACTTCTTGTACACAAGATAAAAGCCTCTGGATATGGCACTAGTTTGACACTGGTTGTTGCAGCCATATTATCATGGCTGATTATAATGCTGAATTTCTCACAAGGACTAATTTTGGTCTCTTGTCTCTACTATGACCTTCGCTGCAGTTTGTACTGTGTATATTGAATCTGTTCTTTATTATGCATCTTAGTGCTGTTCGTACAAATCATCCACTCTTAAAAAACGCGTGCTGCGTTTACCGCCGGTGATTAATGAGCCGTAGAAGGATCCTTGCTTTTTCAGCAAGGGTATGACCTCATTTCTGCTCAAGGCATTTGGACCACAGTCCGGGGAGTTCTGTAGGAAAATCGGAGAATTTCTAGCTTCTAAAAGGTGTCTCGGATTTTTCAAATTTCATCTGGAAGTGGGCCTAGAGGGTGTAAGTTTATCGGTTGACATCCCCATTTCCTAATGGAATTAGGCAATTAGCTGCCATTTTCGTTTTTCAATTTGCCGCTTTCCTAAATGTCAAAAATGGGGCCAGTTTTGTGTTTTGGTGGTGGATTTTAATTCATTCCCCATTTTTTGGTTCAAGTGTTCTTGCCCTTCACTTCCAATTTTTTTTCTCAGAATATCTTTTGCTAGTCTGTTGAACTTGGCAAAGCCCCTACCATCTTAGGGTCAAGGATGTAGCCTTCAGAAAATACAAGGATCCAAAAAGGGTCCAAGTACTTTTCAGAGGTTGGTTAGTATTGCAAGTGAAGTGTCATAAACTCAATATTATAGAAGTTTTTCCAAGTCTCAATGGCAAAAGACAGCTGCCTCCAAATGAGAAGACTTAACTATTTTACTTGTTTGGGAATCCCATGTACTTAAGGCCGATTACATCAGATGTTGTGAGCAAAGTATAAGACATTGAATATACTACAAAAGAAATTCTCTATATATGTACAAATAATTTCCTAGGAATTATGTGCCTGGTCGGTTGTCAGTTGCAAAAAAGGCATGTAAATCAATAATTTTCCTACTTACTCCTAGAATGGACAACAAAATTGCAGAAGTTTTTTTTTCCTAACTAGTCTATATCTGAAAATCTCATTTTTTCATGCAGAACCACTTCCTACAATTTTCTACCTTGTTCGAAAATTATCAAAATCAATTGGCTAGCTTGTAATTAAATGCCGGGACTCCCTATACATTGATTTGGATTTAATAGTGAAGGCAAATGTCAAGACTCAATTATCACATGTTAGATATTGGAAATCAATATTATGTACCACTATTGCAGTGACTAAAATAACTACATCAGTGTTTCAGGCACTTGCATTTCAATAAGGATTAGAGAAGGAATTGTGTTAGCATTAACAAAAGTTGTAGTGAGGTAATTCAAACTTCTACAAAAATATATAGCACAATGCAATCATAGCTCAAAAGTTGTCGTATATAAAAGTTTGCAACCCTTAAGCCATATGATGTTGCCATGGTGAACGGTGTCCAATAGATTACTTTTTAGAACATTAGAAAAATGAAGAATGCACCAATTGGTTAATCCCTAAAGGACTAGCATGTGTTTTGGGGCTACATAGCAATTTTAGGTAGATATGTGTGATTGGAGATTTTCATATTTTGGGCCCAAATTTTAAGAGAAGGCGGATATGAGGAATATCCTTATATAAACTAAATTTCATGACATTTGGAAATATGAATCAAAAGTTATAGCCTAATATGTTACTTTTTTCCTAAATGGGTAGTCCGAGTAGATTAAAAAAATCACTTTTTTCGTAAACAAAAATTGGAAATTGATTTTCTAGAGTTATGTATATATGGCAAGCTTATAATCATTCCATTTTTTATTTTATTTTTTGAACAAGTTAGACAAGCCCACTGCATTAAAAATAGAGTAACTACAAAATAGCCAAGCCACCAAGGCCAGACAATGAAGAGAAGGCAAGCAAAAGAAGGAAAGAAAAACTACGTCAACGTACACAGAGGGACTGATGCTATTCCACTGAGTGTTGCTATGGGACCTACTAGCCAATATTGGTGATTGAAGCCAAATCTGATCGAATTTCCTCCAAATTTCCTAAGTGTGATTTGGACAACTTCGAGTGACCCCTTGCACTTTGAGTTGGGCAATTCTCCCTGAATCTAGTAAGGCCACCTACAGGGCTTAGTGAGCCACTTCTTGAAACCAGTGACATTGAATGAACACCGTACTATTCCCAACAATCCATATGATCCACAGTATGGACCCCCTAAACAAGGTCCATATGGTTAGTAGACGCAAATACCTACGAGGAATTGGGTCCCCCAAAATACATTGGTGTGGATTAAAGCTTTGTGGTGATTCCATAGTTGGTTGATCACCCTACAAATGGAACAAAATAGACTGAGCAAAATCCCAAACCTCCAAAGCTCTTGGGCATAAGTAAAAACAATGGAGTAGGGTCTTTGCAACGTCATTGGGACAACAATTGCAATGGATGTCTATTTCTTGGTTGATGCACGCCTTCCTAGAGTGGATGACCACTACGGAGTGCCAAACTAACCACATGAAGGCCACTTCCTTTTGCGACTGAGTCTTATACCATAAATCCTTCCAGTCTAGCAGATAATCAATGGGGAGGAAACTAAGCCATTTTGCTGAGATGGGTCTTTTGAGCTGCCGTGGTTTCAAAAGAAGGTGTCTACCCACAGCTGTAGTATACGACATTAACGGTAGTCCATTGGCCCACTTCCATCTGCCCAAATCAAATGATAAATTTTGAGTAGTTCCTGTGAAAAAGAAAATTGGTGGTCCGGTTCCATGCTTCAGTCGCTTCAATATTTTGAGGCGTAGGACAAAACCCTAGTAGACTTGAGCGACATTGGAGGGCGGTAGAAAATATAAGTGCAATGATAAGTGACCTAAAGTTGCTTCCATAGCTATAGCTAGAATGGAGATATATTGAAACAAAGTCGGGGATGCTCGGTAGGTGGGCTTGATAGCTTTCCAAATGAGATATGGAAGTTTGTTGGCCTTATTGGAGTAGAATCCAACCCATTTGTTGAGCTGAACCTGATTGGGTGGGTTAGTAAGGAGAGCTATCCATTCCAAAGGAATATGGGAAATTAAAAATCTCCATGGCCTGAGGTCACATTCAGTTAAGGTAAAAGATGTTGCAATTTCATTCCAAGGTTTGAAGTTACGTTGAACGTTGTCCTAGATATCTCCAATGGTTCTTAAACCTAGTTGAGCTAGTTCTTGGGCTCTTCCTTGTGCAAAATGAAAGTTAGAACCTATATAATGTGTAGTCCACCACAGATTAGTTTTGAAAACCTCTTCAACAGTGATGGATTGGGTGGGTTCAATGTATTTAACTAGACAACACTATGCTATTGAAATTATGTTCGAGACTCTAGATCCTCTTGTTAGGGAAGGTGTGTGCAGCATGAGCCATTCTTGGGAGGGATACCAATATCCTAGTTGTGGATGAGGCTTCATCTTAGATATCCTAAACTTAAGAAGAATCTTCAAGTTGGAGATACCTCGTTCTATGGCAAAAAGTATCCATTTGGCAAGTAAAGTTGTAAGAGAGATCTTTGGATCCAACAAAGTTAATCCTCCAATGGCTTTGGGTAGACAACAGTCATCCCAAATAACTCTGGTGTGTGTTTAGTGTTCAGTCCCACTCCATAAATGATTGCGGAGGCTTTTGAGGATGGAACACATGGCCTTTAGGAACCCACTCCAAATGGCTACAAAGTAGTATAGGGTAGGAAGAAGGATAGCATTGACTATGAGAGCTCTCCTTGCAAGAGAGAGGCGCCATGAGGTCCAATATGTTAGTTTCTTTGCAATTTTTTGGTGAAGAAATTCGTCAATGTCTTTTGTCTGTAAGGTGATGCCTAAAGGGGCTCCAAGTAGTTTGGTCATTGACCCTTGGGGAGCCCAAGTGAATTCATATAAGTCTGTCCAAGCTAGCTTCGGAAGTTTGGATAACCAATATTCAATACTTTTGGTCCAATTGATGATGAGCCTAGATGTTGCTCCAAATTTGTGAAGAAGAGAAATGGTGTCGCGCAAATAAATTTCTCTGCCTAAGATGGATAAGCCTGTGTCATCTACATATTGAGACAACAACTATTGACTAACACTATTGGATAGAGTAATGCCTTGAATTTGCCCTTTCTGTTTCTCCACGATAGCTTCTATATTTAGGGCTTCTCCAATAATAAGAAAGAGATAGGGGGCCAAGGGGCACCCTTATCACCTTCCTCAGAAATAGGAAAAGTAGTAGTGGCCTTGCTATTAGGGGAAACCGAGTCAAATGCATCTTGTAAGAGCATCTTGAATATATGGAAAAAGGAGTTTGGAATGCCGATTTTCCCTATCACTGGAAAGAGAAAATCCTATGAGACAACATCATAAGCTTTGGTGAAGTCCAATTTAAGGAAAATTAGGTTCTGTTTAGACTCCTTAGCCCACTCTATGGTTTCATATTGAAGGAGAATATTGGTTAGAATATGTCTAGATGGGAGGAAGGCCGATTGATCTTGACTAATGGTGTCTTGGAGTAGGCCCTGCAGTTTGATTTGTAAGGCTTTTGCAACTATTTTGTAAGAGATGTTTCAAAGTGTTATAGGGTGCCAATTAGACAAGTCTGCTACATCCCTAGACTTAAAGAGTAGAATAATTGTGCATGAGGTCATACCTCGAGGAAAACGGCCTTGGGTGATGGAATCTCTAACCATCACTGAAAATTCATCTCCAAGAATATCCTAGAAGCAACAGAAAAATTCAACCATAATCTCGTCTAGACCTAGACTTCTCTTGAAGGTCATCTAGGTGAACATTGAGTGAAGCTCCTCATTGGTGAGAGGGGAATTTAAAACTTGTGCCATCAATGGGGTGAACCTATTGGGTACACGTGACAAAATAGCTTCTCTATCTAATAGCTCCTGGGTTGATGGGTGGTTCTGAGTATACAACCGCGAATAAAAGTCAGTGCAAATATTCTCTAGGTCCTAACGCCCCTGTTGAATGGTACCTATAGACTGTAGAGTTACATAATTCTGTAATGGATGTGTTGATTGGGGTTTTGAAATACACTTTTTCACTTCATGTAATTTTATTCTTTGCAATAGAATTACATCAATCTAATTCTTTGTATTTCCAATTTGTAATGAACTAGGAATCGATGTTGATCTTTAATTTCTTTAAGCTTTTTAAGTCTTTGCTTGATTTTGTGAGACATGATTTTTTATTATTATCTTCAATTCTTCAATTGGTCTTGAATCTCTTATTTCTTTTGACTTGTTTTCTTTTTAAGCTTTGTCTTTGTTGTAAGTCTTTTATATCTTTTTTTCTTTTATTTGTTATTTTTGAATGAGGAATTTGCCTCTTTATATAGTTTTCCCCAGTGATAGGGGACTATTAAAATAACCCTAACCGTTTAACCTTGGAAATAGGTCTAAGACTATTCCTCCTATAATTTTCCTAACTACCTTTTCCTAACTAATTCTTTCCTATAATTAGCCTAGTAACTCTATGTTCTAATTAAGTTATATTGCCGCTTTGGTCTTCCTTGTCTGTGCTGAAGTGGTCTTTTGTAAAATTAATAACTTGTGAATTAAGATATTTTTACTCATTATTAATTTGTCAATCTTGTATTCTGAAGTATATTATTTAAGATTCTGCATTATCATATCTAATACTTTTGTGTTTTCCTAATTTTAGTTAATTCTTGAAAGTGATCCAAAATACAGGAATCAATATAATTTGTCATTTTCATGAATTAATAACTTTTGTATTTAATATTTTTATATATGTGAATATTTATGTTCCATGTAGTCTAGCATACTTTATCCTCTGATATAATTATCTTGAGATTTCTAAAATATCAATAATTATTTTGAGGAAGCTAAAGTAAGCCAATTAATAATTTCTTTAAAGGACAACATAATGGGTTAACAGGTTTCTCTGACAAATAAAAAAAACTCCAATGAGAGTCGATCACCATATAGCCTCCAGCGAACTCTCAAGTGTATCTTTTGCCCTTTGATTTGTCATGTTTTGAACAGTGAAAGGTTGGCTTGAATGGATTCAACTTCCTTTTGAATCTCCGTTAAATGTAGGTACTCTTGCAATTGGATGGTTTTCTTCTCAAGACTTGTGCATAAGGCATTTTTGTGCTCCCTACTAGTTTGAGCATGTTTGATACAAAAATTCTTGTAAAACTTTGTGACCCTTTTCAACTTGGCGAAAAATGAAAGTGTCCATACCTGGCGTATGCTTGAGGCAGCTTCCTCGAGGTAAAAAGAAGACAACACCCATCAGCTTGGGTGGGAGAAAGTCTTAGCTAGTTCGATAATCATGGAGACTGGGCAATGGTTGAAGCGCGTATGGTTGCCTTTGATTTTGTATTCTATGATAGTATGAGGACTTGAGGTAGAGTCATGGAAGATATAAAATCAATCTAACTGGGCCATCACTCTAGCGGTATTAGATCTCGAGTTATCCTAGGAGAAATTGAAGCTGGGAAGAATCAGTGACAATTCTTCAACTTGAATAGCATCCTTGAGCCCATTAAACAAGAGTCTCTCTTGAGTTGGCTGCATTTTCCTGCACATACTAGACTTATCTTTGCGATGCTCTACCATGTTAAAGTCACCCACCATTATCCATTTGCATGAATGAGGTAACTCCCAAGACATAGTTTCCTCCATAATACATCTGGGGTGGGGGTCATGAGGTGCATAGATGTTTACAAAACCTAAATCACCTCCTAGAATGTGGAAAAGAATAAACTAGTGCACCTGACCACTATATAATGAGCCAGATTAGGTGATTAATTTTAACCACTTGGGAGCAATGAGGGACACAACTCCTCTTTTGCCTGCATTCCTACCATCTAGTGTGTATCCTAATTCAACTTCACTACAAAATGTAGTTGCTCATTTCCAAAAGGAAGGGCCAAGTTGTATAACACCTGATCCTTGAAGTTTGTGTTCTTGTATAAATAAGAAGTCGATAGGGTTCTTGTTGATATAATGCCACAAATTCTCAATGGCTAAAGGATCATTCAATCCTCTCACATTTTACGATAATAATTTGAACTTCATGACAAAATTTTGGTGAAAGTATACCTAGCACTCTCCACACAGTCAAAAGATGTTAATGCTTGGCTATTCATGTACCCCCCATGTGGCCAATAATTATGTTGAGTTTTTTGAGTCCTTGCGAGTAATTTTTTCTTGGGGTAGATTGCCTTGTTTGTTCTAAGTTGTCGCCTTCAGATCACAAATGGATGGTTCTCCCCCTAAGCGTTTGGTTGTAAGGTTGGGATCTTCGTCTAACCATTGAAGTATAGCACTGGTAATGTGGTTGAACACCCCAAGAGCTAACGAGTTGCCACTATGACTAGCTAGTGATGTTGGTCTAGGGTGATCTCTACTGGTTGGAAGGTGTGGTTGGACGTCTAAGAACATGTTGTTAGCATTGGCTAGTAAGGTTTTAGGAAAGACACTAGTTGAGTAAGTCGATATCTTATTGTTGTTACTTGGTATGAGCCCCTAATTCGTCACCAAGGGCTCACTCTTTTTTTTTCATATTTTCTTATTTTAAATGCAATTTTATATTCAAAAAGCCCCCCAAAGAATGTAGAACCAAAGTAGGTGTGTCACATACCAATATAGTATTTGGTCTAATTTTAGAATATTATAGCTAGAATGGCCCAACCATGAGTTGTAAATGGGTTAGAACCCAATTAATCGTGGCAAATTGGACAAATGCAAGTGATGGGCGTATCAAGCTCAAAACCCTACATAGAGAGGACATCTCTAGGCTAGAATTGGTTGAAGGAACCCTAGTAAGGCATAGGAGTCAGTTCCTAGAGATAGGTTCTAGTTTCCCTTTTTCATCGATGAAATAGTGGAACCCCAATTGTGGGCTTGTAGATGTTGAAAATTCCAAGACAAGACCATGGACGAATCTTAGGTCCAAGGAGGGTGATTTATGGTTAAAACCATGCTCGGCAACCAACGGTGAAGTCGGTCGTCAAGATTTCCTCCGGTGTGGAAGATTCCCTGGCCGCCAATAATGATATGAGGTGGTGAATTTAGTCCCCCCTAGGTCAATGTGTAGAATAAAAATATGAGCTTACACATGTGTCATAGGATCCTATGGAAGGTTTGACGAAAAGTTTGGAATTTTCTGATAGTTAGAAGATGTCTTTCTAAATGTCAACTATCCAAACCTGCGATGAGAAATTCCTAGAAATTCCTTAGGTGGTGGTAAATTCCCACTAAAAATTATGATAGCTTTTTTTATGTTAATAAGCTACTTTGACAAGTTTCAAGACATTCCAATAGTCAAAAGTACCTAAACCTGCAAAATTCCCCGACAATTAATGAAATGAAAAGTCCACGACGAAGTTGACCAGCGGAGCGGGAGCATACGAAAGTGGAATGGAGCCCAAGTGTCACGATCCTCATCACAAGGCGTGCCCGTGCCACCTTGGTGAGCAAGGGGGACATTGGAGGTGACTCCCCAAGCCTTGCAAGAGATGAGGTGAGGGGGACTAGGAGTCCCGAGCGATCAGAGCGTGTTAGCGCTCTGATCCGGACGAATTTGGGGGCATGTGATACATGCTTGGAAAGGTCTTGAGAAGACGCTTCTAGCTGTCCAAAGAACGCGTGATTTGGACTTGCGAGTCAAAAGTTATGGGCGTTCAAAGTTGGGGGTGTCCCGGCCGCGTCGGGAGTGTCCCGAATCTTTGGAGGGCGATAACTTTGCGAGTACTTGTCCTAATGGAGCAAGTGAGTAGTCCATCGGCATCTACGCGTCTCGTAAATGTCGAAAATGGGGTCGCATGTGCGATTTGGATCCCGGACCGCAAAGTTATTCCGGGTGGAAGTTCGGGAGTCCCAAACTAGCGCGAATCGGGAGAAACGGGGTGGTCTTTCAAAGCAAAGGGTGTTTAGGAGTCCCCCTTGACATACAAGGGGGGAGGGGGGGGTCTGCCGAATCCCACAGAAAGTACTATAGGAGGGGTTGGTCTCCCTCCTCACTCCCTCTTGGAGCCTTGGTGAGTCCCAGTGACTCAAGGTTGATGGTGTGGGGTCACCACCACTCTAAGGCACCATGGGACACTTGGGTGTGTCTCGTGGCACCGGTTGGGTGGAGTCCCACTCCATACTAGGCTATGTGAGGTATCCCGAATGGTGAATCTTGATTAGTGACGAAGTGGAAAGTAACAAATACACAATGAGCCTAGTATGGAGTTGGGGTGACACTTAAGGGCGGTTAGAACCATGGTGAGTAGTGCCACCATGGGTCCTTGTACAATAAGATGGAAGTTCCGCCCTATGTTACCAAGTAACATGCCCCGGTGTCATAATGTGTGTGTGTGTGTGTTAGTAGTCCCGATGGCTGAGACTTAGCACAAAGAGTTGAAATTGGAGACTAACATTGGATGTGCATGGCATGTGTAGTGTTAGAGGAGCGTGACCCTTGGTGCCACTAAAGTATCAGGTGCTTGATAAGCATTGGAAGGGAACTTAAGGTGATAAGTGTCACTAAGGGGTGCGACACCAAGATAGGTCTTTTCTCACTCCCCTACACCTACTTAGGAACCTAGGCTAGTTACTTTTGCTAAAAAAGTCAACCTCCAATAATTGGGATTTTTCCAAGTTTTGGCGCTAAATTTCATTGTGATTTTGAAGATAAAAAAGGGGGGGGGGAATTCCTATGACTAAAAATGGCCTTCTGAAGCCAATGGCGCAATCTTTTTGCGATTTTTAGTTAATCTCCAAAAATTAGCTTAGCGGGCCAACCTTTGTGGTCACTCTCTATGTCTTGTCATTGTACTAACTCTAGAGCAACCCCCCATATGATTGGCGATGCTGCTTTGGGGGCCTTTAGTTGAAGTCTTTCATGTTAATAACCCCATGTAGCTAATTCCTTGAGTGTTGAGGTCTCTTTTAGTTCCTCCAATACTAACATGGTGTTTCTTAGAGTGGGTCAACAAAAAGTAAGGGTTAGTAGGTCTTGCCATGATGGGAAAGCTTTGAACCCCCTTTGGTTGAAAGGTCTTAGTAGTGTATTAAAAGAATGAACCATGGTAAAGCTTTGAACCCATTTTGGGTGAAAAATCTTAGTGGTGTGTTAAAAGTGTGAACTACAACGAAGCTTTGGACCCCCCTCGGGCCAAAAGTCTTAGCAGTGTGTTAAAAGAGGAAACCACAGTGAAGCTTTGAAACCCCCTTGGGGTGAAAAGTCCTAGCGGTGGGTTAAAACCACCACACGGAAGAACCGTGAGACTCCGTATTCCCTCGCCCCACAAGGTTTAGTTCTCTAAACGTGTTGGAAACAAACCAAGGTTTAGGCCCAAAAAAGTAGGGATTAGAAGTCAAGATTAGCATGGGAGGTAACTAGGGAGAAATAGAATGAGGTCCTTGCCTATACAAGTTTAGCTCACCACCTACTAGCATAAACATGACCCTTCAAGCCCCCCTTAGAACTTGGCATAAAAAGGAGAAATAATAGCCAATACCCCAACCCAGTCCAACACCTTAGCTTCCTAGCCAGAAACCCTAGTACCCTAAACCCGGGGGGGGGGGACCAAGTCGAGTACTGCCGGGTGGGTCAGCGGCCAAGCCAAGCACTAAATAGAGACAACAACTACCGATAGGACCCGTTGAGCCTGAGCTCATAGTAATTGGGTTGTTGGGTGGGCTCGCAGTACGAGGGTCTACAGGATTGGGTTACGACACTGGGTGTAGGGTTGGATTATGGTATTGGGGCACGAGGTTGGATTATGGCATTGGGGGTGCTGGGTCTAGCTCGCAATAATTTGGTCGCTGGGACAAGGTTCACAATAATTGGTGGTTCGTGGAGTTGGAATAATGACACTAGGGCTTGGGGAGAAGGGACGAGCAGATGAAGGAAGGGGAAGAAGTGTCTAGCAGTAGTAAACGAAATTGGCCAAGTCCAAGGAATAGGGAGAAGAGGAGGGGGTGGAAAAGTATTGTAGTCCTTGTACTAAGACACTAAACAGAGTGAGGAATCCAATAGCCCGTCTCCTACAAACAGCACAAGGACGAAGAGACAAACAAAGTAGAGATGCTGGAAGGCCAAAAGAATGAGAAGGAATGACAAGGGGGAAGACAACTTGAAGGAAGGTGGTGAAAGTAGATAAGGTAGGGATGAAATCCCCAAAACTTGCTTAGGCCCTTAGATTAAAATTAGGTGATTACCACGAGATTAAACGTGAGATGTAGGATGTAAGAAGTAGTTCAACCTTGGAGGATGGTATGACGCATCCTTAGGATTAGCCTCGTAGGTAGAGGTAAGGTTAGTTGGGCCACCATAGTACATAGAGAGAATAGAGTTGAAGGAAAAGAAGAGATAAGAAAAGAAATAAGATAAAACCAACAAATAACCTCTTGTACTAAATTATTTTATGATTAGAACAGAGGTTCGTTGTATCATGGCATGGGAGTTCATGGCGAAGGAGGGAGAGCTTCTGATGGGTGCAAACAACGAATCAAGTTCTTAGGTATGAATTAAACCTTTCCCAATCCTCCCAAGGGCCCTAATTAGTGATTAGTAACTCTGGCCGAGGCCTACCCCTAGGTCAGACCCTTAGGACTATAGGTCAAGTAATTTACTAGGACATAAACTTAAAGAGGAAGGCCGTAGCTTTCCAAAACCCCAAGGCACGCCCAAATCAGGTCAAAAACAAGGAAGTTATTGCCGGATGAAGATTAGGATCAAATTGGATGAAAATAGCTAGACCTAGGGATTGACAGAGAATTAAGGAGATTAGGAGTATTCTATCAAGAAGGGTACAAGATCGAAAAGGAAAGTTAATTCCGAATTATAGGTTAGGGGAAATTAGCAGATGAAGTTTAGGTAAGGCTTGGATGAGAATTTCATGGGAATCCCCAATTAGAACCAAACTCCAGATCTAGGTAGGAGCAAGTCTTTTGACCCATCCCTAAAAATTTCGGATCTTTTTTAATTAGGGAACTAGGTTCAATCCATAGATGAAGTTTGAGGAACCAAGTAGCGGTCAAACTTCATCCACCCATAACTTTGGCTAGGAATATCGGATAGGGTCAAGTTTTATGTTTTTAGAAGTGGAAAAAGATGATCTAGAGGTTTCTTAGATTAATTCTACTCTGTCATAGGTTCCATCCAACACATACAGCGGGCCATCCTTTCAGTCGTCCAAAACACTAGAAGTAGATTAAGCAAATCTTGCAAATTGGGGATCACTTAGGCACTTAGTAAAAAGATCCATTTCTTGGAAGGCACAATCGACGACGCTTAAACACCGAAAGGTAGGATTCACTTAGCCAAAACCTAGGACTTGGTTGTACTCGCGATTTATCAAGGGTGGGTAAATTAGTGCTCACACTTGGCTCAATAGAATCTTGTATATTGGGTGTGTGGATGTGAGCACCTATGGCAAGATCTCTATTAATTGGATTGAGGCCCAAATGTATGTCTTCAATTGGATCAATACTACGGTATTTGATGGGTATTGGGGAAGTTGTGAATGACACTAGTCAATGGGGTATGGAGACTGATGGTAACAAGGTGTACTGTTGATTGCGAAGGTGTTGGCGTATAGGTTGGAAGGGGAAGGGATGGAGTCATGTTTTGCCAATGAAGCATGATTGTAATTAGGTGCCATAGCAGTGTAACCAGGATTCCATGTATCATATACAATTGAAGGTAGCTCTATGATGTGGAGTGGATTATCCATCAATCGAAGTGATGGAGGACAAGGTAGTTGATTAGAATAATTGCTATTTGATCTACCATTGTCCAGGGATTGATCTAAGGGTTTTAACTAGCCTTGAGAGTATGGCGGTTGGTTTTCATCTACTTGGAGTAGCCCTTCGGAGAAGATTCCAGAGGAAGCCAATTTGGCATTTTGATGATCATGGTCTTCTCTATATCTTTTGACAGAGATGCACTACGCCTAGTAGTAGCTTGAGCTCGCTAGAATTACAGACCTCCTAGAGATCTTGCCATGTCGATGATACGGGACCTTAGTGAAGCCGTCTTCCTCTGGGATTGGTGGAGGTGGCCGATATTGCTATTGTTGTCAATTGCCGTGCCTATTATACTTGCGAGATGAAGTATTTTGAGATTGAATAGTAGGGGCTCGTAGCTATGCTACCCTGTCTTGTCTAGACACATCTAGGTCATATGTGTCTAGGTTTAGTGTAGGTTTGTTTTGTTGGGGATTTGGATGGTCTAGGTTGTGGTGATGAGACTATAGAAGGCAAACATTAGCTGGATGTGCTAGATCTTGGCAAATAGCACAACTCAATCTTGCATCTTTGTATGTTATGTTAATTGCCGCCATCCCATGGACTCCTTGGTCCATGTGTATGACGGAGATCCACCCATTCTCTAAAGTAGGGTTGATATAAAACCTATGGCAATGTATTGCGAGATTGGATGTGTCTATAGCCAATACTATCCTTGCCGTGTTAGCAAGACTTCTCAAAAAGGGAATGAGTTCCAATGGTAGATGCTCTTGAGTGAGCAAACACGGGTGGTTAATATCCTTTGGAAAGAAAGAATTGAAAGATGGAGACCACTTGTGGTTAAGAGGCCTCTCCACCTCATCACTAATACCTCCCCCTATGAAGCTTGCTATGATAACATACTCTTGAAGATTAGAGGTCTGTAGTGCAAGAGCGACGAAATTGATAGTATTAGGTGGCATTACCTTTGGGGTTTGGA
This sequence comes from Straminergon stramineum, assembly GCA_963920665.1. Classification (NCBI taxonomy): domain Eukaryota; kingdom Viridiplantae; phylum Streptophyta; class Bryopsida; order Hypnales; family Calliergonaceae; genus Straminergon; species Straminergon stramineum. The sequence goes on along the minus strand of OY987267.1, from coordinate 5,256,139 downwards.
TTAAAAGACCTACCCAATTTCACTTGAAATTTGATTGGAAGACTTCCTCTGGTCCCGCGGAGAAAGGGTTGGAGGTGAAGATTGTTTAGACTAGTTTTGCATTCTCGTGGTGGGCATCTGACGTTTGTGCATGGTCAAGGTTGTTCTATCGTATGTGCTTTGGGGTTTGGATGTTGAGTTGTTCATCTGGTGTCGCATGTTGTGTAAGACAAGTGTTACATATACGAGACAAATTTGAAGAATAAGAAATTAGGGTTTTGAATTTTTTTTACCCCTTGGTAAGAAAATTCGTCCTACATGGCTACCTTTGAAGAGTGACGTGGAAAGTCAGGTCCACATGAAGTCATGAACATAGGCGCATGTGGGTGGAAAAAGGGTGACTACGGGTGGAGGCACATGCAGGTGAAAAAAAGGCTACTGCAGGTAAGGGCGACTTCAGGTGGAAATAGGGCGACTACGGATAGGGGCGCATGTAGGAGAGGAAAGGGCACATGCGAGTACCTGGGGTGCATGTAGGTCTTTAAAGGGCGAATGCGGGTGAGAAGAGGCAACTTGAAATGGAAAGAAGGTGACTATGGGTCTAAAAAGGGCGAGTGCCGGTGAAGAAAGGCGACTTAGGGTAGGAAAATCATAATTTTGTGAAGGGGTGACTTGGAAGTGGACAACCGTAGGTGGATGAAGGGACAATTGTAGGAAGAAAAAAATCCAATCTCTTTCAAATCCAATTGTTTCATATTTGATCTTCTTCAAATTCAATCTCCTTCGAAAAGGCAAAAATTGCAAAAATAAGTATGAACTTGATTCATTTTGAATGAATCTTTGCAAATTACAAATAATATAAAGGGAAGCTAGTACCTATGAAATTTTTGTCTTTTATTTATTTATTTAAATATGAAAGTAAAAAATAATACATGATTACAAAGAAGTTTTGAGAATTGCAAAATATAGAAGGTGAAGTCTTTATTTAAATCTTTAATTTTTATTGATAAAATCAACATGGAAAATAAATCATAATTAGGAAGTTTTTTGGAGAATTGCAAAAATGAAGAGTTTGAATTTTTACTTAATTCTCCATCCTTTATTTTTAATTTTTAAATCAATGTAACAAATATTACTTAAATAGAATAAGTCATTGAGAATTACAAAAAATAATTGAGGAAGCTTTAAATTAAATCTCTACTTTTTAGTTTTTATTTATAAAATCAAATTTTAAAAATAATTCATGATTAGAAGGAATATATAAAAATTGAAATAAATAAATAGGAAAGTTCTTATTTAAATATCCACCTTGTATTTTTTAATTCTTAAATCATGTGACAAATAATACATGAGAAAGATGATTCTTTGTGAATTGCAAAACATAAATTAGATATACAATCTTACTCCAATTCCTCCCATATAAATTTTATTTTTAGATCAAAGTGGGAAATAATATATGAATAGGATTCTTAATTGAAAATTGTAAAAACAAAAAGGGAAGTTTTATTGAAATCTCCAACTTTTATTCTTTGTTTTTAAAATTAACATGAAAAATTATTCAAATTAAAAGGACTTTTTAAAAATTTCAAAAATTACAGGAAAATTTTTTAAATTAATTTTTCACCTTTTATTTTAATTTTAAAATCAATGTGACCATTAATGTATGAATAAGATGATTCTTGAAAGATTTCAAAAAATAAATGGAGGAGATCTGGCACCTAAAACTTTCATCCATTGTTTATTATTTATTACTTATAGAATCAAAGCGACAAATAGTTCATGATTAGGAAGAATTTTGGATAATTGTGAAAAATAAATCAAAAGGTCTAGACTTATTTAAATCTCCACCCTTTATTTTTATCATGAGATCAATGTGACAATTAATACATGAGTAAGATGATTCTTTGAATATTACAAAAAGTAAATTAGTGCATTCTTACTTAAATCCCTACACTTCATTTTCAATTTCAAAATTGGCTTGATGAGTAATTGAAAATTGCAAAAATTAAAATGAAAGGTTCTTGCTTAAATCATCAACATTTACTTTGTATTTATAAAATCAAAGTGGAAAATTTATCATGATTAGAAGAAGTATACAAAAATTTCAAGAAATAAATAGAAAGGTTTCTATTTAAATATTCATCCTTTACCTTTTATTTTTAAATCAATGTGACAAATAACACATGAGAGGGATGATTTTTGTGAATTGCAAAATATAATTGAGCATGTTCTTACTTCAATAGTTCAATCTCCATCCTATGTTTTATTTTAAAATCAAAGTGACAAAGAATATGTGACTGAGACTTAGAATTAATCTTTGAGAATTGTGAAAAATGAATAGGAAAGTTCGTTACTTAAATTTCCACCATTTATTTAAAAAAAAAATCAACATGACAAATTATTCAAAATTGAGAGGACTCTAACTTTCAGAATTGCAAGAAAAAAAATTAACAAGAATAACTTCTTCTAAATTCACCACCCTTAATTTTTATTCTTAGATCAACATGATAGAATAGATGGATACGATGATTTTTTGAAGATTCCCAAAAGAAATGGAAGAGATTTCACTCAAAATTTAACCCTATTTTTTTAATTATAAAATCAAAATCACAAATCATTCATGATTAATAGTCTTCAAGATGAATTGCAAAATAGAAATGGAAATGTTCATACTTAAATGTCCACCCTTTGTTTTCCATTTTTATTATCAACATAATAAATGATTTATGATTGTAAGGGCTCTTAAAGAGTAGTTCAAAATGAGAAAGAGAATTTTTTCTCATATCATAACTATTTATTTTTTACTTTTAAATCAATGAAGAAATTTACTCATAATTAGGAAGACTTTTTAGGAATTGCAAATAATAAAAGGTCTTACTTAATTCTCTACCATTTAATTTTAATTTTTAGATCAACTTGACAACTGATTCATGAATAGGGTGGTTCTTTGAGAATTGCAAAACAGAAATGGGTAAGTTTTTACTTAAATTTTTACCCTAAATTTAATAAATAAAAATAGCAAATGATTTGTAATTAGGGTGACACTTTGAGAATTTCCAAAAATAAGTAGGAAAGTTTGTACTTAAATCTCCTCCCTTTATTTTTTATTTATATACTCAAAATGAAACACTTTATGATTATAAGGACTCTAGAAGAATTGTAAAAAACAAATAGGGGAGTTCTTACTTAAATCTCTATCCTTTACTTTTCACTTTTAAATTCAATGTAACAAATAATTCATGATGAGGACTCTATGAAAATTGCAAAGATTAAAAAGGAAAGTTCTTACTCACATTTCCACCTTTTAATTTTAATTTTAAAAAATAGAGTGACAAATATATCGATCATGATAAGAAGTCTTGGAGAAATAAAAAAGGGAGTTTGTACTTCAATCTCCACCTTTTATTTTTTGCTTACAAAATGAAAGAAAAAATAGTTTATGATTAAGAGGACTATTTGAGAAATGCAAAAACTAAACAGTGAAGTTCTTACTTCAATCTCTACCTTCTCTTTTTCTTTTTAGATCAATGTGTCAAATAACTTCAAAAGTATTAGAACTCTTTAAGGATTGCAAATATCAAATAGAATTTTTTTCATTAAATCTCTACCTTTTTTATTCCTTATAAAATAAAGTAACAAATAAATTATAAGTAGTATGATTCTTTGAGAATTATAAAAATCAATTGGTGCGGTCTTACTTCAATCTTCACCTTTTAGTTTTGATTTTTCCATGGACATAGCAATTAATATATGAGTAGGATGATTCTTTGAGAATTAAAAAATAAATAAAATAGAAGGTATCTATTTAAATCTCCACCTTTTCTTTTTTACCTTTACAATCAACATGACAAAAGAAATTAATGAATAGGACAAGGGAAAAATTGCAAAAATTCAAGGGGGAGGTTTTTATCTAGGTTACCACCCTTTATTTTTTATTTCTACATTCAAAGAGACAAATCATTCATGATTAGGAAGAATCATAAAAAATTTCAAAAGAATGAATAGAAAAACTCTTACTTAAATCTCTATCTTATATTTTCTTTCTTTATATAATTTCCATGACAAATAATACATGAGTTGGATAATTCTTTGAGAATTGCAAAAACTAAATGAGTGAGTTCTATTTAAATTAATCTCTATGTTTTATTTTGAAGAAGATTAGTCCTTAGGCTACTTTATATAACCCCTTCTCTAGGTGCTACTCACATGGTTGTCCTGCCTACATGCACTTTATGAAGAAGAAAAAATATCTTTTGAAGGAGATTTAATATTTCTTCTACCTAAGTCACCCCATCAATGTTCTCCTCTACCTATTCTTTAAAGATGACGAAAATAGTTCATGTAACCTCCAAAGTACCATTAAACTATTTCCTTACATAATTGTACAATTGATCGACAATTGATTTTCTAGATTTTAGTTTGATGATCCATATGAGCCCTCAAGGGAGAAAATCTTCCACTTGAAGTCACCCTCATATCCGAGGTCGCCCAAGACCCGAAGTCACCCTTGTGCATGTGCCTCTTTGAAAGAAAAAAAAAGTTGTTGGTTCAAAAAATGACCTTTCCTCCACCTTGGGGTTGCCCTTTCAACCCAAAGTTGCCCCCTAGACCCCCGGTCACTCTTCATTATGCATGCACCCCTTTGAAAAGAAAGTTTTTATTCTCCAAATGGCCTTTCTTTTGACCCGCAGGCGCCCCTTCGACCCGAAGTCGCCCTTGTTTGTGCATGCGCCCCTTTGAAAGGAAAGTGTTGGTTCCCAAAATGGCCTTTCCTTGGACTTGAAGTTGCCCCTTTGACCTGTAGTCGCCCTTGTTTGTGCATGCACCCCTTTGAAAGGAAAGTTTTGGTTCCCCAAATCACCTTTCCTTGGACCTGAAGTCACCCCTTCAACCTGAAGTCGCCCTTGTTTGTGCATGCGCCCCTTTGAAAGGAAATTTTTGATTCCCCAAATCACCTTTCCTTGGACCTAAAGTCACCCCTTCAATCCGAAGTCACCATAGACCCGCGGTCGTCCTTGTTTGTGCATATGCCCCTTTGAAAGGAAAGTTTTGGTTCCCCAAATCACCTTTCCTTGGACCTAAAGTCACCCCTTCAATCCGAAGTCACCATAGACCCGCGATCGTCCTTGTTTGTGCATATGCCCCTTTGAAAGGAAAGTTTTGGTTCCCAAAATGGCCTTTCCTTTGACCTGAAGTTGCCCCTTTGACCTGAAGTCACCCTAGACCCCTAGTCGCCCTTGTTTGTGCATGCGCCCCTTTGAAAAGAAAGTTTTGGTTCTCCAAATCGCCTTTCTTTGGACTTGAAGTCGCCTCTTAGATCCGAAGTCACCCTTGTTTGTGCATGCGCCTCTTTCAAAAGAAAGTGTTGGTTTGAAAAATAGCCTTTCCTCTACCTTCAAGTCGCCACTTGGACCTACAATTGCCCAAGACCTGAACTTGCCCTATACCTCAAGAATTTGGGACACCATAATACTACTAGCCATTTCCTCCACCCGCGATCGCCCATGACTTGAAGTCACCCCACATCCCACATCCCACATCCTAATGAATTGGGGCACAATAAAAGTTTAGTCCAATCTTCACCATAGTCATCGAAGACTTGAACTCACATCTAACCTGAAGTCACCTTAGACCAGGAATCAAGACAGTAGAGGAAGATGTACACCATCTCCTAATTTAATATTGTCTAGCTTCTTTGTATCATTCATGAAATGTAATTAATCTTTTAATAAATGTTAGTTAATAGTTAATAGTGAAATAGTAGTGTGTTAATACTAAATTTTTATTAGAGATAATTAAAGATAATATAAAAGATCTTTCCAAATCCTAAAATATAAACCCTATCCTCTCTAGGACCTAACAATCCAAAATGCATTCATTATAGATATAACCTTAAACATTCTAGTTCTATGCCATGCCAAGATTAATGTATTTTAAGCTTTTGGAAGGGACAAATTCACCTATACATGTACATTTCTTTTCACATTTTGTCATCAAATTTTTAAATGAAGAGACATCGTACTAATAAGACATGAACTATGTAAATATGCTACCTCATAATTTTAAAATATTCAATAGATTTCATATTCATTTATATTTTCAAATATTTTTCAAATAATCTGAACATATCATAGGGTGAACTATTCATGACAACAATGCTATGATGGAAGGGAAATGAAATGAGGGGAGGAGGGTTTTTCCAAGTCTCCATTTCTTAAACCATTACCTATTTTTCTTTTGTACATCAATTCCTAATCCATGCCATGATGCCATGATGATTTGGGGATGTTGCTGCCCTCCCCCCCTGGAGAAAGTTGTTCTTCAAATGTGTTCCCTCAATCCCTCCAAGTTTTAATTTAGGAAATGACTGTGTTGAATTATACTTGACCAAGAGGATTTGAGTAGTGGAAATGAAATCTAAGGGAGAAGGATTTTTCCAAGTCTCCATTTCTTAAATCATTGCTTTTTTCTAAATCACTTCTGAATCAATGTCAAAATGCTAGGATTTTCTAGGGAAGTTGCCTGTAGTCACCCTTGGACCTTGCACCCCTTTGGGAGAATAATTATTTGTTCAAGGAAATGATTGTTCTTCCACCCAATGTCACCCTTGTAACTTGTGCCCCTTTGGATGGAAAATTGTTTTCTTAAGAAGTTGATCTTTCTTCCATCCAAAGTCGCCCTTGGACCTATATGCGTTCCTTTGGGGAAAAAAATGTTTATTTAAGAAGATGACCTTTCTTCCACCTAAGGTCACCCTTACCTACATTCGCTCCTTTCGAAAAAGATTTGTTGGTTCAAGGAGATGACCTTTCTTATAGCTGCGGTTGCCCCTTCTATAGTTGCTTTTATGCTCACTAATCCTCTTCAAGTTGACCCTCCTACATGTAACACACATTTCTTGAGGAAGACAAAATTCTTTTCAAGGAGTGAAGGACCATTCTTCTATATTAATCATTCATCAATGATTTGTGACATTGATTTTAAATATAATAAACAAAGGGTGATGATTTGAGGAAGAACTTGTTCTATTATATATTGCAATTTTCAAAGATTCATCCTATTCATCTACTATTCTTGATGTTTATTTTAAATAAATAAATAAATGGTGGTGATTTGAAGTTATGACTTCTCCTTTAAATTTTTGCAATTTTCCAAGAGTTGTCCTAATTATGAATTATTTATAACTTTGATTTAATAATAAAAATATTTTATATTTTCAAAATATATAATAATTTTGATACTTAAGTCAAAATTTACCCATTAGCTTTTGCAATTCTCCAAAAATCATCCTACTCATATAATATTTGTCCCTTTAATTTAGAAATACAAAATAAACCATTTCCAACCCTTTTGTTTTTTGGCTATTCTCAAAGAATCTTTGTCATCATGAATCATTTGCTGTGTTGATTTGAAAAATAAAGGACAAAGATTTATGTAAAAAATTCCCTATTTCTTTTTTGCAAATCTTCAAGACTCCTTATATGCTCATCATGAATTATTTGTTACTTTCATTTTGTAAATAAAAAAGAATAGGTAGAGATTCAAGTAAGAACTTCCCCATTTTTGGATGCTCAAAGACTCCTTATTATGAATTTTTTTTTCACTTTTATTAGGTAAGCCAGAAAGAAAGGGTAAAGATTTGAATCAAAGCTTTCCTACTTAATTTTTGCAATTTTCTAGAATTTTTTCTAGTCATGAATTCTTTATCACTTAAATATTGAAAATCAAAAAATAATTGGTGGAAATTTAACTATTTAAGTAAGAAAATATCCAATCTAATTTCAATTTTTAAAAAACTTATCCTAATGAAGTATTATTTGTTAAACAAAATGAAAAATGAAAAATATAAAATGGATGTTTAAGTATAAGTTCTTTGATTCTTTTTTTGCAATTCTTAATGATTCTTCCTTGTAAATTGGAATGAATTATTGATCCCTTTGCTTTTACAATTAAAAACTTAGGATTTGAGATTTTAGCAAGAACTTCTCTATTTATTTTTGAGAATTTTGAAAGACTCATCCTACTTGAGTATCATTTGTCACATTCATTTGAAAATTAAAAATAAAGCATGGAGATTTAAGTAAGAACTTCCCTCTTTATTTTTTGTAATTCTCCAAGACCCTTTCTGATAATCAATTATTTTTTTCTTAGATTTTATAAATAAAAGGTAAAGGGTGAAGATTTAAATCAGATTCTTTTTCTCTTGAACTAATAAGTTTTTGCAATTTTAAAGAGTTCTACTAATTTTGAATTATTTCTTATGCTCATCTAAAAACCAAATATAAAGGTTGGAGATTTATATAAGAAATTATCCAATTATTTTTTGCAAATCTCAAAGAACCTAAACCCTACTCATCCATCTTATCTAAATTTTATCAAATTTATCTAAGATTAAAAAATAAAAGGTAGATATTTAAGTAAGAACTATTTCTCTTTCACAATTCTTATTTATCATGAATTATTTTTCACTTTAATTTTCTAAAAAAAGGTTTCGCCTTTCAATGAAATTGGTTCATTTTTAAAAAAATAAAATAAAATAAAGTAAAGGGTGAAGATTTAAGAAAGAAATTTTTTGATTAAGTTTTGTAATTTATAAAGAGTCCTCCTAATTCTGGATAATTTGTCACATTAATTTTAAAATAAATAAAAAGAATGTGGAAATTTAAACAAGAACTTATTCATTTTATTTTTTTGCAAATCTCAAGCATACCATTTAGTAGCACGCATTGTCAGTGCTTTGGCTTTAGAGTAGATGGTATTAAGTATTCCACATCCCTTAGTAGCTAAGTGCCTAAGTGGACAAGTGGTAGGCACATAGGCTATTGAATGTTATAAGGATCACCCTACTCCTGTTTTGTTTATTATGTTGATCTAAAATATAAATAAAGCATGGATATTTAACTGAAAACTTCCCTATTTATTTTTTGCAATTTTTCTAGAGTCCTTTTAATCATGAATGCTTTGTGACTTTGATTTTCAAAACAATAAAATAAAGGGTGGACATTTTAGTACAAACATTCCCATTTATTTTTCACAATTCCCAAAGAGTTATCTCACATATGTATTATGTGTCATTGTGATGTAAATAAAATTTTAAATCAAAGGGTGGAGACTTAAGTAAATTTCCATATTTATTTTTGGCAATTCTCCAAAATTCTTCCTAATAATGAATTATTTATCACTTTGATTTTATAGATAAAAAATAACAAGTAGAGATTTAAATAAGAACTTTTATCTCCATTTATTTTTTGGAATCTCAAAGACTTATCCTAATCATTTCTTACTTGTCTTGTAGATATTTGAAATTAAAATTAAAAAATAGAAATTTAAATAAACATGCATTTTTATTATTATTTGTAATTTGTCATTTGCAAAGATTTATCCTAATTCTATAATATTTATCATGTTGATTTAAAAATAAAAACAAAAGATGGAAATAACATTTTCTTTTATTTGTCCCAATTTTTGTTTTTTTAAGAGAGATTGGTTTTATTTTCTTTTTACAATCTCCCCTTTATATATGTCCTACAAACATATGCTTTATCTACAAGTGCCCTTTTGCCTATCCATAGTTGCCTTTCGCCTACTTATAATTTCCCATTGTCTAATTTGTAGTTGTCCTTTACTAATTTGCAATCATCCTTGACCACTTGCAACCACCTTTGGCCACCTCTAATCATACTTGGGCCACTTGGGCTACCTAGGAGATATGTAATTGCACCTTTGACACCCAAGGTCGCTCTTTAGGGACAATTGTCTTTGAGGACAGGCAAATGCCCCTTTGGGACCTCCACTCGGCCCTTGGGGACCCACACTACCTCTTGGAGACCCACACTCACCCCTTGGGACCCGCACTCGCCCCTTGGGAACCGCACTGGCCCCTTGAGGACCACACTCGCCCCTTGGGGACCTATAGTTGCCCCTTGGGGACCTCCACTCGCCCCTTGGGGACCTATAGTCACCCCTTGGGGACCTCCACCCGCCCCTTGGGGACCCACACTTACCCTTTGGGAACCCACACTATCTCTTAGGGACCCACACTCGCCCCTTGGGACCCGCACTTGCCCCTTGGGGACCGCACTCGCCCCTTGAGGACCCATAGTCACCTCTTAGGGACCTATAGTCACCTCTTAGGGACCTATAGTCACCCCTTGGGGACCTCCACTCGCCCCTTGGGGACCCACACTTACCCTTTGGGGACCCACACTCGCCCCTTGGGACTCGCACTCACCCCTTAGGGACCGCTCTCGCCCCTTGAGGACCCATAGTCACCCCTTGGGGACCTAAAGTCGTCCCTTGGGGACCCAAAGTTGCTTTGTACCTGTGGTCGCCCTACACCTATAGTCACCTACACCTGAAGTTGCCCTACCCGCGGTCGCCTCGCACCTAAAGTTGCACATCCACGTCACCTCCCTAATTTGCCACACGGATGCCACACGGCATCCATGCAGACTTAGGTAAATGGGGGGTAATTTTGAAAAAGTCAATGGTAAATTTGACTTTATTAGACGGACAAGAGAGTCTACTTGACGTGTTGGATGTCGTGTTCGTTGTGTTGTCGAACTATCCGCTGGAACAACCTATGCATGGTATGACTTCTAGGCCTTCGTGCAAACATCCGAGTCATTGTATTGATCTGTGGTGCGGTTAGCTTGTTGTTGATATTAGGCCGGTAACAAATAGCGTTGTCAATTGTGTTGTCTGACTTGATCTTGCTCATACTTCACAAATCTGGCCTTGTAAGTAGGTAAATCATTTTCTATGTTTTTGGCCTATTGGGAATGAAGTTCCAAGTATTCATTAGTAGGTAAATGTCTTTTTCCATTGACGGCATCTCTATAAGTACTCGTGGCTGGATCTACGAACTAAACCAACTAACCCTATTTAATTACTTGATAAGAGTGCTTAAGGTTCGAAAGTAGATCTGAATAAGAAATGCTAGCAATGTAAGTTTGAGTGGATAGATTCAAAAACTAAAACCACCAACCGCACTCCCACGGTGTATGCAAAACTACACAGTTAGCAAATCTCTTTCGAAAGCTATCGATGTTCTTGTTTTGTGAGAAGATCTACAAAACGACAACGCCATTGTTGTTCTTGTGATCCGCATCGAGCTCCCAGCCCCTAATCATTCCATTTTGATCAATGAGTCGAAAGTTATGAGGATTATATGTTTGCAGACAATTATGGATTATGTACTCTAAAATAAACTTTAAAGTCCTTTATCTTACTCAATTTTCAATATTTTTGGAAAAAAAATCATAGAATGTAGATTGTTAATTAAGACATTGCAACATTGGGATTGGCATTTTTTAATTCCATATTTAAATTCTTAACAATTTAGTATTTTGAATCATTCTTTGCTACTATCTATTTACTACTTTTTTCCTCAACGTTGTACAATTATCTGAAATTTTTCAAGCATGTGTCCAACTTGTCTAGGAAAAAGAATTTTAAGAAACACCACCATTTTGGACATTTTTTCATAGAAAAGTGAGCTTTGGAAGTGCAGCTGCCCTATTTTTTGCAAGGCCAAAAAAATGATTTTAGTAAATTTGAATGCATATATCTTGTAATCCATGAGGTGGAAATTTCCGAAATGTTTACCACATGTTCTCAAGTCATCATAATACAAGATCCTATGGTTACATATGTCAAAAAATTGTTTTTTTTCAATAATTTGGTACTTGTACCAAAAATGGCAGTTTTGGAGCAATTTTGGTGAAAACATAGTCATGGAACTTCAACGGTTAAAAAATCCAATCATTTTTGAGTGACTACCTTGGACATCAGCATCCTTCCAGTGTTAGATGGAGTTTTGAACTTCTCTTCACAATTCAAAATCTAGTATTGAAACAAATTCAATATTATTTTTTGAATACCACAACATTAGCCATGTACCTTGGTATGTCTTTACACATTATATTACATCCACCTTCACATAAATTATAAAATTTTGGTCTCTAAACATATAAACTTAAAAAATACATTTGATACTTGTCTAAATGGAGTTTGAAGACATGTCATTGAATCAAATGTATAAGATCATTTTTGCAATCCTAGATGATCTATAGGTTGCTAAAAAGTTGTTAGATTGAAATTGCAATTTTTTGATGTAAGTGTTGTCTTACAACACCACTTATATATCTACTAAATATATATTTGACAACCATGTTAACACCTTCACCAATGATGCTACTATTCTAAAATATCAACTCCCTTCTATGTTGGATTGTATTGAATGATCTTCAATTTAATTGTACATGCATAAAAAAAATCCCCACAACATTATGTGTTACACATACAACATGCAATGTTCATCTAATTAGGAATAGGATCCAATTACTATGTTGAAGAAGAAAAAGAAATATCAATGAAGGGTCTAAGTTTATCCTTTACTAAAATTCAATATTTATGTTAATTTTAGATGCAAATGAAATTAGAGTTAAAATTATGTCATGGTCATAACTTCATAATTTATTGTATTGTACCAAAAAATTGAATACTAAAATTAAAAAGATTTAGAACAAATGAAGTAATTCCATACTATAGAATATCTGATTTATATTAAACCTTCAAGAATATACAAGTTAATCCTAAAGTTCTTTTATGTTTAGAGACCCAAAATTGCTTCAAAATAGGAGTTTTCTAAGCGAGGCTAAAATCTTCATCTATATTTATTTTTTGACAATTCCAACTATAGGATCCTTTAGTTAACTTAGAGTACAACCTCTAAAAAATTTTAGAATATAAAAGTGCCTACCAATTTCAATTACCAAATGGGGCCACACTGGGCTTCAAGTATATCTTGATCCAAGTTGCAAAGAGAGAATGTCTAGCTCTGGACATAACGAGGTATATCCCAAATGGTCCCCTATCCAATTTGGCCCCTTGATTGTTGGGGTCCAATTGCACCCTCTTTGCATGCTAATGTAGTTAACCTTGGAAGGACGGGTCCATGACCATTGATTTCAAGCCTCCCTATCCATCACTCTTTATTGCCATTTTGCAACTAGATATGAATGAAGAATTTTTTATTTAATTTTCAGAGATGAAATCCTATGCCTCATAAAAATTTCAATTTCATTTGGTAAAAATTGAAATTACTATGAATTTTTTAAGCCCAAAAGGAAGAAAATTCATATCAAATACAAATATACTAAAAAAATCTGATATTTTTACCAAAGATGTATATTATAGTTTAAAACATCATGGTATAAACCGAAGTCACCGTGTCACTCTAAAATTAAAAAATCAACAAACCATATTTATAAACCCCAAGTTAAGATTGCTATAAAATATTTAAATTTACGAATAAAGTAGAAACTTCACTTAATAATCTTCATTTAATAAGTTGGACTCAAATTCAAAAAATATAATTTTTATTGCTAAAATCCACATCAAGAGAAAATAGTAAAAAATGGTCTAAATACATTACAAGGGCAATCTACGTTTTAGGCATCTTTTTCATAGAAAAGTCAATAATACCATAATGAGGGACTTTGCAATATACTATTTACTAAAAATATACTCAAGTACCCTTCAAATAAATAAATTGGATGAAAAAAACTATTTTTCTATCCTCCAATCTTTGGTGAAGTCATTCATCAAACACTTTTTGTTTGCAATGTCCTTATAGGGTTAAATTATAAAAGGCATTGAATTTAAGATTCACTATTTTATAACTTCAAAGTATATCCCATGCAATGTAGACACATGGACAAAGCTTCTTTCATTATTCCACCACTTGAGGGGATGCTTTTAAATAACTATTGTAATTAGGTGGGGAGTCCAAAGAACTGCAATAAAATCCTGGACGACAACAATGGTCTTCCAAAGGTCAACAAGAGGAAGCTATAAGTTTTTGCTTTGACCCTAATTCAAATATGTGCTTTGATTGAAAAATGAGTTGAGTGGCATTTGATTCTATTGCAACAAAGAAATTGTAAAACCAATCAATCTAAATATGAGTAGCAACCAAAGGGTCCACAATGGGAATACAATATAACCTCTTCAACCCTTAAACAACGAATTGGTGACTGTGGAAATCATCCCTTGAGGACCCTTGAGGACCCATGTGACATCATCCACTTTAAAAAACCCCAAAATATCCATTGGAGGTCAATCTACTATGCAAGAACTTTCCTTTTTGCCTAAAATTTCAAGGAAGAACAATTGCACTTCTATCCTACATAGAAAAATTCTTTGTCATCCATTGCACAAAAACATCCTTGGTGTCGTTTATGGGTTGAAGCAATACTCTCTAAAGTAATAAACCTCTCAAAGATAATATTGATTGCTGGTCTTGGACCAGGCCAAATAAAAACATCATGGATGCAAATGACCCTCCCTAATGTAGTAACCTGTAATAACCTCTCTAATGGAATGTGTCCAGGCCCTATTACTTTAGGGAGGTTCTAGTGTACATACCTCAGACGTTCCAAGACACTTGAAAGGGAGAAAGTTTGGAGTTGTATGGGGTTATTCAGTGTTATGCTTTGGTGATTTGGCTAAATGCTTGACTATCCGACCTGGACAACAGATACAAGGTGAAACAGTAGACTGAACATTATGTGAATGTGCTCGGTTTGTAATTGTAAAATATGCGGAGTGGATACTGCGTCATGCACCCCGGAGTTCGTCGGCAAATGCTCAGCATCAACCGTTGCTGGAAGGACTTTGGGCAACCAGCCTGACCCCAAGAGAAAAAGAGATGAGACTGCTTGCATGTTCCGTTCGCTGCCAATCGGATTGATCAGCTCTCCAATATCAAGGTTAACACTTAAGAGCCCCTAATTAATACCTCAAAGATCTGGACAAATGCTCAGCTAGCCACACCTCATATTTGAGAGCTATTTGAGCAGATCGGAAGAATAATGTTCCAACACATGGCCAATGAGCCTGTCTCAAGATTGCCACCTCCTTGGACTGCGGGGTTGTTGGCTCTTCCTCGGTCGCTTAACCCCGGGACGTGGGTAGAGCAACTGATCTATCAGTTGATCGGCAACTTTTTCACATGTAGCCTGCACATTCACGAAGAGGTAATCAATACCAGAAAGATTCCACTAAGAAGATTCCTTGCCTGCACGACATAAGAGGCGATGTTGCACGGATCGTTTAAAAAGCTTCAAGGTACAAGTATGCATCAATAGAAAGAAGAAATCGTGTCCTCCATTTTCAATAATAGAAATATGTTTTTGCAAGTGACTATAATTGACGAATACCGTCTAAAGTGCATTTTGTAATTTTAGTTTGCGCACTTCGGGGTTGAGCATTAAATCGCAACACACTTGGTGTTTCAAAAGTTGGTTTCTAGAAGATCATAGTCGATAGTTTAATAGACATACCTTCCTATTGAACTGGAAACGAAGTGTCTGGACCTCGATGCCCGCGCTAACTCGCAAGTCCATACCTAAGCAGTCAACTCCAACAACTGTAGCTTCCTGTGAAAAATCGCATGATCGGGTTTAATAAACAAACAGATCTTAAGTTCAATAATCAAGCTCTGATAATATGGCCATTCAAAACCACGCATTTCTATTTTCAATATTGAACTAGTGTGAGAAGAGAACATCTACAGCTGGATGTTCCTAGCAAGAAATAATACTGTCACGGCAGACAAAAACCACGTATGGACTCGGATTAATAACAGCATTGACGAAACAAACTGATGTGTCTGATGACATCGGAAACATACCTCAATTTCTAAACCCTTTTCTCGTCGGCACAATGATTTGAGGGCTCGATCAGTCTTGCTTCCTCCTTGATTAACCCGTTCCATAATTGCTGCCGCAGAATGGGCCAGTATGTCTGCTTGACCATTACTGAAATCCTGGATTTCTATGGATTTCTGGAAACAACGTAAGAGGTTGAGAGATGGATTCTGAGTGTTTAGAAAAAATTTCACCTAGGGTTAAAAAAAATACTACCAGGGGAAAGAAATGAGGTTTCATTATGAAACTTTTCCGTTTCTTTGCACTAATCAAAGTAAGACAAGATTTTAGGCGATAATTACAAAATTCACTTGCTACATATTAAAACTTTATGTTCGCAGAAATTCCAAAAGCAAATGCTTCAAAGTTCAAACTTGTTTTGACAAGATCTATAAGAAAATTCAAAAACTTGATGGTAAGGAAAATTTCTAATCATAATTCGTAACATCTTTCTCTTTTTCTTAAGCTACTTAAAAAACTTGTGCAAACATATTATATAGCAAATCTTTGTCTTGTCTAAGAACCTGCGACCTTTAAAGGTTAACCGCAAAAGAACAGTTCCAGCTGGCAGCCAGCAACAAAATCAGTATATCCTAGACAATAAGTAGCAATTTCTGAACTTCGTTAATAGCTTAGGTACTCCAAAATGAGATAAACTTCCTCCTACGGTGGTCCAATGCAACGGTGTCCGTGGAAAAGCAACAAGAGCAGCAAACGGAGAAGTTCTTACCTGCAACCCTGAGTTCAAATCAAGCTGCATGCTGAGCATTTCCAGCTTATAAAAGGAACTACCCACATCCCAGCTGGTACTCTCTTCTCGCCATTCACCCTCAACAGCGTCGCCTCCTTCCACAGATGCACCTTCTGATAGATCACCTACCTCACCTACTACGTCATCTTCTATCATGGACCCAACCAGTGTAGCCTCGTCAGTAGTAGATGTCCCCGTTGAGTCTCTCACAATACTGGCACGCCCCTCTCTCCTGGTGACATCAGGACTATTATCAATCTCTGTATCAGAGCTTATAGAGTCACTGGTTGAAGAAGGCCGAATACTTCCATTTCTTGACCTTTGTTCATCCACCTCAACGCCCCCCTTGCTAGAGGTTCTCCGCATGCCAGTACTTGGGTTTGGCTTCCCGTCCCCTGCCTTGAATGAGGAAGGTGCTCCATTCACAACTTTCCAACGAGTTCGCGGACCCTTATCCGTTTCCTTTGAAGCCTCGTCCTCACTTGTCAAAGAGTCTACTTCTTCCTCACCGTCATTGTCTTCATCCCACCAGAAACGATCATACCAGAGACTCTGTACATAGGGCTCCTCCTCTTCAGTGACCTTCCTCACAATTCCTGTTATTGTGAGCCGCTTTGTTGGCTTGTTCATTTCCTCGGTGTGATCAGTTGTTACGGCCTGCACTTCAAAAACTTCAAGAAATTCAGCTTTGTGACCGTTAATAAGATACTTTCCAGGAAGCAATAAAGTCGTATTTGCAACCGTCTAAGAATCTAAGAACCTCACACTTCTCTTGTATATTTAACCAGTGCCTTAATGACTACATCCACATCCATGAAACCCAGAATATTATGCCCACATTGAGATCACACAAACATGGTCAGCATGCCTAGCAAAAAATCATGCCTGCCGAAAGACTGGCTATGACAGGAAGGCGTGATACCCTTCCTTAGATCTCCAATCATGAGCAAGCGTGAAAGTTTCATGCAAGGAGAATATAGTTAAAGGTCCAAAAAGAAATATGAGAAACAATTCTTCAATGACCAACCTGAGAGATCTTAGTAGCAAATTCTAAGGGGTGCACCCAAGCCAAGGTTTCGGGGCCTCCCCATCCACCGAGGGAGCCCATAGACTCCGGTGATAACCGATAATCGAGGCCACCTCCACCGCTTGCCAATTCCTCCCAAAATTGCTGGAGAAAACAAAAAAGATATTTAAGACACACAACCAGTATCAGCAAGCCTACTAGCCAAGAATTAGACTCTAGATGATTGAAGTAGATATTTGCAACTCGAAGACACGCACTACAGCGAATCAAAAGATCTCAATGAAGCCTCCCTTGTACGCAGTGAACAATTCACAAGAAGCAGTTTCAACTATAACATGCTACCGTAATGATAGGAGATACGGATTGTTTCTATCACAAAGAAACCCTAAATGCAAAACAGTTGGTATCGAGGGAGAATGACTGACAGGTGGAACAACATCATCGGGGTTAAACTCATCATCATTGTCGTCACTAAATTCCATGAGTATGTCATCGTCATCCTCGTCATCGTCCATTTCTTCGCCACCGTCAACCATTTCAGAGACTTGAACCTCATCCATCGCGCCGAAGCCTATCATAACCTGCCCTTCAAAGAGCAAATCTATCCTGTTAATGTCCGGTCTCAAAAACTCATTCAATAAAATTAGTGCGTTTTAAGGGTCGATTCAACTCTCTGAATTTGCATCTCCTCACTTGGAAAAACCGTACTTTCGATGATAAACTAGATGATAAACTAAATGAGACAGAGCTTAAACCTCTTGCTTTAAGAACTGTAAGACGCCCCTGTCGTACAGACTACGACCCTAACTCTTCGAATATTAATATTTGAATGAATAATGAACTAACTAGCAGTTGTGAAAATTTTACACACCGTGAAAGTTTGAGAATCACATAGTTTTGAAAGGAATTCATTGTCGTCATTCATCTCGAAAAAAAAGTCTGCGAGTACCACCAGTAGGCAATTAGGTTGCGTTTCTCACATCAATCAAGGAAGAACCTGGGTAAAAGTTCATAGACCGAAGCATCCAAACTTGCATACCCAGACTCAAAGGAACAGTTTGAAAACCGCAATTCCGAATATAAGAGGATGACAATGCAACCAACTCACATCAGTCGTAAGCAGGTAGATGCGGTTTGAACAACCCTATCATACAAACAACGAGCCAAGTACGAGGACCGAGGAAAAAATGAAACATGAAACGACTTGCGAACTTACCTCCGTGCTCGTCGACCAAGAACTGAACTTCCGTTCCAAAAACTATGTCTTCAATCGTAACAACAGAGGCGTAAATAACAGCCTTCCAGTTGACCTGAACAGAACAATCAAAGTGTAAAAACCGACGAATCTATCGCTGGCTAGTGAATAGATGCCCTGACGCTGTCGTGACCAGTTCACATTGTCCATGTAGAAGTGATTCAATAAAGCACGGTATTAATTTCAGTTGCTCAGCATGGGCCGTCAGAAACACTGTTTTACCGCGTCAGGGTGCAAAAAAGTCCCCAACCTGCTCAATGCACAGCGAATTCTACAAGTTGTCTCTATAATAATGACACATCAAAAAACAAGTTCATCAACTAAAGAGATAAAACGACGAAGAAAGTCACCTCGGTTAAGGTTCTCGCAATATCAGCATCGGAAGGCCGCCCATTGCCAGCTTGCATTGCCTCCCTCTCATGCTTGGTTAGTTCTTCCAGAGGATGGTACCCCCACTTTCCTCGCCGCTTGTGGGCTTCAGGTTTCGACCCTGAATGATCAGCCGCCACATTCACTTGCCAAGCCTGATTCCTTCGAACTGTCCCTGATGGCTCCACAGGTTGGCCCGCAAACCTTTTCAAACAAGTCAAAGACTATATCAAGAAAATCCCCCCTGCAGGATTCAATAATGCTTTAATACGTACGAAGCAAATCGCAGCGTTCAGTACAAATTATATATATGTATGTATGCTTTTCACAAGTACTTAAAATTGTAACTTTACTAATGCAGACTGAATACACATAATGTACAATACAAATGCTTTGAATCTTATCCGTACAAAAAGATCTCGTTTATTAATAATACTGCATCAGATGTACATGATTTAACTAAGTAAATGTGTTGCATTATTAACAAGTAGTAACACACACACCCCACACACACACTATTGAAGAAAGGACTTCGGATTTTCCTGATAAATGAGACACCAGACTCTTCAAAGCCATGCCTAATTCCGTTCAAAAACTCGACCACTTCCTAACTACATGTGCCAATTACAAAGTAGGTGCCAGCAGACAATCGGCTACCACGATTCTACAGTCAAGGTTACCACGAGTTCTGAAGCGGCTAAATGCATCCTGCTCCAGAAGAGCCATCATACGATACTGAGGAAAATGCAAGACACAATCGGTCACCTAGAGACCTCCTACAGCTATGAAGAGTAATAGAGCAAAGATGCTTCAAGCATAAGAACACCATTGAGTGCTCGAATCTCCAGACAATTCGTGCCAAACCACGATAACTCCGATAACACCTAATTTCGGCAATCGCACGAATCGGCGGTGCAATGTGAATACAATTCTAACATAGAATTCGTTCCTCAATGCTTACAAGTACGAAAAAAACTAACGATTGACTAAGTACAGTTTATCCATCCATAGGCGACAAGACTGAAACTCGATGATAGCCCTAATCACGACCATAACATAATTTCCGCCAGCGTACAATCAACAGCACAATGGCGGTGCAATGAGCATACAACTCGATCATCGAATTCGTTTCGAACGGATTACAAGTAAGAAAAACTAATAGACAACTGACTACGTAAAACTACATATATCCATCTTTCTCTCTCCAAACAAAACCGAAACTCGATGGACAACTAACCCTGACACCTCAAACAACACAACCTCGACAATCACACGCTCTGAAACACAATTGGCGGTTCAAAATTCGTGAACAAAACTCTAAAATCGAATTCGCACATAACGCAGCAACCAGAATTGCCTCCTAAACTCCAAATCCATCGCCAGGCCAGAAAAGGAATAATAAATCAATACCAGCTTCGCATGCCTCCACTCGACGACGAAGCAAATCCGCCGGCGCTTCCTTCCCCTCGCTTCCATAACGCCGAGGTCGACGGCACCGCCATAGCCAAGAACCCGCCCGCCCCTCCGTCCATCGCGCAGCGCATCGCCAAGCTCCCCATGCCTGCACTCACTCACTCAACCAATCGCTGTATCCATTAACACAATCCCACGGGAACCACAGAGCCAAAGCCATCGCCACTCAACCTAGCTTCCATCCCCTATCCCTGCGCATCGCAAACCCCAATCAAGCCCCCACTCCTTCCGCGCTCAGGGAAGCAAGGAGGGGTGATTACCAGCGGCAGAAGAGGGGCGCACCACCATCGCCATGGACGAGGTCGTGCTCGTGCAGTCGCAAGCGGAAATTGCACACGGAGAGGACCAACGGGGATGAAGTGCTCGAGTGGCCACCAGTCAGTTACATGGGCTTGGGGATTCCCCGTGCAGGGGTGGAATGCGGGAATGGGAGGTGTGAGTGGGGAGCATCGCGATTGTGTCCCGGGGAATGATCCTCTGCACGAAGGATTGATGCTTTCGGAGATTGCAGCAGCTGGAGGAGGAGGAGGACTGGAGGAGCAGCAGCAGGGCTTGCATGGCAGCGGCCAATGGAAATGTGGGCGGATCGATGAGATCGTCGCGATCGTCGACCGCTCAGGGCACGGCTCTGTCCGCCTCGGGAATGCACTCGAGTGGATATTTCGCGGCCTGGGTAGCGGAGAGGTATCTTGCTTCCCGGGTACTGGAATCCCTGTACGGGACGGATATCTTGCTTCTCGGGTACCGTATGGTTATCTAGATTCCGGGGTACTGGAGGGTTTTCTTGCTTGCCGGGTACTGCATAGATATCCTAGTCCTGGATATCGGAGGGTTATTGTTCTTTGTCATTGTAGACAGGCTGATAAAGGCCCGTTCTCACTTGGCCTTATGGCTCTGAAAAGAGCAGTGGTTATCGTCTGTACAACCACGAGTGTTCAGACCAATGTCAAGTTTTATTTCCTGAACTTACGTGGAGCCTTGCTGGCAAAGCCATGAGAACGCTATTAGATGCAAAGTTGCCGATCATGAGGCGAAAAATTTGGCTTCAACAATAGGTTTTTTGTAGCAACACTTCTTCACCGAAAAGGAGATTTCAAGAAATTTGGGGAGTTTAGCAGCGTTGTTTAGTAATGTCCTTTGCGAAGTTCCATTACAAAAGAGCGATTTCTTGATTGTTGATAAATTTTTTGGTTTCACTTCTCTAGATAAGGAGTGCTACCACCACGTCGACAAGGAGGCTAGAGAGGCAATTCCAAGGAATAAATGGATGCTGCACCTTCTATGCAATCAATTCATGATCGGAGAAGCTTCGACAACTCTTCAATTGAGGTATGTCCTTTGCACTTAACTTTCAATTCGATCTTCACGCTTGCCTCCATGAATTGCACCTTGGGAAGGGTATTGCATGACATCATTTTACAATGGTATGTTTGGAACAATAACATATTGTAGTAACTAACACAGCTGGTGCATGTCATGATTCTCTTAGACACCGTGCGTGTGCCATGCTAGGGAGAGAGAAGTTGCTACATCTTTCTCAACACCAATGTCTTTGAAAATTGTACAATTCAAACAAAACAAAATCAAAGCCATAAATGACCTTTCATTTTCTAAACAAAAACAACACGTTTTGAGTGACATACTAATCCATGCCTCTCTCAAAATCTACACCGACACAACTATGAACAAGAATCTAGTTTCGGGCAAATGTTGAGCAATTTCGAGAAGGTTGCTAGCAGAGAAAAAAATCGTGATGAACGACAAGCTAATTGCAAGGAAGTGTAACACAAGATAAGGTGATTGACAGACAATGCAACGCAGGAGAAGGTGATTGGAGCGAAGTGCAATAGAGGAGATGGGGACAAAGCTTGGAAAACAACTTTCCCTGATGTGAACCCATCTCCTCACCATGACGACATTTGCCTTGCTATCACTTTTAAAAAACAAACAAAAATTACGTAAAGCCACGGATGTGAACATTACAACATTACACACATTTCAAAAATTACGAACCTGGAAATTTGCTACTTGGCCTTGCCAGACCTCTTTTCATAGCAACATGGATTACTATTATGTTTTACAACCGCTCCTACATAGAGCCAAGTGAGAATGTACCTTAAGAGTACTACTCTAAGTGCAACCTGTGCTAACCGTTTCTAGAAGGTCATTCAAGTGGATGCTATTTCCTAGTGGAATATACTTCAAGTCTTCTAAAATCTGGAGATATGTTGAAAACTCACAATTGATTTTATGGAAGTGGTCAAGAAGTGCAAGAGCTTCAAGAATCAATATTTTGAATGACATAAGTTTATGGAGGCATAGAGCTCTAAAATTCATATCAACGCTTATATTCAAGCCCAACTCTAAAATTCAGATCATTGCTTCTTAAACTTGAGATAGGTTTAGCTGACTACTAGGATTTCTGTCCCAAAGACTTGTCTAACAAGTATGGAATACTTTTTGCACACCAAGTTGTTCGGGTTTTGAGGTGTGGACATATGTGATTTTTAGGAGGTGAATATCAGGTTTCAAGCTTGTAGGGTTCAAATTCACAAGTCACTATTTTTCTTAGCCCAAGTATATGAAGTCCCGTTTGCATGCATATTACGAGTTGGGGTTTTGTGTTTCAGACAGCAGAATCGCGATCTGAGACGAGTGGTTATAAAAAACCTAGGCCATGTTCCCATGGCCCATTGTGCATTCTTGTAGCACAATGTTGAACTTTGTAAGCTTCAACAAACAATTGGTAATGAATGGAGATTCTATGGTGTAGATGGACAACAATGGGTTAGAGTGTGGACAAATTATTAATGAACACTGTAGATGGACAAACGGATAGACAAATGGGCAATGGATATTGTGGACGGATGGTCTAGTTAAGGCTTATAGATGTTGTGCAACATTGGATTAGCGGCAAGTGCTTTCATTGTCTTAGTGGTTTCCTAATGTTTGTCATGATTAGTACATATTGCTTCTACTATAGAAAGGATTACAAGTATAGCAATGCATACGTCTTTGCTTTTAAGGCCATATTCATTATATTGAGACTTTTCGCAGATTTTGAGAGAGAATGCTAGTTATGGGAAAATTCATTTAAAAAAATAGTAATTGAAACCAAAAATAAATAATGCTCAAATGGTGATCCTATAATGAAATTCTAAAAGTTGGTGTTGTTACCTATTTATAAAAAAATACCAATAAAGAGATAAAATGGTTAATCCTTGAGTCGAGGATAAAATTGAGACTACGAAAGGTCTCAATATAACAAATATGGACTTTTTTATAGTATTCATTTTGTACTCAACATTCATAAAAGTCAATAAGACTTCTAGGGGTTGACTTTTGTCAACAAAAAGGCATAGCAACTACAAGTTGCTACAAACAAGTCTTATTTGTCAACTCAATGACCACTAAAATTCCCTATGTGAACTCTAAGATCTACCAAGAGTCATCTAAGAACTTCAAGGTGCTACATCTATGAATTTATATTCACTCACAATCCCTAGAGTAGTTTAAAGAAGTATGTAGTAATGTTGGGTGTAATAGGTTTGTAATAGGTTCTCATGGCCTTCTTCAAAAGCAAAGTTTGTCTTTCAAAATTTTTAGAAAAAAAAACATGTATGCCTTTTCAACATGTGTATTTTTGTCAGAATATTGAAAAAAGGTTCATAATATATTAAAAAAAATGAATAAAATAAAAAAAGATTTATCTTAAATAAATTATAAAATATAAAGGTAGAATGGAATAAAAGAAAAAACTAAATTGCTAATAACTTTGACAAGAAATTAAAAATTTTAAAACCTTATAGTAAAAAATATTAGGTAAGTAATTCATATCCAATTTAATTTAATTTAATTTGAAAAAAATTTAAATGGATTTAAAAACAACTTTCTATCTTTTTCCTACCTTCATTACTTGCAATATAAAACTCCTCGTAACTTTCATCTCATTTGTCAAAATAGAATGGTATGCATGTTTTCGCATAAGTATCAATGTATCCAATCAAATAAAATTAATTCACATTTTTCTAGAATTTTTTTCTACTCACTCTATTATTGAGAAAAAAAAATTTTAGATTTTGCAATACTTATTAGATAATACTTATCAGAATGATGTGAAACAAAGCCTCACAAGTAGTATATGATGATTAGGGGGTATCCTAAAATTTCAAGCCAAAAGTTCCAAATATGAAGTCAATAAAATTTACCTATATTCTCAAGAAACCCAAAGTAGGCTCCTTAGTTCTTCAAATGCTACTAACCAAACATATTCATCAAAATACATAGATTACTAAGCCTTGATACTCTAAATTTTTTGACTAGATGGGACTCCCAAACACTTGGCTTCTATAAACTCCATTGAGCTAAAAAATGTCTCATACACATATATAGGGGAATGCCCGAGGAAAAGGGCATTCCACCAAAAGAGGCCCTAACAAGGCGAGGGGTGCTATTTTGTGAGCCTAGGATGGTGAGCACATGAGCCTAAAAGACTACAATCACTTATATAGGTGCCTAGCTATATTATAGAAACCTTCCAAAATTATGGGATACCTATGGGTGATTGCAAGAAACACCTGTCCTATTTTGTGTCACACGGTGTGTGTCGATTAGTTTTTTGCCTATAACTTTTGTGTTTTGGCTTCAAATGACTCAAGATTTGTAGGGAAGGTATTCATGACTATCATATACCTTCCCTAATTTTTTCATAATTCCAAAAATAATTTACT
Source organism: Straminergon stramineum (assembly GCA_963920665.1). Lineage (NCBI taxonomy): Eukaryota > Viridiplantae > Streptophyta > Bryopsida > Hypnales > Calliergonaceae > Straminergon > Straminergon stramineum. Next base: position 5,230,842 of record OY987267.1, on the reverse strand, counting down.
ATCCAAAAATAGACCGTGATTCAATGTCACAATTGCCAATTTGGAGGTTTTTAGTACTATTTAGAACCCCCCAAAATAGATTTTGAGCTGAAATTTTGATGAGATGATCTTCTAGTAGACTTGTAGCTTTCCAGAAAAGGAATTTTAAAAATAGTTAATTTTTTGTGGTGTGGAAGTTTACAAAATGAGCTTCTTTCTGCTTGCATTTTCTAACATATAAAATATTATTTTGGTGTTTTTTTTGGTGAATGACCATCTACATAGTATTGATGCAAATGGCCACTTTATACTTTGTGTATTTATTTATTTTTACTATTTTTCCTTAATTAAAACATCAAATTATATATTTTCTTGAGACTGAGCACTTTTCTAGTTCTCCTACTTAGAGAATTTTTCTATGCAATTCCTTCCATGGGTACCTTCATCTTAAAGGTATATACATTAATCATATTTTTTTATTTCTTAAAAATTAATTTTCTAATTTTAAAGTACTTCCAAAAAAATTAGCAAAACGCAACAAATAGGATAGGTGTTTCTTGCAATCACCCCTATATTATCACTAGTAAAAAACATTGTCCTAAATGATTCATCCACAATGACTGCAATAGTCATTGTGGAATCATTGTTGTCCGAAATGACTACAATATGAACTATTGCTATTACAATCATTGTTAGTAGACAAGTCATTGAAAACATATTTTCTACTAGTGTATAGATACCTATGTTATAGGTGTTTATATTATAAGCACCTTCAATGGTTGTAATATATTTACTTATATTGATATGCTCAAGGCTCATTTGCTCACATTTCTAAACTCACATGCTAGCACTTTTATAAAGAGTTGGTGCAATGAATGAAATGAAGTGGTTGGATGATGAACTTGGAACTCCTAGTTTCATTGGTATACTTTAGAACGTGCAAAATAAACCTAATTACGTCACAAAATACATCTTGATAAGCCATGAGAAACTTCGTGGTGGTACTTTTTGTACAAATTACAAAATTAAATGTATGCAAGAAACTAAAGAAAAAAAATGTTGGCCTATTCTACAAGACTAGAGTAAATGAAGACTCTATTCCTCCTGAAAGTAGACAACATAACCCTAATTACAAAATGTCACAAATTACAGAGCTCAACACCAAATTTCATCAAAGTTAGCAGTCGTGGCATGTTGAAAGTAGGGGACAGTGCCAAAAGCTAAATACAATAGAACTTCTATAAGGTAACAGTGCAACCCTAGGATCGAAGGATTATATTGTATTATTGAGGTTATTGCTTTAGAAAGGAGTTGCGACATTGATGACATTTGAAGATTTTTTTAGTAGATTGCAATTTTGTGGTGCTCCTGGACTAAAGTCATGTTCACCAGAGTAACATTTGGATTCCAAATTCAATGAAAATTGTTTTTTATTTTTATTTATTTGTACTCTGAAGTACATCTTTAGTGCATCTAGGCTAAGACTAAAGGAATATTCACTAGAAAAAAAACGCGTCCACTACAACCAAGTGAAATGCAACTATGGTCCTATGCAACTGCCCTGCAATTACAATCCTCTATATTTGCACCAACTTTGACATAGTGAGATTGTAGTTGCAAAATAGTCGTACAATGTAGTTATGGTTACAAGAATGTAACAAAAGAGTTGATGTGAGGTATTTTACATCTAATATTCATCAAAATTGTCAACGTGGACAATTTTACATTTTGTAGAGTTCAATGTGTCTATCTACAATTGCTTATAATCTAAATTTGATAGCAATTCAATTAGAAAGCAACTCTAGTGCAACTAGTTTGCAACCATAGTGCAACTAGACTGCAACTAGAAAGTAACTAGACTACAACTAGATTGCAACTACAATACAACTGGCATGCAACTAGAAACCAATTAAACTACAACTAGAAAACAACTTAAATGCAACTACTATTAAGTCTTTTATTAATTGTCCCATATCAATTGTCAAGAATACAATTTAGTTAGACATATAAAAATTGTAAGTTATAGCATTCTTGTGTAATAAATTTTGATTATGAAATTCTAATATTTCTACATGTCGTAGATTTTTACACTTTCTAGATCTCTACAAGTTATAGATTTCTACAATTTGTAGATTTCTATAATCTACAAAAATCTAGAAATATTTAAAGTTTTAAGAAATTTTTGGATTTGGCAATGTAAAAAAAAAGATAGATATGAAATTTTGAATCTACATATCTATGAATTATAGACAAGTTGTAAATAAGTTGCAAACTAATTGCACGTCAATTGGAAACCAATTGGAAATTAGTTGCACACCAATCACAAACTAGTTGCATGATAGTTGCAAATTAGTTGCAAACTTGTTGCACACAAATAACTTCCACATCAACAACCATGTGAGAAGAGCTCATTGACAAACTTTCAAGTAGGTTGTTGGATGAAAAACAACCTTGAAAATTTTTCCAAATACTTTGCAACTAGTGCAACTTGTCCACTGCAACTGTGGGCTCTTTTTTGTTACCTAGTTGCAAACGTCTCATGCAACTACAAAACTAGTTGCAAACAATAGTTGCCAAATCTCTTGTATATTTTCTTCTAGTGATTATCACTTTAGAGAGGTTATGGGTGATTGCAAGAAACGCTTGTCGATTTTGTTGCATTTTGCTGATTTTTGGGGGTGTACTTTAAAATTAGAAAATCAATTTTTAAAAATTTTAAAAATATGAATAATGTATGTACCTTTAAGATGAAGGTACCCATGGAAGGAATTTCATAGAAAAATTCTCTAAGTAGGAGAACTAGAAAAGTGTGAAGTCTCTAGAAAATACATACCTTGATGTTTTAATCAAGGAAAAATATTAGAAATAAGTAAATACAAAAAATAAAAACTAGCCATTTGTAAAAACTCAATGGGGATGGTCATTCACAAAAAAAAATAATAATAATAATAATATTTTAGATGTTACAAAATGCAACCAAAAAGAAACTCACTTTGTAGACTTCCACACCATAAAAAATTAATTATTTTTAAAATTCCTCCATGAATAGCTACAAGTCTACTAGAAGACCATCTCCTCCAAATTTTAGCTCAAAATCTGTTTTGGGGGGTTCTAAATAGTACTAAAACCCTTCAAATTAGCAATTGTGACATTGAATCGGGGTCTATTTTTGTATAGTAAATTATTTTTGGAAATTATGCAAAAATTATGGAATGTGTATGATAGTCACAAGTACCTTTCCTATAAATCTTGAGTCATTTGGAGCCAAAACACAAAAGTTATGGGTGAAAAACTAATCAACACACACCATGTGACACCAAATCACCCTTATTGGCTTATAGGAGTCCACTTTATAAAAGTTCTACTACACTATCCTTATTGGTGAGAAGTGATGCCTTTGCCCCCACTATAATTAAACTCATCATGCCTCAAAATTTCCTCCTTGAACAACACTTTGTAATGGTAAGAGTTTTAATTTCCCCACCAAAACCAAGTGACTAAGGTTGGGCTACAAATAAGGTAAACTAGCCTATAATAGGCAGATTGACTGGTTCTCCATGTTGACACTTTTGAAAATTAAATTTTTTTTCCATAGAAAGACAAACATATGAAATGAAGAGAGCATTTGAAATTTCATTTTTTGGACAAAGTATGAATTTGTTAACAATTTTTGAAGTATGCAACCCAAATGGTTCAAAACAATCTGTAGACTACCCCAAAACTATCAAAAAGAGTGCCCATAATGGTCGTCAAATCACCTAAAGTAGTTACAATATTTCCTAATATGGTTGCAAGATTTTCTAACATCGACATGACATGATGGAATAAAAAAGTTAGTTCTTATAATGACTTTACACTAGAAAGGTGGAAGTTCCTAAGTCAATCTCTCAAAACTCCATCACCATCATACAAAGCATAGATTTTGGCCATTAACCCACCTAATGTAGTCCTAACTTCATTAATTAGAAAAAATCTCCCACGGATTGATAGAAAACTATAATGGGTCGTTTTGTAGATGTTTGTAGTAGAGAATTGGGCTGTCATGGGTTGGTTTACCTTACTAGTAGGAATTAATCTACACTACAGACCTTGTGAGTCCAAACAAGTACAACAAACTCAACCTTCCCAAAGTATGCACATCCATAATCAACACTACCCAAAATGTGCTACCCACATTTGAATCAAAAAGCATCACAAAAACCTAGATATTGATTACACAAGATGTACACAATCAAAACATGAGTCTATGAGAGTTTAGTGTTGATTTCTGGTACACCAAGAGAAAGTACTTTAAAAATTCATAACTTATTCATACAATGTCCAAATAATGCATGTTAAAGTGCATTGGAATCCTGTTTGTATTGCCAATAGAATGAGATAAGAATACTTTGTGTCTAATAATAGTAAGTATGCTAATGTGTAATTAGTGACGATTAAAGGATACTGTGCTTACCTTAGCTAAGTATCCCAGAGAGTAGTTTAAGTTCATTTTGTGTCTGCCTCAGTGACAGTGAGACGATGCAGCAGAAGCTTTTGCACTCAGCATCCCGATGTAGTTTTCGAAGTTCTTCCTGGATGATCCTCCAGATGCCAAAGCTCTCTGAGCATTCACTTTCATCGTCTGCATATTTTCTCGAATGATTCGACCTTCTTCCTCCTGCATCAGCCTGCCAACTTTCTTTTCGATTTCCGCCTTTCGAACTCGCCGTATAATTCTGCCATGCTCCCCAAGGTCCTGCTCTGGATCTATGGGCTCTCGCTCCAACTCCATCGCCAGTTTTGCAGTGTCCACCAAGAACCTGCAGCAGCAGTTGTGCCACGTCCTTACAATTTCTTTCAGAAGTGCAAGTAAGAAAGGGAGCACTTTTTCCACAACTGGGGTTCCATGTCATGTTGCATAATTTCGATGAATAGGTTAAGATTGTGTGAGTGAAGCAAGAAAATCTTAGAAAATTACTTGGCAACACAGAAACTGGAAAGAGCGAGGGAGTAGTTATGGCTATTAATGCACGTCTTCTTGAATGGTTGCCTTCCAATTACGGATTATAAGTCTTCATTGAGATTATACTGAGACATAGAGAGAGAAAGCAAGTAGAGTAATTTCCACTGGTGCTTCATGAAAATTAGCTTCAGTTGAAAGTATGTTTCTCTATAATACTTTGTGCCTCAGTTTCTTATCCCTCATAAAATTTTTGTAGAAAGAAATAGAAAGAAATTTAACAAGATAATCACACCTAAAATCTTCCAAATAAGCATTTGAGTATTTTTCCTATTATTAAATTGTCTAAATTTTGTTGAGTCTTGTTGAGAGTCAAAAGTGGATTCTAGATTCTCTTAGATTGTATGGTGTTGACACGAAATGAATAATTGTGAACTTTCAAAGTACTAGAAATAGCTACGCCCCAAATCCACAGTAGACTCTCAGGAGTAGAAGCTGAACATTTTTATGCAAGAATCGTAGAGGTCAGTTTTTGAAACACATCGCAAATTAGCTGCAAATAAGATACTGCGCTTCATAAAGCATAATTCACGGGCTTAGACATTGCGTACTAGGGATGAGATTCATACAAGTAACTGAAGTCAAAAGGAAAATTCTGCAGAGTTCTATATAATTATGTATCTTGAACAATGATAATCATGGTCGAGTACTCACCTGTTGCTGATGTTTTGGTCCGCATAAAAGGGCCATGTAAGCATTGGGACGCCTGCGCACACACTGTCTAAGGTGGAATTCCACCCGCAATGGCTAAGAAAACCCCCAGTTGCGACATGATTCAAAATTCTTCTTTGCGGCGCCCAGCCTGAGTAGCACATCCCTCTTCCCTTGACCCGCTCCTCAAATCCTAGTTCCAAGCAAGAGTCACGCAAAGAGTAAAAGAAAGGCTTCGGTCCTTCAAAGGGCTGGTGAGAGTATTTATTCAAGATCCTGGGCACAACCACAAAAATGCATAGCATAGTGGAGCAAGGACAAGAACTACTTTCTCCGTTTTCCGGGATGAATGATTATAAGAATCACACTTGTACAACCGGGAAACTATTTGGTAAATTTCTAGTGAGATCAATCCAAAATCATTGATTCCAGAAACTCGATATTGCCATGGTCTAAGCAGAACATGTCTGATTTCGGAGCATTCAGACGAAACACCAATATACTAAAATAGATGTTTAGCTAGTGTAAATCCACTTGATCAATATGATGATAAAGCAATTTCAGAACATCCACTAACAAGAGTTAAACCATTCATAACTATTGCATGCAATATACGAATAACGCATTATTTGGTGGACTGGAATTGTCTTTTCAGTTACCGACAGGAACATCAATTAAAAATAATAATTATCAATCGAATTACGGAAACTATGCTCAATCGCAAAAGTGACAATTTTGGGTGTCTAAATCCATGTGCTTGTGTTCATGGATGAGCAAGTAGCTATGTGTAGGTTAAGGCACCTCCTTGAGAGCCTTTGCCAAAAACAAGTTCCCCCAAGCCTGAGGATAGACCCCGGAGATAGATAGCACCTGGTTTTGGCAACTGCTCTAGAAGATCAGAGGCACCGAACCCACTCTAAATCCTGCTGACCAGACCTTGTATTTTTGGCATCATAAGGTCATGCCAAATTGCACCATTTCAAAATAAATACCTGCTTTTTGCCAAATAAAAGTAGTCTCTTTTTGCATCAAAAGTTTTCCATTTCTATTTAGGAAGTTGCCGATTCTAAATTAAAAAAAAGGGCATGAACATAATTTAAAAGTGCTTTTTAGGTTCAAAAGATGAATGAATGTAGAAATACAGCGCTTCACCAAATTTTAAGTGATCACCCATCTCGGCGCTTTCTCAGAAAGGTCTTAAGAAAATGGTCTGTTGCTGATCGAGAGCCTTACAGCGTAAAATAGCCCCGCCCACAGAAATTTTTGTTAAGATTTTCTACTACAATCACAGAGACCAGTTAAAATATATACAAACAGGGTTTTCTCACCTGGGGGCAGATATTCAGTCATGGAAGGAGAGGCTGCTCCGGCGGCCGTATCATTAATCGGCTCCGAGTCCGGAGGCCGCACAATCCACAAGAAGGGCTGGCCACTTGCTTCCAACCCCATTGCCATCTCCAAAAGCTGGGCTGCCTGATGAGTCGAATGGCTTCCAAAGCACACGTACAGCACCGAAGAAGGTTTTTGTGTGTTTAGCCAAAGTATACACGGGTCTTTTTCCTCAATTGCATGGTGTTCATGCTGGTTTGGGCTAGTTTTGGTAATATCAGACTCTGGCAGTAGTGGACCAATGTCCAACAGATATTTCATCTACACAAGCGCCACAACAATCACATCAGAAGCAGGGTTGTCAGGATAGGAACATCGAAATTAAGTGTCCTTCGGATGCGGATGCGAATGAATGGATCGCGCGGTCCTCTTGTCCTCGGACAAGACGATTCTTTGAATATTACTCTATATGACTACGTAATATGACAAATCAATATGCTCTATGGATATGGTTTTTGAGTAGCAAGGTGAGGGGAAACAAATTTCATCAACACAAGCTACATGTACAAACTACAGTAGTAAGAAAGTTTGAGGAGGATTCTTATGTAGCGCGTTTGTTGCTACTTGAAACTTGCTACTTGAAAACGGAGCTTTGACTCCTAAAGTGAATTAAGCTACAACTACACTAAGAAATTATGTTTGGGAGCCTCTCATGTCCCATTGTAACTACACAACAAAGGGACAGAGCCTCTCGTAGTGGTTGCCTCTGGTAGTTAGCTGGCAGGGACACGGTGTTTTCGAATACCAGACTTGGCATTACATATGAAGGCAGAAATATTCTTAACTGTAAATACCGTATGATAGAACAGAGACTGACCTGCACTCCAGGAGTACCGATCACTTTTGTTCGCACGGCATCAATGACTTGATGTTCCAAATCGTAGAAGCTGTTACTCAAAACCACGTCTGCCGCGCTATATCGATACTCGTTGTACTTGCACCACTCAAAGGTCTCGGCAAACAGGTACATGGACGGCAGGTCCGCAGGCTGCAGAGGGGGCAGACCAGGAATGTCCGTTATGGGAATATCCTGCGTTGCTGGGGTCACTGGGACTCGGCCTTCTCGACTAAGTCGTTCTGACTGAATGCCAAACACAATCCAAAAAATGTTTCACCACTCAATGGATTGCGAAATGGATCCCTAAAGTGTTATCAAAATGTGAACATAAGCCAAGAAACATCCCATAGCTCAATGGATTGCCATAACAGGCAGCTCTGTATGAACAGTTATCACTCAGGGATTCAATATGAGCTGCCTATTATCAGAACGTAACCAAAAGTCAATGGATTGCAATCAGAGGTAGCTCATATCAAATCCCCTTTGAGGCGCCTGTGAATCTGAATGAAATATTACCGGAATGTTAACAGAAGTCAAAAAACATCCCATCGCTCAATGAATTGCAATCACAGGCAGCTCATATTGAATCCCGGGTGTGAAAAATGTAAATAGGGGTTTAGGGTCTCACAACTGGATGACAAGAATTGCGAGATTTGAAAGTACTTAGTACTTAAAAGGCTTAAGACGCACTTGACCAAGGTTGGGAAAGGAGAGGCTCGACCAATCAGCATGACACCCTTTTGCCTTGCACGTGCCTTGCTCCCTCAACATTCCTCTCAATCCCATGTTGTGTCTAGCGATTGATTGGCTTTAGGAGCTTTGTATAGAAGAATTACATAAATTTGGCGCCCGGAATCACGCCAAATCAACCAAATTGACGAAGACACGAGAATGAAAGGAATATACACCTGCAACCCAATGGAGAGACAAGCCACAGGCGAGACATACAATAAATGCTTCTCAATCTTGAACTTCTGCGCCGCGTCTTGCGCCCAGCACGCGTCCTTGTCGTGCACCACACACACAGGAAACCCCTCTTCGGAGTCCCCCATCTCCGTAATCACTTTTACCAAGAGCTCCACCGCTTTGCTTCTCCCAGCTGGTGTATTCCACTCCATGAAAAGCTCAATGTGACTCTGATGCTCCGCGCCATCTCTGAGCCCTAAAAACCTAATCGGCAACTGCTGTACGGATTGGCTATGGTGGTCTACGAGCTCCGCGGTGTGCTTGTCGGAGCTTACAACGGTGACGCTCACCCCTGCAGACGCTAATCGCTTGGCGAACAAAAGGAATGGAGTGCTGTGACCCGCTGCGAAGATGGGGACCATTACCACGTGAGGACCCATCTTGCTCCTGCGACTAAAGATCGCAAAACTACGGGAATTTGCAAGCAGGGTAACGAAGAAATTGAAGTTGATGATGCCGTCCTGGGGAATGTTCAAGTGCTGTAACTATGGTATTGCTATCAACTAATGTACTTCTGAATTCTTAGCTTTCGAATGCAACCCTCAAACATCTACACGAGATATGTATGCTTTGTGGGATACGCACACAATGCCGTCCATAATCTGCATGCCTGGAGTCACGAAATCGTACTCTGACAAAGTCTGAACGTACACAGGACTTGCGTGCTGAAGTGTGGAAGGTGTGCAGGATATTTCGGAAGTTATATTTCGGATTGTCGTTTTTAGAAAAGCTCATGATCAAGAGGTCTTAGTGCATAACTTATATTCACGCAGAGTACACTCAAAGTTCGTTTTAGTCATACCCTCGGCAACCAATGTACATCAACTCTACTTGGCAGGTGGAAATCCGCCAATCAGTTATAGATACAATATCTGACTGCTAGTCCATGAAGATTCAAGGATGGGACGAGAAAAAGTGCAAAGTGTATAGCGGTATCTAGGCAGTATTATAAATTATCCACAACAACACTCTGTGACTGAGACAAGTAAGCTAACAGCAGATCCACCTCCCCATGGTTGCTCAGCCGCGAACTGCCTGCACGCGAATTTGCAAACGTACGAACAGACAAGTAAGTTGACTCGCATGTGAGTAAGAAATTTGCTGCATTGCTGCAAGCGTCACAAGGAGAACTCCGTCAGTTCTTCTTAACCGTACAACAGAATTTCCGACACGACTACGGCGCAATGTGCAAGAATCTGAGAGGTGGTCGTCTAGTTTCCAACGAAGAACTGGAATCAAAGATACACAGCAAACACGCATCTACAATAGGAGAGGAGAGGCTCTGTCCATGTAGCATTAAGGTAGTTGGCTTTTTGAGTAAGGTCCTACTCAAAACTTCCTCATATCCAGTGCAAAAGTAACTTCTATCATTGCTAAGTCTTTGTTGTCTCTACCCATAGGGAGAGATATAGCAAAGATGCACAACAGCCCTTTTGGGGGCACCACGGGGCCAGATTGCACTATTCCAAAATAAATGTCCACTTTTCACCATAAAAAAGTAATCTTTTTTCACCAGAAATTTTCTATTTCAATTTTAAATGTGGATGAATTTGCCAAATTTGGATGAAAAAGTGTATGAATATGATTGTAAAGTATTTTTTGGTCCAAAAGATGGATGAATGTAGAAATACAATACTTCACCAAATTTTAAGTAATCGCCACCCTGGCACTTTCTCAAAAAGTAAAAAAAAAGGGTTGATGCACAATGGTTCAAAAGTTATGTAAGCAAATGAAAGCAAAACATGTGTTACAAGCAATAGTCACATGTTGGGCTTCATCATTCTTAAAAATTAATTTCTTATGTATAGTAAGATTGTGATATGTGAATATTTTAGAGTAGTAGCATTCTATAATTGTCACACAATGCAAGGATTTTTATGTAATAATCAAATAGAAGATTGTATTGAAGATCATATGAAAAGAGACATACAAAAGTAACAAACATTTTATTTGGGTAGAAACACTAGCAATTTGTTGCTTGTTATTCTATGTCCAACTAAGCTTAGAGCTATTAAGGGTTATTTATTCTTCCTTTATAACTTGTTCAATTGTTTTGAAGCATGTTGAGCAAGGGTGTCACTTTCTAGTTAGCTAAGATGGACAAAACTTCCCAAACATGACAACTTTGTTTTCAATTTGATGGTTTCAAATTTTGTTCTCAAATTGAAATTAGAACTCACACCTTCTTTCATCCTTCAAGCTTAATATATCATTTGCCTTAAACAACTTCATTGACACTACAATTACGCTCTTGAAGATGGTGCTTGTGCCTTCATTGTCATTGTGTGTGAATGTTACTAGTGTAAGTCTTTTGCATGCAAGCAACAAAGCTATACAAAAGTTTAGCTAATCCTCTTTTAGATAATTGTATCTTAAATAAAATCATAATACAAATCTTTGATACTTAAAGGTGACACTCCATCTTCTAAATGACAAAAAAGATTTACAACCTCAATTATAGCTTAAACAACTCATATTAAGGGAGTTTAAAGAGAGGTAATGAAATACAATTTACCATGACCAACTCCTATTGTAAGCGGTAAACTCTATATTACTCACTACTGCAAACCATGTTGCTTTCCATGCCCTAAAATAGTAACTAAACATGGGGTGAGTAAAAAAAAATCACAGTAGACAAATCATGGGGCCAACTTCTCTACTAGGATTATATCATTTTCAATGAGAAGAAATAGAGGTCTGGAGCTCTAGAATGAAAAACAATCGGATTCACCATAGTGACTATCCCATGAAAAAGGATGAGGTAAATTGCCCCCCTTCTCATCCCTTGAAGTCATTCCAAAGGTGCATGTGGAATAATAGACTTCCTATTTTGTGCTTGATTAATTTATCTTTTACACCTCCCCTAGCTAATTTGGGGCCTTTGATTGCAAATAGGAATTTAAAATTTCCAAATTTTATCATAGGTGGAAAATAATAAATTCTAACATTTTTTTCAGGGGACAAATAAGGGGGGCAATTCACCCTAGCTGTGAAAAGGGACATACATACACATATATTATCAATTTATTAACCACACAACATATCAAAGATAAATAACTAAAACAACTTGATTGGTCCATCCACCTTAAAAAATCCAAGCCAAAAAAACTTTGATACAAGTATGATATATAAAATATATATGGGTATGATATACATAATATAGATGTGTTATATAGAATATTGATATGGTACAACATATAGATGCATCATGTATAAGATATTGGATAAGATCATTAATCCCATCTCAATTGTAATTAAGCATGTTCAAGACAAAATATAGATATTGGTAGAATGAAAAAATTCATTCTTATAATTCACTCACTTATTAACTCCTAAAGGACCAAGTGAACATTCAACACATGCAAAAAATCTCAAGTAGTTTGCCATGAAGTCAATTTACATCAGATATTCACAAAATTTTGACACAAGTTTTGAACATGTACATCCTTTGTGATAAATAATGAAAGTTTTATTCATCAGGAAAAAGCTCCCCATTGCTGCAGTATTGTTTCAATGGGGTCACAATAGAATATTGAAAATGTATTGTTGCAGTACTATTTGTTGTATTGCAATAATATATTTTAAATATTCTAATGTGACCCCATTGAAACAATATTGCAACAATACCAAAGTAATGGGGGTTTATTTTCCTAATGTTCACATTTTGCACATGTCATTCATTTACATAAATGTACACAATTGCATCATGCTAGTGACGATTGTTTCTTGTGTTGCCCAAAACAAGGACAACGTTGGTTTTATTCAAAAGCAAAAGAAATCATTTAGATGTCAAAATCAAATTTTAAGGAAAAAAATTCAAAATGGTGAGTACATTGTATAAAAAACTACCATGTATTGACAATCTATCATGTATAAAATCAAAAAATAGTTAGCCCAACTTAAACCAACATCAATGATGTGGATATAGATTTAATAAAGTTGTACACAAATATTGCATGAATACCATTATGTCCACAATATGAAAATAGACTATTTAACCATCCAAATTGACACTTTAAAGGACTCTATGGTTGCATAGTCATATATTACTTTTAAGCTCAATTTGGCCTTTCAATTTTTATTGACATGAGACTAAAATTTACATGGTCTATTACTATAGAGAGTTTCTTTCTTTTACACTTAGAAGGTGAGTGTGGGTATGATTTGAGTATAGAAGTATGTAATACTAGTGTCATTAACATTGATTCCTTAAAATCATCTCATGAACGTATAACATAGGTGTATAGACTCCCAAATTTGAGGAGGGCACAAGGATTCATTTTTTAATATACCAGTTCGAATATCATATAAATTTTTTGGACACTAGTGGTAGTAACCAAAACTAGTGATTTCAACTCAATTCAATTCTTCTAATCCTCAATCTTTGTTCATGAAATTCTCATATTTTAAAATATTCTTGAATTTGAAAACAATTTTAGACCTATCTATAGGTTAAATACATATTTTGTTTGAAATTGATTTTGCTTTGCAAAAGCCAACTTCTTTTCCAAAATTTTGAAGGAAATAAAAAGAGAATAGTTATTGCCGAATAGATTAAGTATGTTACAAGAAGCTACATCTAAACACAATAAGGGAGAAGTACCTTCAACTAGGTACTTGAATTATATAGAATAGTTTCCATTAATAAATTGTCATAAATGCATTCGGAACTTTTGGTAATACACTAATACTCAAAATATTTTGTTGTCTACCAATTGGATATCATAAGAATTAACTATGATTGTTCAAAGTATAACTTTGTAAATTTCTAAAGCTATACCCTAATTTTGATGTATTCTAATTGAACATCTTAAATTAAGTATCTATTTATTTTCAAAATTTATAAGGTATAATTTGGGGTAGGCACTTGAAAATGGGTATATCTAACTTAGTGAGAATATGGAGTGTGTTTTAAAATTGGGTATTAAGGTGTAGTTTACACCAAATCCAAAGCCACATGAACAAAAAGATTTGGAGGTTTTGATTGGCTAAAAGTAAGAAGTCCTTAGAAAATGGGTTCAAAACCATAAGATGAGAGGGCATATGTCATCAAGAAGTTCCAATGATGTAGAGCACATTTTTTTCTTGTGTAATGAAAAATCCCTTAAATTTTGAGCCCACTAGAATTAAAACTAGATTTATCTCATGGAGATGGGTTTGAAATTTTAGGGATCCTCATTGAAAAGCACTAATTTTCTTTCTCTATTTAATTTTTAATTATTTTTTGCCATTCCTTATTCTCTTGGTAGTTTACACCAATCCAATGGTTAAGACCAACCTTTTTTTTTTTACTTTTTGAGAAAGTGCCAAGATGGTGATTACTTTAAATTTGGTGAAGCATTTTATTTCTACATCCATCCATCTTTTGGACCAAAAATACTATTCTACCATATTTGTGCACTTTTTCATCCAAATTTTCCAATCATCCATGTTTATAATAGAATGAAAAATTTATGGAAATTTTTTTAAATTTTTATCTAGCAAAAAATAGACATTTATTTTGAAATGGTGCAATCTAGCCCCATGTTGCTAGAAAAAAAAGGTTGCTCATAACCTCTCAAAGACAAATGAAGGGGGCTAGGAGAGGGAGACTTCTCAAATTTTTGGCCCCTCCATTTTAGTGTAAACCCAGCCTATTGTACAAATATCTCTTCCCTACGGTTTCCTAATAGAATTGAGGAGGTGATATTAAATGTAGATATATGAGAAGAGGTCATATTAAAGAGGTATTGTAGACATGAACAAGACATGTGGCCCTAGAGAATCACCTACAAAATCATATATTGAAGAAAGTTGGATCTATTATAAAGATTAATTATTTTTATTAATAGTCTTTATTTCTAAAACATTGAAAATAGTTGTATAGGTTCATTAATATTGACTAGCTTTAGACTATTTGTAATAAATGTGTAAAGTCTAGATCTTATTGGTTGAGGTGGGATCTCTAAAACATCTTTTTGTAGGTAGTTAGAAGTTGAAGTATTGGTTGTTTCTAGTGTAGATTCAATTGTAGTATCATACAATTCTTAAATTAATATTTGTGCATATTTGAAGGATAGATCCTTCCAATCATCATCATGTAAGTTGAATATTACTTTGAATTGGTAAGCTTGAAATGATGATAGTTTACAAGAAAGTATTGTCCCTAACATCTTTTATGCTTGTGTCTTGGTTAACATGCTTTCTATTGCACTAATGTCAATATCAAATACAAAGTAGTATTTTGCAATTTCCGTTGCATAGGTCAATTTCATATTTATTAGCAAATGTTTTTTCTTCTCCACCTACTCTAATGTAAATTATTGGACTTGTCTAGGGTTTTGAAAACCTAAAAGATTACAAAATCTTTACATCTAACAAAGTCTAGTAAAATGTATTGCTTGTTTTTATGGATAATAATTCTTTGGTGTATCTAAAAATACTTTAGTAGGAAAACCATGCCTTTTTTAAAATTTTTAAATGGTGTCCAAGTAATCTCTTCAGCAAAAGGAGCCATTTGGATTTATAATGTGAACTTGAAAAAAGATGGCTAAGTAAAAGAATTGCAAAATTAATGCATGCAACAATACAATAGTTGATTGATGCAACTAATCAAATGTGTTTGGAAAAGGATTTTCAAGCTCATCAATTAAAGAATCCAACAATGTTTGAGGAGGAGATTATAGGACATCTTGTGCCTTTGAAGGGTAGCCAAGTTGGCACAAGAATCAATTGCACAACTGAATGGCCGTGGTTGACACTTTTCGTCTCCAACATTTGTTTGTAACTTTGAAATGTGATGAGACATTTAAAAAGCTTCATAGGACCAAAAAGTAGACACCACTTTAATAACCAAAGCTTGGAAAATTAGAAGAATGCAATTTCTCTCTATTTAGAGGAATTGTCTTTGGAAATTAGATGAGTTAAGATGTTGACATACTTTTTTATACATTGTTACAGTAGGAAGGTTTGATGCTCATATGAATAAGTCCACAAAGTAGCCATTGTACCCAAACCCATGAGTAGCTAGATTTCCCATACAAGGATTTTGAGCCAACCATATCACAATGTGACAGATGCATGGGGAGGTAAGCCTTTGCCAATACTAGATATATAGAACATGGTTTCACTATAACAAAACACGGTAAAAAAAAACCGAAACCGAAAATCAAGTGCGGCTCTTTTGACCACGTTTTTGTTCAAGCCTACTACGCATGTAGTCACCATTTTTTGCAATTTCCGACTGAAATTTTTGGACATGTTATATACCATTAGGAATGTATTGAAAAGACCTTTCCAACAGTATATAACACGCCCCAAAATTCCAAAATTGCAGTTGAAAATTGAAAAAGAACATAACAACCCACTTCCTGCACATGCACATAAATGTGGTCAAAAGAACAGCACTGAAATTTGAGTGCGGTTCTTTTGACCATGTTTTGTTATAGTATTTAAACAATCATGTTAACAAGAAGCAAAACCTATGTTCTCTCAGTGATGCCCTCTAAAATGATCATTAACTTCTTCACAAGCTGCTGATGACGATGTTCCAGGGCCATGGTAATGGCTGTGACATGGCCATGCCAATTTCACCATGCCCTTCCACCTTCCCCATGACTGCCAAACAAACATCCAAATGTTACCCAAAAATCCCAACCCGTTAAATCAATTCAAGATCACAACATTTTTTTGTCAATAACAATAAGGTGAATAATGTCTCTCAATGACAACTCAACATTTTCCTCTTATATCCTTGAACAAGTTGTACTTCAATACATTATCCAACAACATTAGCTCACTGCACTAGAACTAACCAAATCATTTTCCCATAGGCAATTGAAAATAGGGTACTAGCAAAGAGAGAGTGTTGAAATGAGAAATTCAAACATTGAAGACAAAAAGGGAAATCATTTACTTCTTTCATGAAACAACTCCAAATTTTCAATGCTTCAAATAAGCATAGAGAGATCCAAATTGGCAAAAATTCAGGAATAATCAAAATCAAGTTTGGATTGTACTGTATCCGATGATGGATCCATTTGCTGCCTTTGCAATATGGCTATATTTAAGCTACCTTGCCATGTAAGTTTGGTAGAAAGCTAAACTACACATCAATAACGACAGGTAAACTCAGTATCCACCAACATGACTCAACCATTCACAAAATCAAATTACGTGTACTACAACACTTATGGAATTACCAAAACTGAAGTCAATGCAAAAGCTCTGAGAAGTAGAAAGCTGGCTAACAATTTCAATGAGGTGGTCAATATTAACGATTGCAAACTTGAGGAGATTGTTGCAGCAGAACAACCAATTGGTTGTCATGGTAGCTCTCCAGTCTATCCCCAACTCATGTTCCTGTTTGAAATGGCCATTCGAAAGGATTGTGAGCTAAACAGAAACCTTGAATTGCAGAATCCGATCCTCAATTCTGAAAAAGAAGGTATGTCTATGCCCGAGAGTTAGGGCATACAAAATCACCACCCAAACATCTTAGATGTACGCTCCCTGACATTCCCCAATGGCAATCACTATAAGAAATCAATGTTTTTTCCAATTGCAGAGTTTTGCATGCTGATGTCCCAAGTGATGTCTTCAAATGTCTACGTAGATGTCCAAAATTTTGCATTGCCTAAAATGTGCCAAAAACACCCCAAAAAACGTCGGACATCTTATGTTTTTCATTAGACATTCCAAAAAACAACAGTCAATAGGGTTCTAAAAATTCCCCATGTGTCTGCCACCTAAGCGCCATGCAGATGCGGGAAGCCACATAGGAATTTTTTAAATCCGCCCCCACCTATGATATGGTAGCAAGAAAAAAGTGATGTGGCATCCAACAAAGTTGATGTGGCATGCCACGTCAACATAACTTTCTATTGTATGAGAATTTTATATCATTTTTTGAGACATCAATGTAGATGTCCAAATGTTTCCAAGATGTCTTCTAAGATATCAACATCAACATCTAAATGTTTTCCGAGATGTCTTCTGAGAGAACAACATTGACATCCAAACATTTTCTAAGATGTCTTCTGCGATAGCAATTTAGATCATTGGGTGCCTTTTGAGACATCAACTTGAACATTCAAATGCTTGGGTATGTCACATTAGATGTTTGCATTTCACCATGCTCACCTCCTAGAATGTCAAATACAATATAGATGAACAAAATGATGTCACCTTGGACATTCATGTGGTATGCAAATTTATCCACAATTCTACATGCCACCTACATTGACAATCACATGTCTTACTTAAAAACCAAGTACAAACATAATGTCCCATGTGGCATGTCATATACACTATGTCATAAACAATACTTCATACATTGTACAATATACAATACAAAGTACATAGTATGCAATACACCATATGAAACACATCACCTTCAACCATTCTATCACATGGCTTCCAAGGGCTTCACAATGTGATTCTACAAAGGTTTGAAGGCGAGATATTTATATAAGTGGGATAGTAGAGGCATGACAAACCACATGGGATATATAAAACATAGGAATTATATTTCAAGCACAATTTCAAATTGCATTTAGGCATAGTAGATTGACTTCTTTTTGAAAACTTCAAACTAAGAAAAGTTGGGAAAACAAACAAAATTTCATCTCCAAAAGTCTATTTGAGATTTCAAATATTAGATCAAAAGTTATAGACAAATTTTCAAAAAATGATTGGGAGGGACATTTTTTTGGACATTTTTCTAATATCCCTCTAAATTTGGTTCATCCTCGTTGTGTATGATGTACATGAAAATATGTTATAGAAAAAATGGTTGTCTTCAAGTGAATTAAATTTTGATTGGATTGTTTAGTTCTATTATCTTAGTGTCTCTAGAAACATCATAGTCATTAGGGGAAATTTGAGGCCTCAACATGCCTGCAAATTCCTAGGTTGCGAGGAATGCAAGGACTGCAGCACTGCTACAGTTTGACGTGGCCAAGATTGTGCCACTTCAAAAAAAAATGAAAATTTATTATTATTTTTTTTAACTTATTTTTGTATACCAGAATTAATTTTCTTTTTTTGTATTTACTTGACTGACAGCAGCCAGCTGATCCCGGATAGCATAGGGAACAAGTAGGGGAACAATCTTGAAATGGGCATGTAGAGGCCTCAGATTTCCCCTAATGTGCACAACAACATTATAGACAAGATGCCTTTCTTTCGTATATCGCCATATAGGATGTCCCAACAGACATGTTGGTATTGTTCACAACATTCATGTTGGCACATTAGTATTAGTGAAATTTTGTGCAATATGATTTCAACTACTATGAGCTAAAACAAAGCGGGAATGTCCCCTACTTGTTAAGCATTATCAAAAGAGAAGTAAAGCACTTACATTTACCTAATGCACTAGTTCATGTTCTTATGTAGCTTCTTCCAATGGCTCAGGGAGGTCATTCTATAAAAAGTAAAAAACCACGTGAATTAAACTACAGGATGCATTTTATTCATTGAAAGAAAATTTATAAATGGTTTGGATCTACTTTAGCCTAGATTTAATTCTTGAAACATCATTATAAGCAAAATAGAGTATTGAAAATCTCTTGATTTCATTTGATTTCTAGATTTGTTAGACAACTTGTTATAAATTGAAGTGTTAACAAGGTGAGAGTTCATAATAACAAATTTCATAGTTTGGGGGCCTATAAAATGTAAGATGATGACCTTGACACACCAACATCTCCAAATTAAATATTTTACTGAGCTGAATATGAATTGTCAATTAGATAATAATGTAATGAGAATTCCAACAATAGGAAATTATTGATCAAAAGGGAAGTCCAAAAGATACAACATGAAAAAGTAATGTATTCAAAGAGTTAAAATTGTATTGAAGATGAGCATTTCAAAGGTCAAAACACTATCTACAAGCTATGCTTATCCATTTATGTCTACATTTTCATTGGCCAATTCCTCCCAACCTATTGATTTTTTTGTCCTAACATCCAATCACCTATGCTTTGGGATTTAAAAAAAAATCACAATAGCTTGTTATGTAAATTTAAATGCATAAAAATATTTCCAACTTCATTCTTCAAAGGATCACTTCAAGTACAACTTCATCTAAATATTTTTAATAATAGAAAAAACACTTCAAAAACCAAAGTGACCACATTCTAGCCATTTAGGAAGTTAAGAGTTAAATGGTTAATCAATTAGTGTTTGTTTCATGTTGCTTTTGAATTTGATCCTAATTTTTTGATGTATGTTACATGTTTTCAAGCAAACATTTATCCTAAAATCCTTTATTATCAAACAAAACAAAATTTTCAAAATTTATAAATACTATAGCATGCCAAGAATTAAGCTAGATTTTTATTCATAATTATGTATAGGGTACTTAAAATTAAGACCAAATAGCTTTTTTCTTCTAAAAGGCACCCTTAGAAGTTAGAATCATAATTACTAAGTAGATAGCCTCCAAACAAATATTTGGTGAACGCATGTGGTTGCAAAACATAAAGGGAAGTGACCTTTCAGAGTTTAGTGGCTATTTGGAACATCTTGGATGAGAACGTGCACCTAGCTATCATAAAAATGGGCCCAATCTTTCAAAGACTATACAAAATAGAAATTAGAGAGGTCGACATTCTCACTTGCTTATCTCATGAGGCGTACTAGTGTTCTTTAGTCTTCAAGGGGGAAGCAATGGTGTCCAATGATGAAGGAGATGTGCATTTCTTGCCATTGCCATGTTCAAGATTGCTTACATGAAATGCATGCATGATTTTCTTATTGCTTGTGTGCATTGCCTTGTCCAAAATCTCATCAATACCATATTACCATTCGATATATAGCATTTCTTATTTAGATTGGGGAGTAGAGTCACTACCTTCTTTGAACCTTATTTTCCCTGTCATATTTATGCACCATTATACATTCTTATCTATTGTTGTAAAGTGACATGGAGATTTCTTTTACTCATTTTGAAGAAGAGAGTACATACTAGTGACTATGTATGTTAGTGCTAATTGTTGCCATGTATAGCATATGTAACCGTAAAGGCGTAAACTTGATGTGGTAGACATTGATAGTATTAAAAGCATGGCATTACATCATATCCTACACCATTGGACTTGTAAGAAAAAGCTCCGAGTTGCTCACTCTAGGTCTATACTCTTGATCAATGTACTAGAACTCATGAGGTAGAAGGCCAGTTTGAATTAAGAGGTCTTTGACTCCCTATCCAAGAAGCATTTTTAAAAATGTCTATAGCTCTCTTCAGACATCTCCAAGAACATTCTTTCATCTCTAAACACATCTACAGAAATGTCGTCACGTCTTTGACGATGTCTTGATAAGCATCTAAACGTTTATCATATTACCTCCTAAAACATCTTCATGTCTTCGATGATGTCTTTGAAAGCATTTAAATGTTTATCTAACCATCTCCAAGAATATCTTCATGTCTCTGACGATGTCTTCGTAAGCATCTTAATGTTTAGCACGTCGCCTCCAAAAACATCTTCACATCTTTGTAGACATCACCAAAATAAACATAGAATATACATAATGCAAACCATGTATGATGATGTGGCATGCCACATCAACTTTCATTGATGCCACGTCAATTAATTTCCACTTGGCAGGTGACAACATTTGCTACATCATCATCTCAAAATGTGAAGCTTGCCCTTTGACTGCCCGTCTTCTTTTTTTTACCTTAGGTAGACGTGTTACCTAAATTAAAGTAATTTCTACAAATTTGCTCATAGTAATAATGGGTCAACAAGTTGACATGGCAGTTGATGTTCTTATTGATGATCTTCATGACATCAATGTATCCTTATCTATGTCACCAAATACTATGGACGTCAATGGGAACACCAATTTGCTTTTACTATGATTTGCTACCATCATTTGCAACATCCACTAAAAGCTTTCCAAAATCACAATCTGTCCTTCGAACATCTTGATGTCTCTATGGACATTGGATGTTCTACCTTGGAGATCATGTGTTTAGGGTCGGACACCCAAAAACCCGTTGTTTTCTTATAGTGAATGTTCCCCAGACATAGCGCCCAAGTTTCCCATCAGGGGAGTGGAAGCATCTCCTAACGAGGCCCATAACTAGGACATGAAGGGGCCCTTACTTCTCATGATGTTGCTCACTCCGTGGATGGAAGGGATTCTAAGCTTGTTCTGAAACATTATTGTTGTTTTTCAATCCTCTACATTCCCTTTCATGAACATATGCGTTGAAGTTGAATTAGGGTTCCCATGATTTTTTCAAGGTAGCAAAGTTACGTGCTTGGCTTGAAATTGTCAAACTTAGCTGCAAGGTTTTAGGAGTCTCCTACTCTCCTCCTATTGTTTTAGCAATGGCGTGAGCTTTTCAATTAGATTCTCATCTCAATAACATCGTCGTAATTTGAATGCAAGTGTGGTCATTGAGACACAATTTATAACTTCAAGGTGAGTTTGGGTAGTAAGTTATGTTCCAAGAGTGACGTCGAAAAATGTAGAAGCATTTCTTAGACGATAGATTGTTGATCTTCTAGTACTTTGAAGTTGGATTGTGTATTCACGGTGATGAATAGTAATTGGGCAACAAGTTTTGAGTGTTTGGGGATTACTTTGT
Source organism: Straminergon stramineum (assembly GCA_963920665.1). Lineage (NCBI taxonomy): Eukaryota > Viridiplantae > Streptophyta > Bryopsida > Hypnales > Calliergonaceae > Straminergon > Straminergon stramineum. The sequence continues at coordinate 5,208,432 of OY987267.1, read as the reverse complement.
ATATTGTTGAGTTTTTGGGGTTTTGGCATTTGAGCTTGTTGGACGAGGCAACTAATATTCAGAGCTCTCTAACAAGTCTCTGATGGACACTCTAACTCCAAGCACTCAATCCCAACAACTGACTTTAGTCTAGCACCATGAATTACCAAAATCATTATCTCGCTCGCATTTCGCCATAGCCAAACTTGGTGTGAAGTCACCAAACTTGGTGCTTTGAAGTTGAATTGTGTGTTTGTAGTGATGAATAGCAATTGGACAACAAGTTCAGAAATCGGGAACTTGTGGTTGTGGGCCCCGTCAGGAGACGCCTATGCCTCTCTAACAAAGAACTTGGGCACTACATCTAGGAAACATTGCCATTGGAGAATGTTGAGGAGTATACGTCTAAAATGGTTGGGTGGTGATTTTGTATGCCCTAACTCTCCGGCATAGACATACTTTTTCTTTTGGAATTGAGGATCAGATTCTACAATTCAAGGTTTCCGTTTAGCTCACAATCCTTTCGAATTGCCATTTCTCGGGGCGAACGAGAACTCGATGCAAGAAGAGAAACTTGTAGGGAACTTCTGTTGCACCAAACAAAGTCCATGCACCCCTCCTTGTTGAGAGCTTTCTGATCGCACCAAACATGCCGTAGGGGGACGCACAATCCGGGAAATCTCAATGTAACAAACAAAACAAAAGAAGAAGCCTAACTTAAGGTATGGACTAGTTTGCCATGTGTTGTTGCCATAGTCAAAATAAAAGTAAAAGTATTTTCATAATTTCTTTTTTCATAAAAACTTTGAAATTCAATAACTTTCACATCATAGGTCCAAACACCACGAAACAAAGCCCATACACCCCTCTGTGCAGAGGGCTTTCCAACAGTACCAAGAGCGTGACTAGGGGACACAAGGTCCATGAGATCTCAACATAACAAACAAGCAAAACAAATGGCCTAACTTAAGGTATGGATCACCGTATAAATTTGTGGTTGTACTCTAAGAACAATCATGTACAATCATGTAATCCAACACATTCCCAAAGTTTTGAGAGCTCATTCTCAGTACACAACCGGCTTAGTCGGTCATTCAGTTGACACAATTGGCCACACACTTCGACATTTGGTATAGCCAAACAGAGAAATTAGATTCACGGTTATCATGGGAGGTTAAAGGCATGATTAGTGTGTTGGCAAGTAACTAATTTTTAGAATCAGTTAGTTAGTCAGCCTACATGGTTACTGGCGTGGCCGATTATATGGCCGACACAGCTTGTTGACTATACACTTGATCGAAGGTAAGGGGCTAAAAAGCCTAATCATGGTTAGAACCAGATTTAATCAAGGTTAGAGTTGTGATTAGTGAGCTAGCAAGGCAACTAATCATGAGAAGGGGTCCTTGTGCGCGTAGTAGGCTCTCGTCATTTGCCAGTCGTATGAACATGTGGCGGGCCATGATTGGTCGGGCTGAAACTCCTACAAGTTGGCGGTCCTCCCCCAAGCACATGAACTAGACCCCCCACCATGCCACGCCTTGTCGTAAGTGAAATTTGGAAGCCCTATTAGATGGAAGGCTAGCATTGGCTCAATGAAAATGTTTTTAACCCTTGAGCGCCTCAACACTTGAAATTTGTTGCCCAGAATTGAAAATAGCTTTTAGACACTAGATCCCCTTGTACTATGCAAATAAGTATATCCAAATGCAGTGGAGTGGGGTACTCAATGGATTGGAGTTGGGGCATAGGTTTAGCAAGTAGTTGTACTTCAATGAAAGCTAATTGGGCATAGAAGCCACATTCTGTGGTCTAATGCTATGACAATAAGCGACTGGGATGATTGGAGAGGAATGGTGCCAAATCAATGGGTCATTTTGGTGTGAGTTAGGAGGGTGACCCTTGTTCATTCTCATTGGCTTAGACATTGCGTCAATAAGCATTGTACATTGCTACTGGTCTACATTTCCAACCTTACTATTTTGTGGTTGCATTCATTGCATGTTTTGTCAACTCCCAAAGTGCTAGAAAAAACTAAGAATTTGCAATGTACTAGATACCTCTAAACCGCAAGCCCTCCCCAAATTTCAGCTCTGGATTCCACTTGTACATCCTTCCTTGTTCACCGAAAGTGGCGGACCTCCAAAATTTGGGGCCTCCTACAAAAGTTAACTACATTTTGACTATTATAGTCTTATAAAATATACAGTGAAAACATTTCCGACTTTTTCCTATCTACACAAGGCATTTTCCACTCGTAATTCAAATGGTTAGTTTTCATGGATCTAATTTTTGAATCTCTAGACTTACTTTGAGTGGAATGTGCTAGCTATAGTCTCCTTTTCACTCTCCATGGGTTGAGCACTCAAGGATTAACCCCTAAATGTCCAGATTCATCTCCAAAATTAACAATTTGACAAAAACCATTATAAAGTGCTATTTGGAAACATATTTTGGAATTGATATATAAATAAAAGTTGTACATTGTAAGTTGTAGATTCCATCCGTATGGTTAGATTCACCAATGCTATGACCAATATTTTTTTTATACATTTTGAAAGAAAATTTTCTAAATTCCTTCTAGATGCAATTCCAAGAAAAAAATTATTATTTTTTGAGCAAAATTTATTGGAATGGATTTGGAATGAGATAATCTTCACATGGTGATTTCTTGAAATTTTTTGTGTTCTTAAACTCTATGATTGACAATTTTGGCAATTTTAGTTTAGAACTAGAGTCAATGAAAATTTGGCTTGGTCAACCACTTGAAATACTCCCACATTTGTAATTTTAGAAAACAATGTATTCTAGTAACACCAAATCCAACCCTTAGATAGGACAACAATTTGATAATGTATTTCTACAAATTAGGATAACTTTCATCCAAGCAATAAGGAGGATGAAACTTGAATTTTAATTTGTCCATCGTCTAGAAAATGGATGTTGGTAGGGCTTAGGGGTTAAACTTTATAGTGCAACATCCTAGCTTCTCTTCTTTGTCTTACGGAATTCTCAATAATTTCAAATTCTTCTGAAAAAAACTAAAAATTTTATAGCTTCTAGTATGCTCATGCCTTCACCTCTGAAAAAATAAATCTAAGATTTTTCATTCACTTTTAGTTGCGAAATGGAAGCAAACAAATAGAGGAGGCATGAGAAAGGTGGTCAAAACAAATTGTAGGTATTGAAGCAAATGGGACTCAGGTTTCAATCCAACGCTAATGTAACACTTCTCTACCCCCTGTAAAGTTCCTTGACTATGTTTTCACCAAAAATGCTCCAAAACTTACTACCATTTTTAGTACCAAATTTTTGAAACCCCCTAGTTTTGGACAAAAATTGACTGTAGGATCTTGTAGAATACTAGTTTGAAAAGATGTGGAAAAAATTTCACAATTTTGCAACACGTGGATTGCAAGATATTAGTGTTTGAATGGATAAAAATCATTTCTTTGGCCCTACAAAAAAATAGGCAGCTGCACTTCACAAGGTCACATTTGTATGAAAAAATGTCCAAATTGGTGGTGCTTCTTCAGATTCATTCTTCAAGGCAAGTTGGTTACATGCTTGAAAATTTTCAAATCATTTGGAATTATACAATATACAGGAAACAAATAGTAAGTAGAAAAAAGTAGAGAATGATTCAAAATATTAAATTGTTAAGAATTTTGATATGGAATTGAAAAGTGCTAATTCCAATGGTTTTAATGCTATAATAAAAAATCTACATCCCATGCTTCTTTTTTTTCCAAAAATATAGAAAATGGAGTTAAAATAGAGGACTTCAAAGTTTGTTTTAGAGTAAAAAATCCATAATTGCATGCAAACAAAAACTCCTCATAACGTTCATTTAATTAATCAAAATGGAATGATTCAAAGCTTTCCATGTATATATAAATCTAGAAGACCAACTTCAAATTTTTTGTTTATGAAGAAAGTGATTTTTTTTATCTACCTGAACTGGCTGCCCAAAGAAAGAAAAAAACATATCATACAATAACTTTCAAACCATGTAGTCAAAAGTTATGAAAATTGTTAGGCCTTAAAGAAAAAATTAGTCCCCATGTTGTGTGAAAATTTCAAAGAACAAAAAAAAGTTTCCATTCGTAGTAGGTTGCCCAAAATTGCTATGTTGCCAAAAAAATAGAGTTTGGTCCTTTAGGGGTTAAAAATGACAGCAAGATAACTCCAAACTTCCTCAAGAAAATATATGCAAACAATACAATATCATCAATACCTAAATCTCAATTAAATTCTCACTCAAAATTTGAAAACCTTGAGAGGAAACAAACACTCACAAATCCAAGCACCAGATTTGATCAAACTTACAAGTATTTGAGCGACTAAGATTTAATGTAAAAGCAAGGACTTGTTTGCACTTCTCTAGAACTATAGTAAAAAAAACTCCCGAATTCCTTGGGAAAAAATTAAAAACACTGTCAATATCATCCACCTGCTGAACCTAAGTGACATCCTTCTTCAAAATTTAAAACCTTGAAAACTGAAACAAATACCTTCTGCGGGTTTTGCTGTCGGAGTTCGCCCCGTCCTGCGGATTTCGTCTCGATATGCGTGCACGAGCTTACGATTTTCGGACTCCGGTGAGCGATTTTGTCATTTCTGGACGTTTTGTGACCGTTTCCGGTTGCGGGATGAGCGGAAAGCTCATTTCGTTTGGGGCTGAGCTTGGAGTGAGAGATATGGCGATTGATCTGTGTCGTCCGTGAGTGTGTGTGTCTGTTTCCGTTTCGTGACGTTCCTCTTGTGTAGGGTTAGTGGTGGAGTGAGCTCGCTCTTCTGCTCGCTTGTTTCCAGTGGCATTTGGAGGGGGAAGAATGCCGTTGTGTTCACTTGCGAATGGAGAAGGAGGTTGCATTCGCGAGACCGTGTCAGTGTTGGACGTGACTGAGAGAGGTGATTATTTGCATTACTCGTCAGTGTGCTACTATTCGACACGTTTTGGATGCGCGAGTGACTCGGTCATAAGCTCTGTTTTTCACTGTGCGTCGAGATATCGGCAGCATGCTGCTCGTGCAGAGGTGACGAGTAGGTTACTCAGCGTGGAAGGGATTTATCTCGGGACATTTTGTCTCTACAACGGCCCTTGAGTAACGAGTATTGACGAGGTTCTGTAGTGTTTTTGTTACGATGCGGAGCCGAGCTGGAAGATGTAGAGCTCGCTCGCTGCAGCGCGTGTTTTAGTTCCCGCACGTTCTGGACCGTTTAGTAGGACTAGAGAGGATTCAAGTTTGGTTTATTTAACAACGCATGAGTGATTGTGAGTGTTTATTTGTCCCTTCTTTTAGGCTTGTTTAATTTATCAACGGGGTACGGAACTGAAGCTCTTTTTGTAGCGGATTCAGGTCGGTTTTGCTTGTCCAGCCACGTCCCTTTTTATTGTTTGAGTATTTGTAGATGACAACTAATCTTTAAAGATACGAATCGGCCCTAGTTTGCAAGTGACAAGAATCTCATCAGTGTGGAAAACCAATCGTTTGAATCTCATCAGAAGCTCGCCAGAAGCGATGGTACGATTCTCGCTTTTTTCCTCTCCATTTTTGAAATTTTATTAAAATGGCTTTGGAGTGTGCCTTGCGGTGTTTGTGGCCGGACTGTGCTGCAAACTATGAACTAATCCTCTTGTTTCTTTCTTCTCTTTTACTAAAAGAATGAAAATTTTCCTGAACTTCATTTGAGCTGGAGCTGGAACCGAAATGAAAATTAGGGTTTTAATTGTTGTTTTTTATTTGAGAAATCGGGGATTGCGTAAATTGGATGTCGAGTATTGTTTGCTAGATGACGATGTGTGCTTTGTTGCGAAGAGCTGCGTTCCATAACTGCAGGGAATGATATTGTATAGGAAATATGTATAATTGATATTTGGACGGCTTATACCAGGGGCGGAATAGACTATGCTGAAATTTACTTTGGCTCCAGTTGTGTTCGTGAGGAGACGCAATGGAGAGTCAGATTACGAGGAGACAGGCATTGAAGGCATGGACTCCAAAGTGGAAAGATAAGGTTGTGGAATCGTGCTCTCTATTTGCCTACAACCAAGTGGAGGAAACCATGTGGAGTCTAGTTGAATAATGTACTTACTAAATTTAATTGATTTGATCGCAATGATTTATTTTCTCATTTACAGCTTAAACTTTCAGAAATTCTGTCTGTGAGTCTTCTTCAAGGCTCAAATCATTATTGTGGTTCAAGATATGCTTGCGAAAGAATGGATACAAACGGTTGAGCCAATGCTCCGTGTAACTTGCATGACCTTGATTAAGTGGTGACGCTTTCAATTAAGAAGTTCAGCGGAGTTTTTTTATTTTGAGCTGATGGCATCCTCTGCCTGTTCTATGAAATTCATGGATGCAGTATTCAGTGGCTCAGGGCTGACCCACCTCAATGCGATGTTTTTTTGCCAGTTAAAAGAGATGTGCGTCCAACGAGTACGAGCTGATCGTGCTCAGTTGTTATGGAAGATTCGGACTGGCCCTCTCCCTGTCTCTGAAGCTACTACGCATAGTAACAAGGTAACTACTTGGCAATAAAGGTCTTCTATTCTTACTCTTTTCCCCCCCTGCGCAAGTTCATTGGCCTAATCTTTAACCCCTAAGTGCCCAAGCCGAAATTAGAAATCCACTTTGGCAGCTAATAGTTTACTATAGCACGTTTCGAAACGTATTTTTAACTTCAAAAATTTTAGGTTATAATTTTGGGTACAGTCCTTGAAATTTCCTAAATGATTAATATCAACTCTTATAGATGTGAAAGTGGACACTTTTGCCCATTTGGGTGGAGTCCTGCGAATATTACCGGGGTTTATTGTCGCGCTTTAAAGTATTGGATTACAAGGCCCAAGCACTCTGAAATCACTGAAATTTTCTTCAATGAGATTTTCTGACTATTCAATCTGTACTATTTCCTACGATGGTAGGAGGCATCGTCATTTTGAAGACTTTTAGTTGAAACATAAGCAGCCCACTGTCTTACAATGAAGACGACAATATCCTTGATGAATTGGGACAATTAGAAATATAGTATCTAGGAGAACTTCTATGCATTTTGGCATCTGACTCTGCCCTCATTGCCGGAACTTGTTAAGGATAAACCATTTCAGTGGATGACGACCTTTTATAGTTTTGTTGTCATGATGTAGTTCGTGCAGTCAACCTTCAGAAACATCGTAAGCGATGAGCTCAAGAGAGTGCTTGGAATTTCAATAAATGCAACCAAAAACGGTGGCAAGGATACACCTCCTGAAGCACAAGACGCAGACATGTTGTGGAACTACGAGACTATGACAGCACGAGCTCCCTCGGAACTTGCTGAGGAGGACTACGTGGAACTCATGGTAGCCATGGAGCATACTTTGTACGATGATTTATTGGCTGAGATGCGGGCTCAAGGTACCTCTGCATTTTTGTCCCCCAACATCCCACGTTGGATAACACCTAAGTATCCTTCTCAAGCTAAAATAGAGGTCTACTTCTGAAGCTAATAGTTGATTCTAGTAACTTGATTTTAAAGCAATATCTATTGTCCAAAAATGTAGTGTATAATATCTTGTTTCCATTGGTGTATTTTGTTACCTACCTTAGAGCTTCTTAAATGGTTTATTTCTACTCCTAGAGGTATAGCTACTCCCCTAGATCTGGACACTTAAAGGTGAAGAGAATTTGGAAGGAGTCACTGGAAATAGCATATAAGCAGTAGCCACGGTAGATTCGAAAGTCTGTTAGATCAAATCTATTTCTGTTTCAAATTATTCTGGAGTTGCCTAACAGAAGTTTCAATATGTGTGCAGAGGAAGCACTCTTGGACGATTTTGAGACAGCCGTCTCTCTGGAAGATGATGCAGTCGCTGATCTAATACAAAATTTTCAAGAACTCTCCCCGGTACAATCATGTTTGCACCTTGTTTTTCTTCTTTTAATCGGGGTTATGGGATGTGCAGCTTGTATCAATTTTAAGCTACAGAGTGCTGTGAGGGGATCCTATAGAACGATAGTTATCTTATGTTCTAAGGTTGAGGTACCTAACTGAGACAGGTTTCTAAATACACCAGTCTAAATCTTGCACAATGAGTACATATTGAATCCGAGAATTTACACTAGCATAATTTAAGAATTTGTGTTGGTTTTAGGTCATCTACCTAGAAAACTTTGAGTCATCTTTTGCATTCATTTACCCAAATTACCCATTCTTTGGTGCACCGAAATCCTCCTTGATTTGCTAACAACAATGTATAATTATTTGACCATTGTGATAATGGCTACCTTATCTGATGGCCAAGTTGGTTTCTTTTGGTTGCAAGGTGTTTCAGAATGATTAGACGTTATGCTTTTTCATGCTGCAGGATTCCGTGTTGTGTCCTCTTTGTAAGAAAACGCAGCTGAAGCAATATAAAACTGTCATAGTCTGTAGCTGTGGTGATTTCCGATTTGATACCAAAGATGACCAGGTACCATAATCCATCAAGTTGGTGCTCTGATGTTCATTGATTCATGAAGCAGACAACTTTGGCTATTGTTGTCGGTACAGCAAAGATGCAACCGTCTGTATAGAACTACGCAAGTTTTCATATTTCAGATTCCAACTCAAACCTTTGAGTGTATGAATTTGAAACTGTGCAGATTGGGTTGAAGTTTCTACAAAGACGGTTGGCAGATGTGCATGAACATCACGCAGAGGGAGGCTGTCCGGCACAGCCAACTTTTTCCATAGAGTCCCAGTTTGGTATTCCAGCCCTGCTCATGAGATGTTCAAAATGTGGATCTTTCCAATGTGTTCTTTGAGTAGAGACAGTTGAGTAGGGGCAAGTGGGTGGTCATGACTGTCAATTGAGAGTAGTGTCCAGATTTTCAATTTGTTTCTCACCATGGCAAGATTATGTAAATATGCCTGTGCAGCCTCCCAGACACCTGTGTCAAATAGCAATGTGTCATTACAAGGCTCAAGGCAAGGTTTTTCAGAAAATTACGAACTTATTTAGCTTTATATTAGATCCAATTTTGTCATCGATTTTACTTGAGACTTGGGACTTCATCTAGCCCTTGATTGTACACGAGTTCCAAGTCTAATAAAATCGTTCTTCTTCTTTGATTCATAACGTTTCCAACTTCAACATTATTTTGATGTTTTTGCAACATTTTTGTTGTAACTAACGAGGGATTTTTGTAGCATCAAGTAACTTGCTATATTCATTATTGAGTTGATATGTATTGTAGATGACAAATCATTTTATGACATTATAAATCAATGGAAAGTGCAATTAAAAAATGACATTTGAATATAATATATGAAAGTTATTAGAAGTCAAAGCTATAGAGAGATTTTTTTAATCCCCTTCTTAATTTCTTCATCAATGTGTAGAACATTGTATGATGCATATTTGTCTATTGTCTAAATTTTTTAGGGCACACATTTGGATACACTTATTACTTGGTCATTAACTATTTACATCTTAAGATTCATAACTATAGTGATTAAAATACATATTAGATATCCATAGAGAATTTGTTTAAGAAATCATATTGTGCAAGAAAACTAATGAAGTTAGTAAGCTTCATAGCAAGTTGAATCCAATTTTCTCAATTTTAGAAATATTATTTTTCAAAGAAGGTCTTTAGTTTTTGAAAAATTAGATTTTCACAAGAACCATTTCTATGTGGAAGATTTTGGAATTTGGCATCTTTTCTCTATTACTTTCCCTTTTTCATTGTTTTTGTAGAAATCATTATAGATTTGTACAACTTTAAGATTTTATATTTTGGAATGTCAAAGCTTCATTTGTACTTTAATTTTTGTCATGAAGTGACATATTTCAAAATGGAATGTATTCATTGGCTTCATAAAATCATCACTTTCAAAACCAAGTCCATTCTTTTCAACGTCAATTCTGTACTAAACATGGGTACAATTTTGATTAACCCCTAAGAGTCCTTGGTATCAAGTGAAATGGAAATTTGGAGCTTTTTAGACAAAATAAATTATGCTAATGAAGAATCTAGACATATAGAGATCTTCACTTTTGCAAATTTTCTATTTCTTCCCATTACTACCTAAACTAATTCAAATCCTTGCACATAATTCATGAAGCAATGAATGTTTGACCACTCTAGTCACATTTCTAAACAATAGACCAAAATTGCTTTTTCAATACACTTGGATGCATTTCATCTATTTCCTAAAGTGCCCTTAGAAAGCTCTTGAAAACACTCATAATCCATTTGTTGCAACATAGTGCAATTGGGAAAGGCAACCACAATTTATTTTGACCCTTTCTAAAAACCGCCCCCCAAAGATTCTTGCCTAGAATATACTACTCTATTCATGAGAGTCTAAGGTTACTTTCAGATATACCTACATTCAACAATTTGAGAATTCATAGTTTATTCATATGGTGTCCAAACAATGCAAAAGAAGGGAATCTAGAATACTCTTTTCACTTCCAACAAGAAATTAGGCCATTTAATGACACGAAAAATGCTCAATCGCTTATTTGGACGCATTTCAGTGCGGTTACCTTGAAGGAGTAGGGGTCCTATTTCCATTATGAGTCTGTCTGCCCATGAGGATCATGTGCTGGATATAAAGCGAAAGTCCTTCAGCTCAAAATGCACACATGCAACAAAACTCCCTAGATAATAATATAATAACATTCTAAAATGTACACTTTGGATAGATTTGACTGGTGGCCCTGAAGCTGTGCTTTCTCCATTTCCATCCACAAGGTTGGTTTCCATACACTTCGCTGCATTGCCGTTTGCATCAGTTGCCTTACAATCCACTTCACTTCCACTTTCGCCCTTCTATTTGCGTTTCCTACTTGGTGTCCATATGGAGGAACACTCAGTGAGGGTTTCAAAACTTTTCAAGCATTTTTGATCAGAAGAATGGTTGAAAGTACTACAACTACAATAGCAACTTCCTGTTTGTGAAACAGAATTGCATCGCTTCACAACAATGGCCGCCTTCTCCACATCGCTTTCCATTTCTCATGCTGTGTATGTGAACCCTTGCTCATTTCAATTTTTTAGTACTTTGATGCATTGCTCAGTGGTTGCGGAATCAATTCGCATTGAATTGGACGTATGTCGATCAATCGCAGGAAAGAGGGTGCGTTGTAGGCATTAATCGGGACATTTGATTTTTGGGTTTGGACCCAGTTCGGGGGAATTGGACGTGTTTTGCTAAAGGGTTTGAATCTTGACTTATGATGTATCGTGCAATGAGAATAGCAGGGAGGTGAGTAGGATGAAATTCTTATGAAAAGTTTTGAACAACGTGAAGCGTTGATGTGAATTTAGTGGAAGAGACGTCTGAAATTTTCTTTGATGGTGTTGCAGGATAGGTTTAGGGTTTATTGACTTCGAGCAAACGAGTTCCCAACAGAAATGCGAATTAATGTCAGCGTCCAGAGGGCAACATAATGTTGTCGGTTCTAGACCTAGAAAGGTGTCTGCTACACGCCTTTTAGTACAAAATTCAAACGGTCCAAGTGAAGATTCTGTGGTTACAAGTGTGCGAATGTCTGGCGGTGACGCCCGTAAAGCAGCAGCTTCGCAGATTATCTCCTTAAGTTCCAAACAAGCTGGCGCTCCTGCTGAGGTTCGTTTCCCATGTTCATTTGCTCTCTCGGATTGCAATGCAGTCGTTTATATGGTTATTGTTTAGGTTTGAGTTCCTTATTATTCAATCTCTTGTTTCTTGATCTATTTCAAGAGAAGCGAGAAACTTAATTTGAATTGAGTTCTGGAAATTGTAGGCAACTCTTTTCTTTCTGTCTGAATGGCTATTTGTATCCGTGCTGCGGAGAAAAGGTGACTTGGGGCCACTGTACATTGTACAGGTCGAAGCAACTTGATCCTACACCTTGATTGGAGCAAAATTAAATGTTTATTTGTTTTACCTTGTTTGATTCAAGAATGAGCATGACGAGTTGTTACACGGCTCTTATGTGGCATGCTAAAAATCAATTTGAGACAACAAATTTTTAAGCTATTTCTTGGAGTTGGATTGGATACTTGTTATCTCAATGCACCATGAGGTGCCACGTATGCAATGGATTAGTTAAGCTTGTGATTTCATCAATAGTTGCTTGTGATGTTGGTTTAAATTTTACAATTGTTGATTTGTTGCTTCCGCTCTTGTAGTCTAGAGTTGCTCTTAGAGTCGAATGATTGTGCGCTTTTATGTTTATATTGAATTTAACATCTCAGGATCAGGTGTTATTCTATTGTGAGGCTGCAGTTGGGTTTAATGCTCGAAGATGAAGGAAGGCCAAAGTTGCTGAGAAAATTAAGTGAGGCGAATCAATACATCCGCCATTTACAACATGAGGTCGGTCGGTGCTTTGTTTGGGGATAGTCCTCGTCTTTAGGCGCTTTTGGCCGATCTTGTGAAGTTTATTTGGAGTTTCTATTTGTTTTCCTCACCCAATCAGTACTAATAGCTTTGGGTGTGGGAATCCTTTTGTGTCCTCAGTTGCAAGCCAAAGAATATACTTTACTGGATACTGCGAGTGAGCTTTCTGCAATGGAAATGGAACTTCAGGTCCAATTCTTCGCGTTCTCTATTACTGCCCTTGCAAATACAAACCTTAGCTATGTTCCTAACCGTAGTCGAATTCATAGGTTATGTAACTGCTGCTTTTCCTTATTGGGCCTTCTGCATAATCGATTGCAGACCCTCGTACATGTTGCACAAGAAATAAACAGACAGGGCATTAAACCGGGGACTCGAAAAATTAATGGCCGCTACATACACTCTCATCTTGCATCTAGGCTCGAAGGTGAGCATTCTGCTCTGAATCGTAGATCTACTGTATTAGCCGTGCCAATTACACGATTTTAGGCCAAAAATGCTCTGAATAAACTTCAAGTTTTTGTTTGAGTATGCGTCTTCAGTTCCATTATTGCAGATGTCAATCTTTTGGTTTGGTTGTGGATAAGACTTAACGACGTTTACGGAGCTGTTGATTTAAACTTAGTTTGAACCATTTTTCCTAAATCCTGATTTCTATATGACTCTGGAATTATGTACGACATGGAAGAGAATGAAACATCATCTTATTCTGGTTCGATTGTCATTTTCATTCTCCAAAGAAAACATTTGATGCCGTGTTTCCAGCGGTGGTTGCACGTGTTGACTTGCGGCTTCATTGTATCGTAGAGATCCAGAAAATTCTACACGAACGAATCAAGGATGCTGATCAAGTGCGGACCCGTGGCGTCGACCTTGTCTATTATGGAATGGCTGAGGTAGGGTTCTTATGTCGAACTATAGTATAATAGAGTCTCATATCTCCAAGAGTTGAGTGCTTGTGTGATACCACTTGTGATACTGCCTTCACGGTCATAGGCAGCTTGCATCAATTTTCCCTGAAGAGGATTTCTGTGGAGATGGTCTGGAATTGTTACGTTCTTGCAACTTGATCTCGCTGGTCCTGAGAATCCAATGGGAGCAGGATGTGCAAGTGATGGGCTCCTTCGATGGATGGACACGTGGAGAACAAATGTCACCAGAGAGCACGGGCACATTCACTAAATTTACCACCACCATTAAGCTTCGGCCTGGCCGGTAAGCCCCTTCACTTGAATCAACTAAGCGTTGTGATAGCCTTGTTTGTATACCTCCTCCCTTTCTAAGTCTCTTGAACTGCAACTAGAACTTCTCTTCCTTGAAAGTTATTTCATCCAGCAAGAAGATGGATCTTAATTTATCGATCTTAGAGGTTCGACAGCATTGAATGTAACCTGCAAGGCTTCTGAAGTATTACGATGCCTAATTTTCTTTTGAGAATGAACATTTTTGTTGAGCTCCTCATTAAGCTGATATCATTTCGTGCTCTCTAGGTATGAGATCAAGTTCTTGGTGGATGGAGAATGGCACATGTCCTCTGATCTTCCCACCGTGGGCGAAGGCCTAACCATGAACAATCTGCTAATTGTGGATCGGTTTTAATGCTTCAGTAAATGAGGCTGGTTCCTTTTTAACATCCTCGGTTGTGAAGCTTTTTTGCTAGTTGTTTTCTTGTCGCAGTTGTCTCTTTGCTTTCTTCAGAGTAAAGCTAGAGACGGGTTCAAACAGATGTCTGTTTTGTAGCAATCCAACTTTGCTGATGACCCGAATTTTTTGAATATGAGCTGAATAAAATGACTGCCTTTTTATTTTCCCCTTTTGTAGTACGCGTCATCTGATAAACTAGAATCTAAATGTTTACAAGTTTCTATAAGATGTGCTTTACTGTTGACAAGTTCTATCTGTATGCTTCACACCACACAGAACATGCTTATTATTTTTGAATGCCATAACTTACATCAGAGTGCTTTGAACTTTGTAGCTCAAGTTCCACGAGTTCTGACCTTTCAGCACCGTGCACACAACTCGTGGGGCTGGGCTTGGAGCATTGAAATGGCTGGATACAGTTTTGTTATTCAATTGTATTTTATTTAGTTGTGTGACACTGGATTTCTTCATGATGACTTTCTCTGATGACTGCCATCATGTTGCCCCACCCGATATCCTAAAATCTTCAGTGTAATTCTTCATGTTCTGTAAAACCTTCATGTACTGCAGATTTGAGGGTTTTACAGTGAGATGCCATCTATTAGCAGTCATCAATGTAGAGGTAAGGTAACTACACTTAAAAGTGCCCAAATAAGCAATTCAGCATGTCAGCATGGTTCCCATTATTGTATTGAAAAAGTTTTGGAGGGTCTTATTGGTAGTCATAAGGTGACTAGATTCTCTTAGAATGCATTTTTGGGCACCATATGAGTAAACTATGAATTTTCAAAGTGTTGAAAATAGATGTTTGTAAAGTTGATCTTAGACTCTTATAAATAATGGGAGTACATTTAAGGCAAAAATTTGTAGAGGTCGGTTTTAGAAAGGGGTTGAAATTAAGTGTTGTTACCTTATGGCTAGGGTTGTTTTGGGGGATGATTTATAGCTCTAACATACAAATTCTAACCTCTTTTGTTTAGTCCCTCCACAATTTGACCAATGCAAGCAAGCCAATGTGAGGCTCATTGTTCCCCCAAACCCCATTGGGTATCATAACATTGTTAACCCCTAAAAGTTCAAGGGGTTCAGACAAAACACAAATGTGTTATAAAATATAAGTTTTGTAACTTTTTTGAAGTTTGAATGAATGAAGATAATGTGAAGCACAAAAAGTAGAAACTATCCAATTAAAAATAAATAGAAAATGATTTTTAGATTCTCTTCAAATGCATTTTGAAGATATAACTTCAAAAATTCATCAAAAATACAATTTCTTTCTTTAGTATTTGAATTTTTTTATTGGTCAAAATTTTTTTTTTTATTGATTTGTGAAAAAATGCATAAGATCTAGTAATGAGAATACCAACACTTTCTCCAAATAGTAAATTTTTCAACATTAGGCAAATCCTTAACACTCTGTGCTATTTCCCTTATAATTCTTGTTTGACTATAGCAATCTTAGTTTTGAATATAAATATGGAAAGACAAACCAATATTTATAAATAAATGAATGAATGAAAAAATGAAAAAAAAAATTCTGCCCCAAAATGCTGCCCTAAGCCAGGCATCGACCAAAAAATGATCACTGGGGCACTTAGGGGTTAATCAACCTAAAACATTCCCCCCCTTGGAAATGAGAATAATCCTTCCAAGGATCCTTTAGTTGGTGAATTTAGTTTAGGTTGACAACTATCATTAGTTGGCATGGAATGAATGTAGTTTAATTTGGCAACTATTATTGACTAATATGGTTTAGAACTGGTGGTTGGGCTCACAAATACAATACTATAGTTGAGCTTCCACACTAACAAGGTCAACAATCAGCTAGTAATTCTCAAATCCCTTTTCTCTTGATTGCAACATTGGGCCGTTGGTTGGCTCTTGCTTTTTGGAGGGAGCAAAAGGGAACTCCAACATTGGTTAATATTGTTATGACAATTGCTCATGGTCAGCCTTGGTTACATTATAAGGGAGGCAACCCATTCCTGATCATCGCCCCTTTTGGGCAATAAAGAATGATCTCTTTCCGCAGAGGAGGAGATGGTAGTGATTAATTACAACACAATTCCCCATGCAGTTGTGGCCCATTGTGAATGTTTTACAACAATCTCAATCCTTGGTGGATTTTGTAACCAACCTTTGTGGGTAACACAAAGTTCTACATGATCAGAGTGGGAGGAACGGAATCTTTCACTCAAAAATTTGTAGTAATTATGTTTTGAAAAATAAAAATCTAAAAAATTATGGAAACCTCCTCAATTCTATTTCTGTGCACTGGAAAATTTCCCCCCCAAGAAACTCGCACTACATATAGGTGTAACCACTTAAGTGGTTGGAAATGGGTTGCCTCCCTTAATTGCAGGAACTCAAGCTTCCAATCTTCTTGGTATCTAAAATAGGGTCCAATATTCTTAAAAATTGTATATTGAGGCATTCAAGTTTTCCTCCATAGTGTGTAATACAATTGGTATTTTTTGTCATGTGTACTTAACATTACATTCTCATGCAATCCCAATGCCATGGAGCTTTTTGAAGGTTACGGACTTATGGTAGGTTCAAATAAAGTCATTTTTGAAGAAATGAACACTACAAGAAACCCACGTTTTTTATGTTGTTTACAAAAAACATATCCTGTTTTTTGAGACATTACTGCATTAGACAGTCAACAAGAATGGGAGTGTGAATTTGATGTGATGTTGTGGAAAACATTTGCAGCTAAGTTGGAAAATGAGCAAATGTTATTGTAGATGGACATGTTCTTAATGATGTTAGAAAAAACATGTTGATGGTTTTTTGTGACATCCAAAAAAACATAGACTACTACATTAGCAAGTAGACCCATTTTTATTATGGGTAAGTCAGTAAAAATTACTATGATCTATGGTAAAAAGTTGACCATATGTGAAAAATTTAGGAAAGGGCAACCACATGGCATGTCTTGCCAAAAAAAAAAGAAATGGATGGATGTGCACCATGGATGAAAAAAAAGATGGTCTTTATACAAGTGAGTGGTTGGAAGTGAAACAAACAATATGGGATATGTAAAACAAGAATTGTGTTCAATGTAAAATGTCAAAAATGGCATCCAGATGTCTAAAACAACATTTAGATGTCTAAAATAGTGTCGAGAGGTACAATGGTCAAGTTTCTATATTCTAGTTATCCCATATCTTTTGTCTCACCATGAATGGACAATGAATATCAATGACCTCTGTTATCTTCATTTTCACTAACTTTTCATGAAGGAATTCTTTCATTTTTCCATCAAAAATTCTCTTGATGGTAGATGGTAAATTTTCTTCAATTCTTGTTCAATTCAACAATTTTTTTTGTTTATTTTATTTTATGTTTTATTTCTTTTAAATAATTATTTTTTTTATCTTGCCTTATGGATATGGTATGCAGTAATTTACGTCTCAAAAAATGCCTAGATATCTAATTTGACGTGTCATAAAGTAGCATTAAAATTTTCAAATGACAAAAACATGTATTGACTAGGCATGCCACGTCATCATAATAGGTTCCACGTCACTTTCCCCGCCACTATGTCAAGTGCCACGTCAAGAGCCATGTCATCGACGGGTTGGATGAAAAAATCCCACGTGGATATTTTTGCCTATGTGGCACTTACATGGCATTTGCATGTCGCACTATGGAGCCCTTGAAAGACCCTGTTGTTTGTGAAGTTAGAAAAAAACAAGTTGAAATTGAACACGTTTTCCTTGATTTTAGGACGTTTTTTTGCAATTTTGTTATAACGAATTTTAGGTGACATCTACCCCGATTATCTTCATGTCAAATTGAACTCCAGGGGACATTTTTTGTGACGTTAAAAAAATCATCGTTTTCTTATAGTGGGAAGTGAAAATTTTACTAAAGGTGTAGGCTTGTATTATATTTGTGAATATGTAAATATTTTTTCCAAACAGATGCCTAGATCAAAAGTTATGAGGCTTGAAAGTTTTGGGGCAACTTGCACAATGTGCTAATAGAGAGGGCAAGTAGTCAGGCTACTAGTGAATTTTTTTCAGTAACTTTGAGTGCTTATATCTCACAACTTGTTGGAAGCCAAGTGCTCTAAATTTCTTCCCCACACTTTCATGGTAGAATAGGGCAATAATAATTGATCAAAAATGAAAAATAAAAACTGTTTTTTTCCAATATTCACCGAATGCACAAAAACCGGCAGTTCTAGAACCATTTGAGAACCACTACTTCAAATTCAAAAATGAAATTTCGGTGTAAATTTATGAGATTATTCTTTTTTTGTATTGTTTACTTGATTTGGAGAAGAAGAGCTTTACATTCACATTTGGGATTTTGATTCTTCCAAAAAACGAATTTTAAAGAAAAGCTCATATTTTGTTCATACAGTTTCATTTTTGATGACATCCTCTCACTGCAAGGTGATTTTCGGTGTGTTAGACATCTCCATTATCTATGAAAATTGGCATACAAGTAACTAACATAACCGCCTATACAATGGTGTGAATTCCCAAAGTTGGATAGTTCCTCCCTCTCCACAAATTGAGTCTAACTATATTGACCATATTACATAAAGTCCAAAATTTCTTTTCCTCTAACTTCAAACATTTTAATATAGTATATGCATTGTCAAATGTTCTTCAATTTTCCCACACATTTCTACAAAAACTTAGTAAAAATTTGTTTGGTTGAAAGTTTGAAAACTGATGTTTATATTTTTCAATTATGCTCAATGCACTAGAAAGTGACAATTTTGGATATTTTTGTAAAATGTAGTCAAGGAACTTTAGAGGTTAATTAGAGTGCCCCAATGAGCTTATCACTCCAAATGTTATGGTGTTTTTTTATTGTAGCATTTACATGCATCAATTGTTATAGAGTTAAGAGTATATTTTCTCCCCCAATTTGACAACTAGGCCACATTCCCAATGCCACTATACTTAAATCTTATTGTGAGAGATCTAACCCAATATTCGAGAAGTTTGGGGAGTTGCCCCAATAATTTGCTTTATGTTTGTGGAAGGAGTTAGAGATGTTTTTCAAGGACATTGGTTGCATTTTCCCCTTATCAAAACCTCTAGCATTAAATTCTCACCAGTTACGTTTCTTTAACTTTAAATTTGCAAATGCTACAATCCTCCTCTTTTAAAGACATGCCACTTTTGATACTAAACTCTAAATTTCATAAAATTGGGTAGACATAGACAATGGAAGAGTGGTTGGCCACTATGACCAATTCGAAAGTGATACTTGTCCTTGCCTTGTCCAAGCACTCGAAGGCCCTC
The DNA here is from genome assembly GCA_963920665.1 of Straminergon stramineum. Classification (NCBI taxonomy): domain Eukaryota; kingdom Viridiplantae; phylum Streptophyta; class Bryopsida; order Hypnales; family Calliergonaceae; genus Straminergon; species Straminergon stramineum. The sequence continues at coordinate 5,189,176 of OY987267.1, read as the reverse complement.
TACACCCAAACCTAATGAAATACCAACCACTTGTCCAAGAAGGCAAGAACATACTTGCCTCCAACAACCTAGATATTAGCCCTCGATTCAAAATGGCAAGTGGCTAGAACTTGACCCTTTCATGAAAGCAACAATTACATATCCAACTTCCATTTTTGCATACCGGTTTATTGCTAGTCCTACCAATGTTTTTTGGTCCAATTTTGGTTCCTCCACTTTCACACTCCAATCTGTTGTTTTCCTTAACCCTTACAAGACAGATTGGTGACCGTGGAAATCATGCCTTTTGGAATGTGTGACATCATTTACTTTAAAAAAATAAAAAATATACATTGGAGGTCAAGTTATTGTAGAAGATCTTTCCCTCCCGTACAAAAGTCCAAGGATGAATAGTTGCAATTCTATCCTAAATAGAGAGATTCTTTATCATCCATCGGAAACTAAACGTCTGTGTCAACGTTTATGGGTTAAGGCATTGGCTAACAATGAACTAACCGGTGGTTCTCCCTGGGGGCAACAATTTTCACCAGCTACCACCCTTGATAACGTCTAGTGTACTTATGGTATGTTTGCATTTGGTGTTAAAGAGTGTTGTTACTAAAGATCTTAGGAACGAATTTAGACCTACACTTGGACTGGATTCACATTGCAAACATCACCCCTAATACTAAGTGCGAACATACCATTAGCTGGACTTTGTGGATTGGTGGAAAATGTTGAGGAAATGGGCTGCTAATTGGTAGAATGAAATCCAGCTTTTACAATCCATACCTCAGTCAAGTTAAAGGTGGTTTGAGTCACATTCCATTCTTCCTTGGAATTCCAGCAAAATCTACTGAGGCTCCGTATGGAGATTAGAACCTGCTGAGGTAGGAGGTCCTTAACCCCTAAATGCGCTGATGTCCATTTTCTGGACGATGAACAGATTGAAACTCCAATTTCATCCTCCTAACTACTTGGATGAAAGTTATTTTAATTTGTGAAGATACGTTATCAAGTTGTTGTCCTCTGTAAGGGTTGAATTTAACCCCTAAAGGACCGAGGCACATTTTGGGCAGAAATTGTCAAAAACTGCCACTTTTTAGGGCAGCAAGAAAAAAATGAAAAACAAATTTTTTTTTTCAAAATTCAACTGTACAAATTTGGACTAGACTTCTTTGGGAACATGTGGAATATTTTTGAGAAACTTTGACTGCATGGATTGAAAGATTATAATGTTTGAAGTTAGGTGAAATTTTTTTTTCCAACTTTGACCGACATGGCCTACAAACTTTAATTCCTTCTAGAATGAGATTCTTACACTCAATAGGGTTATTTTTTTTGACATTTTCATCTTGGATCATGTAAGCTACACACCCGCAAAATTTCAGAATTATAGGAAGAGTTTTACACATGCTGCCCGAAGCTGCCCGAGCTGCCCGCAAAGTTCAGGGCAGCATAACTTTTGATCTGGACACCTGATCGGAAAAAAAATTAGATTTTCACAAAGGCGGTATATAGATATACATTATGTCCGAATTCCATGAACATCTAACTAAAATTGACTTCATAGGAGCCTACCCAAGATTTCTTGCATACATTGAACGGACACTTGGTCCTTTAGGGGTTAATGTTATTAGATTTCATATTTTTCTAAAATTACAAATGTGTAGTATGTCAAGTGGTCAAACTGTATTGACCTTAGTTCAAAATTGGACTAGCCAAAATGAGGTCATAGATAGGAAGAACAAAAAAATTTCAAATAATCACCATGTGAAGAGAACCTCATTTCAAATCCATTCCAACAATTTTTTCTCAAAAAATGATAATATTTTGCTTGCAATCAAATTTTGAAGGAATTTTGGAATTTCTCTTCCAAATTTTATAAGAAAAAGATTGGTGATAGCATTGGTGAATCTAACCATATAGATGGAATCTAAAAATCAAAATCTACAACTTCTATTTGCATTTCAATTCCAAAATATGCTTCCAAATAGCACTTTGTAATGATTTTTCTCAAATCATCAATTTTGGAGATGGATCTGGACATTTAGGGGTTAAATGCCCATTCAAGAGCAGAAATTGAATTTGGGGAGGTGAAACTTCTTAAAAAAAAATATTTCAGTAAATTTTTCTTGAAAGACAAATGGAATTGGCATCTAATCCAATTCAATTTTATAATTTTTGGAGCTTTGTCGAATTGGTTAGGAATCTTTGAAGTTGAAATGGCTTAGGGTTCTAAAATTGCCCACCTTGTAAAATGACACAATTTGTACATTGTTGGTACTACAATGAAAAAACAACATGTACATATAGTATGAGTTTGAGGAGGTGGGCAATTTTAGAGCTTGAGCATTTTAAGAACTTCTTACTATAGTTTACAATTGTTGCAACATTTGAAACAACATCCTTGTGACAAATTGCTCAAAAAATGCTCATCTAACGGTTGTTTCAATTTTTTCATATACTTCCTTCAATGAAAATATTTTTAGCTCATTTTTTAGATAGTGACTATATAGGTCAATTTAAGGACCACCTCAAGTCCATTTCAAAGCTAGTTACAGGGGCGGTTCTTAATGCCTAAGTGGATTTCAAGCCTCCTACCTTATTAGAAACATGGCAATGACCTTAGTTTGCTATAGCTAGATTTTAAACTCAATATCGATTTCAACCTTTGATGAAAATGTGTGAGGATGAATATGTAACCACCCAAATTTGATAGAGTGAAAGACCAATAATTTTTTTAATAAATTACTGGTATTTAGAATTTAAAAAACACAAATATGTAGGATACAATCTTACAAATGGATTCCCCAAATTTATCAAAGTACTCAAACCCGATGCAAGCCTAAAATCTTCATTAACAAATTCAAATGTAGAAACCTTTAATTAATGTGTATGTTAGAGTACACCCTCCTAAAATTTTCAAAATAAAAAACCTTAGGCATATTGCAAGATCATGTTACTTCAATTTAAAAAAGAAGTATTTTTCAACTCAATCTTTCCAAATGGTTTAGTTAACTTTCATCTTTCAAAATTTTTACACAAAAATGTGTAGATCCTACAACTTTGTTACTCTCCATAATATCTTGAAGAAATAATTTGGGAATGTGTATTAAAAATTTCAACCAAAAATATTTCATATTCATGCTTGAAAAAAATAATAAGTTTAAAGAAGTAGAATATGATTTAAAATACTAAATTATTAAGAATTTTAATTATGGAATTGAAAAATTCCAATTCCAAATTTCCAATGGTTATAATGTTGTAATAAACAACTTGCATCCAATTATTTTTTTCAAAAATATGGAAAATTGAATTAAATAAAGGACTTCAAATTTAATTTTAGAATAGAGATTCCATAACTGCCTGCAAACTAAAAACTCCTTGTAACTTTCATCTTATCAATTAAAATGGAATGATTGAAAGCTTCCCTTGTATATACAAGTCTAGGAAATTCTAGTTCAAAATTTTATCTTTTAAAAGAGTCATTAATTTCTTTTGAGCTGCCTAGGGAGCAACAAAAACTAAATATCACACAATAACTCTTTAACCGTGTAATCAAAAGTTATGAAAATTGTTATGCCTTAAAAGCTAATTGTCGGAGTTGTCACCCACATGCTTTGTGAAAATTTCAAAGAAAAGAAAGAAAATTCCATTCTTATTTCTTAGTGAACTACCCAAAATTACTATGTTGCCAAACTGTAACGTTGATTAGTCCTTTAGAGGTTAATTACAATAGAATTATCACATTAGGGGAGATTTGAGGGTTGTACATGCCTACGGGTTCCTAAGTTGCGGGGAATGCAAGAACTGCACCACTGCTGTGGTTTGACATGGCCGAGATTGTGCCACATCAAAATTTTATTATTTAAAAAAATTTCAACTTTTTTTGGCACTTTAGAACTAAGAATATTTTTTTAATATTTATTTTCCAACTAGCAACTAGATGTTCCCAGACACTACAAAGAACAGGTAGGGGAACAGCCTTGAAACGAGCATGTTGAGTCCTCAAATCTTCTCACATGATGTGAAGCATACTCATAAAATTAAAACCCCTAATGAACCAAACGGCGTTTTTCGACAACATAGCAATTTTGGGCAACTCACTACGAATGGAAATTTTCTTTTTTTTCTTTCAAATTTTCACACAACATGTGCCCGAGGAGTAGCATCAAGGCCCAACAATTTTCATAACTTTTGAAGACATGATTAAAAAGTTATTGTATGATATGTTGTTTTCATTGCTTGACGGGTAGCTCGAGTAGCAAAAAAAAACTTCTTTAAAAATCATTTTTTTTAAAAATAAAAATTTGAAATTGTTTTTCTAGATTTATATATATATATATATATATATATATATATGGAAAGCTTTGAATCATTTCATTTTCATACGTGAGATGAAAGTTATGAAGAGTTTCAATTGTGAGTAGTTTGTGGGTAGTTATGGAATCTCCACTATAAAATAAACTTTGAAGACCTTTATTTAACTCAATTTTCAATATTTTTGGATAAAAAAAAAAACACTAGTTGTAGATTTTTTATTACAACATTACAACCATTGGGATTGGCATTTTTCAATTCCATAAATAAATTGTTAACAATTTAGTATTTTGAATCATTCTCTACTTCTTTGTACTTACTAATTTTTTCCTACATGTTGTACAATTCCAAATGATCTAAATTTTTTCAAGCATGTGTAAACTTGACTTGAAGAATGAATCCAAAGAGTTACAACCATTTTGGACATTTTTTCATAATGATCTGACCTTGTGAAGTGCAGCTGCCTGGGTTTTTGTAGGGCCAAAAAATGGCTTTTTGTCAATTTAAATGCTAATATCTTGCAATCTACAAGGTGGAAATTTCTGAATTTTTTTCCACATCTTCTCAAACCAGAATATTACAAGATCTTATGGTTACATGTGCCTAAAAATGTATTTTTTTCTAAAATTTAGTACTTATACTAGAAATGATAGTTTGGGAGCGTTTTTGGTGAAAACATAGTCAAATACATTTAGGGGTTAAGTGCATGTTTAAATTAACCACAACTTTAGTGTACTAAGTCCATAGTGCCACTCTCATGATTTTATAATACTTTATTTTTCAATATGTACACAACTTACCCACCAATTATTCTTGTGATGTTGGCATCCACCAATGTCATGTTTGACAAATAATTGCCAATGGATTGAGGCTAGCTATGTTCATCCACAGCATTTTGGCATGATGCAGATGAGGAACCCAATTGATTTCAATTCCTTGCACAAGCAGCCACGTAGCATGCCCTCATGAAGAAATCTCATGAACTTGTTTGTGGCAGGGACATGCCCTTATACTTTTAGGTGTTTCCTGAAGACACTTGTCATTCTACTGCTATCCCCATTGTGAAGAAATACTTACCTACCTGCAGCTCCATTATGGTCAGGGCTGGAGCTCATCTGGTCTTGAATGTGGTCTTTTCACCTTGGGAAAAACACGGCGGGGAACTTCTTCTTATTTATGTACTGACCGACCGACCCACAAAGGTGATAAAATTTGGGAATTCAAATTTGAATTCATACCAGGAATCAGAGACTCTGCTTCAGCTAGGAGAGGTTCTGTCACACATTACATTTGAAGTAACCGCAATTATATAAAAGACTGCCGGTAGGTGTCTAATCGACTCTAGCCCCAATCCTATAGTATTCATCAGACAAACAACTTGAAACACTTGAAACTTAATAATTGCTTGGGCAAGTCAGAACTAGGTGATTGGAATAAGATGCTTAAATTTGTTCTTGCATGATGTAGGCAGTCAATATTTTCTACTTCGAAGAAGTCGTAACTTCACCCACAATCCCACATGCATCCAAATACACATATGAGCATAAATGGTGTACTGGCATAACTTAGTCTTTGTTTGATTTTGTTGGCATTTGAAAGAGGATTTTAGATTTTCTTAGGATGTATATTTTATGTGTGAAATGATAATTTTGGATTACTTATAACATGATAGACTATAATTCTAGCTAGCTATACCCCAAAATCAACTGTATTTTAGAAAAATAATAGATTTCATATTTTTTAAGCAAGAATTTTGTAGGCGTTCATTTTGCTACAAAGGTTGCAATTTCACAAAGTTACCATATAAGGTTAATAATTAGTCAATCCCACCAAAACTTAGTTCACTTGCTCTGAAGAAAACTTAGAAAAGGAAAGAAACTTATCATGAATTTAGGCTTGACCGCCTGGTCATGTGGACTTGACTACCATTAGAACCCCCAATTATGGATGCTTGGCGACTGGTCACTTTAGCACCATATGCACTGTTTGGCAAATGAAAACAGTCATCCCAAATCGGCCCACCATGGGGAATTTCGTTAAAATGGGATCATTTTGCAACTTTGGCATTTTTATGGTTAAGTTCACGCAATTAGTCTGAAATGTATACTCGTCCTATCTAGATGGCATTTTTACGGTTGAGACCGCACAGTCTGAGAATGGTGTATGAAATTTGCCATTTTAATGAAATTCCCTGGCACTTGAATCGATCAGGGCTCCATCATGGTGAGTCCTCAAACTAGCAGTATGCACTGATGGAATGGAATCAAGTTTCCACATATAAGTTAGTCCCACATATGTCAAGTTAAACTTGCAGTAAATATTGGAACTTACAAACACGGACAGACATCACTACATAAAAGCCGGGCCATTCCAATTCAAGAGCCTGGAGAGGCCATGCAAGGAGAGCTTTTAATTAGCTAGAAGCCTAGCTAGCTTGCAAGAGAAGCTGAAACAAGGTGTGCATGATTTATGTGTGTCCTATTCGAACTCGAGCTTCCCCGCTGCACGCACCTCGCTCCAGGCCGGAACTGGAGCTAGCTGGAGTGACAGAAATTCCGAACTCCACGGTAACTTCCTGCGTGTTGTACGTTGTGAGAACCGCGTGACTCAGTCGAAAGGACTCTCAACTCTTCTTTCACATACGTACGTACACGTACATATATGATTGTGCTCGATGCTCGAGCGAGCTCCCCGTATGCATTGAATTGAACTGAACAGCCCTTGATGATTGAAAAACGATCATGAGGTTCTCACCACCAGAAAGTACTTACCTCAGTCAGTCTGCCAAAATATCTGTCCAATCCCTACGCTACCTGGCGCTGCATGCAGCTTGCTCTCTCCGTCTCATCCATAATCTCTGCATGAGTACGTTTCTATTTCAAGAGATAGCTAGCTTTGGAGTGGAATCCTCAAGCTTGCTTAAATACGGTTTTCAAGCGCTGCAACAGGCACGAGACTGTGGACTTCATCTGCCATTGAAAGAAGAGTAGTTATTGTGCAATTGGTACGTGGGTTCCCGCATTGGTTCCCGGATTGGTTTTTGTTTAATTGAAGATGGAAGATTCTTTGAAGGGGATGGTATGATTTGTAAGTTTGGGCTTGGGGTGACTAGCTTAGTACTAGTGAAGCAGACGATAGAGATCAAGACCGAGAGATCGAGAGGTATTGCAATTGATGTTCAGGATTGATTAATTCCGTGGCCGGTGAGGTAGTAATTAATCTCTGTACGTTGTTTCTCTCAGGCTAGTTTTGTAGTGGAATCCTCAGACAAGGTTAAATACGGTTTTCAAGCACTGCAACCGGCACTGGATCGGACGACGACAACCCTGTATACTCACCACTGTCACCAGTGAGCGAAGATCGACTATTGTGCTGCATGTACAGTAGGTTGTAGGTTGAAGCTTGACGGGTATCGTACGATTTGTACGTTTGGGATGCATGCATGAGTTTTGCAATTGATTACTTGATGGCGTGGTGAAGTAAACGTATGGAGGGACTTCGAGTAGGTTGTGTTTGGGGAAAATCGAGGGCAGCTAAGTTAGTCTCGAGAAGCGAGCGAGAGATGAATCCAGCTAGTGAGCTAGGCAGCCAGTAAGAAATATCGATCGAGATCGAGAGCGTTTTTCAATTGATGTGATTGTACGGAAGGAGAGTAGGTTGTGTTTGGGGGGGGAGCTAGTCTATCTATCTAGAGAGACTGTGGTACAATATTTTGCAAGGTGGTGATCGATATTGAGGAGCAGTGAGGAGGAAACGACGGGGAGAGCAGCGATGTCAATGATGCAATCGCAAGGGCCGTGCCGGTGCGTGCCGACGCGCGTGACGGCGAGAGCTTCTTCGTCGTCGGAGTCGCTGGAGGGCGTGCGAGTGAGTGTGAAGAAAGGCGCGGCGGCGCGAGGGGAGCGCTTGTGGTACAATGTAGTGCATCGGATGAGCGGCGGAAGGCGCGCAGGCCATCAGTGCAAGACGAGCGCCAGTAGTGTTAGTGGCTTGGGGACATGGAGCGGGGTGCTCATCCCCACCTGCGAGAATATGTGGGGTACGTGCGCCATCGATCGTCATCACGTACGAGATAGCTTGTTTGCACCTTCAATTTCTTGCAGTTGCCTTCGAAAACTTCCCTCCAATTCCTGGTCTCCAATTCTTTGGCTTCAACTCCTTGTCTTCAATCCGATAATCATGATCGAACGATCAGGCCATGCGTCTGACCCGTTGTAGAAGGTTGATACAAAACGGTTGGTGCAAGAAGGTTGATAGCATGTGTTCACTAGGTGTTGCATGCAGTCGCATGGTTTATAACCATGGCACTAAGTGAGATGATCGTCGTTTTCCTTACGGGAATATCAGAAGTTTATCAGATGATTCTTTGATATTTGCACTAGGAACGGGAATCGGGGAGAAGCGCTATCACAGTTGAAATCCGACGCGCGAATTTTCCGGTTAGGCAAACATTGTAAACTGGGAATGGCCATCCGGGAATCACAGATTATCACTATGCTAGCTTTGTTCTCGACCAAAAAGTCTGAAATTGGAGAGCTAGATCTATCAAGGACGAGATCTTGATCGAGTCGAATGCGACTTCTTGATTTGACTCCTGATCTGGAACTAAGCTTCGTTGTGGTCGGGTCCGAGCTTCTACATTCTTTTCATCGAAATTTCGCTGCGATTCTGGACGACAAAAATTGTGACTTAAGTCATTGACTCAAAGCTCTAAAAAACTAGAACTTTCAGGAATGGCGTTTCGAACCGGCGCCCTGAAAATTGCCAGAATCGTGGAGAGATATCGTCTATTTCATGACCAGTATTTCTTGGATCAATGGTATAGCTCTAGAGGTTATGACGAAATGAACGGAAGCTGGCTAATGACAAACAGAGTACGGAGATTTGGTGTTGATTGATCGAGAAAACTAGCTCTTTGAATTGTTGCAGCTTATACTATTTTAATTTTATGAATTCGTGACCGTTGTTGGAACCGTTGTTGCCATGTCGGTATCTATCTGCGTGCAGGGGTGCTCATTTTTTTGCGCTTCTTCTACATCGTGGGGAGCGCGGGCGTGTGGCAGACGTTCCTGATCGTATTCGTCACCTTCCTATGCGCCATGCTTACCACCATGTCCTTGAGCGCCATCGCCACCAACGGCAAAATCGAACAAGGCGGCACTTAGTGAGTCCATACGATGACGCTTCATATTCAGCAGTTCTCTCGTTCTGGATGTGTTTTGAAGGCGGCTCAAGCTAGAGAACAATTTACAATCTAAAGGGATGGGGAAATTAAAACAAACGTGCATGAGTATGTGACAGTTATCTCATATCTCGCGCGTTGGGACCCAAGCTGGGTGGAGCCGTGGGCCTGCTGTACTTCATCGGAGTAGCACTTCTGGCAGTCATGGAGGTAAGAAAAGATTGAAATCAGGCTCCTGCTCTAATTGTTCTACAGAGTCTCTGCGTTTTCCCCTCTTGAAGTGACTTGTTTCTCAAGGCCCATCAAAATTAGAAGCAGATTTTGCGACGTTCGACCTCCGCCAGAAATCAAATTTTGGCGGGGAATTTTAGTCTTGTGAGGCCCAACAAATGCCTGCCGAGTTTGTTGTTGGTGAAGGTGGGTTTAGGGGTTGGGGTCAATGGTCCAAGCCGTTGTTACACCTTGCACTTTGAAATTAGACGTAGATTTTGATGTGGCCATCGCTAGAAACCCAAATGTCGTAATGAATTTCACTTTTGAGATGTTCCACAAATGAAACGCCTGCTAAGTTTGTTGTCGGCGAGCGTGGTATACGGTTTGGGGTCAATTGAGGTGCTTGTTGCACATTACACATCAAAATTAGACAAAGATTTTGCAAATGACCTCTAGAAACCAATTTTTTGCAGAGTACTGTATTTTAGTTTCGGGAGTCCCCTCAAATGATACGCTATCTGAGTTCGATGATGGCGATGTTGAATTTACGATTTGAGGTTGATTGAGATACTTCTTGCACATTACACATCAAAATTAGACAGAGATTTTCCGTATGGCCTCCGCTAGAAACCAATGTTTTGCAATGTATCGTACTTTAGATTTGTGAGTACCCACAAATGAAATACTTGCTGAGTTCGATGTTGGCGATGGTGTGTTTAGGGTTTGGGGTCCATTGCGATGCTTGTTGCACATCAAATGTAGACACATATTTGCAAATGAAAACCAATTTGGGGCAGAGTACCGTATTTCGGTTTCGTTAGTCCCCACAAATGAAATACTCGCTGATTTCGTTCTTGTTCTTGTTGGGATTGGGTATAGGGTTTGGGGTCGATAGAGATGCTGGTGTTCACGTTCCCGGAGCTGGCGTTTCCGCATGCGACACGCGTGCTGGGCGCACTGGTGTTGCTTCTCCTGGGCACGCTGGTTCTGTTGGGCATTAAGTTCGTGTCCAAACTGGGTCTCCTCTTCTTCGCACTCGTGCTCTACACCATGCTGTCTTTCTACCTGGGGCTGGGCCTGGCGCCGCGCGGATCTACTCATCCGCCATCGCTCACTGGCCTGTCGTGGAGCACCTTCAAGGGCAACTGGAGTCCCGGGTACCCGCCCGGCGAATCCTTCTCCACGGCCGTCGCGCTCTTCTTCCCCTGCTTCACCGGCATCCTCAGGTATGTACAGTACAGTCTATTGTTCAGGCTACAATAACAAACTCAGCGCAATGAGAAGGAATGTTCAATCAAATCCAAACCAACTGAAGATTGAGGCATTGATTTTGCAAGTAAAGCTACAGGCGAATTCCATCTCCTACTGACTGACCCCTGTTACCAACTGCGACTCATCTCTTCGAATCAACCAATTTGGTTGGTCTTCAACTAGCATTGGGTGAACAATGCCATGACTTGGATGAATTAATGTCCATGTCCTCTGATCTGTGAATGGAAATCAGGGGTTGTCGTCAGTCCCTTCTTCAATAGTGGTCTGTATGATCTCCTCGTTTGGAATGATTGGCATATGAAACCACCCAATATATTGAGTGAGAAAATGATGTTGATGCAGGAAAGTTTAATTGGCTCTTGACTCTTGTACTACCCAATCGGCTATGTCAAATGAAATGGAAATTTTCCAAATGCCAAAAAAGAGAATTGAAAGCGGTTATCCCTTCCTATTTTTATTACAATAGAACAATTAGACTGTCATTTTATCCAAATACTGCCATTTTAACGGATATTTCCTTCAGAGTGATCCCTCTAGTCAGCCTTAGTGAACAGTCTCCCAACGAAAGCGCACTCCTACATTATTGGACTCATGTTCAAATTCTAGATTGCAAGTAAAGCTCTAGATATATGCTCATGGCTCTGGTTGGATGGTTATGGTTGCAGTGGAGCTGATAGAGCGACCAACCTGCGGCGACCAGAGAATTCCATTCCCCAGGGGACGTTGGGAGCCATAGTGGTGAGCTTCGTCATGTACATGTCGTACATGGGGTTGTGGGCAGCCGTGGCACAACGGGATTACCTTCTGGGCAACACCGGCTCAGGCGAGCACGCCATGCTGGATGTCGTCCGCATGGTGGCATTTCCAGTACCCATTCTCACCGAGCTTGGCATCACTACCACTGCCATTGCTCAAGCAATGCAATGCATCATCATCTCACCTCGGTTACTCCAGGTAGGCTGAATCCATACGCTAAACCAGTCAATAGATCAAGCTTTAATTGTTTGTTGTTGCCAATGAGATTCTTGGAGAACATGGCAGCATTCCGGTGACAGGTACCCCTGAGTTTTCAAGGCAGCAGCTTTCATCGAATCCTTGTTTTAATATAAAGACAAGCTACTACTATCTATGTCAGAAGTGGGATGTCCCGAGCACATGTGATGAGGCCATGATATAGGTATTTGAACAATGGAAACGATGTCAATTGCTTGGGGGGCCATTTAAATTCTTCTAATGGTTTGACTGTTTGTTGCTTGTTCTGAATGCAGGCGATTGCTGCAGATGGAGTGGTGCCCTTCTTGGAACCCTTTGCAGTAGTGTCCGAGAACGGGGAGCCTCGGAGGGCCTTGCTGCTCACGACCGCACTTTGCCTTGTTTTTGCCATGATTGGGAGTTTAAATGCAGTGGCGCCTCTGGTGTCCATCTGTTTCCTGACTTGCTACTCGGCTCTGAACCTCTCTTGCCTTGTTCTCTCTGTTGTCAATGCTCCCAGGTACGTAGTCTATCCTACGTACGGTTAGTAACACGCACAGTTTTTAATTTATTGAGCGATACCCCTACGAGGAGGACCACTCATATTCCATTATATTGGAAGGAGTGCTGCTGTAAGTTGTATTGTTCAAAAGAACTGGTTACAAGAGCACATTGTGGAGGTTGCTGCTGTCAATTTTTCTGTGACTCCAGTGCACCAAAACTTGAAATTTCTGTGGTTCTACTAATTACAAAGGAGTTGCTTGCCATGACCAAGAAAATCTTACATATGTGGAAAAGTCTTTGAAATTTTGACAAATCTGCAGCACTGTTGGGATGACCGGCTTCCTTCTGTGTGCAGTTGGAGGCCCAAGTGGAAACACTATCACTGGTCTGCTGCACTTCTAGGATTTATAGCTTGTGCAGCCATGAATTTTGTGATCGTGTGGTACTTTGCTCTGGTGGCAATGGTCGTCCTTGGTTTATTGTATGCCTACATCGACTACCGCCAGGTCTGTTGCTCTTTACTTTTCTAATTTATAATTCATCTCGTGTGCGCAATTTATTTGTATGTGATAGCAATGATGCACAAGGTTTTTTCTCTGGACTTGAGTTATGCCACTGCTTGACATTTGGATTATGAAAGTTTTGTTGTTTTAAGGATGCGTAAATGGAGATTGACCTTTTTTTTTCCTTAAGTTTCTTTCTTTCCTTTTTCTTTTTCCTGCAGGTAGAAGTGAATTGGGGAACAGGTTTAGGAGGACTCTGCCTCCAAATATCAGTGCGGGGAATTCTGTCAGTGGGAGAAGAGGCAAGGTACACAGTGAATTGGCGACCTCAACTCCTGTGTCTTTCCAAGCCTCGGTCCTCATGGACTGATAAGGGTCATGCAGACCATGAATTTCTCTTCTTTACATCTCAGCTGAAGAAGGTGCTTTGCCTAACCTTTCCATTTAACAGATTTTTTTAACTAAATTAGATTGCTTCAAGAACTTTAAGACATCATCAAGAAAATCTACCCTATGATTTAATGGGGGGGTCTCCTTATGGTCTTATTAATCATGTGGAAGCCTCTCCATGAGCCTTCATATGAACATTGTGACAATTCTTGAAATAATTTAACTTGATTGAAAACTTTGATATGTTCTGCCTTATCATTTTGATTAAGGCATTTCTCCAAACTAAGATAATTCATGTTTAAATTGTGTGACTAAAGAATCAATTAGTGTGTTACAATTTCTTAGGCGTTACTTTATTGGACACATTCACATCATGATGTCTGTGACGCTAACATAGTATGGGATCGGCGACCATGTTGTTCTTGTGGAAATAACAGGGACAAGGGCTGTGTGTGGTTACGGTCATTCTTGAGGGCAAACTTGAGGAGATGACAGCTCAGGCGGTGGGTGAAAAGGTAAATATTATTCTACGTCCTGAAATATGTGCACAGAGCAGTGGTTTGATTTTCTTCTTGTGGGAGTCAAACGCTTATCAGAAAAATTTGAATGAAACATAAACGTCTTACCATTACAACCCATATTACATACCAAATATCAAACTAGCAGACACCATATTATTTTCAGATATTTATGAATCCAAACTGTCACTTAAGAGTTCCCAATTCAATTTTGAATGTTTCAATCTGGTTGAGGCTCTTTCATTCTTTACTTAGAGATGGAACTTACTTACTGTATGGAACCATGCTGTGAAGATTAAATGACACCACTCCTTGGTGATTAATCAACAAGTTTTGAAGATGTTCTAATTCTCACTCCTAAATACAGAAACATTCATGTGATCTCAATTTTCTCAAATATATTAATTATTTGTCGTAGATGTGATGAACCGGGTGTCCAGCTATGGTATTTAGTTCTCTGACTCAGTCGGGTGCCTTGTAACTGACGTACGTTCCACATATGATCTGTGAACCTAGTCTCCATGCTTCCAAATTTTTTGTTAATTTTGTGGCAACAGCATGATTTTCTATGCAGAATTGTTTCCTTACACGGTGTGCATACATATTCTCGATGTGCAGATTGAGCTTGAAAATCGTATGAGTGAAGCAAAAGTAACGGGATTTGGAAGAGTCTTGATTGCAAATTCATACCGTGAGGGCAAGACTTATGCCATTCAATCCTCAGGCTTGGGAAGCTTAGAGCCCAATACCCTGGTTCTTGGTTGGCCTACCAAGTGGCGAGACGAGGGCCATGATGATAATGCAGAGGTAAATCATATTGACAACAATTTATAAGAGAATTTCCACTAAATTGAAAAATTTAGTTTAAAATTGCAAAACCTTAGTTCTAACAACTGCACTACACTTAAATCTACACCTATACTAGTTATCACAGGAAAAAATCCGGATGAATGATATCTCTGCCAATCTGATAATCAAAAGTGCCTTCTATTGATATTCATTCCATTTAATTGTGATTTTCCTAGGACAATTCCAAGAAATGCCATGCTCCTAGTCATTGTGCTTAAAGTATTAAGAGTCATAGGAATTCTAATACTTGAATCTGGGCAAGCTTTCACTGTTGTCGATTTAACCTTCGATTCGTAGATTTGAAGCACTAATCATTCTACCAAAGTAAATCATTAAACATCTAAACAACATCAGTTTCATTAAAATGTTCAGAATTCCATGACTTTGGGACTTTCAAGGTGTACGACTTGAAATGCAAATCGAGATTTGTGCAGATGAATGTCACAATTTTTGTCGGCCAGAATTGTGCCAATTTAGCAAATTAACAATCAATCAATGGATATTCATTTCACTTCATTTTGCTGGTTCTGATTGTCCAAAATTGTCACTTTTTTTTAAGGAATTTAATTTCTCACTTCTTTGTGTTGATTATGTAAATTACTTGCAGATTTTGTTGGAAACTCTAACAGAATGCCAGGCAGTCGACAAGGCCGTACTCATGTGCATGCACTTGGATCTCTTTCCTGGCAAAGAGGAGGTTCAAGAGGGAGTGATTGATGTTTGGTGGATTGTCCACGATGGAGGGTTGCTCTTGCTTCTGGCTCACCTTTTGCAGCAGCACAAGATTTGGCGCAAATGCAAGCTCCGTGTGCACACTGTAGCTGAAAAGCTTGATAACTCTGAAGTAGTGAAAAAGAATCTGGAAAAACTCTTGGAATTGGTGAGCCCGTACTCTTCTTTCTTTACTGTTATATTATTTTCTAATTTACATCGTGACTGGAAATAATGTTGGGGAAGCCAATTCTTCAAAGTCTCATTTTGTGGATTGGATGTGGTTATTTCTGCTGTTGGCAGGTACGAATCAAGGCTGAGGTTCAGGTCATAGAGCTTGATGAGTCATGCTTGGCACCTTACACATTTGACTACACCATTCGGGCAGAGGAAGCCCGAGCTTTTGCTGAGGAAGTTGCGATGTATAGGTCGGTACTCTTTTATTTATGCACTTATGAGACACTGAATAGAGTTTTCAGTAAAATTACACAGTTTACCAATAGTTTCCTTCCCCGGTCATGCTCATATTTTAGGTGCTGATATTTTAGGCAAAGTTGAAAATGGGTGCTCTTATCTTAGTCCACATGACTTGATAAAAAAATCTAACTAAAGTTTGAATCATGTGTGATTGCAGAAAGACGAACGAACACCGAAGTCCAAGTCCTGAAACCTCAAGACGACGGGGTGAAATTCCCAAGTTAGGAGAAAAACTAGTCAAGGAAAAGGCGTTGGCCTCCTTCCAGCTTAGTGAGCTTGAGGAGGGTAGTTATTCAAGGCGGCATCAGCGAAGTTCATCAAGTAAGTCAATCTACATTGACATTCATCTATATTAGCGGAATTTTCTTGAAACCTCATATTTGTCGTTTCATCTTCATCTACAGTATAATTGCAGTATGGAAAGGAATTTCAATTAAATTGGAAAGTTTCTGATTGACACAAATGAGATGTGCAAGCGATTATTCCTTCCATCACGAGGACCGGTGTTAATACATTTAAGTTCAGTACAATTGTACGAATTGTCTCTATTTTTACTGACAATTACCAATGCAATGGAAGTTTGTTAATGTACATATGAATCTTCCACACCATAATGGTGGTTCAAATTTTTCTTTTCCAGGTCCACATGGTGGTAATCAATATGGTTTGAGAACCGCCCATTCAGACGAGGCTACCCATTGGATAACCCCATGTGACGTTGGTGTAGAATTTGAAGCAGCTTCTGCCAATATAAGTCCCAGAATCTCCTCAGAATACAAAAAGAAAAAGCCAAAGAAAATCACACAATGGGCTGATGGTGGAGGTGAAACTACGAGTAGGGGAGAGCTTCAGAACCCTCTGGAAATTGTCATTGATAAAGGCCATCAAGAACTCGATACGTTGGACAGTGACGAGGTAAGTCATTTTACATGTGATACAGATTTCAGAATTTTTCTAGCACTTAGTCATCACAGCGGCCCCTGGGGCTGACTTTTCGGTGTATTTTTTAAAACTGTGCTGTTTAAGGGTTCATTGTCTCACAAACTTTTAGATAACTTCATTGGCTTTCCTTTCCTCAAGTATCATGGGAAAGACTCCACAATGATCGAAAGGAGACCTACCTATGAATCGTGCAGAATATTTCCTTAATAATGTGCACGATAAATTAGGCACGTCTGTGAAGCATACATTCTCTTTCAAATGCAGATTGAAGTGAACTCTTTGACAATAGCATAATTCAGTGATTACTTTCAATGGCCTTCCAATTTCAAGATATGTATCAAGTTGTAGGTTGTACGTGGATAGTCCAACATTTATTTTTAGATCGCATAAATTTGATGCCTAAAGCACTTAAAACGGTGGCACTGTGGGTGATAACAGGACGACGAATCAGATCAAGACAGTGCCATGCAAAGCTCAAGCCAATTCTATCCAGGGTCTCCAGCAGGAAACCCACCAGCTCATGAGGATGTACCGGAACCATTGCGAAGGACGTGGGAAACAATTAGCCAAAGCTACTCGCCCAAGAAACTGAACGACATCATTCTCGAGCAATCCCGGGATGCGTCCCTGATCCTCATCAATCTTCCGGATCATTACCAGGGCATCCAACCCAACCTGTACATGGAGTATTGCGAGGAGCTTTGCGATGGATTGGGCAGAGTGCTCCTGGTGCACGGGACAGGCAAAGAGCTTTGGGGAGGCCAAGCTCATCTTGGGCTGTAAGCTCAACTCAAATGGTAAGTTCCAAACAGGAGCGTAATTTATCTCTTTTGTACAGTCAGGCGCATATGAATTAATGTAAAAATTAGACCACTTTTGTCATGGTGCTTGGGTGATCTGCCATTGCAATTGCTTTGGCAGGCACTACAAACATCTCATGACATGGACTGCTTTAATTAGTCACCACTGAGAGAACTTACATATACTGAACTAAAATTGTTCCAAGTGTATGAAGCAAAGTTTTCATATATGCGACGTCAAAGTTCCAATCAGGATGTATGGCTGTGGCGGCATCCATTGAGGCTTAGTTTCTTAATACCAGTTTCAGAGCAGCCTACAATCAGGCCTCTGTTTTACAAATGTCTTTTTTGATACAGCATGAAAACTTAGTAATAGGATTAATTGCTGTTTATCACTAGGGTGCAGTCTCCGATTAGACAGGGAGTTGAATCTCAATTTAGTTTAGTTTCAGAAGTGTTGAAACTAAACAAGACAATGTATACATACCCTACAGAACCTTTAAGTTTGCTGTTGAGAGCTCCGTAAACATATTGTAACTGGTTTACTGTGGTTCATAACCACACTTTGCCTTGGTTTGGGGTCAATCCTGTTCAGAATACTTCTCACACAACCCAAGGTAACATCAATTTCATGAAATTAGTGGAAATCAACAACTTCTCAATGCGGGAGCCCTGAAAGTTTGATCTAGGGTACCAAACTTTAGAGCTTTGAGGAGCTGCTAAGGTAGAAGGTCCATAAAGCACTTGGGCTCAAAAAGCGTCCACCTCCTGAAATGCACACTATTTGTATATTTTGCTTTTCAGGAAGTGGATGCTTTTAATGACCACTGAATTTCAACTTCAAAAATTTATACTCCGTAACTAATTTCACAAAGTTTCAAAAATATGAAATGACTTGGGTTAACCCCTAAATGTCCAAGGCCTTTTTTGAGCTTCTAGGAATTTGCTCTAAATTGAATAAAAAGCCTACATTTTGTTAAGCTTGTATCAAATTTTTTTTAAATGTAATTGTACAAATTCAAACTAGATATATTAGAGATCACTTAGAAAAAGATAGTACAATAATATCACTTCTAGATTGAAAGATTATAATGTTTGATCATGAGGGTGTTAAAACAACAAAAGTGACTTGAAGTCTTTTGATCTTCTTTTCACATGTCAAATCTAGAAAGTTGGTCACCAAAAAAATATGAGATTAAAGGGCCTAACATACATAACCCTAATCAATTTATGGTTTCTCAAAATCTACTCTACAATTTTTTTAAATGAATTTCTAATGTGCTTTTTCCTCCAAGATCTAGTGTATTTGAGGCTCATTTCGAAGAGCCCTTAACACTATAGAAAATCAAGATTGCAATGGGCACCCTTGCACAAACTCTTGAATAGAAAAATCATCATCAATCATTTTCAAGATCAAGTTTTTGATGCTTAAACTAGAGTTCAAAAAGAAGTTTTCAAAAATACAAACAACTAATAATAGAAACTTG
The DNA here is from genome assembly GCA_963920665.1 of Straminergon stramineum. NCBI lineage: Eukaryota > Viridiplantae > Streptophyta > Bryopsida > Hypnales > Calliergonaceae > Straminergon > Straminergon stramineum. The sequence goes on along the minus strand of OY987267.1, from coordinate 5,170,054 downwards.
GTTAGGTTTTATTTAACTTCAAAGTTTTGCAAACACCAGATTTTGGTGCCAATTTCATTTGTCTCTCAAGGAAAATTTACTGAAAATATTTCAAGAAGTCTAACCTCCCCAAATTAATTTCCAGCTCTTAAATGGACCTTTATGGACCTCCTACCTTACTCACAACTTTGGTGCAATGGATTGCACCAATATAACAGAATTGGCATTACGAGGGCTCTAAGGAAAACAATCTAAGAGATGCCACTATTGAGCTCGCCATATCATCTGCAACAACTGTATGCTATTTTAGCTGTACCATAATCGTGAAATGGATGCAAAGTGATGTCAAGGTAATGCTGATGAAATTTTCATTTGGAAAGTCCGCAGCAGCCTGAAAAGAAACCAATGAGCAGACAACTATGAAGCTGAAAACATCAAGCAGCATTTGCATAGTAATTCATGGAAACCCCCTCAGATGTGATGACTTGCAATCTGCTAAAGGCAGAATTACCGGCAATAAAAAACTTGCTGCACAGGTCTGATCTGATCAAATCATCCAGCACTAACGTCAGATTGCATCAAGTTCCTACATCTTCAAACTCTATATGCTGAGTGTCTACATCTTAACATTTTCACATAGTTTACATCCCGAGCTTCTAAAATCCAATAGGAAACGACCATTTGCACCATTCTCCATGTCATTGAAAGTCCTTCACTTTTGTGCGACATGTCCAAGGAGAAATAGCAAGAATTTTGACATGGTGTTGCTGGTAAAAAAAATTGTGCATTTACAAGCCATATTGTGCAGCCCAAGTGCCACTTAAGGACTGCATGGTTCTAACCTCGTCTCCTCGAGAAATGAAATGGTTATGGCACAGGAACCGTTGCTTTTCTACACAATTCGCAATGACCGCAAACTAGTTTACGAAACATTGTACATTTAGGATACTCTATTCAGTCCCCGTTTGTTACCAGAACTTCCAACCTGGTTCTTCACCTTCTACCTGTATTCGACTGCAAACATCACACAGGAGATCAGTAGCAAGTTGGCACTCTGCAGAACAACTATTACACGTAACGTTCACAATTCCACCCGCCAAGTTATGAAGGGGGCAAGCAAGTTCATTTTAATCACTTTGGTTCTTAGACGGTCGGTCAAGATTAAACGTTGAGTCAAATGCAAAGAAGTTGCATGCCAGGAAATAGAAAAAAGGGGTAGAAGTGATTACAGCACCCGAAGTCAACAATAATTACGCTAACATTGTCCTGAGCGCCCCGATTCTGCAAGAGTGAAAATTGAAAATTACTCAATGTCTCCTACTAACATACTATTCAATAAACTCTGTGGCTCCGGCCGGACCCAGAAACTCACATCCTTCGCGCAGTAAATAAGTGTACTTTCATATTACAATGGGGACTTCAAAAACAAGCAGGCAAAAATTTGAATTTGAGGTGTTCAGGAGTGATCAAGAGTATGCAACAGACCAGAGCTTCCTGTCCAACTTCTTCTGATGCGCGTTGCACATCGCCATGCTCCTTCAAGCGCTTTCTGACGAAACCTACGGCCTCAGCACTGCTCAAGCAACATAAGAACTTTCTCAAAACGCATTCAGCTAGCACCTATTTGATAGGGAAGACATTGTATCAGCGTTCTTGATTAACCCCGAAGTGCCCAATCTAAAAGAAGAAATTTCACTTCTGAAGCTAATAATCACATTCAAACATATTTCTGTCATTCAGAAATGTAGTGCATGATGCTTCTAGCTATTGGTAAATTTAGTTACCTTGAATGATTAATTTCAACTACTATGGAAGCGGTCACTTCGGCCATTAGAACACTTAAGGATTAAGAAAACAATGAAGCATTAATTGTAGCTACCTCTTCAAAGAATCCCAAAGGCCATCCGATGCTAGAATAAGGAATTCAACTTCCTCATTCACCGACATGGAGCTCGTATCTGGCGCAGCAGTCAGCCACTCCCCACCAAGGTTTCTCCTGCTCAGAGAAAGCCAGGTCAGCATACAGGTGCTCATTCAATGCCCACCCTCCATGAAACCAGAAGCAAAACTCTGCACTAGTTAATCCAACGATTCAACATACTCACCCATTGGCGAAACTCTTAGTCCAACGTCTGTCAGCAATTCCACTGTCCAACATCCTGCCACGACACAAGTCCAATTCGATTAGTTCCTGTCTCATCGCCGCAAAAATTAATAATTAAACAAACGCACTTCTTTTAAAATCCGAAACCGGAAAGTTTAAAAACAAGACACATTGGGATGGAGTAGGATCAGCGGCAAAACACTAGTAGCCAAACCTTCACGAACTCCAGAGCCAACCATTCCAACATCCCGCACTTTAAAAGACCCACCCAGAAACTAAAAAACCTACTGCAAGAAATGCAGAAAGTTGAGCTATATAAGTGACATTTACATACTGTTGCTTTCGAGTTTTAAATAGGATGTCACCAAAGGCGCGTGAGACAGACAGCATTCCACACAATCGACCGTGGCTAACCTGCACAGTTGGGATTCAAGCTTCACTGTTGAGTAGTGGCAATAGTACTCAAATTTCATTCATTGTAATTACTTGCCTAGCTGGATTAATTCAGAACGTAGCTAGTAATTGCAATAGAAGCAGACAATCACAATAACTAGTTCCTATTACGCACCCACCCTCCTGCTTCTTGGATTCTCTTGCCTTCTAAGAAAGACTTCTTATCTCGTCCAAAGGGTCGATGATCAGTTGTGAGGTCCTGCGCTTTGCCATTCCTGCTTAAAACCTGAACCCAGGTTCATGCACATAATATTATATTTAACCATTTCCAGCAAAGGCACTGCTAGCCAAATTGTGGGCTTCCTAGTAAGGTATCAGTGATAACTTTCATTAAAAACCTCTCCAAGAAAACAAGAAGGGATGTTTCATGCTCGGGTCAAAAAACCCTAATGGAGGAAATCTCTGGATTATAGGATCTAGAGGGCCAAATCTGAAGAGTATGTCTTCCAAGGAAGGAAACTTCTAGATTATAGAATTACCTTGATAGACAAACTCTACAGATTTGGCCCTCGAGTTCCAATCAGTTTCTACGTAGCGAGCGATCCATGTGTCAAAAAGTCATACAATTACCAGAGATTGTGCCAAGAAGAAAATCTATCACATAGTACGTCTGCCATCATGCAAAACCAGAATTCTCCAGGGATTATGCAATAGAAAATACAGGAAAACAAACAGTCTTGGCAGCCAAATGACTACGATATTTCTTCTTTTGACAATTGAATTCTTCAACCGTTTGAGAGGGAGAAAGATACGCACCACACGGGAGTCACCAACATAAGCAATCACCAAACGATCAGAGCGAGCAAATATAACCGTAGCTGTAGCCCCAGACTCAGTTTCCTCCACCACTTTGCTGCTTTCTAGCCTGTGAACACCACCGACATCATGAGCCTCCCAATTTATCTCCACATTCACATTCTTCAATTGTTCAGCTCGGTTGCTTTTCTTGGTATAGTGAGAGTCAAAACAGTAGAGGAGTCATACAATTCTTCAATCTAATTATATACACAAAAACTCACTCGACAAAGCAATAACCTAGAGAAACAGTGCAAAGCCTGTCAAAGTACCGGCTTGCTTCTCCAACGGGTCATGTTTAAGTGGTTGTGAATGATCGTAGGAATGAGGGTGTGATCAATGAGGAGTGAAGCCAATCCTTTACAGATACTTATCATATCTTTGGTGGATTCGAATATCTAGATTATGTAAAATAATAATATTTCCAAAGGCACCCTCTAATTTGATAAAAATAAATATACGTAAAATTAGCTCTCTATAGAGATTGTTTGTGGTCAAAAATTCATCACTAACCGAGAAATGAGGTCCTGGTCCGTTTGCAGAAACGCTCGAGAAAGCGCTTCCTCCGCCTCCTGCAAATCGTTGGACTCCAGGATGGCGCCCCCTTCAAGCGCTGTCAAACACTCCTTATAAAGCTCATCCCTAAACGAACATTCAATGTCGTTAGAATGATTCACAGCAAATTCAAATCACAGATGCTGTCACAGTTCATAAGCTGCCATAACATTGTTGAATATGGAGGTCTTTCTACAGTGTCCCTGTCACAAGAATAGTTTGCGGTACAGTGGTCCACAATTCATGGGCAAGCTTGCTTTCAAGATTTTCTACAGGGACAAGGGCCTTGATTCAAAGGAGGCAAAGGGTCCCCTGCCTTGAAGTTCAAGAACGTTATGGCGGCCCATCCACACAACTGCATTAGCAATTCATGGGCAAGCTTGCATTCAAAATTTTCTACAGTGACAAGGGCCTTGATTCAAAGTAGTCAAAGAGTTCCCTGCCTTGAAGTTCACGGAGGTTATGGCGGCTCTTCCAACAGATTATCACGAAATTTCCTACACAATTGCATCAGAAACAAACCTCAAATAGGTCGCCGAGAACACTCCCGCATGCCCATCGAAAATGCCCGCATACATGAATCCATGAGGCCCGTTGACGTCCACTAAAACTTCATCCTCCATCTCCTCGCGAAGCCCTTGCACAAGAAACTGTCCTACAGTGATGGTGCCTACCGCAGCGACCTCTTCTTGTTGCTGCACGGATCCAGACGCGGCAGCTCTTAAACGACCAAACGCCAGCATCCTACTCGTCGTCGCCGGCTTCTGCTCTCGAACGAGGGAGCTACAAGACGGGGATGCAGTCGACAAACGACCAGGGAGGCGAGTGAGCGCCATAGCTGAAGAACAAGATGCAATAGACGAAGTAGTGGAGCCAGGCCGCAAGTAATCTAGCGACGCCATTTCCACAAAAGCTCCCCCTCGCAACCCCAAGCTCGTCGTCATTCTAGCTATCCCCTCGTCTCACAACTCACAACACAAATTCGGACACACAACAAAAGCTACAACAAGAACTACAAGAGCTACAACAATTACAAGTGGTGACAAATTTCATGGTAATTGAGCTGCTTTCTTTCAAGTATCATTGTAACTGAATGGTGTTGTAGTACATTCCCATTCAGTCCGCCCAGAATTGGGTGATGGGTCGTTGTGTTGGGTTCCCGGCGTTGCACTGGGCCCCTGTTTGTGTGCTTGAGGAGAACACAGGCTTATCGCAATCTCAGACGTAGTGAACGATAAAGACCAACTAAAAGAGTCATCCAAGTACTACCACAGTTGCCTTGAGTTGATCACCTCGCTGAGTAGATGTTGCGCAATTGTACTGCAACATCTGCGGTAATGTCGGCGACACACTGATCTATGATGGAAAATCTATGGTGGAAAATCATCAGGGTATGGAGCGGCATATCATCAGACCTTATACCCGGCCGGGTCTCTATTTGTGTTGTGGGGATTAATGGAAGCTCTGCCGCTGTTGTAAGTTCTTGTTTACAAGGACTGTGAGGCGCGTGTGCTTCACTCATGGCCACGCCGTTGCAGCTGACGTCGACTACTTGTGGCGCTGTTGTTGTTGCAGGAGAGAGAGCAAGGTTTGGGGGAAGTGAAAGAGTTGCCACATCTGTATGTGTACGGCCGCAAAGAGGAGTTGCTGGTTTTGGCAAGCTTCGTCTTCGTTGCTTAAGCGACGAGAGTAATGTTGGGGCACCGGTTGCAGATGTTGCTGACAAAGCTCCGCCCACCATTGCTCTTGAAATTCTTGGGGTAATGACCTATCTTCAAGAATTCTTGAACCCCTGGTGCTCAATTGGTTTGCGCAGTTGGTTTAGTTTGTGCAATTGGTCTGTTCAGTTGCTTTTGTGTATTATTGCGGTGCTTGCTTAGGCCTTTCGCTCTGTCCGTGTTTTCCTTGATTACGTGAGTGCTGGATTTCATCAACACTTCGACCCCTAGACACTTTGCGCAATGGTTAACTTAACATTTTCGCAGTTGATATTCGTTGATTTAAGAGTTCTTCTGAGTGTCCGGAATTCTGAATTGAATGTGGTTTGTGTAAGTAGCCTGAGGCAGATGCAGTTGTGAACACGACTTCGGTTGGGAGTGGAGAAAAGCTGCTGCGCAACATCATCCTCGACAACAAGCTGGAGCTTTACAACCTTTACGTATGACTGCCTATCCGTGCTTTTTTCTTTTTTTTGATTGATTGTCGTTTGAAAGACGCATTGGAAGTAAACTAGGTGGGAAATCCTGTTGATTTTGAAGAGAAGCCACTGCTGCTGCAGGTGCAGCTATTTTATTTTTATCTGTGTAACTAGTCAACTGTCGCTCGAATCTCTTGTATATCGCCCCAACTGCACGTCATTATGAATGGAGTTTTGTAGCACTGTGACCTTCTATATGCGTTGCACGGGAATGGGGCACTGACCCCTAAACAGTGAATTTTTGTGGACGAGTTTTCATTAAAATGGAGACGAGAAAATCCCTGTCTAATTTTATGAGAGAAGCTTTGGGCAATAGTGTTCCAAAAGTGTCGGATTGGGTACAGATTAATGTCAGAATGAGCCAAAAATGTACCAAGTAATTAGTTGCTACAAAATCAGTGAAGAATCTGAAATATTCTACTGAAATTTACTATTTTCAAAAAATTTAGGCTGTAGCAATTTTGCTAATTCTGAATATAAACTTAACATCACTTAGGGGTCGAACTTTTCACTTTTACTTTTAATGAGAGAACAGAGCATGTCATATTAGAGAAGATCATGTGTTTGGGTTTCTTATGGAGAGGCTGTATGAGTGGAACAGGGGAAGGTGATGAACTGCGGAGGTGGGGGCAGCTGTGGCACCTGCATTGTGGAGATCTTGGAAGGTAAAGAGCTCTTGAACGAGCGCACCGATGCCGAGTACAAGTACCTGAAGAAGGTAATAATCTTCTGTGGCACAATTACTTCTGTTCGAACTCTAATTCTATGTCAGAACTTTCAATTCTATGATTCGAAAGTGAGAAAACAAGGCAGAATCTTGGGCGAGACTTAATAGGAATACCGCTGATACGTGAAACGTTTCATGTTTTTTTTCCAAATGGACTTCGCTGATTTATCCTATTTGATCGTGAGTGTGACACTAATTTACCGAAGGCACATTATTTGTGAGATATTTACATTAGTACAGGCTGCAATGTTACTGTATTGAACTAATATCAACCCAAAAAAGAAATGTGTAGGGACGTTAATTTTTGACAGTTGGCAGCGCGCTCTCTAATACAATAAATCTGTGCAGTTTGTACTAGAGGATCTGGAGGGAGGAAACTAGGTTCAATTACAAAGTTCTTCCTCCAGGCTCAATGCTTTAAAGACGGGCTTAGTGGATCCTCTATTGTACTCCTGTTTCTTTGAATGTGAGCTTAGATGGACATTTGATGTGGTTCCTATAACTTTGAACTTGCACAAGAGCAGAGCCAGCACTGATGAGCCAGAGTATTGGCCTTTTAATCGACAGTGAATCTGCGGCTTCTTATTCTCAAGACGTGATTTAGAAACTGGGTTGACATTGTCTCTAACTGCAAATTGTATCCACGTTGCTTTGCGTGCAGAAACCTGAGAGCTGGAGATTGTCTTGTCAAACAATTGTGGGAGATAAATCAAACAGTGGAAAGGTATGGAAAGAAACTCTTATTTTTAGGGATCAGATGTGGAATCATGGACCTCTTCCAGTTTGAACTCACACTCCTCGTAGGAACTTTCAAACTTGGAAGGACACAATTTAATCTGTGTTATTGGTTTGTCTATGTGGGTACGATCGTTGCAGGTTGTTGTGCAAAGGTTGCCACAAAAGAAGAAGTGAGTTCCAGAAAAGAGCTGCCTTTTAGGGTTGATACCGGTTCACTTAGAATACTATTGCTTAAGACCATCTAGCAAGCCCAATTGGCTTAGTCACTACCATACCGCTCTGAATGGGGGCACTGTACAAAATTTAAGCCATCAAGTAGTGCTTTGTTCAGTAGAAAGCAGTTTCTTCCATTGAGGCAGTACAACCTTCGTTTTATCACCTTGACATGATACAAGCCTTGTCGACATTTTTGTGAGTTACATCCAAGGTGGATTTGTATGCTGAGGAATGAGAATTTTGTGGGGTTCCAACGTGAAATTCTTGAAGAAGCGGGCAACACCTTAGAGGCCCTATGCATCTCCTAATTCAAGGAAGAATTAAGGTATTCAAGATGTTCTTACCCTAATTCTTTCCTTGACACACATTTTGCATCTGAACTTCAAAAAAATTGAATGAAGCCCTTGAAAGCAGTCACTTCAATTGCTCTTGAGCAATGCCTTCTACTGTAGATTTACACTTGCGACCATGCAAATGGAGAATGTTGGTGCACATCATTCTCAGGCATATTGATTGAATGCAAACCTTACCTTGCTCTTTTATATATTGTTGGATGCACAATAAGATAAGTGCACTCATAGGTAATGGAAGAATGTTACATGAGTGGCAAATGAATGAATTAGGTGATGATGGATGTACTCCCCTAAGGCCCACCCGGTTCACAATGGGAAGTGGAGAAGATAATAACCATTTTCATTGGTTGAGTATAGTATTTCATTTAGTCAACCATTCACATTAGATAGAAGGCTACTTGGAGTTAAGGCCATGTCATCATTCACTCCTATCAAAACCAAAGATGAAGGCAGACTTGTAGTGGACAAGTTTGGGATTACATTGGGAGGTGATTCCAAACTTGTCCAAAGGACAATAGGCTTTATTTTTGGATTCTTAGCTCTTTTCACATTTTTGTTGTCATTTGCAAGAGTAATTTTTTTCATTGTTGTTTGTGAGTCGATTGATCATGTTTGATTCGTATTTGGAATATTGCATGATTGGATTAAGTCTTGGTTTGGAAGCTTGGGCAACGGACTTGTGTTGTTTACAAGGTTTGTATCATTGTGTTTGAAGGTAATAATTTTGCATTCTTGTTAGATTTTTCTTCTTTATTTTGATATGAGTGGTTTGGGTGATTTGGAATTTAATTGTTCTCTAAGTTTGATCAAGTTGCTCTAGAAGCCAATTGTGCTCAATCCATTGAATTTGATCTCCACCCAATGAGATATATTAGTGTTTTGGCAAAGTCTCTAGTGATGCATGGCTTGTTTTGTAAAAACTACAATATGTTGAGGATTAGGATTGTGAAATTGTTGTAGTCATGGATGTGTTTGTTATGTTGTCTAGGGATGGAACATTAGAGTCCTAGTTAGTGTAATGCAAGTTGCAAGTAATGCTTTTCCTAGTTACTTAGCCAGAAAGGTTTGTTTTAATTAGGATCTTAAATTAAGTTACTTCATGTAGTTCACTTAAGTCTAGAGGATGATCCAGTTGCTTTAGAGCTGATCATGCTTGATATTGAATTTGGTCTATTTCATAAGAACTACAATGTGTTGGATTAGGGATGTGAAACATGCATTTGTTGAGGTATGTACACTTATAAGTATCAAAATACACATTTGAACATGGTTCTTATTATATATTAGACTACCTTCTAAAAAAATTGTTGTGTTGGAAAGTGAGAGGATTCTGATGCATCATAGCATTTGTTTTGGAGACACCACTTGAATGAACTTTGAATTTTCAAAGTATTGTACATTTGGCATATGTGATACCAAAGACCATCACCATAGCTTTCTCTGAATAAGCCCTTCATGAAATCAACCACCATTTTGTTGTCATTTTGGAACTTCCTATCATTGATTCAAATTACAAATGTATTGGGGTTCTTTTGAAGATGGACCAATTAAGTAATTTATTGGTGAGAGAGTTGATGTGAAAATTTATTTGGTCTAAGATGGATCCATCTCATAGAAAGCTTATTGCAATCCTTGTTTTCCAATTTGCATCCTTCACATCTATTCACATCCCTTGATAGCATACATGCTAGTATGGGTGTGAATCAAAATGCTTTGCTTCTTATCCTCTAATTGCTCCTTGAAAATGATGAATGTGAGGAAGATGTTAATGACAATATAAAAGATACAACAAGTAGTTCTTAGATTCATGTTGGGGAGAAGACATAGAAGTTATGTAAAACTTACTGAAGCCATGAAGGATTTTGAAGATGCTAAATTGACTCTTTTGCAAGGAATGCTTGCCATGATGAATGAGTTGGTGACAAAGTTATAGAATTTATAGTTTAGTAAATGAGCCCATTAGCATTGAGAATTATATTGTTTTCATGATGAGTAGGTTTACAAGTATACTTTTGTGATCAAGAATTTGTCTTTGATTATAAATGAAGTGTATGAAAGTAGGTGTCCAAGAATTAATTATATCAATGTGGTGTGGAATTTTTATTCAAATTGGGGGATGCATGACTTATAGCTTGTGGAAATTTCAAAAGGTAACAACTTTAGTCTAGTGACTTGTTTGAAAGGTTGCATTATGTGTGAATCCAAGAACAATCCATCTAACATCGGGAAAAATTCTCAAAATTAAACTTCACAATTTCTTGCAAAAACATCCACCAACCATCTTCAAAATGATAAAAGAATACCATTATGTATGAAAAGAAGTATTGGGATTAATATAATTTAACTATTTTATATTAAACTAAAAATATATATTAGAGATCAATGAAACCAAAATTGCTAATAAATGTTATTTTTATAAAAATCATATGGTTAGCATAGTTGAACTTCACTTCACATGTATTTACTACATGAATGGCACTACATATGTAGTTAGTATTACTTCGCATAGACTTATTGTACAAATGTCATGTCATATGCTTTTGAAATAAAGTGTGTCACTTCACATTGGTGCTTGCATGGAAGGATTCACCAACTCTTGTGTTGTAATGCACAACTTTGTAATTTTTTTAAACTTTTAGATATTCTTAGATAGAAATTGGTACAAGAAATTTTTAAAAATAGAGGTACTTGAAGTAAAGTGATGTCATCTACTAATGATCACAAAAAGAGGTTAAAAATTATATATATATATATATAATCTCAATTAATATTCATGTTAAAAAAGCAATGCGTTGTTGTAATGCATAAATGTACAAATTCTAATATAGAAGGAAAAAATAGGATTTTATATGAAATTTTGAGCAATCGAAATTTTCAATGTCCATAATAATATGTAATGAAATAAGATGTTCAAATTTTTATAAGTATTTTACATTTTAAAAGGTATCATTAAATTATTTCTCTATTTTTTAATAGATTTCATTATTGAAATAGCTTGGGAACTTTGGGGGGCATGTAGGATTATTTTAAAAGATTCTTTAATTAGAGATTGCTCAAAGTGTTATTAGAATGAAATTTTTTCATACTCAAAATCTTCAAGATAAAATAGTTTTAACAAACTAAGATTCTCATTTATTGTTAATACATACCTAATCTTAAAAGTTGTTTCACTTCAGTTTCATTATATTAGTATTACATATTTTCTTAACCAATTTCTAAGTTTGTTTCTTAGACAAAATACCCATTATGCCAATAAATGCATATAAAGCCACAATATTAGACAATCCTAAATCCCTCAGTTTGGTGAACCTCACTATGCAAATACTTACCTATAATTACTACAAAAAATAATTCAAGACCCATTATTAGACATAGAACATAACACATATTTAAACATGTAGCAAAAAAGTAGCCCCCCTTCACATGGACAAAAACAAAAACACAAATAGAATACTCACCTTCCACACAAAAAACTTAAATACTCCCTTAATAGTACACATATTATTTAATGTTTACTCGATACGTGGTAATTATAAAATAATGATATGGGGGGCTAAAATATAATTTCACTGGACACTTAGTTCCCAATGTGAAACCATTCACCGGACAAACAAAATCATTGATAATTTAGCAATTTCCCTCCACATCAAGGTGGACAATCCAATGGACAAAGGGCTTTGTCGACTACAATGGTTGGTTTAGATTTGAACCAGACCTAAAGCTCTAGTAAAATGCAAGAGTTGATATGGAATATAGGTCTTTTTACTTTTGGAAAATCTAACCTCTAATTTGGTTTTGAAACTATAGAATTAGAGTAGGGGCAAGAAATTAGTACCATATTTGGCTATTAGGATCGGCATTTCATACCAAATATTTAATTAAAGTTGGAAAATCAAATTTGGCATATTCTTTAAACAAAAATATTCACTCAAATTTTGCAATTTTTCCATGTAAAAAAATAAGAATTTTTCTAAAACTCTAGCATCTATTTTTAAGGGGGGATTCTAATCGTAATGGTCGAGAACAATAATTGACAAGCACAATATATAAGGCGTTGTTGATTAAATTAGACACCACTAGCACATTCTTAAGGCAACTACACACTATAGACATCCAAATTGAAAGTCTATAGGAATGAGTGGCCAAACTTTGTTGAGAGTTCAAAAAAATAGGTTGAAAATAGGCAATAAAATATAGGAATTGGAGTCTTCAGCTGACCATAATGTGAAGCCTCCAAAGCCCAAGCCCAAAATCCAAACCCTTGGCAATGGACTCTCACAACCTTTCAAGTTGGATGGCTATAGTGTGAAGCCTCCACATGCCAAGCCCAAAGTCCAAACTCATATCATTTGCTCAGCTTCTATCCATCTCACTCCATAGTAATTCATCTAATTTCTGAATTTCTACATCTCTAGTAATGAATTCTAAAAAGGAATGCATTCTTGTTCTACTTTTGGTTTTCATAGTTAGAAAGTATGTCATTGTGGGCATTTTGACATTGGCATGATAACTATTATAGCATAAGGCCTCACCCATTTATTAATTCCTAGAAGCAAAAGATGTAGAAGGTGTATCCATTGAATGCCAAGGCTTGCCATTGCAATGGTGAAGACTAGGTTACAAACTCCAATGGCAACCTTGTATTTGCATATACAATGGGGGTAAAGGAGGGCAAGGCATCTAAGCATCCTACTTTCTTCCATGCGAAAAACAATCCCTCCAATCTATGAAAAAAATTCAAAGACATCACAACCATAGATTGGACTTCTTTTCATGTCCAATCCAAACTTCCTTTCAAAGTCCATCACCTTGGTCAAAAAGTGTTGCTATGTAGGAATTTTAAAGGGCAATGACCTTTGGTCATTGCCTTCTAGTGTAAAGGATCAAGAGGACAAATTCTTGGGTGCTTGCAATCATGCTTGGTGGAATTAACAACCTCTCAACCTTTGACCACAATGTGGAGTGCCCTTTAAATTGTGTTTACCCTCGCCCTAACATCGAATGAATGAAGCTGTGAGCAATGCACTCACAAAAAAACTAAAAAATGTCATAAAAGTGGCATTATATGAATGGAGTACTAGGTACTAGTAAGAGGAATCAGTCTCAGTTGGGTGAATGACTCAAAAACAATTGGTATGCATTAAAACTTGTACAAAAACAAAAGAACGACACATTCTCTGTCTCTTCCAGTGAAAATTAAAAAATCAGTTGCATGAAGTCTTTGAAAGAGTCCAGGCTAAAGTTACAACTCCAAATAGTGGAGAAAATTTACAAAACGTCAACACAATCCATCTACAGGCTACTCTTCCTATCAACAAAAAAGCTCCGACGTGACGTTGAACAATACGACCAATTCAATAAGAGAGTTAAGTGATCACTTCAGCAGTTGGCCAATGATTCGAGAAACCACCACTGACTGATCATCGCCTGGCTTAATCAATCAACACCAGGTAGAAGTAGGATCACACAAGAACTCATATACATCACATGGAAGCAGTGCCACAACTTGCCTAATCAGTTACCTTAGGCAAAGGTTAGGAAAGTATAACGCTGTCACTTTCATCGTCAAATTGCGCATTGCAATTGAAAAAAGCTGAGAGTTCAGAGTAATAACCCCCCATCCTCCTCCAATCCAAGATATGACGGTCCTCATTGAACCTGCAGGCAAGAGGTTTTAGGGTTTAGGTTTTAGGGTCTCGGGCTTCAACCGGTTGTCCAGTAAATGGCTAGTGGCGAATTGATGCCTGCATGACCATGGCAAACTTGTCTAGAGCATCACCGATCCGGTTCAAAGCGGTGATGTAACCAGTTCCCAGCTGCTTCTGAAGCTCAATCAACTCTCGATGCTTTTCTCGTTCAAATTGTAAGGTCTGCTTATGTCTGTTGTCCTTCCTGTCTTCGGCCAGCCTCAGGGCCTCCACAATGCTCCGATTGTTCCGCTCGAGCACCGCCGCAATGCCATCCATTGCGCCCAGTTTGGGAGCTCCGAACCGCCTCCGCTTCCCTGTGGAAACGGGTCCTACATCATTCTCGTCGCTCTCCTCTCCCACAGATCCAGAGAAGTCCATGTTGCTTGCTATTGCCACAAATTTCACACATTTTAGCTCTTGAGGGACAACAAACATTGATGCCATAATCAACCCCCAAAAGGCCAAAAGAGGAGTGTTACTAGATCATCAATATCTTGAAATACACATAGCATTATCGAGAAGCTGGGAACCCTCACTACTCCACAGTCGATAGAAAAATTTTCAATCAATGTAGAGAACCATTCCATGGAGCAAGGCAAATTCTAAACAATCGAGAACACGCCATTGCAAGGACTATCATGAGCTCCTTCAAGAACAGGCCCAAGGGTATGGATTGCAGCTCCTCAACAATGCAATTGGCAGGACAACGCTGCAAGGTCGTAATAAAATTTCCTTTGGTTTCATGTAATGAAATCACGACAGTGAGGCTCTGACCTGCTCCTCGGGAAGGGGCTAACGCGTCGAAGAGGACGCCCGGGGGATCTCCCGTGCGGCTCTTCACGTACCACTCTTGGAGCGCTGCAAACACCTCCTTGTGGAAATTGGGCGGCAGGCGCAGCTTCTTCTTATCGTCACTGCCCAGCTGCCAATACGACGGTTGTCCCATCGCCAGCTGCTGCTTCTCGTAATCGTTCACCTTCTTAAAGCCCGCCGTGATCCCCTCCCACTTGTCTTGGCATTGACCTGCACTCCGCTGCACGCCTTGCATCCAGCACCGATCCTCCATCCACTTCCACCGCTCGTGGGCAGACCTGTTATGCGCTCGCTCCACTTCAGAGCTTTCACGCCACATGCCATTCTCAAGGACTCTGAGGGAGGGTGGCAACACCCGCCATCAAAACCAGCAGCAAACTCAAAGGAACACAACACAACATGCCGTGGTTTCCACTCATCCTACTCCCAAGGGATATTTTTCCCAAGTAATAATATTTTGTCATACTCCCCGTACTTATTCTTTCGTACTTATTCTATGGAGATCTAAATTTTTCGAGGCTCTTTCAGGGCATGCAACAACAACTCCTGTGTATAGAGGGTAGCTTAAACCTTTGGCTAATTCATCGAAGTTCTCGCCGTCATATAGTTGATAGCCAAAGAGCTCTAGCAAACAACTCAAAGTAGTCAACCTTTGACTACACAAAATATGAAAGCTAGCACAAGACAGGGCAAACCGCAAAGTATCCCCCTATAAGATTCAAAAACTCGTTAACGGTGAGTAAATGTTGATCTCATAGAACATTCGATCAATGTCAAGGCAATGTCAAAGCAATATCAATGACACTAACATCACAAATCAACACTATTAGTGCTACATTAACATTAACGTAACAATAATTCATCATGAGCACTATATGAATCTAGTGCCTATAACTCACTTAGCAATAAGACGTTTGAGGCGTGAAAGTTCTCCACTTCAGGGCTTTCACGCCACATATCATTCTTATTCTCAGGAACTCTGAGGGATTGCAACACCCGACACCAAAACCAGCAAACCCGAAGGAACACTACCACATGTAGTGGTTTCAACTTAAGGCACATCTATAGAAAAATTACCCCCAATTAGGTTCAGAGTCGTTAACAATGAGTTAATGTTGCTCGAATAGAGCATTAGATTAATGTCGAGGCAATGTCAATGACACTACCATCACAAATCAACACTATCCGTGCTACATTAACGCGACATTAATTCATCAAGGGCATTGTAGGAGTCTAATGCCAATAATTCACTCAGCGTTAATAGGTGTGACAATCAAATGGGGGATTTTTGGTGATATATGCCTGGAGATGATCAAACCAGCAGAACTGACTGACTGACTGACTAACTGACAGACAGACTGAGTGAGTACCTGTGCTTCTCCCGGTTACCCCCCTTGGCTTGACGCTCAAAATCCTCCCGTCGCACCGCTTGCAAAACCAGAAGCTCCGAAACCGTCCACATGCCTTTCTTATAATGCCGGATGCCCGCGTCGTCGCCTTGAAGCTCATCCGCCAAGGCATCCTCCACAATTATGGCATCCTTGGTATCCAAATGCACGCTGGGCATGCTCTCGTCGTGACCCGCCATTCCCACCACCGACAACATGGACCGCGTTCTTTCCAAACCCACCAAAAAATTCCTAACAACAGATCCAATTCACACACTCCAAAACAAAACCTACGTGACCATGAGATCAATCCCCTCTCGCAATCCCTCAATCCCAGCAAAACGAGTCGATCAATTTTCAAACTGAACCCTTTAACCTTTCCTGCGCTTCATGATGCTGGAACACGCCCGAGACGAGATTACTAACAGAAGGTGGCAAAAGTAGAGCGAGAGTAGGGGGGCGACTGAATGCAGAGGAAACTGAAACCCTAATTCGGGATTGCAATCGATGTAGGGAAGGATTTGAATTTAAAAGAGCTGGGTTGCGGAGATTCTCGTCTGTATGTAAGCAAGCTGCGAGGTGCGAGGTGCGAGATGCGAGATGGAAGGGGTCGGGTCGGGTCGGGTCGGGAAGGCGAGCTCGCCATCACCCTGCGAAACGTCGGCTTTGCATATCTCGAAGGTCTGCTGAGGGGCTAGTGCTTGCTTGTTTGGGGCGCTAGGAATAACTGGGTGACGGGCTGGTGTGACCGGATGACAGGATGACCGGAAGCAATTCGGGGATAGCAAATTAGCAATTGGTGTTGGGGAGATATTTGAGCCAAACCAATTAAGGTAGATACACCCAAAAGCGCCAAAAGTTGGTACTGTGCATTGTTACTATTATTGGGCTGATCAGATATTTATATTTCCTTGTTGGCAAGAGAAAGGAGGTTCCAATGCACCAAAGAATACCTCATTTGGATATTATAGGCAAAAGTTATTCACAGTCAAAGTTTGTTTCTAAGAGCGTTCTATGCAAATAGGTACATAACTAAATTTAGGAATGTTCAGCTGCTGTAGATGGCGCTTTTAGACACAGGGCGATTTGGGGGGTACCCACAGTAGAATAGACAAGCCTATTACCACCTTGATTCGCAATCTGAGTATATTGGGACCAACTGTATGAGGGGCACATATTTTTTTAGAGGTGTGTGCATGGTTCACGAATTAAACTCAAGTGAAATTTTAATTTTCTGATTAAAATTGTACTTTCTATGAATTTCTAAAGTGGTAAGCCCTAAAATTATAAAATTGCCAATAGACTAGAGTCATAAATGTTCTATACACAACCTATAACCACCATTCTATGTATCTATGAGTATTTGAGTGTTCACCAATGAAGGCTTGACACGTTAATCCTTGTAGCTATTAATGCATTGGCATTGTCATAAAATGAACAAATTTGGGTGAATTTTGTGGTGGAAATGGGGCCTAAAGTAGGATAGCAGAAATAGGAAGTTGTCAGTTATGGGTTGGTTTACCTTAACCCCTAAAGGACCAAATAGTGTTTTTTGGAAACATGGCGATAAGGAGGTCCTAACTACGAATATGGAATTTTTATTTTATTTCTTTGAAATTTTCACACAACATGTGCCCAAGGAGTAGCTTTAAGGCCCAACAATTTTCATAACTTTTGAATAAATGGTTAAAAAATTTAATTGTATGATATGTAGTTTTCATTGCTCGGTGGACAAACTCAGCAACAAAAAAAACTTCTTTAAATTTTTTATTTTTTTTTAAATTAAAATTTGAAATTGGTTTTCTAGATTTATATATATGTGGAAAGCTTTGAATCATTCCATTTTGATTTATGAGATGAAAGTTATGAAGAGTTTTAGTTGTGGGTAGTAATGGGATCTCCACTCTAAAATAAACTTTAAAGACCTATATTTAACTCAAATTTTTAATATTTTGGAAGATAAATAAAAATTTTAGGTGTAGATTGTTTATTACAACATTACAACCATTGGGATTGGCATTTTTCAATTCCATACATAAATTGTTAACTATTTAGTATTTTGAATCATTCTCTACTTCTTTGTACTTACTAATTTTTTCCTATATGTTATACAATTCCAAATGATCTAAAAAATTTCAAGCATGTAGCCAACTTGCCTTGAAGAATGAATCCAAAGAGTTAAAACCATTTTGGACATCTTCTCATAATGATCTAACCTTGTGAAGTGCAACTGCCCGGATTTTTGCAGGGCCAAAAAAAGGCTTTTTGTCAATTCAAATGCTAATATCTTGCAATCTAAAAGGTGGAAATTTCTGAAATTTTTTCCACATCTTCTCAAATCAACATACTACAAGATCCTATGGTTATATGTGTTCAAAAATGGATTTTTTCTAAATTTTGGAACTTGTACTAGAAATGGCAGTTTTGGAGCATTCTTGGTGAAAACATAGTCAAATACATTTAGGGGTTAATCCTATAAGGACAATGAGGCCAAAAAGTGTCCCCTTTAACCATGAATGGGTTAGACCTATCACCAAAGTACTTTGTCATAAATGATTTGATTTTTGAACCAATAGTGGTGCATTCTTTATTTTTCTAGTGATCTAGAAAGTCTTCTATTGGCCACTCTTTGACCTCAAAGTCCTTCTAGGGTTGACACCTAAATTCTTTTTTGAATTTTTGCACATTATTGCTTATATAAATGTAAAAATATATCATTTTCCTCATAAGGGATGTATTATAATATAATGCTATCTTTTAAAGATTCCAATGATATTTGGAATGAATAAACAATAAAATGTCATAGACTATCCTAAATTGGTACCCTATAATGAATGCAATTGGTACATTACAATAATTTTGGGTCCATGGTTAATTTTATAGCTATGACCACTTAACCCCTAAGTGCCTAAGCCTTTCTAAGTGTATTTTGACTATGAAAAAAGAGCATTAGCTCGTAGTTATCCTCAATGAAGCAAATTGTGTTTTTTTTCCAAATCTAACTGTATAGATGTTTATAGAGCTTGTTTATTAGTATATACATCAATTTTGAGTGCAAAATTTTTTAGGAGTTGTGATATTGTACCAAATAAAATGTACATTTTCTATTTTTCATATGTTCTCTTTGTCCACAATGTTTCACAAATTTGCATTTTTGGGGGATTGGAGGTAACATGAACAACTTCAAAGATTGTTGGAACACTAAAGTGCACTTCCAAAAAACTTAATTTCACGTGAAAAAGCATCAAACTCATTACACAATCCACCTTGCAATTGTTGAAATGCAATTTTTGTTTTTAAGTAGAAATTGCAAATAGCTTCAAATAAACACTTGCATGTTGAAATTTTCAATGGTGAAAATCATGAGAAGACTTTAAACTTTTATTTGGGACCATTCTCAAAGCAAATGGATAAGTACAATTTCTTAGATCTCAAATCAAATGAAATTGCCAAGCTTTGCATAAAGCCGGGAAATGAAGTAAAATTAGCAAGCTTACACTCCACTCTTAGTACACATATGCCTTTGAAGACCTCTCAATAATTGAATATGTGCTTTTCTCAATGAAAAATGAAAGTTTTCCATAGTTAACCTTCAAAACTACCCAATTTTTTTAAACCGGTCACAAGAATTTAACTATTCGTACAAAAATGGGCCTGAAATTTTAGATCGACCATACATAATCATGTAGGCAATTAGGGGTTAAGGTGTGAAGGTACTTGCACCTAAGTTAACCCCTAAGTGCCCAACCAACCATATATAGTCAATCTAAAATTTCAAACTTGTTTTGGTATCAGTTGTTAAATTCCTTTCCCCATTTTAAAAAAAATTATAGACAATTTCAAAGGTTATTGTTGAAAACTTTTTAATTTCATTGAAAAAGGTGAATATTTGATTTTTGAGAGGTCTTCAAAGGCATATATGTACCATTAGTGAAGAATAAAGCTTACTAATTATACTTCATTTCTTGGCTTTGAGTAAAGCTTGCTAATTTCACTTGATTTGAGATCTAAAAATTTGTACTTATCCATTTGCTTTGAAAATGGTCCCAACAGAAGGAGTAAATTATTTTCATGATTTTCACCATTGAAAATTTAAACATGCAACTATTGATTTGGAGTTATTTGTAATTTCTATTTATAAACAAAATTTGTGTTTCAATAATTGTAAGATGGATTGTGTAATGAGTTTGATAGCTCTTTATTTGAACTTAAGGTTTCGGGAAGTGCATTTTCGTGTTTTAAATTTTAAAACCTAAACTATGGTACATTTAGATTGAATTTTTGCAATGAAATATACACAATTTTTTACATTCTAAAATCCCAAAAGAAACTATATCAATTTCAATTCACTTAATTTAGTATTTTTTGGTAGGGTAGCATAATTGATATAGTAGAGACAAAAATTCTCGACACAGTCAAAATTTTTGAATCACTATTCAGATAATGAATTTTCAAAGCCTACATAGCATTGAAAGTAGTGCAAGAAGACTACACTTTGAGTGCCTTGTCAAGAACCGTGATCCATCAGTTGAATAAATAATTCAAATGCTATTGAAAAGAAGAAGCAAATTGAAAGATCCAAAACAGAAGATGATAACTTATTTCATGACTTTTGGAACAACTCTAAAACCAGTGAAGATTATTTCAATTGAAGATCAGATTATTTGATTATTTATTAGTATAATTTGTTTTCATATGCATTTTTTGAATTACTTTAAAAAAATTGAAATACAAATTGATAATTTGCCTATAATTGTCATTTTGAATTAGCTACTTTGACAAATGAATCTACTCATTTAAACTACTTGTTCTACCCACAAATGAATTGGACAAATCTTCTACAACTCTTAGTTTTTCTTACTTGGTGTGATTTTTTGCGTAAAATATTGCAAATAGATACCTAAGAAGGTGAAAGTGGATTTTTTTTTTTTAAATTTGCATCAATTTTATGACTTTATAAATTTAAAATTTCCATTAGTAAATAGATGTTAGATTTGGGACGAAATAAAATATTTTGCAAACCTAGTCTACTCAAGCTATATTTCTACATCAACAAAATCTATGAGAAAATCTTGACATAGTCAATATGTAAAATTCTATACAAAAAGAGTGCTTGTTGTAATGCATTGTGCATATTAAGATTATAACATCTTAGATAAAAATTGAGATTATTTTCAATATTTATTATCATAGTTATTTGCTACTACAAGGATTATGTTTTTTATATTCATATAATACATAATGTTTTTGTGTAGTTTTTTGTATTTCTTTATCATGTCAAATTTGGAGAATAAACCCCTTCACCCACCCCTTCAAGACCAAGGGGAGTCTAAATTTCCAAAATTGTAGAGATGTACAATAAAATGCAACTTAGAATAATGTTAAGTAATTTCAAATGTTTTTTTCTTTGAGTTCAAAATGTTAAGTTCAATATATGTTGATTTTTAAAGATTTTTCATTCATTATTTAATTAATTCATGAAGCCATTTTTGAAGGACCATATTTTAAATTGAAAATAATGGTTTTGAGGTCAAACATATTGATATCCCTTGAGCTATAGAATATTTTTAAAAGCCATATTGTATAAATGGAAGAGACCTTTATAAAAGATCAACAAATGTCTAGATGGATGACAAAATAAAGATTTTGAGTGCTCAAGAGATGTTAAAATCAATCCGTTGTTCAAAGTTTGAATGCCTAATCCTTTTAGGAGTAAAGTTTTATAGGCTTAGTTAAAATTTTCTTTACTTATTTTTATTAATTGTATATCCTATGCAATTTTTGTCATACCATTTATGAAATTTTTAGTAAGGGACATGAGTTGGATGTAGCAAATGGAGTGGAAGTCCAAATGTAGATTTGTTGAGAAAGAATGTGAGGCCTTGCAAACACCTTTGGTTCCCATGATGTTCTCATAGCTTGTTGAAGTAGCCAAATGGTTGCCACATCTACCACCAAATTAAAATCCCCCATGTAAATTTTTGTCTAAAATATTAACTCTATGAACATTGGATTGATTTTGGGCACAACTATTATTGAAACTTGAAATATTGTAAATATACAATTAGAATAGAGCTTGTCGCTTCACAACAATACCAAAAAGGTTTCATCAAGCAATGGGGTTTTGTAACTTTTGTTGAGAAAATGTTTGGATGTCATTAGAGTTTTGCTAGAACAAATGAATGAAAAAGTGTGTGGATGAAAATGTGATGGATGAAAGTATGACATAGTTTGCATTTAATGTAGGATTTGTCCCAAAACTACAAGATAAGATACCCTAGAATCATCAATTGCCAACAAGATCCAACCAAAATTAAATCAATCTAATAAGAGAAATTTTGTTTACTATTTATATGCTTCTTCAAAACAATTATTTTTTAAGTGAGTCCTATTTTCATATTCAAGTTTTTTGAATTATAAACTATTTGCATAAAATAAGTTTGAAATTTTCCATTGCCAAATGTTAAAGTACTAATATAAGAATCTAGATGGATGAGGAAAAAAGGACTCTTTGCGTATGGGATAATTATACTTGTATTCATTCATTATTTAAAAGAAAAGCCTAGTCTCCAATAAGTTATACTTTAGAAGACCAATCATTTGACTAATCAAATGTTCTAATTTACAATAGACAAATGGAAATTCTATCATGGTCCCACAATGCCTATAGTTTTCAATGGATATTTCAAAAATTGGACACAAATTGTAAAACAATGTATCTTCTTTGTGTATATTTAATAAAAATCCAATTAGGAGGCTTCATCAAATCAATTTTGCTAATCAAAGAAATTTGGTTAGGTTGTGCTAAACCTTTCATCTATTTTTGAAATTGCATGTAATTAACATGACTTACACGGTTGCTAGCATGTGAGCCTAGGATCTTGAGCCATGAGCTTAGGAGCCTAGGCTCCTATGTTATTGGTACCTTCCATAGTTATAGGATGTTTATAATTATAACCGTCTATGTTGTCGGTACCTATGTTATAAGCACCTTCCATGGTTATAGGATGTTCATATTATAGGTATCTATCTTGTAGGTACCTATATTATAAACACCTTCTATGGTTACAAGATATTTATATTATATGTGTCTATGTTATAAGCACCTTCTATAGTTGGAGGATGTTTATATATTAAGTACCTAATTATAATATGGGTGTCTATGTTCTAGGTACCTATGTTATAGGCACCTTCCATAGTTATAGTATATTTATATTATAGGTACCTATGTTACAAGTACCTTACATAGTTATAGGGTACTTGTAACTATTATAAGTATGTATATTGTAAACACCTTCAATAGTTGTAGAATGTCTATTGATAATTACCTAGGCTCAAGGCTCATAGGCTAGCATTTCTAGGCTTACATACTAGTGTTGTTGACATGACTTAGTATGCAAACTTTAAAAAAAGAAAATTTAATGTAAAAGTCTTACATTGAGAAGAGACAAAGTTTTAACCTTAGGTTGCAAAAAATATTTTCTTTTTAATTGAAATGTTATAATCTTGCAATACATTGCCAAATTTTTATTAAAATATCAAAATATTTGAGAATTTTGGCTCTATATTTTTACCATTTTACTTTCAAAAAAAGATTTTCCTTGGTGTTTAGAAAATCATCAAAAGATGGCTACTTTATTCTAATGAACTCAACCTCTTCATATTGCATGATGATTTAGACCAACCTTTAGTTGATTACGAAATTTTGCATACATGTATGTAATAAGATGTAGTGCCCTATGGTATGGACTGTAGGGTTTGGGTTGTAAGTAAAGCAAAAATCTCACTTCAAGAGGACTCAAAGTTTACTTAGTTAGTCTAGCAAGGATAAAAAAACTTTTTGTTTCACTTAAAATGTTGTAATCTTGCAATTCACATTGTTGAATGGGCTTT
Organism: Straminergon stramineum; assembly: GCA_963920665.1. NCBI lineage: Eukaryota > Viridiplantae > Streptophyta > Bryopsida > Hypnales > Calliergonaceae > Straminergon > Straminergon stramineum. Next base: position 5,146,153 of record OY987267.1, on the reverse strand, counting down.
AATCTTTTCCACACATTGCCACAATGATCTACTATACCTTTGTATGGTTGACATCATTTAGAAGTATATATATCCAAAAATATATCCTATAGGGATTAAAGGTAGGATTCATTCTCTAGATTCTTATTAGAACTAACTTTCATAGACCTAAATTTCAATAGATATTAGGAAAAAAATAGGGACCCCTTTTAAAAAACTAAATTCAGTAGTGAACAATGTTGGTTAGCTTAAATACAAGACTTTTGAACTTTTTCTATTGAATTTTCTTTTGGCGTGATCTCAAGAAGTACATCAATTATGCCATCATATTTTTAACTATGATTTTCATTTTTGTTCAAATTTCATACTATTTTAAGACTTTTTGTAATTACTATGAATTTTACAAAGATATTACTTAAAAAAATCAGATAAAAATTATTTTAGTGTTTTTCAGTGTAGAAAAATGAAAATCAATTTCATATATTTAGAAATATATGAAGAAAATATCAAAATTTTGAAATGTGTGTATTTAATCTAGAAAACTTTTGAAGTTTGACCAAGTGTGGACATGAAATGTTCCTTAACCTAGTTACGTTGTTGGGGACACTAAACATCTCATGAATGATAGAGAATCTTTCTATATAAGATAGAAGTGTAGATGTTCAACCTTGGAAATTTGTGTGAAAGGAAAAGGTCTTGCTTGTTTGACCTCCAATGAGCACTCTTGTTTGTTTTTTGACCTCTAAACAACGTGGTGGATGTTTTTTGTCCGATGAACGTCAAAGAATTCTCCTTCGTAGGACCAAATTGCAACTATTCATCCTCGGAATTAGGGGTGGAAAGGGGAGATCTTCTATAGTAGTTTGACTACCAATGAGTATTTTTTATTTTCATAAAGTAGATGATGTCACACGGTTCCAAAATGGTTGATTTCCACGGTCACCAATCTGGTGTTCTAGGGTTAACTCTTAAACATCGACACAAACATTTTGTCTCTAATGGATGACAAAGAATCTTTCTATATAGGATAGAACTGCAACTAATCATCCTCAAAATTTTGTGAAAAAAATTATAGGTCTTCTATAGTAGTATGACTTCCAATGAATGTTTTGGGATTTTATGAAGTAGATGATGTCACATGGTTCCAAAAGGGAGTATTCCCACGGTCACCAACTGATGTTCAACCCCTAAACGTCCAGATTCATCTTCAGAATTGGCGATTTAAGAAAAATCATTATAAAGTGCTATTTGGAAGCATATTTTGGAATTGAAATGGAAATAAAAGTTGTAGAGTTTGATTTGCAGATTCCACCTAAGTAATTGTACGGTTAGACTCACCAATACTATCACCAATCTTTTTTTTTATAAATTTTGAAAAGAGAAATTCCAAAATTCCTTCAAAATTTGATTAGAAGTAAAATATTATCATTTTTTGAGTAAAATTTGTTGGAATGGATTTGGAAGGAGGTACTCTTCATATGGTGATTTTTTGAAATTTTTGTGTTCATCCTATCTATGACCTCATTTTGGCTCATCTAGTTTTGAACTAAAGTCAATGCAGTTTGACCACTTGACATACTTGCACATTTGTAATTTTAGAAAAATATGAACTCCAGTAACACCAAATCCAACCCTTAGATAGGACAAAAACTTGATAATGCATCTTCACAAATTAAAATAACTTTCATCCAAATAGTTAGGAGGATGAAACTAGAGTTTCAATTTGTTCATTGTCCAGAAAATGGACATCTACGCATTTAGGGGTTAAGGGGTGAGGTAGTTTGCTCTTAAAGAGACCATGCTCTAAAAGCAATCATGATACAAAGGTACATTTTGCTTTCTTCAATGTACCATAAGTGGACATTTAAGGAGGTGGTCGCTTTCAATGACAATTGCATTTCAACTTCTGAAATTCGTAACTAAGGGTCACTTCACACTACGGCACAAGGTCGAGAGTCCGTCGATTTCAACCAATGAGATTGCAGAAACCCAAGAATTCGTCCTCTCGAGCCTTCACACAAGGAGGCACAATCCAAAGTCCGTTGCCCACTTGTCTGCCTACATGGCAACCAAATGCCTACATGGCGACGGACTCTTGATTAGAGTTTGGGTCTCCATTTCTGGCCAACCCAAACTCTAATCGAGAGTCCGTCAAGTTTTTTTCAAAATTTGACAAAATCTCAACCATTAGATTGGACTGTTTTTGTAGATATAGGTAGGATGCCTTCCCTTGTTTATTTGTTTATTTGTTTATATCCTTCATATTCCTTGTTTAATGATGAGAGCATGTGTTGTAATTATTTTTCCAAGGCCATTTTTAACTCCTTTCTCATGTTTTTTAACCTTTTGCTTGAAAAAATTGTCACATGGGTGACAACTTATTGAAAATTTCTAAAATTGGATGGATTAGAAGTCGAAAAAATGGAATAGGTTTGGACTTTGGGCTTGGACTTTGGTCTTTGGAGGCTTCATACTATGGCTGGCTGAAGGCTCCAATTCCTAGTTTTTTTGGCCTATTTATTGCTCATTTCCTTGGACTCTCACCAAAGTTTGGCCACTCAATACCACGGCCTCTTGACTTGGACGGCCATAGTGTGAAGAGGCCCTAATTCCACAAAGGTCCAAAAAAAATGAAACAACTTGGGTTAGATGCCAATTCCATTTTTCTTCCTACTAAAATTGACTAAAAATTGTTACAAGGAATTTTGCTTCCCCGAAAAAGCAATCAGCTCTTAAATGCTCGCTTTAAGAGCAGACTACCTTAAGCCCATTGCTTGCAGAATACAGATCAATTTCTGATATCCTCATGAATCACGTGTCCTGTCCAACTCCTATTTAATTACCTTAGTTCAGGACTTCAGGCAGCAGCGAGGACACTGTCGTCCCTCAGTCTTCTGTCAACCTTGAATGACTTGACTGTGCGTACTCTCAAGCTCTGCACGAAATAAGCTCAAGTTAAGTTAGGGCCATTTGCAACAGTGGCTGCACCTTTGCTTTCTCCTTAGTTATCTGATCAGTGTACCCCCTGCCTCTAAATTTCAGTGCTTGCAATTGAACCTACTAAGCTTTATGCGCCTATAACTAATTACAATTGAGCATAGATACTAGCATATCACAAGTAGAAAATCAGGCCTAATCTGTTGTTTTGGTCGCGTTGATCATCAACAGATTTCAGTCGATCAACAAAAATTTGTTGATGATCAACACGACCAAAACAACAGATTAGGCCTGATTTTCTACTAGTGTATGTTAAACTAAGCTTATTGCTAATGGATTGATTGTAATTATTGACAACAGAAAGTGAAATGCATTATTTATTGGGACATTGTATGATCAAATTATACATCTTCAAAGTATTATTTCTAGGTGTACGGTGGAAGCACCCACAACTGTCAATATAAGCAATTCAGCATAGTTGGAGGCACCTACAGCTAGAAAAAATATTTTCATAGTACTAGCAATTGAAAATCACGAATTTAAATAAAAACAAAAAAACAATATATAGAATTTTTGGATATGGCATGTGTTTTCTATGAACTTTCAAAGTGTCAGCTCCCTAAACCATTGAAACTGTCACATAGGTGGACTTGAAATCAAAATCTAACAAAATCAACAATAAAATAATCAACAATGAGTAAGGGGAGAATTTAATGATACCGTAGAGGGGCACTTAAATGGAAGCCTAGGGACATTTCGTGGAAATTCTACTACCATTGATTCAGGGCAGCTTCACCACTCTCCAGGCGAATAATTAATTAATTCGAAAGTTTAATGTTCGCCACCTGCAAAGGGCGTTTTATGAAATTCGACTTTTTGGATAAATAAGTAAATACAATTTTTCCTTTCATTCGTCCTAGATATTCCACCCTACCATGACTGCTACCCTTTGACATGATCCCACAAACACTGCTTCATGTGATGTTGCATATATTTTGTAGGGAGTGAAGACAAGCTCTTTATACAAGTGAGGTGATAGGGGGTAAAACAACCCATGTGGGATATGTGAATGAGTATTAGTAAGTGTTCAACTAGTCATAGTCAAGTCAAATTATCCCATAGCCTTTGAAGATTCATGATAAACAATGCATTTCTTTATAAAGATGACCTCTTCAACTTCGATGACTTGAAAATGTCAATGTAGTGCTTCAGTCACTTTATCATTAAAAATCTGCTTGATGGAAGATGGCTCATGGATCTTCTCTCCTCTTTGAAGTCCTCATTTATTTGGATTTTTTGCTCATGGGCTGTAATCCCAAAATATGTAGTCATTCTTATCATTTTTGTTCATACTTAATCGCCAAATGTTCTGCATAATTTCCAAAATAATTCACCATCGTTTTTCCAATTATTTTTTGACGAAGCTGTCCTTCACCTACGGTATGCATGAATGGAAAACGTGACGCTTTTTTGGTTAAGATGTACGTGTCCCATTGAGAGGAGTGTTGAATGGTGTACATACTTTACTGGGTTCTTTTTGAATTTTCGAGTATCAATGGTGCAACTGAGCTAGTATCCTTATTCATCCTCCACGAGCATGATTCACACATCTGCTGCTCCGTGAGAAAGTTCAACTTTCCTGAAGGCTATGTATAATGGTAGAACCAGATTATCTTTCTTTTTTCACCTTTCAGTGGGGCATCTCAAAAAAATATAGCTGAGGCTATCAATTCTGGCAACTTTTGCTAAGTTAAATAAGTTTTTTTTTTCTTTCTTTATCAAAGTAGTACAAAAGGATTTCTGGCGAAGTACAACAAATTCTCAACAAAGTTGCTTCAGAAATCGGTTAAATAATCACAGTTTCTCATTGAATTTCGTACAGTCTTGCTGCTGGACCAAGGCTGCTGTAGAAATCTGACAATATTTTTGTATCCCCGAAACGAATTGAATGGCTGCCTGACTAGAACTGGTGCAGGGAACTGCCAGCTTTGTCATTGGCCAAACATGGCACTCACCGTCTTAGCCATAGTTACACCACCTCTATCATAAATGGGCAGGAATTTGAGCTCCTCAAGGGAGTTTGTCTTTCAGGCGATAGCACTGCAGCTCTTAACTTTCATCTCTAACTGCTGCTTCAATGGCCAAGGTGAGCTTGTTCTCATTATTTCGTGCAGTTTTAGACCTCCTTTTAGGGAAAGAAATCGAGTCTTCAATGTGCTTGTAGAGTTCTCATTGAGATTATGAAATGCTTGAAGTTCTTTGGAGGTAGCGATGTTGCTGCAATCAAACAATTGCACAATGATGAAATTTTCATTGCCGCTTGCAGGTGACAGCATTACCCACCTCGGCAGTTGGAATCAGGGTCGGTGCAATTTGGTTGTTAGCTTTCGCAATCTTGTTTCGGCGCGCAGACAGCAGGGAGCCTCCATTTCGAGACTCAGTGCTAGACAACACTAGAGCCACATGTGGAAGTTTCTTCTACAACAGCCAAGTTAACAACGATCAGGTACTGACCTCGTCTCCAGTATCTTGTTAGAAACTAATCACTTCTAAATAGTGATCCCAAGTGTGAATTTCATAATGCGCTTATGCTGCGGAAATTGCTGCTAAATGTGTCAAAAAATCAAATTAAACACTGCTATTCACATATTTTGTAGCTAAGATAAATCCCTTCTAGAATTTTGCTTAATTTAGCCACATTTGTGAACTCTTACTCTGAGTGGTGATGCTCTGTTACATGAAAGTTCGTAAGTTCTGTGACAGAAGAAGCTCAAACAGAACCAGCGAATTAATTACCTTTCGGGCCAGTACGTACACAAGACTTAGCTTACAATTGTTTCAAAGGCAATGATCCAGCTTATGCTGCAATGCTCCTGTGAGTGAGGTTAACTTATGCCTGCTAAACTTCACTCAGAATGCAATTTTCATAGTATTTTTAAAGTAGAATTATTAATGTATTGGATTGCAGGGATGGACAGTGGTCCCGGAGGAGTGCGTGGACGGTATCGGTGCTTATATGGAAGGAGCTCAGTTTAGCGCGGACGCTGAGGGAGTAAGCCAAGCTGCGCTAAGCTTTTTGAAATCCCTCCAACCGAAAGGGGACGGCAAAGACGTGGTGGTGTTCGACATTGACGAGACTGCTCTCTCCAATCTGCCTTACTACCGGAATCACAAATATGGGTGAGTCTTGGCTTCACGAGTGGAAACATTGGGCTGCCTAGATCCGGAAAATCTCCACAAAAAAAATGACCACAAGAAGATCCACAATTTTGTGTCATGGTGGTCACTCTCTTTGTGGGGTCATTTTCCTTGTTTAAGTAGATATGTCCACTAGCGCTACCTACATGTTGTTGTCTGAGTCATTTTCCTTGTTCTTCATATCCAATGCTTAGTTGCCAACTCTTCAAAGACGAAATCCATTGAGAGGCTAAGTATGCATTAGATAATCCTACAAACATGACATAGGAGACTTGAGAGGGTTGTTGGAAATACAATATTGACAGCTTGTTTCATTGGATTTTGAACATTTAGTTATGTATCTTTGTAATTGCCCAAAAGAATCACATTCAACAAAAGGGTACAGAACATTCTAAACTAATGAAGCTCTATCCCTAAACATTGTTGAAGCACCCAAAAATGTAGACTCAAAGGAAGAATCATCCTTACTGTGAGTCAAGGAAATGTGGCCACCTCATCCTTTTGAAAGCACATTCTCAAAGATATAGGAATTAATTTTTCTTAAAGTTAAGCGGGAAGCTTCTAACTTGGTTAAGAATGTTATGTAACGAGTTATTTGTAACCAAACTAACAAGAGATTGCCACAATTGCCACAAAATTACCTTGGACTTGGCATTACCCAAATTGTGCTTGTGTTTGTAGAGGGGAGCTCTACAACAATACTGCATTTAATTTGTGGGTAGATGAAGGGCGAGCCCCAGCAGTGCCATCCATCCTCCAACTCTTCAAAGCTTTGCAAGCAGCCAATTTTGGCATTGTGTTCTTGACTGGGCGACCAGAGAGTCAACGGTCCATCACCACAAAAAATCTTGAGCAAGTTGGTTACAAGGGCTGGATCCGACTTATTCTCAAGTAAGCATGTACTTCTCTGCAAATACAATCCAATATTTATGGATAATGAGGATTATTAGTTTTCGATGAATGGTTTTCAAAGAAATTGTAGACATAAAGAATGCATTGGCCTATTCATCTTGGAATCTAATCAATTTTAGGTGACAATTTTGGTGATATAAGGTTGCATCTTTTGAAGGTTAATTTTTTTGCTTACTAACTAAAGGGAACTACACCTAAAATCATCCAAAGAAGCATTTGAGTATAGTTCCTATTACCAAAGTTGTAGTAAATTTTAGGTGGAAAATTTGGAGGAAAATCATTCTAAAACCAATAATAAGTGCAATATGAGTGCAATATGAGTGGTTCAACATTGGGATTTTGCAAAAGGCAACAAACTTAGACTATCCATCATTCCACAATCCAATAGGTTTTGTACAAATTCAATGAATTTGCATTCTACTCCTGTCAAATTTACATGCTTCTAATTATATGATTAAAAAAATAATAATCTTAAATTTGAACATCTTATCATTCAAAACTTAGAAAAACATAAGAATTTTAGAAAAAAATAATTAAAAAAGAAAATTCAAAGTGACTTGTAAAATGAGAAAAAATGAGAAAATTCATGAATGATGGTGAAGGAGGATGTGGGTGCAAAATCTACCCTTATTTTAGGGTTGTGTTATTGTGTAGGCCTTGGAAATTTTGTGGCCAATTATAGCCCCTATACACTTACATGAATATGTACCAAACAACCTTGTTGAAAGGTTATTAAACTTGTTGGTGTGTTTTTTATGCTTATATATATTAGGTCTCTTGAAGAGGGTGGCACCACAGCTACTGTATACAAGTCGAAAAAGCGGACTGAGCTTAGTGCCCAAGGCTATCATATCTATAGTAGTATAGGTGATCAATGGAGTGACATTACAGGACCATATGTTGGTAATCGCACATTCAAAGTTCCCAATCCCATGTACTTTATAGCATAGGATTGAAGCTTAGGTCTTGGGATCTTTGCATGAGGGTGATTGCAAGAAACAATCTATATTTTTTGAATAAAAAATGTAGTTTTGGGCCATAGGATTGACAATACTATGTAGAACTATCAATATTGTGTGTTAGCAACATGTCAACAAATCTCAATTGTCAATTCAAGGTGTTTGCAAATGTGTACCATTGATTCAATACTATATTGTACTATGTAGTATTCTAGACTATTGCGGGGTACTACAAAAGCCATTGGGAGTAGAAAATAGCAAAATAAGGGCTTGTGGACCTTTTCATTTTTAATAATTCCAAAAAAAATTCAAAAAAACTCCATAAAAAAGCAATTTTGCTAGAGAAGATTGTGCTTGCATTGCACTAAAAAATTCATGTAGGAAATTTTTTCCCTCTTTATAGACTTTGTGCAAAGGAAGGTCACTTTGATCCCATATGTGCAACCAACATGTTCCTATTCTCATAAGAATTCATCTTCAGTCCTTGTTATGTTAATAGTCCTCTGACATGTCTAATTTGTGGCTTCGAATTTGCATTTGTGGGTCAAAAATAGGACTAAAAACCTCCAAAATGGCAAAAATAGACATCCAATAGGGGGCATTTTAAAAATAATAAAATATTTTTGAAAAATTTGAAAAAAAACTCAATGTCTGCAACTACTTCATGTACCTTCCTTCTAAATTTCACACCAAAGAAACAAATGATGTAAAAATTATGAGAAAAAAAATACCTATCCAAGGGCAAGAAAACAAAAAATAGCACAAGAAAAAAATGAGTTTTTTTGCGACTATGCCATATTTAACTACTTTTGGACTATTGAAAGTCCAAAATTAGAAAAATGGAAAAATCTCCCGATGCATGGTGTTAGGCAATACATCGGGAGATTTCCAAATACAATGAAGTTAATTATTGTAAGGGTATTGCAAGGCTCTCAATAGGTCAATTCAAGCACATGAACATGCATCTCAAGATATACATTAACTATGAATGATGAAGTAAATAGCCTTTGAATAGAAGCATGTTAGGCAATTCATCGGGAGATATCTAAATACAATAAAGTTCATTTTGTTGAGGGTGTTGCAAAGCCCCCCAGAAGCACACAAACATGCATGTCATGGAAGACCGAAACTCTGAATGATGAAGTAAATTCTACCACTTGGAATGGAGGTCCTAGAGGAGGGTCCTAAGTTCCTGGAAATCCCTCGATGGAGTGCAAACCTTGTAAGGCTAGCAAATTCATTTCATATACCTAAACATTTTTGTCTTATGCATCTCATGGCCTCCTATTGCTCCCAAAGTGGTCGTTGCATAAACACTGAATGTAAAAACTTTGCCCTATTTGATATTAACATAGTAGTTGGTAGTATAAACATTTCAGAGCATTAAGATAGGAGAATCCAGATAATGACAAGACCGAGTCATTGAGAGTGGAATAAACGAAATAAAAATGAATGTTGAAAATAGTAACTTACAATGCAAGAAAGAAGAAAATTGTCTTGCAACATTCTAATAATCGCCTAAGAGATCGAGTACAACAGAAGATAGAATAGCAAAGCTAATAGAGTGTGGGCACGTGCTATGACTATGAACAAGGATTTGGAGGTTGCCCTAAAGCAATAACAACAAGAACACAATTTGCTCTTTATTAATAAAGTAAAGGCATCCCATACAATACAGAAGCTTTCACAACAGCTGTTGGTAACTAAATTGAAGGATAGAAAACCAGATAAGGACATGTACATTTCCACTTTCGCGCCGGTCCGAAGGAAACATTGGGAGATCTCCCGACAGCCATTCCACTACAACGCCTGGCAAAACAAAGCATCGGGAGAGCTCCTAATAGCTATGCCACATGCCGCCAAGCAAAACAAAGCATCGTAAGATCTCCTAATAGCCATGCCATTGCCATGCCGAGCAAAACAAAGCATCGATAGATCACCCAATAGTTGTGCCACTATGTCGCCAAACAAAACAAAGCATCGGGAGATCTCCCAAACGACATAGTAGTCGATCAGGGGTCTACCTTGTTTGTCCTATTCAAATTCACAAGGACAACTTCTCTACTTTTCTTAGGAATAGTCCTTGATTTCGGTTTCACTTTCTTAGACCACGTCGCGTATACTATAGAAGATGCATTCACCCAAGTAAGAGGTGTGTTCTCAACAACCCATTTCCCATACCAACAATTCTGGTACTTCAATTTCATCGTACTTTTAGAATTATTTGGTCTCTAATATTGTAGCATAAACTTCTTGTTGTTTTCATGTCCTTCCTTTTTGCAAACCTTGGACTATGCTCTTCCTTGCCAAATAGCACAAATTGAGGGGTCTTTGGGTCGGAGCAAAACCCAAGAACTTAGACAAATATCAACCCAAGGATTGAAGCTTTTCCTTCGTGCCTCATTTGCGAGTCCGTAGTAAGGTTTCACTTCCTCTTCCTCTTGAATGATGTCGATAGGATTGACCATGGGCCTCTGGCTAGATGATTCCTACACCCTCCAATCAAACTTTGGCCAGAAGCCTTCAGCCAATTCTAGAGGATAGTCCGGAAGTGTCTCCTTGACCTCAAGCAACACACATTTTCAATACTCCATGTATGGAGCAAACGCAGCCGCAAATCCTTGGCATTTGGACATTCCATTCTCCCATAAGTCAATGTACTTTTCAAGACCTAATAGAATCAAACCCTTGTTCAAGGTCGCTTTCCGTACCACTTCAATCGCCTTCTCTTGATTCCTCGATGTTGCCGTAACTTCGTTGCCCCACATTAGCTTGAAAGGAACAGGTTCAGGGCAACCCGAAGGGAACTGCAGCCAACCCCTCCAGTCTTTCTTCCACAAGCATTAAGAAGGTCCATTACATGGTAGCCACTGTAAATCAATTGTTGACTTCTTATGCTTCATGAAAGGGATTCCATCAAAGTCAATGTAGAACCGGAAGAGGTGCATCTCCCCCAAACCAATTAGTTTAGTTGTGTTGCTGCACAGATAATCCTTGATAAACGACTTGAAATCCACCACCTCTTGGATGAATTCTGGCATAAATGACAATTCCTGGAACTCCATGAAGGCTTTCATAAGGTTTGCAACAACAAATGTATTCTTGCTCTTCAAAGCCTTAGACAAGTGGCTAAAATATGCATCAATGTCCTCGTGAGTATGTCCAACTAGTAGGAAACCGACCTAAATTTCCTTGAATACTCCTCGTGCAATAAGCAAGGACAAGAATGCCATGAGATACTAGTTCTTATTATCCTTAGTTGAGTTGTCAAGATGAAGATAGAGATTCTTAGGAAGCGGTCGAGATCCACGTTGGGCATCCTCTGGAATCAATTTCAAGGCATCCATACACCTAGATTTCCCTCTAAATAGCGCCTCAAACATTGCATTTGCAGGCGGATAGGGGAAAAGGTCGCTTGTCTCCCAAATCGGTGGGCCTTCAAGTCGACGAAACAATTTAGCCAACAAAGAAATGGTAAAGTTTGAGTCACCCAGCCAACATGCTAGTTCATAATGGGCATAATTGGTGTCAAGTTTGCAAATTCGTTAGGATAGTAAACCTCCATTCTACAAATACAAAGAATGATCCATACCAACATGAGTTGAAGATGAAGAAATAATTCTTCATCCTTATCTTTGAGTCAAAGATAGAAAGAGTGTATTAGATGTGGTGGTCTAAAATTCTACATAAAAATTCTACATTTTACATCTAATAAGGCTCTTTGCAATAAAAATGGCAATTTTTTGAGTGTTTTTTGATGGAAAAAAGGTCTTGGGACTTTTGGGGTTAAGATACTCATATTGATTTTATTATTTATGAAAACTTCTTTCCAGTATCTCATGACAATATTCAATAGTGTTTCGAAGGAGATTTTTACTTTCTATGTCATGCAAGTAAAAAAATATTTTACTCATGAACATGATAATAATCATAGTTAGAACACTTGAAGAAAATAGCATTGGTTTCAACAAATTTTTGTGTCAATTGAATTCTATTGAAACCAACGTTGTTTTCTTCTGGTGGAAAAAATCGCTAATAGATGAATAAAGTACAAGGTTTTTGCATTAGAAAAAATTTCAGCCCTTTGGATGGATTTTTGACTACATACAAATGTGCAAATGGAGAAAAAATCAACCCAAATCTTGTCACAAAGAATCTTGAGAGTTTGGGTCAATGTGAGTAGCAGATTGGCTATTAATTTTTTTTAATTTAAAATATTTTTTTATTTCATTGGATTTGCACATTGGCCAAAAGTCAAATGGCCCTCCATAGGGCCCAAATTTTCTCTTATGTTTTGTTCCTTCTTGAATGTTTTGTTTTGCTATAAAAAAACATCTATAATACATGTTTTTTGTAAATCAAGGAAATTGACCAATCAAAATTTTGGTTTTGGATTGCAATGTCATATTTAGACAACTTGCAACATTGGTTTCAAAAGATTGTTTATTGTTCACATGGTTTAATAATTCTAGATATTAATTCAAGGTTTTTGTTTTGATATTTTCTTAAATATATATGTCATATATTTCTTTGATATTTTCTTGCAAAGGCCAATCAATTTTAATTCCCTACACAACCTAATTTCCTATTATTTATTATACTAGTTTTTATGATCAAATTAAGGTACCTCTATCTTACTTTTGTATGGAGTCAACACAACTTTATAGTAAAGCCTTGCCTAACATGAATGATGTGAGATTTCATTTAATTGTGTCTTTGGAATATGTCTTCAAATTTTTGTCAAAAATCCAAATTCTATCAACACTATTGTTTTTTTACTTTACAAGAGGGGTAGTTTTGCCTTTGTGAATAATGTTATGTATTGTATAACCATCACCTAAAAGAATCTCCATAAATCATAGAGACAAATTTCTTTATGATAATATTGAACTAGTCTTAATTTAAAAGCAATTTAATCATATTAAATCATCTTTTTAATAACAAATAAATGATGTGATCAAAATCATGTACAAAGTCTTTCCTATAGAATTGATCCCATGCTTTTGTTCAATAATTATAGTAACAACTTCTAGGTCAAAATTAATTTAGCTAATATTTGGAGAACTTCATTTTTGTATAGAGTAGTATAGGGCACATTAGGTATGAAGAAATCAATTAGAATGACTTGGACATAGAATCATGAGGCCAAAAAGACTAAAACAATGAAATGAAGCCACAATCTAGTCATTGAATTATGATGCCACACTACTAAAGTGGTGAAATGAAGCCACACAAGTGCAACCACAACTATTGCTACAAAGAATTTGTGAGTTCTTTCACCCACAATTGTAATTGCAATATTTAAATAAAAATATAATTTTGACCTTTAAGGATTGAAGAGGTATTTCAAGCCCAAATTTCATTTTTTTAATAATTTTTTATTTTATTTTATTTTATTATTGACAACAATAAGAGTAATAATGTGTTACATATTTGAGTTTAGATAATCACAAACTAGACTAGCATTTGAAATTCTTTAGAAATTGCCTTAGATATCCATTGCCAAGACCATGTCGGGATGACAGACTATCTTTAACATCACCTTGGAGCTTTATGTGTGAAGGATGAATTGATGAAGTCTAGTAGGTCTAATGATGAGTTAATTTGAGTTGTGTGAAGGATGAACTCCACTAGGTCTATGAAAGTGAGTATAATGAGTTCATTTGAGTTATGTCTAGTTTTAAATAATTCAAGCAATTTTCGCTTCAATTTAATTTAATTAACTTATAATTCATCTTGCACATTGTATTTCATTCTTAGTAATTTCAACTCATTTCAATTGTTGGGTTTTGTTATTAGAACACTTCTATATTTGTCCTTCATCACAGTAATGATTTATACACTAACATCAATTACCGAAATAATCACAATGTACTCTCAAGAAATAGTGTCATTGGAGAGATTGAAAGGGTTGAAATTTAGGAGATTCGTTTGAGTAAAAAAATGTTCAAATTGAGTAAGTAGTTTACTAAACACTCATCAATATTGTGTAAGATTTGTTGAGCACTAGAACTAAACCTCATGTTGAAAATTGTGAAAATTGAGTTCAAAACTAGATCCAATATGCCATTTTTCCAAGAAGATACTATGACTATCTACAAAGAAGATACTCCATAACTTTCACAATACCAACCTAAATGACATGAAGCAAATTATTCCATATTTAGATTAACCCCTAAATGTATTTGACTATGTATTCACCCAAAACGCTCCAAAACTGCCATTTCTAGAACAAGTACCAAATTTTATAAAAAAATACATTTTCGGACAAATATAACCGTAGGATCTTGTAGTAAACTGGCTTGGGAAGATGTGGAAAAAATTTCAAAAATTTCCACCGTGTGGATTGCAAGATATGAACATCCGAAGTGACAAAAAGCCTTTTTTTGGCCCTGCGAAAATCCGGGCAGATGCACTTCACAAGGCCATATCATTATGAAAAAATGTCCAAAATGGTTGTAACTCTTTGGATTCATTCATCAAGTCATGTTGGCTACATTCTTGAAAATTTTTAGATAATTTGGAATTGTACAACATATAGGAAAAAATTAGTAAGTAGAAAGAAGTAGAGAATGATTCAAAATACTAAATTGTTAACCATTTATTTATGGAATTGAAAAATGCCAATCCCAATGGTGATAATGTTGTAATAAACAATTTACACCTCATGCTTTTATTTTTTTCCAAAAATATTGGAAATTGAGTTAAATATAGGTCTTCAAAGTTTATTCTAGAGTAGAGATTCCATTACTACCCACAAACTACTCACAACTAAAATTCTTCATAACTTTCATCTCATAAATCAAAATGGAATGATTCAAAGCTTTCCACATATATATAAATCTAGAAAACCAATTTCAAATTTTTATTTTAAAAAAAAGTTTTATTTTCTGCCTGAGTTGCCTACCGAGCAATGAAACTACATATCATACAATAACTTTATAACCATGTACTCAAAAGTTATGAAAATTTTTGGGCCTTAAAGCTATTCCTTGGCCACATGTTGTGTGAAAATTTCATAGAAAAAAAATAAAAATTCCATTCGTAGTGAGCTACCCCAAATCACTATGTTGCCAAAAAACACCATTTGGTCCTTTACGGGTTAAAAATAATATGTGAGTAATCTATAATCTATAATCCATTTCAATATTTCTAATTATTTTAATTTTTTGTGATTTTGTTGTTGTTGTTCGATTTCAACTTCTTTGAGTTTTGTATAGCATAACTAGGTGTATGCAAGAAACACTGGTCTTTAAATATGTCACATGCAATGTAATAGACTTGTTATACACTGTAATTTTTTATGGAAGCATGAATCCAATGAACTTGAATTTCTTTTATTGGAGATGGATGTTTCCATTATAATTTTATCTTTTATTTTTCAAAAATGAGAAAACATTTTATATTTCAAAGTCTAGATTGCTAGTTTCTTATACTTTTAAGTTTAGGATTTTTAATCATAAGGGGTGATTACAAGAAAGACTATTACTATTTTTTGTTACATTTAGAGTGATAAGAGTTGACATTTGTTACAACTTCTAAAGGATGAGTCCAATGAACTCACATTTTTTATTGAATATGGTTGTCTTGATTGTAACCATAACCCTTATTTTTCAAAATTAAGAAAAAAATATATTTAAAATTCAACTTTGCTAAATTGTTACACTTCAAGGTTTAGGGATTTTTAGTACTCAAGAGGATCCAAAATTAATGATATAGAACTGAAATTATTGTGGTCTATTTCCACAATAGATGGGCATGTATCTACAAAAGGGCATTTAAAAATCCATTATTTTATGTCCTCTAAGTTTGTGCAAATAGGGGGCCCTAACTCCTGCACCTTTAACATTAAAGATGGTTTCGACTTCATTCTTTTGGTGAACTTTGATTACCATTAAGTCTTCACAAATATCCAATTTTTTGTTTTTTTATGATTTTTTATTTATTATTAATTTATACCTCGTTGTATCTATATTTTGTGACAAAATCTCTTTCTTTCACATAGTTTCTTTTCTTGCAAATAGTCCATAGTACTTGCAACAATACTTTTAGCTATTGATCTTTCCTCACAACAACTAAGATATTTGCAAAAGGCATCTAAAAGTAGATCATTTTATGTTCTCCACATTTGTACAAATTGGGACCCTTAGCATGTGCACTTCTCAACATTGAAGATGGTCTCAAGCTCATTCTTTTAATGGAATTTCTTTACCATCAAGTCCTTACAAGTCACAATTTATCAATTTTTACTATGTTCAATTTTTTTCCTATTTTCTACAAATTCATGTGTTAAAGTATCTTTTTCTTTTAGATTTTGCACTTTTCTAGTTCTCCTACTTAGAGAATTTTTCTATGATCTTCTTATTTGAAGTACCATCTTCTTAAAGGTGTATAGAATAGTGATTTTTTCAATTTTTTTGATTTTAAAGTATTTCCAAAAAATAGCATGAAAACAACCAAGAGGTACAAAGCTTGCACGTCATTCTTGCAATCATCTAATATTTGTTTTTGGCATTGATTTAAATAATATTTATATTTGTAGAAAGATTATTTGTTTTTTTATTTTAAAAAAAAATTTAAATTTTTTTTTAAAAAATTGATAGAAATAGAACTAAACCTTCAATTGTCCTCCAAGAGGACATTTAGGACTTTAGGAGTTAATAAAAATAGAATGATCAAAGGTTTTTGATGAACATCAATCCATCCACTTAAATAGAAAAATTAGTGAATATTTTTAAATTTTGTTACTAAGACGCCCACTTTGAGATAGAAATTGGATGAAACTTACTTTGACTTTTGCAATAATTATCTTTCGAATGCTTTTGTTTTGAATTATTAAAAAAAACTATTGCATGTGATGCAATGTATTGTTGGAAATGAAGAGTTTCACCTTCAACAATGATCACTTCCAATGGAAGTTGCTTTACCCATCCACACATGTAATTAACTCATGTCTATAATGGTTGTAGCCTTAACCCCTCACCACCGAAGGGGACTAAAAGTGTCCTCAAGTCAAATTCAAAGTGTTGTAACTTTTGCATTCGATGTCCGAATTCAATAAAATTTGTTGGAAAATTTGCGCTCTCTCTTCTAGTTTGTGTGGTAAAAGTTTCAGATCAATCCAATATTTACTGAATTTCTGGAAGCCAATCAAAGTTCACAAGTTCAATTTGAGTTCACGAAACTACATTTGATGGCTACTACTTCGGGGGCTTGTATCTCCTTCATCCAAAGTTAGTTTTCAATAAAATTTGTTGGAATATGTTCCCCTTGAAGTCTAGTTATTGTGTTAGAATTTTCATGTCAATCCAGGTTGTTCTAAATGCCTGGGAGCAATTCGAAGTTCAAAATCCTGACATTTTTGGATTACAGTGAACTTCAACGGCTTGTTTCTTCTTCATATAATGTTTTTTTTCAATAATTTTTTTTGGAAAAGTTGCACATACTATTCTAGTTTGTGTGTATACAATTTCATATCAATCCAAGACGTTATGAGTGACCGAGAAACATTTTAGTAGAAGGAGGTTCAATTTTTGATGTATTTTTTGCAACTTTTCTTGCTATTTTTTGACATTTCAAAGTCATTTTGCATTATATTATGCTGAAAATTTTCTATTTTTAGAAAATTAATTTAATGAAAGAAATAAGTGAATTAAAGTTAGTACTTTTACAATAAAAATATGTTTTTCATGAGAATAAAGTTATTTACATATAGAAAACAAAATTATATTTTTCCATTCCTCTTTTTAATTCTAGTGACAATTTTAGGGCAAAAATTGGTTTAGGTAACCTTTTCTTCTTATCGGCAAAAGTCAATGACTCAAGGAGGAAGACAAAGAAGTAGTCAAGATTGAGTTGTATAAAGAAACACAAAAAATTATATTGATCTTAAGAGGCCGCAAAAAAAACAATATCTACATGTTTTGCATGGATGTAAGGATCATTGATGACATCTAATTAAAATTTGCATTGTTTGGAATTATAAAATTATGAAAACATGTAAATATCTAAATTTCATAGATTACAAGATTTTAATGTTTTAGTGTTGAAAAAAGATGCTGAAAATTTTCCTACCAACACATTTGGAGGTAAAATTTGAATTCGAAAAAATATAATTCAAATGAAAAAACCATAAACTATAAAGTGATTCAAAACTAACATACCAATACATTGGTGAAAGAAAAAATTATTCAATTGGCTCAATGTGTTGAATAATGGCTTTGATATGTCAAAAAATAGCAAGAAAAATTGCAAAAAACACATCTAAAGCTAATCCTCCTACTAAAATAATTCTTAGTCACTCATATCTATTTGGATTGATATTAAATTTGTACTACACAAACTAGACTAGTATGTGCAACTTAAACAATTTTTTTTATTGGAAATAGACACTATATAAAGAAAAAAGCTGTTGAAGTTCAATGTAATCCAAAACGATCCGGATTTCAAACTTTGAATTTCTCCCTAGAAACATTCAAAAAATCTTGGATTGACATGAAAATTTTACCACAATTACAAGACTTCAAAAAAGAAATCCAATTTTCTTTTATTGAGAACGAACACTAGATGAAGTAGATCCAAGCCCCCCCAAGTTGCAACCATCAAAATGCAGTTTGGTGAACTCAAATTGAACTCGTGAACTTTGAATGGCTTTCCAAAAATCAGTACACCTTGGATTGATCTAATAATCTTACCAAAGAAACTAGAAGAGAGAATGCAACTTTTCCAACAAGTCTTATTGAATTTGGACGTTGGATGCAAAAGTTACAACACTTCGAATTAGACTTCTAGAATAACTTGAGCAAGGACACTTTTGGTCCTCTAGGATGCTCAAGGGTTACCTTAGTATTATTCCTTCACTGCCAATGCGTTTGGGGAATGCGTTTCCCACTCACATCGGGACTTGCGATGCAACTATGAATGCGTGAACTATTTGTGAGAACAATATAAGTTACAATTTATGATCTAATTGGTTACAATTCTATCTTGGTTTGTGATGAAAATTGGTATGCGAGTAGTTGGATAGTTGATCTACAATTTGAGAAAGTTTCAAGTTGTTTGGATATACTAACTAGAAGTTATGCTAAATCAAACTTAAGTATGGTAGTTTGTAGGGCATAGTGAAAATTGTAGGATTGGAATTTAGAGAAAAGGGAATTTTGAAGGTAGGTTTATTATTCTGTAAGGTATTTTAGATTAAAAACAAAGCACTCCTGCAACAAAGGCTCATGCTATTCCGAATCTAATAGCAAAACCTTGTGACAATACCAAGGGGTTTTGGCGTGCTTGCGAAAGTGATTGGCTTGGAAGCACTTGCGTTGTGCCACGTAGAAGCGCCATCTGAGACACGTCCTGCTGAGTTCTACATGGTTTTAGAAAAGTGCACCCCACCTCATTGAACTCTCCTTGCTACCAAGGCCAGTTGAGGTGTCGT
Organism: Straminergon stramineum; assembly: GCA_963920665.1. Taxonomy (NCBI): domain Eukaryota; kingdom Viridiplantae; phylum Streptophyta; class Bryopsida; order Hypnales; family Calliergonaceae; genus Straminergon; species Straminergon stramineum. Next base: position 5,126,734 of record OY987267.1, on the reverse strand, counting down.
TGGCCCTCCATGCACACACACTTGCCTCCCAGTCATTACGAACAATCTTGGATAACGTTGCCGTGATATTGTTCAATGTTGATACTGGGAGTGAGATTGATAGCACACCATGGGCAAGCTGCGGTACTTGCCAATGCCATCTTCAAAACTTGGCATGGCCGGCCATGTTGTCCAGCTTAGCATGCCTGCCGTGAGGCAGTATCCCGTTCCAGGTGTGCCCATGGCCCTTGTCTGGGCTCCTTGGCGCCCTAGCGTGGGGATGCTCTAATATGCAAAGTTCCATATACTACGAAAAGGATTTTGGGTCGTTTATTTACCCTATTTTCCATCTTCCTTGTCTTTCCATGAATTCTAACCCTAAACCCTAGCCCTAAATCTGAAAAACCTGAAATCTCTCTCTTAGGCCCCAGGCTCTCTGGAGTCTTAGCCTCTAATTTTCCAGCCACCTTCCTCCTTCCTTCTCTCACATTCATAGCCGTTGCAAGAACTTTGACTCACCGGACACCACAGAAGCTTAGCACAAACGCTCATTTGGTGATTGTCAGGTTATCTCCACAATGTACCCAAAAGATACAGGCAACCATGTGCCTGCCACCACCCCCGACCGAAAAATCCCTAGCCATTGATCTGATCTTCAGAAAATGGAGCCCCCCTACCATCGATGTGATTTGCTTATCGAGCTTTGCAATTTAATCAATACTGCTGCTCGTTCCGCAATTTCGCATTGGATCTCTCTGTAAGGACCTCTGCAGGACGCTATCACGCAGGAGCTTGCTCTTCACTATTTGACAGGGTACGTCGAATCTTCCGCTTAAATCCCAGCTCCCTCATGATCTTGCAAGTTTGGAATGAAAACTTTGTTCTTTTGGGGGGAATTTTTCGGGTGTCAAGAATTTGCAAGGCGTTGGGTATTTGGGCTTTGAGAGAATTAGGTTTAGGGTTTCCTTGAAATGCGAGCATGCTTGATTTATTTTTTGTGTCATGTCGCATCGTCGAAGTTTTAGATTCCATGGCACTTGTGCATTTTCGGGTTCGACTGCCGTAAATTTGCTGGGCCTTGGATTTGTTGACCTTTTATTTTTATACTAATTAGGGTTTGGGGGAAGTCAACGTGAGCATGCCTTTCTTGTTTCTAGTATCATATCACATTGATGAGGATGTCGTAGATTCCCTGACGCAATGTGAAATTTTCAGGTTCGGGTGTCAAGGAATTTGCAGTGCATGTTTTTTTTCTTCCTTTGTCTAGTGAGAACCATTTTGGGGGTTCCGTTGAAATGTGATCACGTCTTGTTTCTTGTATCATGTTGCATTGTCGAGGAAGTTGTGATTTCTGTGACGCCATGTGGATTTGTGCTGAACAGATTTTGAGGTTGCTTGTCGAGCTTTGCAATTTAATCAACATTGCTACTCATTCCGCAATTTCGCATTGGATCTCTCTGTAAGTTTTTCAGGATTCTCAAGCCAATGGTGGATTGCTGCTTTGTCTTGTCGTTTGAGATTGTTGCAGAGCTTATCGACACTATGGCTTAGGGTTTAAGAGCTTGACAATGTTCGAGTCTAATCGATGAAGCTGCTCGCCTTGCTATCACACTATTGCGAATCCGATCGCACCAGTGTGATCTGTTTTTACAAGTCTTGGGGTTTGACCATGCACCAGGTTCCCTCAATTTTATACACAACAATCAGGAAACTCATTCTTGATTTTAGCGAATTGCCAACATTGCTGATGTGTAGGTTGAGTGAATTCGGCGAGGCTCGATTTGGCGATCATGTGCATGGGGAAGCTGTGGATTGCTGTTTCTCTTTGAAATATCCGTTGGAAGTACATAGCTCAATTTCTCATCTACACCGTGGTTTAGGGTTTAAGGGCTTGGCAATGGCAATGTCGGTCGTTGAATTCGATAGCCTCAGCACGTTCTCTTTTTACAGGGCCTTGAATTCAGTTCCTGGTCACTCGATCCTTTGATGCCCTTTCTCCAAACCTACGGTACTATTCAAATCCATCTATAGCCTTTGAGAGGCTCCTTGTTTGCATTCAGTGGTTGTTGGTGCACTAGAAGGTAATCGCGATGGGGAAGAAGAAGTTTCTGGACAAGAAGAAACCGCCACCTTTTTGCTGATGCACAGGGAGACGGAGGGTGCGGATGATGATGTTGCAGCTCGAATTTTCACTCATGTGGACGGCGGCTTCGCTCCGGTGCCGGGATTCTCCGAAGAGGATCCACGCTCCAACCCCGACTATGGGTACGAGACCGACGAGGGGCCGTCGGAGGGTGAGGAAGAGTCGTCGGTATTTGCGGACGCGGACGAGGACGACGAAGTGCGGTCGCGGAAGTCCGTGGTGTCAAGGGCCACGACTCGGAGGTCGACGGCTTCCAGAGGTGCTGCGCACAAGGGCCCTCTTCCGGACCACGTGAGGCAGGAGCTCGTCGAATTAGGGTTTCCGGATGACGGGTACGATTACATACAGCACATGCGAAAAGTTGGCGTCTCGGGCGTCGGCGGATCGTTTGTGCCCGCCGCTCGTCCGAAGCCCGAACGACTGCGCTCAGATGTGAAGGTACACCTCATAGATTCTCCCGACTTGTTTGTTTTTGGACTAGAGTCGTGGCGAAAACAGTGGTTACCACATTCCGTCATGCATTAATTGGAACTGGAATTGCATTATCTCGAGTTAAGGTAGAGGATTCTATTTGCTTGGCTTGAAGCATTTCTACCAATATGTAAGAGCTAGACTTTTAGGAGCTCTCTATAGAGCTATGGGGAGATCACTTTGGGTACGAGAGCGAAATCTGTTGAGATCAAATTTTTATCACTTCGAATTTCTCTTTCGATTTAGAAGTGGGAGGTTGAACAGCACTATTGAAGGGACAATAGACAACTATATTTCCATTCAACGATCAATGGCCATAGACATTTAGCCATGTCATGTTTATACCATTTGCTTATTTGAGGCCAACCGAGTATATGAATAGATGAGTTGCTGTAGGTAGCATGGGTCAGTATCGGAGATGGGATTGGGTTCCTAATGGATTTAGTATTCTCTACCAACGCGATGCGTTTTTCCCGGTAATAGGAGTTGGGCCTGTTCCGACGAGTGTTGAATTCATTGGAGAAATTCAGGATGCATATGCAGGTCGGACTGGCCATGAATGTGGAATAAGTGGGTTGTCATCATGTTTGATTGCAGTACTTCGATTTTCAAGAGGTGTTGATTGCTTTCTCTGCATCTTTGTTGACAGGTCTTTGATGCTTCGAAGGTGGATGTGCAACTTGTCGAGGAAGCCAATGACAAGAAGATCATCGAGACTGTGGGGTCGAGCACTCACAGGGTGAAGCGCCCTGCATATGTGGAGCATGGCTTGGACCCCGAAGTAGCAGCTGCACTTGATAACAGTGAGGGTTCGGAATTTGATTCTGCCGATGAGCTTGACGACGACTTCATAGTGTATGCCAACAGCAACCCAGAGGGTTCTACCTCAGGAGTTTCAAGCCCCCTGGTGACGCAGCCCTCAGGAATCGGAATTTCAGGCTTGAGAGAAGCGTACTTGAAGAGGATGAAGACGAAGAGGAATTTTCAGATACGGATGTCCGTTCGGTAGACGATAGTGGACGACCGAGGCCCAGTCGACTGCTGGACGAGCAATTTGAAAAGGTTAATCCTTTCCGACCTTAAAGGATTACGACAAAGTACTTTCTGATCAGGTTGTATGAATTTATCATCCTTAGCAGCTGGCGAGGCCTTGTTGGGCGCTAATTATTCTCTACTCAAACTGAATCGTTATAGGTGCTGTGGTATACCTTCTTCATTGGGACGGGTGTTCTTTATTGTTGCGGCTTACATTGATGTGGTTGGTGCGTGTAGCTTGCGCTACGAGAATATGATGACAGTGACGACGAATTTGACGAGGACCCAGAAGCCAGAGGCCACGCCGACATCTCAGTTTGATGACGTGCTGTCTGAGTTTCTGACTGACCCCAAGGTTTTTGGTGATAAGTATATGACTCCAGCTGAGATCGAAAGGGCGACAGTTTCAAATCACGTGGAAAGTAATCGAATCTCTGAAACGTCGAAGCTAAGAGACCGTGGTTCAGTTAAAGAAAGCAGTTCCACAAGTTTAATAGCGAAACGTAGGTGCCAAGTTGTAGAAGATGCTATTAGTGCCGAGTCCGACGATGATGAGGTGGTGATTATAGACGTAGAGAGCGACGACGAGCGTAGCAACTGGGATTGTGAGACGGTGGTGTCAACACTCTCAAATTTTGATAACCATCCGGGTAAGATTTACGCTCCAAGTAAGCCCCGGCGTAAGGCGCCTTTTTTGGGGAAGGTGCTAGAGGAGAAAGAAGTGGTGGAATCATCAAGCTTCGGGGGAAGCAGAGCTTACCCATAGATTTCCTTCCTTCGCGACCTGGAGCAGAGAAAGCTAAGCAACTGAAGACTTTAGGAAAAGACTCTGAAATCAAGCCGAAACTTGTGTCCCGTGTTGGAGAAACCCCAGAGGAACGGAAGGCTCGAAAAGTACATCCTTTTGTCCCCATTGGTTTTCTAATGCATTTCGCCCTCATGTTTTATTCTTTCTTGTGACGGAATGATCAACAGCAATTGTTTGTTTTGAGCTGGATGCACGATACAGTCAATGAATTCCTGATATAGTTGTGCTTGTTGGTTCAGACAGCAGTGAAGGAAGAGAGGAGGGACGCCAGGGCGGCCAAGAAGGCTCTCAAAGTTCTCTACAAAGATGAATCTCAAAGAGCCCAACAGGGTGCTGCAAACACTGGACCCTCTGGGATACACCTATCATAAAACTTGTAATATATTTGTATCTTCTAATATAAACCAGGCTACTCTCAAAACTTTTAGGATTGCTGGTAGTAATTATCTTGTCTTGAGGTTTGTATTTGGTGCACCCTGTCCGAAGGATTCCTTGCACTACTGATACTAAACCCGTAAGTTCTTAAGGCAATCGCAAGTTTGATTCGTAGCCAGAACTTCGAGTTTTTTTTAATGTTTTATTTATTTATTGTATCCCCTTCAACAAGTACATGGAATCATGTAAAGGTAAAATACCTGATCCTATATACAGGCAAGTGCATTCGAAGGTCACCTCAAACTAAGCTCACCTTATTATATGAAAGAATAACAATGAGATTTGTTTCCATTGCCACGCATAGTCTTTGTTAAATTTCCCGCAGGCAAGGAACAAGCATTCGCTTCCAGTAAATAAACAAAATTTTAAAAATGCTAATTCAATACTGTGGATACCATTTGCTTCACGTAACCACTGATTCTGCTTTCAGCTCTTTCAATGTAAAGAAGGCTCTATAAGGCATTCCGCTTACGTTCAATTTGCTAGGTGAAATTTTTTCAAACAGCAATAAGTTGGTTTCGGGTGTAAAGAGTCAAAGAACTGTCAAATACACGACCAATTTTTTTTTCCTATCACACGGGAGCTGATTTCCCAAAGAATTGCTACTTTAAATTCCGACAGACGCTACGCAACCCTGCATTTCTTGTCTACAAGAATCTGCTGTGTAGGGTGCACAATTATATCACAGATCAATTTCACCTGCACAAAACGAGTACCATGGTTTGGTCACAACAGGACATCGTCTGACTAAGCTTTTTGTTGTCTCTATCTCCAAGGGAGACAGATTAAGCAGTGGAGGAGACTAAGCAATGGTTTGAGGATACAAAATTTTTTTTTGCCCAATGAAAATGAGACGTGTTAAAAGGCAATAGTAGCATGTGGTGTCAAATCCTCTAAACCATGACTTTCTTATGTCTAATACAATTGGGATATTACTGAAATAGAGGCATTCCAAAATTCTTGAATAAGGATATTGAATTTTGCAATTAACGAGGATTTTACAGAGGACTATATAGAAAGAGACATATGAAAGTTAAACATTTCTATTTGATGGTAGAGACACTTGTGATGAGCTACTTGTTTCTTAAAGGGAAAAATAGAAACTGGAAAGCACGCAGAAAGAACAAGAGCTTGAACACAGGCAGAACTTGTCACGGACCAGAAACTCTTGCAACAAAAGAGAATTTGCTTTGGGAATTTCCATCCAGGTTAGCAGAGGCATCGTAAAGAGACCGAAGAGCACGACATACCTTCAAGACGGACGACGTGACACCCAAGAAATGAACTCGAGCTCTGATGACGCCGACGACGGTGAACGGAATGGAATCCTTGGCGGAGTCCTTGAGCAAGTTGAGCCCCGTTGCTTGCATGACATCAATCTGGTTGGACACCAGCAGCACTGACATGGTGTGGTTGCTGCGCCCAGGTTGATCGATGGTCGGCACGGTCGAGTTCCCCACGAACATGTCCTTGTAGCTCACGTCCGCCTCCGTGGGGCTGTACGTGATTCGGAAGCGGTTAGGGTTTATGGCGGTGAGATTGGCTGTCATGTTCATCGACAGCAGCGCTTTCAGCACAATCCCCTCACGTTTGGGCGCCACCTGTGTCAACACACACCCAATTTCAAGCTCTTTGAAAACAATTTTTTGGAGTTCACAAAAGGTACAAGAACAGGGCTAATAATCTTTCAAGGATAGTTTCACTAAAAGATCGGAATATGAGTACAGCGCCAGCTATATGCGAACGCATGTCATTCCCGTTGGTAATTTACATTTGCAAACCACTACTGCGAACCCCGTCGCTTTTCATTCCGTGGGGTGAGTGGAAAAAGTCAAACAACAAAACGTGGGGGTCGACTTGGCTACTAACATAATTTTTAGTGAGAAGCGACACAGGTCCGGATCTCCACAATGAAAAACGACGGCCTTCGCTCTAGTGAAACGTTTTTTGGGCTTTGCAGAAGGTATAATATAAGAACAGGGGTACTGATCTTTCGAAGGAAAAAAATGGAGATCATGTTCATTGCTAATTGCACTGAGTAGGCAGTTTACTATGGATCTTGCGCTACGCATTCCGAGGACAAGCTACACAAATACATTCAAATCTGTTTCTTATGACCTTCTCGAAAATTACATTCTAGAATATCTGCACATTTGCCACACAATCAATGCCTGAAGCACACATTCTAACTGTGTCTTAGCGAAGTTGGTGCACCAGGTGGTCAGATTAAAGAGGTTTGAGTGTATCGCCTACATTCGTAAAATGCAATAGAATGTGCACAATTATTGTTACCTTTAGGACAATGTATCTTGTACACTACCTCGTAGAATACGTTCTGATTGAATCCGGATGACCTACCCGACGACATTTCAAGATTCAAATGCGCAGAAGCACCCCCAAAACGCGAGGCACATTACCTTGACAGAAGCAATGGCAATGTCGGTCATCTCGACCGAAGGGTATTTAGGCTTCGAGACGAGATACAGCGTGAGACCGAGGAAGAACAGCAGGAGGAGCAAAACGAAAACGACGACGATCGTCCAACAGCAACATCGCTTCCACGACTTCTTTTTCGTTGGAGGCTCGACGTTGAACTCCTCGTGGAAGGAGCCATGCCTGGATCGACTGTAACGAGCTTGCTCGCTGGCCTTGGTGAACTTCATCTGGAATACGCAACTAATCCTGCAACCGCTCCACTTTCATTTCGTCACCGCCTCTCCTTCACGCGCTTCAAGTTACAACGCCTGTATTGATGATCCTCCTGAGTGTCGGAAAACAAAATTGAAAGCAAATCCTCATATCAGGATCAATCGGTTGGTGTCATGGAGGTCTTCCAAAGGCTCAGCGTCACTGCTGCTTGGAAAAGGAACTCGTGGAAGTCGAAGACGAGATATGGGGAACAGTGGGTACGCTGGATCTATTTTGGGAAACTGCTTGAATATCCGCCAAATTTGCCACAGAAAACTTTGGGATGGCTAAATGTGTTCCTTGGTCTGATCGTTCACCATGCATTTACCATTCAGTTTCAAGAATTTGCAACTGAACTATGATCGATGAACAATTCCGACATGAAATGAGTATGCTATACACCTTGAACTATCCCAGTAAGCATGTCAACGTGGCTCCTACTCCGGCTCCTACTCAAGTCTGGAATGCTGCGGAAGACAAAAAAAAGTGTCCAATATATGACTTTCAGAGAAATTGTAGAGAAAGTCTTGTAGAGAGTCAAAAGGAGATTCCAATTCTGTTGTCAAGCTATTTTTTTTTATATTGTATAATTATGTTTTGGAGTTTTGAAATTAGGTCTACCCAAAATGAACCATAAGCTTCCATTAAAGTGTCCATCTATAGTCACATTGAATTGTCTCTTTTGCTGCTGATTAGTTGACTTTTGATTTTGTCAAATTTTGATTTTGGGTCCACCTATGTGACAGTTTCAGTTTCAGTGGTCCAGAGAGTTGCCACTTTGAAAATTTATAAAAAATACATGCCATATCCAAAAATTCTATTACTTTTTTTTTGAAAATTCTTGAGTGGCAATTGCTGATACTACAAAAATATTTTTTCAAGCAAGAGGTGCCTTCAACTATGCTGAATTGCTTATATTGTATCTCGGCAAGAATCAGTACGGGTAGGTGCAGGAAACCCAATGCTTTCTGGCGCGTATCAAACTTCAATCTCCAGTCTCGCTGTGGATGACAAGCACATCAATGCGCAGTAGTCGAGGGAGAAGCGAACGGAAAGAACTTTCTGGCAGGGTCGCTAACAAGAACCACAATGCCTCTTTACTGAAGCAGATAACAAAATTATTGAAGCAGATTATTGAAGCAGATTTATTGAAATAGATTACAAAATGATGACATGATTACTGTTGACATTTGTTTCTGGAAGCAGGATAACAAGACACGATATCAAATACAGTGGTTCATGACGGGGAAATAAAACTTCCATGAACGGAGTGTCTTTCAAGAGGTGGAAAAAAAGATTGGAACTACTCTACAAAAGATATCGAGGATTGGTGTGCAAATAATGCTGTTCAACCAATCGATTCACTAAGAAGCACGTTCACAGCTCATATGACATTCTGTCCCCAAAATACAGGGCAGACTAGTTATATTGGTGGCTCAGCTAGCAGCGGTCACTAGGCTACCGAGACCCCAGATATCTATGTCTGCTGAGCTTGTGACGTAATTGAATGTCACAACTCTCAATGAAACCTAGGTGCAAAACTTGTGGTCTCTGATGAAACCAGAAGGACAAACTACCTGTTTGAAGTGAAAGTCTGTAAACCTATCCAATGCACAGTTAAACCTGACATTCAGTGAATTGAGGCGCTCTCAAGAGAGATAAATCCTAAACCTTAATGTGGTAGTAATCAGCGTCAAAGAAGTGCACACGGACATATCCATCTTCACCGCCGCTTGAGAAACTACATTCCACGGAGTGTCACCAAATTAGTAACGAACTAATATCCTCCTGCTTTCAGATGACAGTGACAGCCTTTAGTCAAGACGCCCAGAGGGCTCTAAAGAACCCCTACAGCCATCATTAGACGATAGCCAGGCCAAAAAAATTTTACTTTCTGAGATGGAGGCAAACTCGTACAACTATTAAACTAGACAGAACATCTACTTGCATTCAATCTCTTTCTGACGCAGAAGATACTGCATAACATATGGGTGATCTTCACAAAGTTCTCAGACAAAGCAGAGTCTTACAGCATACCCGTAGTACAAATAAGACTCCGGTGTTAAAAATATTTCAAAGAAACTAGTCCATCGGACCTGAATACATATCCAGTGAATCAAGAAGCGCACCTTCTACCATCGGGATTGAAGGCAAGAGCATTAATAGGGCCGAAGTGACCCTTCACACCACCAATTTCGTCTTCAAAAATCTGCACACCACAACATAAGTTGGTGAACGTTGATTTCCTTCGCACTCTTGACAGTCAATCACTAAACACTTGCCAGATAGACATCCTCTGCGACTAAACGAGGGTGTAAGAAGCATCAACATAGCACTACTCATGGTGACATGCGCTTCTTTACACCACAGGGAAGGTCAGATGAAAGGAAAGCGGTTAGTATGAAGGTAATGACATGACCGAAGAGAGTAATATGACCTCGTAAGACAGGGAGGAGACTGACCTTGTGGAAAAACTTAGCCTCAAACTTTCCAGCTCGACTGCTTGTCATCGTCACTTGTGACGCTTCTTGACCACCACCAATGACGACCTGTATCAAAACCATAAATATATCCGATTGAGTATACTTTGAAGTCCCTCGTTATTCGATAGCCTCTATCAAAATGAACTTGTCCATCACTTTCAGGCAAGCAACGTTTTAGAATATATCTTCTTTGGGAACGCCTAAACTCCACGAATTCAAGTAAACGAGTCTGTCTAGTGCGTAGAGAGTAGTCAGACCATACATGGTCAAGAAGAGGTGAAATTGCAGCTGCATTCACGGGTCGCTCCGTAGTATAGGTCTTCAGCAAAGTCAAGGTTCGAATATCCCACAATTTTGACGACTTATCGTGAGAGCCAGTGATGAAATGTGAGCCATCTGCAGATTTAGCCATCGATGTAATAACTTTCGAGTGGCCGGTATCAGGGTCACTTTCCTTCAAACACTCGCCCGTCTGCAAGCGAGGCAAGAAAAATATTAAGTTGAAACAAGAGTGCGGAGATTTTGCAATAAAAGAAAGTGTTAAGGTCTCAATCTGCAAAATCTCAAGCGGCTGATAATATGCTTCCAGCACTAAAACGGTTCAAGATCTAAATTAACTAATACATAGATCCAAAGATCCAAGAGTTGAGACAGACCTCGGCATCCCAAATGCGAATGGTAGCATCTTCCCCAGCACTGATGATTGTCTTGTTGAGTGGCCCCCAAATGACTCTGTTAATCCTACCTTGTGGACCGGTGATAGTCAGAATATCCTCACTCGTTTCTGCGTTTTCATAGAATCCTCAGAAATCAGAAATTGACAAATGCATCAGCTGATTGAAATAAAAATTTATCATTAAGAGCCTGAAAACCTTCACCAGCATCACTGCAGGTTGATAACGACAAAAGAATTTTCAGAGTAGTCTCGTCAGCAACATCCAATGGACCCCTTCATAGTGAGCTCAGGCCGGCGGTTCAGGTTAGTACTAGCCCAAAGTCCTAACTGCAATCTCTAGTAATGCAGACACAAATAGCGTGGCGGTAATTAAACTTAGATGAAGTCTTTGAACCTAAGTCGAAACCCTAACAATGACGTACTGATACGAGCATCACAGATCATTTATGTGTGTCAAGAAAACTACTGACTTAAATGCAAATCTCGGGCTCTCGGAGTACCGTTCTCCAAGTCGCAGCTCGTGCTCGTACTTTATGAATCATAGGAGATGGTGAAAGCACTTACGCATGGACCGATCAGACTCAATCTGCTTGACATGAATAGCCGACTGCTGTTCCATAAAAGGATCAGTGGTGATCACGACCATCTTGTCTCCTTCAGAAAAGCTCACAGCTCTCGCAGGCGCATCAAAGTTGAAAGAATGCAGTTGAACACCCGTTTCGCAGTCCCACAGCTTCACAGACTGATCAGCTGAGCTCGTCACCAACCGTGTCGAATCCCCTGAAAATCAAAACCATTGCAAAACCGACTCAAAATCACTTTCTCTCCATGCGCCACCAACAAACAGGGTTTCACCAAATGCTCGAGAATTACCCTAAAGGCTACCAAGACTTACTGGAAACATCACAGCACCACACAGCTCCGTTGTGGCCACGATAGGTGCCCAAGCGCTCGCCATTACTCGCGTACCACACGGTAGGCGTGTGATCCTTGGCACAGGAGAAGAGCAAGTCGCCATCGCGGTTATACTTGAGAAAAGTGAGAGGCCGCTCGTGCCCCTTCAACAAAATTGGCCTCATCTTTCAACGACTCCTTAAACGCCGTCCTCTTCTTCCTTGCACAAACAAAATTACGCCAAACGCCAATGAAATTCGGTAGCTTGAAGCTCAGGGAGACGTCAAGCTCCGAAGATCGGAAGAGAAGGAGTTAGGGTTTCGTCGAGGACGTTATTCAGTATGCTTTTAGCCACGTTTGCCCTAAACATAACCCGAAGACCGTATTTTGTTCCTGTCGAGGAACGTCAGGGTACTGTATGGTATGAACTATGAAGGTAAGAGACTAAGGGAGTGTGCTCATGAAGCGACCCTTTAAGGGCTGGTCGGCCTTTTCGATGGTTCTTAGATGCACAAAATTATTTTTCCTTATTTTTCCCTTAAAGAAAAATTGATGTGGAATCTGATCCAAGTGGTTTCATATTTTCAGGAGCATTTTAGAATTACATATGAATTTCTAAAGAATTCTACCATAGGCACCTATTCTTGATCATTGGCCTTACGTAACACACACATAGAGTTTGAGAAAAGATCTGGCTTCACCAAAAACAAGCACTATGGCATGCAGAAAGTTATAGACAAGGTTCCTAAATGCAACCTTTACTAAATTTAACTCCTGAAAGGCCAAGGCCTATTTTTTGACAAAAATCACTCAGAATTGTCATTTCTATTGCATTCATCCAAGAAAAAAAAAAAAAAATTTAAATCTAACTATAGGATTTGGTACTTTACTTGTATGAGATCATGTGGTAAATATTTCATGAAGTTTGACCATACAAACTAGAAGATATTAGCATTCAAAGTTAGGGGGGAAACCTTTATTTTAATATAGGTAAACCATTAGATGAAATTCAAGTCCTTTAGAGGGCCATTTCAAGGTTATTCCCTTTGTAGTAAACAAGGGCGCAACTAATAGAATATTAAATAATAATAATAATAATAATAATAATAATAATAATAATAATAATAATTGAAATTTTAAATATTTTTTTTAAAGAAATGAAAAATGAATGAAAAATGAATGAAAAATGAATGAAAAATATTATTTGACATGGCCGAACTCAAGCCACATCAAACTGTTGATATAGCACAATTCTAAGAGTTCCCCACAATCCAGGTTTAGCTAGTCAATCTCATCTAATGATTTCAAAAATGGACCCATCTTGGTTCTTATTCCATCCACTGATCCACAAGCAAAGTATAAATGAATATTTGACAAATATGAAACAACTCTCACATCATTGACAAAACATTTAATACCTAACACATATCCATTTCACTACCCTCTGGAAAGACGTAGGGGTGCTCTTGGTTTCTATTCACTGGTAGAAAATTGGCATTTTGTAACCATTGAAACTATAACTGCTTATCCACAGTGACTAAACAATGACTATAGGCGTAGAAATGGCCGTAAAAACTAACTTCATTGGCCAGGAAGTCATTCATCAATCATTTAATCAACGGATGGGTCGTAGTAGTATGAAAATGTAAACAAAAAGGAGGCACTAAACGATTTTACATGAAAACTCTATCGACAACGCTACTGTGGCATGTACATAGTTATAGGGTAGTTGTAAAACTATAAATGTAAAAAAATAATGACTTTAAAATAATTGTATTTTCCAGAGATATTAAACACTGTATAAATTTTAAGCATTTCAAAATTTTTTATTTCCAAGTGAATGGTTGAGACTTGGATTTGTACCTTGTAGTGGTTGTGCACTCATTCTACTAATGACTATGATGATTCCTTTAGAGTCATTTGGCAATTGTAATGATGGATATGTATAACTTCAACGTCATTTTAGTTTAGTTATTTTGAAGTCATTCTTTGTAGATGTCGCGGCCCTAGTAACACCTTACAGCTCCAACTAGACTTCAAGAGCCCTTCATAGCTTTTAGGACTCACCACACTCCAATACTGGTATGACTTAGGCTCCACTAACTAACACTGCACATGCACCGCACTCACAGCGTTAGTTCCCATTACCAACTTACATTGCTAAGTCCTGATGCCTGGGACTTCTAGCACGTACCCCACTTGTGGCACTTGGCATGTTACTTGGTGATATGGGGCGGAACTTCCATCTTACTGTGCTAGGACTCATGGTGGCACTACTCACCACGGTCCTAACCACCCTTCGTTGTCACCCCACTTCATACTATGCCCGTTGTGCATTTGCTACACTCATACCAACACTAATCGAGACTCACAACTCAAGACACATGACCAAAGGCCTAGCAAGGAGTGGGACTCCAACCAACCAGTGCCCCGGGACACACACACAAGTGTTTCAAGGAGCCTCAAAGCCGATGGTGAAGTTACATCACCACCTATGAGTCACCGGGACTCACCAAGGCTCCAAAAGGGAGTGAGGAGGGAGACCAACCCCTCCTATAGTACTCTCTATAATCTTCAGTAGACCCCACCCCCCTTGTGGGTCAAAGGGACTTCCCAAACCCTCTTGGGTTTTGGAAGACCACTCGTTTCCAACCGAAATCCCCAAGTTCCTACTCTGTTTGGACTCCCGAACTTCCAAACGGCGTAACTTTGTCTTCAGGGCTTCAAAATCCCACATGAGAGCTCATTCTAGATATCTACGCGACGAGTAGATGCCGATGGACTGCTCACTTGTCCCATTTGGACAAGTTCTCAGAAAGTTATGGTCCTTCAAAGATTCGGGTCCACCGGGAGTGGCGTCACGCCTTCACCACGGCCCTTCTCTTGGCCATAACTTTTGGCTCATGGCTTAGAACCTCGTAATGTTTGGCATTCTAGGTTCGTTGTCTTTGTAGCTTTCCAATGATATGCTACATGCCATGTTTTGTTGAGTGATTCCTTAAGAACCCCTCACACCTAGGCTTTGAGTGTCCTGGCGCCATCGGGACACCCCCAACTTTTGAACAGCCATAACTTCTAGCCTACTCGTCCAAATCATGCGTTCTTTGGACGGTTAGAAGAGTATTCTCAAGAGCTTTCCAAAAATGTATGACATGCTACTATGCCCTTCATAACCAAGGCGTTATTGTGCCCTGTTTGCTCGGGAGTCTCTCATTTCTCCCTTCTTAGCCTATTGCAAGGCTTGGGAAGTCACCCCCAAGGTCCCCCTTGCTCACTAAGGCACTTCGGGCACCCCAAGGAGATAGGGGCGTGACAATAGATGAGTGAATTAGAAAAAAATAAAATTCTAGGACACTAGAGATAATGGCATCAATCTAATGGATGGATAGATAGACCAATGAAATAGATGGTTTAGATGGATGGATCAAATTGTTTTTTCCTTAAGCGGACCAAATGGACAAATGAAATTGCATCTTGGCAACAAATGGATGGCTCAAATTTTAGGTCTATTGCCATATTTTAGGATAACTGCCACATTTTAGGTCAGTTGCCTTTCTATGGCAATTGACATGTACTTTGATTAGTCATGATTTAGTCACATAATACACTATGACATGGTAGCCACAAATTGCATCTGCAGCTAGTGAAGATGGACGATGGAGATTTCGTCTCTTCCATTTATAGTTAGGGTTTGGGATAGCCATCATCTCTTTAGTCCACCTTGTTCTTGTTCTTGTTCTTGTTCTTCCTTCTTGTTCTTCTTTTTCCTTCTTGCTCATGCACATCTTCTCATGTTCTCCTCTTGTTTGGGTTCCAATATTCCTTCATGAAGGTTTAGTTTAGATTCTTTTGTTTGTTGTGTTGTTTCGTTGTTGTGATGGTGTTTCCTTTTGTTGTTGTTCATAGTTTGTAGGAAAGTTGTTTTGTAGTTTTGTTGCTTTGTTGTTTTGCTAATTTGTGGTTTTGTTGATGGTTGTTTTAGTTTGTAGTTGGCTGCAATTTTCAATGGACCAAGCAACAAAAAAAGATTATGGCATGGAAAAAGAAGAAATTCAAAGCATTATATAGTCCTAGTATAGTTGTACTATAGTCATATGACAATTGTAGAGTTGTTTATGCATGTATTTCCACCACACCTTCAACCTTAAAGATGTTTTTTCTATTCCAATACATGTGTACATTTCTAATATACATTGCCTCCTTTTTATATATTGAAGTAATTGATTTCCGAGTTATAATGAAGTCATTTTTGCCACTCAAATGTCATTTTTTGACTACTTACTAAGATGCTCCCTAACTAGGGAATGATTGATGTAGTCATTTTTCTATTTTCCTGCTATGATGACTAAAAAATTACTCTTGAATGATTGTATTTTTTCCTTCATCTACAATGTGCACAAAATAATATCTTCATGACTACAATTGCATTAAGAATAACTATAACATCACTACCATATATATGAGGGATGCAATCATAAGGCTATGAATAAGGCTAGACGAAGCCACTAAACTACTAAAAATTGACTTAAGAATGACTAATATTCAACTACACATGTATGATTGCAATTGCTACATTAGTCGATTACTACTCAGTCATTCAGACCTTGCAAGGAAACCCACGTGTGCAACTTTAGGGTCATGTGCTAACATGGTATGTCTCATTGTCCCCAAATTCGTCCAGGTCCTAAAACATGTAGGATTGTAGGTGGCCCTTCAATCATGACTCATCAATAAACATGGTTGATGAACTTATACATTAGCTGATGGATGAAAAATGATTGAAAAGTCCTAAAAGACCCGCCCACAATGACTTCAGACCAAAAATCCATTGTATAGTCATTTGATAGTCAACTGTGTCCCCTGTGACTAAAATACAATCATTCTTTGTAGTCATTTACAACCCTTTTTCTATTAGTGGTTGTAATCGAATCTCTATTCTTCTGAAAAAAGAAAGGCCTTCAGTGAAGGTTGGCTCATGTCTAAGAAGACTCTACATGCCCCCACCTCCTATTATAAAAATAATAGATGAATAATTTCTTCTCTATTCACTACAAAATATCCTAAGTCATTCATTCAACAATTTTAGTCCTCGACTTTGTTACAGGGTTAATATCCATTCAAACCTTGGCTAGGGACGGTATGAGGAAAAAGGTTGGAATTAGAGCACACTCCTATATTTGTCCTACTATGTTTTAATAGTGTACATTTCAAAATTTCAAATGTACTCTATTATAGAATAATATATAGTCACACATGGTACAAATGGTCAAGGTGAACTAGCCCCTCCCTTTCCCCCCGAAGTTAGTCCACGAGTGCATGTAAAAAACACAAACCCCTATTTTATGCTTCATTAATTTATCTTCTATTCCTCTCATAGCTAATTTGGATCCTCTAATTGCAAATAGGAATTCAAAATTTGCAAATTTTATCATGTGTGGCAAATAAAAAATTTCAGTGTTTTGTTTTAGGGACAAGCAAGGGGATTAGTTCACCCTAGCTGCATAAACAAGGTTGCTACTTTGTGAGAGTGTGAGCATGAGCTTGTAAGCTTGTGAGCATATAATTTTTTAGAGATTTCATCTAAAAATTTTGGTCAAAATTTATTATTTTTGGTAAATTTTAGTATATATTGCCATCCTGTGGAGGAGATCATTTAGTGTATCCATAACAAACCATGTGTGTTAAAGTGATTTTTTGACACCCTATGTACTTTTTAATAAATAATAATTTCAACCTATAACTTTGAACTTTGTTTAATAATGACCATAGGTTTCTATTGCCAAAAATTCCCAACTCAAAAAATATATGAAATGATTTCTAGAATAGGTTGAATAATGAACTAAAATGGCATGTTTTTTAACTCAAATATTTACAGAGAATACATTTTAGATGACCATTGCATCATTATTCAAGAAAAATGAACTTTCAATAGGATGTTATTTTTAGCAATTTTTTGTTCATTTTTTAGACAATTTTTTCTTATATAAAATAGGGGTGTGAAAGTTATTTTCAGCTCTACAATGTATCTTTTTACTTCAAAAATTTGTAACTAATTATAATTATCAAAGAAAAATACCAATAATTCACAAAATAAACTTTCAAGGTAGGAAAATCTACTCATATTTTTTTTCTTTTTCTTTTATTTAAATTTTAGAACATAATGTAGGGGGTCTAAAATCTTAATATACGTAGTTTCTAATGGACACACTAGTGATCTCCCTCGGATTGCCATAGACCTATTATCGTGATCCCTTGAACAACCTTGATGTACTACTTATTGGACTTTGTTAGATTTGAAGAAGAGAAATTGGTGATTAATTAGGATTTGTTTGAAATCAATTGAGGTTGCTTCATGGAGAATTTGGTTTTTATAGTCACTCCCCTCTTTTTGTTGAATACCTTTCGGTGCCAAAAGGATCCCCCTAGCCGTGGGAAAATTTTTTTTTTTTCTTAATTAAAATTTTTTTTTCTCATGGCTAAGGGGATCTTTTCAATGCTGAGACATACCTAGTAACAAGAGGGAAGTGGTTATATCTCAATGGAACAACCTCAATCAATTTCAAACAAATCCAAATTTATAACGAATTCTTTTTCTTCTTAAAATCTAAAAATGTTCAATAAGTAGCACATCAAGGTGGCGAGTGCTTGATCCTCCTCTTGGCACCAAGAGTTTCCAAGCATCAAGAGGGGAGTGATTAACCAAAGGACTGTTTGATCAAATATAGAAGAATTGGACCCCGGAAAATCTTGGAAGAGGACAATGATCAAATAATCAACAATTTGGTGTAACTAAGCTCATTCCTTCCAAAAATAATCCCTATCAGCCAAATATTTTCTTTTAAAATCTTAACAAGTTCAATTATTAGTACATCAAGAGAGATGTGTAGATATCCCCCATCAACTCTAAGAGGATCTACACTGCTATATGATAGTGATCAATAAAAATGAAATTCGGTGTGACTAAGTTCTTTTCTTTATGTAAAGAATTCCAATCAACAATGTCCTTCCATTGACCCTCAAAAGATCCATGATGCTACAAGACATTGATCATCCAAAATAAAATTCACTATGTTAATTGCCAAAGATCATTAGTTATAAAAATAGTTCTTATCAACAATTTTTTTTTCTAAAATCTAAACAAGAAAAAATTATTGGTACGCTCCCATCAGCCTCGAGAGGACCCATGCTGTTATAGGACAATGATCAACTAATATTCTATACAAACTTATTTCCATCTCCATTCATCTTTTACATTGATTGAGTTCATCATTTTCATAATGTGAAGCAATTAGGAATATGATCCTGAAAATCACCCAAAGGTTGTCACCAAAATAAAATTATTAATTAATAGTGCCCTTTATATGATGAAGTTTACTAATTAGGGTTCCAAAATTTTCAGAATATTTCCTTATAAATATTAGAGTTGAGTACGAGTCTTTTAGCATAGAAGATCAAGAACATAGCCATTATACAACAAAAATTTCTATGGATCTTCAAAATGATTTAGGAACATACAAGACTATCAAATTTTACAAGGAAAAGGGCAATGCATTTTATAATTTTTCAAATATATTTAGTTAATCTTTTTTGAATTTCCAAAGTTGAAAGTCTGGTTAATTTACAAATGCTACGACAATATGGTTTTTAATTTTCATAAACTTGGATAATATTTTTTGAATTTTCAAAATCAAGATCATAGGAAATTTACTCACACTACATTCTTCTATTGTAGACATTTTTGAAGTATGAAATGCTTCAACTTTTTTTTGGAAACAAGCGTGTTTAGGAAACACACTTCAAGGGGTTTCGTCAGGAGGAGAGGTTGATTTCATGCAAGGTACACAACCTGTCACCGCCAGGTATCAAACCCACAACCATGCCATTTGGTTTGGGTACCTCACCACCATCACCCAATAGTTTAGGGTCATCTCGGACCATAAATGCTTCAACTTTCATTGGTTGTTTAAAACAATAAGTTCATGTTTTGCTCTTAAAAATTTGTGGTGATTTTTAGTGGTTGTAGGTGGCTAATTAAAGTTCCAAATGTAGATGAAAAGAACAATGAGATTGTTTTTCATCTGATAGCCTAGTTGGAACTTTGTCAATATACTCTTCTTACATGGTTGCCAATGTGGAATTTATTGCCAAATGACATCAACTACTTATTCGCATTGTCATGCAACTAGATTGCTATTGTTCTAACTCATAAAAGTTGTATTGGACAACTTGTTTGCGATTCATTTACAACTCTAGGGGGGTGGTACAAATGACATGGTCTCCAACGATGAATTAAAATGGATTTTGCACAAAAAACAAAAATCCATGAAATTGTTACAAAATATGTAAATACCTCCCATGCCTAGCATGCACTACTATTATATTCCAAGTAGTATTGACTATCTACACAATCACTAAATGCTATGCGATGTATTTTTTGTATTGTGCTTTGCAAAACCCCTACAATTAATGTCAATCATTGGAAAACTTCACAAAATATACATGGACAAAAGTAGCCACAAGAAAAAGAGATTGAAAATCAATAAAACCAAAAACCACAAACCCTTTGCAACACCATGAAACTGGTGACAATATAAAACCTTGTTGGCACCTCCCAACACCTTTCCACCCAAAGTGACACCACAAACTTTGCTTCTAGGTGGGCTTCTAGGACACAATAGTGCCTTCTAAAGTTTAATTGGTAGCCAAGTGAGATTAAATTTGGATATGGAATGGGACTCAATGAAACTCAATGTTTTATTACTATGGCACATAGCTTCTAGTAGCTGATGTAGACATTTCTAAAATTGGTGTCATAGGGGTTAATGAGCAGAGGACAACACTTCATATAGGATTAAATTGGAAAATGACTATCATTTTAATAATAATTGTTGTTGTTTTCTAGTTGAATTTAGTTGTTTTTTTGCAACTACAAATTGACATAGTGGATTCTATAGAGCGTAGACTTGTCCACATTGACAAATATGATGAATCTTGAAAGGAGAATAGCTCACATTAAACTTTCTTATACTTTTGTAATCCTACACTTCATTCTAAAATTGCTTTGCAACTAAAACAATGTATAAGTTAGATTAGGAGCTAGTAACAATGGTTGCAATTGCAAGATAGTCTCAAAAACTAAATTTCTAGCCGTAGGATTGGCAATACAACGGACTACTATCAATATTGCTCGTTAGCGTGCACTAGTGAATCTCAATTGTTGATTTGAGGCGCATGTATATCTAAACTGTTCATTCAGTACTATACAATACTATATAGTACTATAGACTACTATGGAGTACTATAGAAGCCAATGGAAGTAGAAAATAGCAAAAAAGGGATCTATGGACCTTTTCATTTTTAGTAATTAAAAAAAAAAATTAAATTCCTAGAAGAAAAGCCATTTTCGTAGACAAGCCTACTTTCACATTGTACCAAAAATTTCTTTAAGGAAAATTTTCTCCTACCCGAAAAATGTGCGTGAACAATGCTCACTTTGGCCCCATGTAGACACCTCATACACAGTTTTTTTGCAAAAAACTCTTCATCTCTCATTGGAATGCGAGTACACCTCCAACTTCTTCAATTTGTGGCTTCCAATTCGCAATTTGGGGTACAACTTCGGACCAAAAAACTCCAAAATGGCCAAGGTAGACACCCAGTCGGGAGCCATTTAAAAATAGTAAAATAATTTTAAAAAAAGACAAAAAATTAGAGAATGTGTGAAACTTTTATGTATACCTTCACTCCAAATTTCAAGACAAACAGACTTACAATGCAAAAGTTATGACCCCAAAACCACGTGTCCAACGCCAAGGGGACAGAAAACAAGACAAGTGTTTCTTGCAATCACCTTGTAAGTCAATGCCTAAATTGGTTCCAACAAAATTGTTATTCGCTCCTATAATTTTGAATTATTGCTAACCATTATTCCTAAAAGTGCAAAGAGAAATTTATAAAGTATTTGTTTATGATATAATGCTCAAATTTTGAAAAATATAGACTATTTTAACTTTTTTTAGATCATCGTAATCTTAAAATCATTAAAACTTCATATTTAGGCTAATGAAAATAGAAGCACTAGTCAACTTTTAGCAAATATTTTATATAATCTAATTTGCAAGGAAAGGTGAAATCTTTGCTTCAAACAAATTATTGATCTATTCAACATTGACATTGATCTTGCACTCTTGAATGTTCAACTTGAATTTTGGCTTAAGTTGGCATCTTCCAAGCATATCAAACATTCTCTTCTAAAATTCAATTTTTTTAGCACTATATTAAGTTTTTCAATAATTTGTATTTGGGGAGTCTCTTCCTATTATCAATTGTTGTCTTCCATCATTTCTTTTGCAAATTGAAGATTGTCACAAGTAGATTGTATGCAAATACTATTTGCAATCAAGCAATTTTCTTAAATGCTACAAATATGAATTATAACTTCGACTTTCAACTCTTACATTTTTTATTTTCCATGCTAAATTTAGATTTGATTGATTTGAAATAAGAAATAAAATAAAATAAAATGGAGATTATTTGAACTCAATCTCTACTTTTGCTTCTACCAATGACTTGCAAGATTAAGGCATGTGGTGTGAAGGATTGCAATCCAAATAGAAAATTTGAAATTAGTTTAAGTTGGAAAAAAGTGGAGGGATCATTGCAATTGTTGTTGGAACTTAATGCTAACATTAGCATGCTTCTAATTGTTGTCCAAAGTGTGATCTACTTGTGGATTAGTCTTGAAATGCTAGTCTCATTACAATGGTCATTATCTAAGCAATTATTTAGTAATCAAATGAATATGGGCATTTCTTGTTGCAAAAATATGAACCTTAAAAGCCATTCATCAAATATTTTTGTTCCTCATAGCCTTCTAAATTTAAAACTACTTTGTCTAAAAACTATTGTTTTAAATCAAAATTGTTGATGGTCTAAATCATGGGGCTCCCAAGGCGGCTACAACTGTAGAAGCTTTGTAAGGTAATTGCACCTAAAATTGTCCAAAAAAACATTTGAGCATAGAATATAATGGTCTCAATTTTTGTTAGATCTTCTTAGTTAAAAAGGGATTGTTAATTGTCTTCTCAGGCATTAGAGGGAAGGACATTGTAGTTGCAACTTTTTTGGAAATGCTTTCCACATGAGTGAGAACTCGAGAAAGAGTTACAATGACCATTACACTTGTTGTACAAATGTCCATTTGGATTCATGGCATATTGCAAACTGCATATAAAAATTAAAGCACAAATCCCTTCAAACTTCTTTAATATCTACTACTATTTTTTGCCTTTCAGCACATTCATACATGATGAACTAAAGTCCATCCAATCATCTAATCTTGTAATTACTAGCACTAAGTGATTCACAAGTTTTCAACAATACAAATTTAGGGATTCTAAACAAGAATGGTGGCACAAAAAAGGAAATAGAATGCAAGTTATAGTAATGGAAGAAAACAAATACTATTTTGTAATAATAAGAAGCAAGAGTAACTGTGGCAAAGAAATCACATCATGCTACAAGGGAGAATACAAGCATATGTTAGGAAAATGAGAAGCAATGATAGCAAGGGGCAAGAACAAGAGTACAAGGTAGCAACAAGAGGCAATTGCAATGAAGAGACAACTAAGGGTTTCCCTAACTTTGAAGAGGAACCCTAAGATTTTGACCATCAATCTTTAGATCACCTATAGGTGCCACATTACAAGGTTTGCTATGAGTATTCAATAAATATTGCACAAGTGCTCCACAACTACAACATTATATTACACAAAGATGTTAATATGCTACTAGGTCAGTTGTTTTGAAGTGGAATTGTAGTTGTTCTATAGTTGTTGTTGTTATGTCTTTTTCAACATCACAAAGTTTAGAATTTGTGGTTTGTCAACAATTATCATGTGGTTATCGTTGTTTTGTAGGTTCACATGTTAATATACAATTTAGCGCATCATTATGATGCATTACTTTATAATTTATCACATTGTTATGATGCATTACTTGCAATTTTGTTGTTGAATTTTGTTTTGGGGGTACTATGTACAAATTGATACAATAGAGAATCCACGGAGTGTAGACTTGTCCACATCCACAACTATGATGAATTTTGAATAGCTTACATTAATTCTAAATTTAAACTTTGTTATGCCCTTTGTAATCCTACACTTCATTCTATGACTATTTTGCGACTAAAACAACGTTTAGCTTACAGGATTTGGTGCTAATAACAATGGTTGTAGTCGTAAGATAGTCATGTAGGACACTTAGTTGTTGTTTAACCAATTGATGTGGATAAATTTTCTTCTAGTACGTGAATAGGCTACAATTGTAAATGAAATTATGCATCCAAGGTTAAAGTAGAAGGTTCATAAAGTACTTGGGCTCTAAATATGTCCTTTATTGTAGAGGAACATTTTGCTCTCTCATTGCACTAGCAATTGATGTACAAAAAGTGTACAATTCACAAGGTGGAGGCTTCTAGTGATTGCTATGTTTCAACTTCAAAAATCCATAACTAATTCTACAAAGCTCCAAAACATACAAAACTATTTGGGTTAGATGCCAATTCCATTTTCCTTTCTAGGAAAATTTATTGAAAAATATTTCAAGAAGTCTAACTTCTCCAAAGAAATTCTTAGCTCTTAACCCTTAAAACGATGCTACAACCATTTTTTAGCCAATGAATGACAAAGAATCATTCTATATGAGACAAAAGTGCAATCATTCATTCTTGGAAATTTGTGCAAAAAGGGGAGATCTTACAAAATGCTTTGACCTCCAATAAGAATTTTTTTTCATTTTTAAATAGATGATGTCTTAGAATATTAAAAGGAATGATTTCTACAACGGTGCTAGTATGTGAGCTCAAGAATGTGAGCTTGTGAGCATTGAGCTTACAATATAGGTACCTTTAATATAGATACCATACACTATAGAAAGTGTATCTATCATAAACACCTATAATATGGATATTTGTAACATATATACCCTATAATCATAGATGGTTTCTATAATATATACACTTATTACATAAGTGTGGAGTATTCTAGGCTCATGGGCTCACACTCCTATGCTCACATAATAGCAACCCTCAATCCCTCATACATTCAATAATACTTATACATGGAATGTGTAATTATAAAGTGTATCATTGGAGAGGGTTGTGTATGCAGAATTGTTTTAGTGGGTAGAAATTAGCACTGTTGCATGCAAGTTACGCACAAGCTGAACTGCACTTAATATCAATTTGCCTTCCGTAAGTTAGTCCTCATCCCAGCTTTGATACGATGGCACAGCCAACATTGCGTCTTGCTCAGCTTGTTCTGATATGTATGCCATTCATCACCTGATCTTCCTCAGTCTGTTGCAGCAATCTCTCCTGGTAGGTGAGCATCATTCTTATTTGCTTGGTAGATCGTTTACTTCAACTGACTACGTAATTATTTACAACTAGCATTCCACAGTATATCTGAAAGTTTCGTAGACTGATGGATCCAAACTTGGGAAACAATCAGCTCAATTGGTGGTACTTGAAATTCTTCTGTCAATGTATATCAACCTGGTTTGAACTTCTGGGTGTTGAGATTTTGGGGGATTTTACAGGAAGGCTGAGACTGGCAGCCATATCCAGCAATGCAGTACGTGTACCGAACGCAGAGGCAGTGAAGCTCATGCGAGAACCGTGGGATCCTTTCCTGTCACGCTTTTCTTTCGGTGTCACCAAGCGCGTCTTGTACGTGGAGGCAGACGAAAGATAGGAAATTTCGCTAAAATGGCGCCCTTCCAGACCGCGCGGTCTCAACCATAAAAGTGCCAAAGTTGCGGAATGCGGAATGGCACCATTTTAATGAAATTCCCCATCTAGTTCTTCCAGTTGGTGCTGTCGTCAAGCTCACTTCTGACAGTAAGGCGCCACAGATTGGCGCTGTATCAACATCCACCACAGCCTGAAGGGATAAAATATATTCCGGATATGGTCATGAAAAATGTTTCCACATTTGTGTTCTTGTATCCATAAGTAAAAGGGAAATCACGTTCTGCATTGCTCACAAAACCCGTTCTAGTTGTACAAACTGGTTATAGTAACATGATGATTAAGTACCCTGCGTGCATATCCAGCGATACTCGTTATCCGACTTTCGAAGGTACTCGTTCATTCTGTAGAAAAGAGTATGTGCAGGGGCCTGCCTTGTATATAATCACAGACAACCTGGAAGTGCATCATTCTCTCTGCAACTCAGACCATTCGCATCCTGAAGAACCTCCAGGTGAAGAAGCCGAGCTACGTCGTGCAAGTCCAGCTAGCGATATGTTGCTTTAATTGAGGTACAATTCTAAAGCTTTGAAGGATATAAATGTACTACGAGTAGCAGTGCGACAAGAATGTGATGTATAGCAACTATTTTAATTTATAATTATTCGATAATTATGCATAAAATAACCCCGGGAAAATAACTGTTTTGCTCATGAGGAAGTGGTTCATGTGATGTGAAGGTGGCGCAGATGTTAAGAGCTTCCTTGGTCTCCGAATCAGTACTAAATGAAGTGTTCAAGTGGACCTCATAGCAGGACCTCAAGCTCTTCAGCATCATTAGACTTGAAAACAGCAAGAGACCAGTTTTGATTCAGTAGTTTCAAAGCAAGTGACTGCTTAGAAGAATGTAAGGTAATTTCCAGGACTAGCTTAAATTGGTATCATACTCGAAACTCATATGAAATATTATAAACTCTTTCAGTCATACACATCGGAATGCACATGAACATGATTCAAAGCAAACTAGCAAGAGCATCAAAAGCGTGGAACAAATGACCCCCTCTCTCCACAGTAAGTTGTCCATGCAAAACAGTGATAAAAATGCTTTCAAAGGTGCCATCTAATCGCTTGGTGCAGGCTTGCAAACTTTAAGCAGTACAATTATCCACTTTTCACAAAGCCATAATTCAAGACATCTTAGCAAGAAAAAAATCCTTTGAACCAATCATGGTTGTATGGCAACCAGTTGACAGATCATCATATTGACGAAAACGACAAAACCTCATGAAGCTGGCACTTTTCTAGATACCCATCCGGGACCAGGCATAGGTCTACACAAACCCTAATTTCCGAAGCTCCGTACATTCGAATTACACAATTTTAACGCTAAAAAACACGCCAATTCAACGAAATTAAACACGCCATAAACAGAGCCTTCGGCATAGGCAGCACAACCTACCTGGACCTCAACACATGGAGAATCCAATCGAGCTCTCACTGCCGAAAAGGGATTTTTTGAACAAATCTCTTGAATGTTTGGTAAATTCAAGTTCACCAAGCTCAGCAAGTTCACCTTCCTGGTGCCGTCCCCACCACCGAGCAGGGCTAGAAAAGAACTGTAATGAACACTCAACTTCAACCGGAGCTGCAGTCACACATCATCTCAAACTCGTGTGCAACAATTTGGGCATGTTAGGACATCGAGGAATCAGAAAAGGCTAGTCATGTCACAACAGTATTCATAGTACCAGATCACCAGGATACTACTGGCCACTAGGCCGAATTTTCTATTCTAAACTCGGAGCGCAGTCAGCAAATTAAGCTGGATCCCCCAAATTTAATGCAATGGGGCGGATGACCAGTGTCGGCGCTCTGTCTATCTCGCCTCTCCCGCCAGAAAGTTAGCCCCGTATCTGTGACTACATGCCCGAACAAGTCAGCACCGTAACCCACCGTTCTCCTCTTTTATCAATAGTCTAACTTTAGCTCAAGGGACACCTGTTGATTGTCTAAAATCACGTCTGAAGGATAGTCTTCGCAGAGAAGGAAGAAGAACTCTGAGTGGGTTTGATCATCTGGGAAAGGCTTGAATCTCGTTATAACTTACCGGACTTAGATTGGTTCTGAGAATGTGCGTAATGTTTGGGTCTCGGCGTTTCCCGATTGGTGAGGTTGAATTTGAGTAAGTCTAATTTCTGTGACTACATTTGATGTATCCTGCAATCTCTGAAGTCGATACTTGAATACCATTAAATTTGGGCTTGAAGATCGTAATCGACTCTGACGTTGCAATGAGGATCGATCTAGTGGAGATCCAGAGTTCTAAAAGCTTTGAGTTGTGAGAAGTGAATTCCAGTGTTGCATTAGCTATCATTCTTTCTCTATTGCTTGTAAAGAGAATCTGATCGAGAATCTGT
The DNA here is from genome assembly GCA_963920665.1 of Straminergon stramineum. Taxonomy (NCBI): domain Eukaryota; kingdom Viridiplantae; phylum Streptophyta; class Bryopsida; order Hypnales; family Calliergonaceae; genus Straminergon; species Straminergon stramineum. Next base: position 5,098,955 of record OY987267.1, on the reverse strand, counting down.
GTTGAGGTTTAGTCGCTGCAAGAATGTTTATTCCTGCTTAAATTTTGAGGGTAGAGCTAGTTTCTTGGCTGTGTTTTATATCTCTTCAAAATCAGCACTTTCTGTTCTTCTGTGGAGAGGAATAATAAGATCTGCTTGTATCCTTCCTTGTGCAGCAAGACTTAGAGCGCTTCACAAGAACCGTGCACCTTGCGAACTTTTCTACTAGTAGTATCCACGGATCGAAGTAGGGTGAAATGCTAGGCTGATGCTGAAGACAGCATAGAAAATGGGTCGATTACAAGCGCCATGTACTCGTCAGGAATTGCAAGCGGACACCCAGTCTCGCAGATTGAGATATGGGTCCCAAACATTGTCCTGCACGCGTTGAATCAATAGAGGTACACTCAAATCGCGAAACTGATTATTACGACCTTGTTTAAAATGACATTCTAAAATATCTTAGCTCACTTGCCCCAAATTCAAACTATGTCATAGTGGAAGGATTGCGACTCCCGGTGGTACAATTCCAATAGTTTGTACATCAAGCCTTGAATCTTGTCAAATCTAAATGCTGTGCGTACTAGAGTTATTTTGTAATTGCATCAAAGTTGAGTGCCGATCATGTGCCAGCCAAGAAGAAAATAATGGCCAATCTAATATTGTTGACCTAAATTGAATCTGTGGACCTATTGTGATCTTCTCTTGTAACCCTGTTGTTTGAAAGCTCTATGTATCGAAGGATCCCTCTACCGGTTGAATACGAATCTTCTCATGAAGCTAAACTATTACTTCCTTGGTATGGCAGTAGTAAGCAATGGAGTCAGACACCAACCAGAACATCGTGACCGAGGTGATCTGCGAACTCAACAAGGTGATCCAAGAGTCACGAAAGGCGCCCGTTGCGAAAGACAGCTTCCTCCGTTTCAGTTCCTACCTGGAGCAGCTTCGTCCCATTCTGGACCAATTGAACTGCGGCAAGGTGCTCCAGTTGCCGCTCCGCGTGCAAACGGGGCTGAGTGGCATCAAAATCGAGTTGCTCAAGTTCCAAGGCCCTCTCCAGACGTGCAAGAGCAAGAGCGGGTTGTATTTGCTTACGCACTGCCAGGAAGTCGTGAACGAAATCCAAAACTCCAGCCATGGGGTCGGGAATTGCCTGGGGCGCTTTTCGGTGTCGAAAAATGCTTTGCAAATGCGGGAGGCGCAGTTGATGCATGTCGGCAAGAAGGTGGAAGACCTCGCCCAGGAGATGCAACAAGCCCAGTTCACGGTAGTCGTCGCGTACTCCCCTCCCTTCGTTGCCAGAATCTAGGTTGTAATCTAGGTCTTTCAGAAATCTCTAGGTTTCATGGTTGCCGTACTTTTCATACATTTCATGCTGTGTTATTAATTATTTTTCATAAGAGTGTTGCTAATCCAGTGGAGTACACCCTACCCTTTCGACTAAATGAATCCCCTCAAACTCGAATCTCTAATGGATTCAAATATTGAAGGTGTGTAATAGGAGTTACAACAGTTGGAAGTTGATATGGGTTCATCCAACTTTCAAAGTTGTTTAGAAAATAGGGGACTTTTCAAACACAGCCTCATTATGAGAAATGAAAAATGATGCACCAAGTCAGAGAGGAGGAACGTTATTTCTATAACATGATTGTACTTTCACGATATCGAACATACCTCAATAGTTGAATCTTAATCAAAGGTCTCGAAAGAAGGGCACTGTAAATGCTAAAAAACAAGATGATTATGAGGTGCAATTAATGCTTTAATTCTAATTCGTGGTTAATATCTCCACGAAAATGAATTCATCGAATTATGAAATTGATTCCAATAACTTGATTACAACACAGCTTTGCAACTGCAAATGTACATTCAATTACTGAGCCCAAAGCTCGTAAATGCTTCCCCCAAATAGGAAGATTCAAGTGTTCGTCCTGGTTTTCATAAGCAAATTGTGGTCTGCTCTCAATCAGGTTTCCTCTAACGAGGAACGCATACGCCTGGCTCTCTCTCGAGAAGCGCAGTCCAAGTCGACATCCGACTCCGAAAGTGCAGCGATCCTGGTCGACATTGGTCTTGAGTTGGGGCTTGATCTGGACCGAAACCGAGGGGCTCTGTTCGAGCAGCTGCAGTTGTTTCGACGGGAGCTGGTGGATTGCCGGGACCACGCTCAAATTCGGTTGCTGGAAACCATTGAAGGCATGTTCCAGTCGTGGACTCAGGAGCCTGCTGGCGTCCCGCACTGGCACACCATCGCTGCGGAGTCGGCGGACGATGACCCGCTTACGCCGTTCGACAAGTTCCTGTGTCCCTTGACGAAACAAGTGAGTGTTTGAATTTTAGGGCTCGGGGTTTGCTCGGGGTTTTGCATAGTGCGGAGGCTTTGATTAGGGCTACCGTAACATTATATTTCAAAACAGCTGAGACGAAAGTGAAGTAATGACTCAGGAAGCTTGTTATCACGTAATGCAGAGGATGTCTTATGCATCAATTTAAGCATTTCAACCAATATGGATAGTCTTTGATTAGGGTTACCGGAAGAGGATGTTTCATAAGAGTTGAGATGAATGTGAAGGAATGACTCCAAAAGCTTGATGTATCACATAAGGTAGAGGATGGGGTTGCTTCAATTTTAAGCATTTTAAACAATATGTAGGAGTGTGCTTTCGTTGGAAGATAAGTCAAAAGAGCTCACTGGATGGAGCAATTTGGTACGTCAAGAGCCAGACTGACTTGAGAGATTTAATTGTTTTCTCGCTCAGCTTATTGAATGATTTTGTATGCAATCCTTCGAACACTGTGAGGGTTTTAGATCACTGTTGAAGGGACAGTTGCCAACCCTGATTTTTACTCGAGTACGGGTGTCCATAGACATTTAGTCACGTCATGCCGACAACCAACTTGCTAATCGAAGGCCAACCAAGTATTAGAAGAGATGGATTGATGTCGGTAATGGGATGAGTTTCGTGAGGGTTTTAGAATCCTCTACCTTATTATCATAGGGCAAAATCTCAGAGTATGGTTACTGGAAATTATTTGTTGTAAAATTATTTATACTTCAAATGAAAGAGCTGAAATAATTGTGAAGCGATGGCTCAAAAGACCTTAATATACATATGATTGTGTAGATGATGAAGGATCCGGTGTTCATGCAATCTGGGCGAACATACGAGCGCAGTGCTATAGAGAACTGGCTTAGCTCCTGTCAAGAGGAAGGACGGCAAGCCACATGCCCCGTCTCTGGACAGATACTAACATCCACGAAGCTGCAACCAAGCTTGGTGCTTCGTCAAACCATTCAGGAATGGAAGCAACGCAACGTTGGGATCCGAATTCGTTTGGCCTCCACCCGCTTGGGTCCAACCACATCGGTAAGTTTAGGTTCTAAACTCTTCTCACTAGATGATCAGTCTCATGTTGAAGGAGGTGAATGATACCTCAAGTAGAGAATGTTATATGCATCTAGATTTAAGCATTTTAACCAGTCAATGTAAGAGTATGCTTTCATTGGGATATCCCTTAATGGAGGCCACTGGAGGGATCACTTTGTGTAGCACTAGAGCCCAAACTCTCTTGAGATCAAATTGCTCTCTCTTTCAAATCTTGTGGATGATTTCGTATGCAATCGTTGAAATACTGGGAGATCATGTAGATATGTAGATCACTATCGAATAGATAGTAGACAACCCGTGATTTCCAATCAAAGATCAGTGGTCATTGACCAATTTAGTGTCAAAGGTTGCTATTTGAAGGTCAACCTAGTGTTGGTTGGAAGAGATGAGTTGGTGTTTGTAACAGGGGTCAGTCAATTGGAGATGGGATCAAGTATCCTCTACCATAATGCAAATGGAAAAACTGATGTGAGAACATCATTTGGAACAGATGAAAGAGACCGAACATGCACTGGAGGACATAGTTTTCATGGCGGATGACAGCGCTGAAAACCGTCGTAAGCTCCTGGAAGCAGGATTCATTCCTCTCGTGCTGGCAGTATGGAAGCGGAATGGAAGGTCACGAGCTCATCACCTGCGAACTGGAAGCATAGCCGCTCTCCGCAGCATGGCCATCGGCTCTCAAGAAAACAAGGTACAAATTTTTTCCTAATTCCTTGATCAAAAACCTTCACAATTCATGCTTCGATGACCCTAAATCAATACACACCGGATTCACGCCAGTCTTGGTTTCAGCATGTGATGGTGGAGATGGGAACTGTAAAGCTTGCTGTGCAAAGCCTCGGCAGCAACGTAGAGCAAGAACAGGAGCGCGCAGTCGCTCTCCTTCACGAGTTTTCCTTGAGCCCCGCTTTCTGCACCAGCATCGACTCGGACACCATCGTTGCGCTGGTATCCGCGGCGTCAACTCCGAATTCCGAAGTCTGTAAGCTCGCGGAGCAAACCCTCGGTAACCTGGAACGAGTGGACGCGAACGCTTTGCAAATGGCGAAGGCAGGGCGCATGCAACCCGTGCTCACGCGATTATGCCATGGTCCTGAGGCGACACAAGTGGAGCTGGCGCAGCACTTGGCCGAAATGATCCTCACAAACACGAGCAAAGAAGCGGTGGTGGAAACGGGAGGCAAAACGCTGGTGCGGATGCTGTCGATCAGTCCGAATGCAAGAGAAGCGGCGTTGGGTGCGCTGTTCAACTTGTCGACATTGGATGGCACTGCTGATGCGCTTGTGAAAGCTGGTGCTATTGCGCAAGTTGTGTTTACAATATTCTCACTACCTGCACCGATTAAATCGAAGGAGATTGCGATTTGTACGCTGGCGAATCTGGTCTTGGTGCCGGGGAGCTGGGAATATTCCGTCGTGGACAAAGATGGACACTTCTTGCATTCGGAGAAAGTGCTGCACAAGTTCTTTGGGATTCTACAGAGTGGGAGTGCACTCTGGAAGGAGAAGATTCTGCAGGTTTTGTACAGCATGGCGTGCTCGAACCAAGTGGCAGGTTTGCAACACTGAGAATGACCCTCCCACTCAAATTTCGTATGTGATGAGCACTTAAAAGAGAATCAATCGTGTTCTGTGAATGTTTGTCTTAAGTGCACTTATTGGATTTTCAGGAATCAAGCTTCATGATTTTGCAATTTGGTGTGACACCGTCTTTGGAGATTACTTTAAGTATGTTTAGAATCGAAACATCTGCACATGGGATACATTCATACTTGTAGAGTACATACTTTAAAGATTTACTTGACAAAATACACGGTCGAGAGTCCCAAATTGCATATACTGTCGGAGTTTAGTGAATTTGGTGTTTGCTGACAATTTTGGTGGTGTTCCAGGGATTGTAGCAGCCAATATAAGTAGCTATGGCAGCTCGACCACACTCATGACGTTCGTCACGCATGCCGACACCAACACTCGACTGATTGCCATGCGATTGCTCAGCTTGCTCAGTGTTCATATTGGAGATGACATTGCTGCCGCCATCCGCTCTGCACTCCACTTGAAATACCTCAAGGACATGCTTCAACTGCATAGGAAGGCCATGTTGGAAGAGCACATTGCGGCTGCCACTATTCTCGCTAATACTCCGCTCACCGAGTTTGAGGTACGCTTGTGCTGATCAATCTCGTAACTTCAATGGTGCCCATTACTGTAAAGGTTACAACCAAGCGTTGGATATGGAGAGTGTTGTTGTCCCAAGAGTCATGGCCTTCCTTAGTGTTATAGTGTTCTTCGTAAGCCTTGATCCAATCGTTGAGGTGATGAACTAGGTAACTTGGAAGTGAACCCGCATTTTGGAAATAACATCCCTTGTCCTCACTTACTTGCTCGGCATGTTATTTCTCATAACAAGGTTCTATTTCATGTTATCTAATCTCACTGGAGTCCATGTTGTAGTGGTGGCCCCTAAGCATTGGATCTGATGAACATGGTCATATCTCATGACCTTGTCCTTCAGCATAACCTCAATGAAAGGATCTTGATCACTCTTATACTTTCCTTATATCTGAAATAACCTCAATGTGTAGATCTTGTCCAACCCTAAGGGCATCGGAACATCACAGCAGCCTTTGCTGATCGATGCTTTGAATATTGGTGAACATGCCAGTGACCAGACCTTCCCTTGCACCCATGCCTGCAGGTAATCCGAGTGCTTGAAGTTGAGATGCTGCATTGGACCGTCACCACTCTCCAAGACCACAGAACAGGACAACGAGATCGCCTCTCCGGTCGCACCGAATTCGTATCAATCCAGGAAGCCCTCCTAGGCATCCTCCTCCACTTCGCCCGCAACTCCAACCTCACCATCCTCAACACTCTCCGGGCGTCTCACGTCTTCACCATCTTCCAGGAGACTCTCACCGCGGACTGGACCCCCCTCACCAAGGAGCGCTCCGCCCTCGGCCTCCAGTACCTCTCCCAACGTTCCCACCTCTTCCACTCTCCCTACCTCCCTCACAGGACCTTCTTCGGCGGTCTGTGCGTGTTCCCGTCGTCCAAATCCTCCAAAGGAACGATTGAGTGCGCCGTGCACGGGGGGATTTGCAGCCCGAATGGGACGTTCTGCTTGGTGGCTGCAGGTGCTGTGGCGCCCTTGATCAGGCTGGTGAAGAAGGAAGACGATGACCGGGTTCGGGAAGCGGCGGTGGGGGCGCTGTCTACGCTTCTGGTGGACAATGTGGATGGGAAGCGAGGCGTGGAGGAGATCGTGAGGGGAGAGGGAGTGCAACCGATGTTCGAGCTGTTGAATAGCATTCGAAAAGGGCAGCTGCAGGAGAAAGCGGTGTGGGTGATTGAGCGCATTCTGCGAGTCGAGGAGTGTACGGAACGGTTAGCAGCTGATCAGGGGTTACGCAAAGGGCTGGTGGAAGCTGTTAGTTACGGAGCCCCGAACACGCGCGTCCTCGCACAGAAAGCCCTCGCAGTGCTCTCTTCGCATTGCAACTAGTGTTTGGAATAATGTGCACATCCAAGCGGAAAAAAACTTGACTCCACACAGCTTAGTCGTCAAAACTCACACTGACATCGCCATAGCTTCTTCCTCGCCCCCAATGCAACGAGAGTTCTGAACAATGTGCACATCCCGGCGGAAAAAAATTCGAATCCACGGAGCTTAGCCGTCGAAATTCACACTGACATCGCCGTTGGCATCGGCATTTGGGATCGCCTTCGCGATTGCTACTCCGTTTTCGTTGATCACCGCGAGCTGGTTGGTATCATCCGCAAGCATCATCTTCTGAACTGGTGCCTTGCAATCGCTGTCAACGGGAAACAACGGTCATTGACTTGAGTGGCATCGTAGTGTCTTTGGCCCATTATTTTTGAACATGTGCCTTGGAGTCTCCGTCAACATGAAACGAACCTGAAAGGACCGTCATTGACTTGACTGGTATCGTAGTGTCTTCCTTTGTCCATTAAGCTTCTTTTTGAACATGTGCCTCGCATCTCCGTGAAGGTGAAGGGATTGATGCACGGATTGTGTGATTGTGGACAAGTGAAATTGAGTGTATAGTGTCATCCATAGCAAAAGAAAATTTAGTGAAGAAGATTGAATTGCAGGATTGTAGAGTAAGTGTTAGATTAAGAATCTACCCATGGGTCATTCAAGATCTTCTTGATTAGCATTGGGCACCACAAAGTGTTCTATTGTGTTCATATTTTAGAGGAATCTTTATTGGTTGTAAAGATACTTTATTGTGTACATAATGATATTTTTGTTTTGTGGAAGTTTTTCTTCATCTTCTTTGATCCATTTGATTTGTTTGCCTTTTTTCACTATTCTCTACATCTTTCTAATTGCTCTACATGAGTTTATTTTTTTCACTTCCAAAATTAGAACATTCTATATTGATGACTGTGAATCCCCAAATCATTATAGATCCTCTAAGAACATGGGATGACATGAAAGGAATTATTCTTTCTAGGTGATTGCAAGAAACACTTGTCCTATTTTTTGTCCCCTTGCCCTTGGACATGTGGTTTTTTGGTCATAACTTTTGCATCGTAAGTCTGTTTGTCTTGAAATTTGAATTGAAGGTACACATAGGAGTTTCACACATTCTGCATTTTTTGGGGGGTTTTAAAAATTAATTTACTATTTTTAAAGTGCCTCTGATTGGATGTCTACCTTGGCCATTTGGGGGGGTTTTGAGCCAAAGTTGTATCCAAAAATGTGAATTGGAAGCCACAAATTGGAGAAGTTGGAGTTATACTTGTGTTCGAATGAGAGACGAATAGTTTTTTGCAAAAAAACTTTGCATGAGGTGTCTACATGAGGCCAAAGTGACCATTGTTCGTGCACATTTTTTGGGTAGGAAAAAAAAATTTTGAAGAAATTTTCGGTGCAATGTGAGAGCAGGCTTGTCTACAAAAATGTCTTTTTTTATAGGAATTTTTTGAATTTTTTTTGAATTACTAAAAATGAAAAGGTCCATAGACCCCTTTTCTACTATTTTCTGCTGCTAGTACTACATAGTAGTCTATAGTACTGAATCAATGGTTAAGATCTGCAAGCGCCCACAATTGACGGTTGAGATTCGTAGGCGCAGTTTGACGCGCGAAATTGATAGTAGTCCGTAGGACTACCAATCCTATAGCCAAAAATCAAGTTTTTGAGCCAAAAACGTGAAGTGTTTCTTGCAATCACCTTTCTTTGAGTTAAAAAACTCTAGTCATCTCACTTCATCCTTCCCTTGCATGTGAGTTATCTTGATTTGAAAGGGAACTCTAATCACCTCACTTCATCCTCTCCTAGATATCTATGAGTTATCTTGACAATGAAAGAGAATCCTAGTCACCTCACTTCATTCTCCCCTCGATACCTGAGTTATCTTGACATTGAGAGGGACTTTGGTAAAGAATGTTATGATGATGATCTTCTAATGTGACAATACACGAAAGTGATTCATGTAGAATGTTGACCATTGCTTTTAAATGGATAATAAATGAGTAAATATTCAAAATGTCGAGATGTGTAGAATACTAACAAGGTAGTCAATTGGGACAATTTGGGTAAAATCTACTATTGGAGGTGATAGTTTTGTTGAAAGATTTTTTTGCAAAGTTTCCTTTGAATTATTATCTTACTTGAATAATGTTTTGATTCTATGGATGTCTTTTCTTGATATGCATAAGATAGGTATTGAATTCTCCTCAGTTGCACTTATATTGTCTCTTATAATCTTCAATTTAAAAAAATTTATAACTAATTTATGATGGCTCCAAAATTTATGCAACTACTTGCATTTTTCTTCCTAAACATTTGCCAATTGCAAAAGTTCTTCATCATAGTCTCCTCTAGAATGCCTATTATATTGCATTGTTTATGAGGGCAAATTTAGATGTAGTCCCTTTAATTGGTTCATTAATCTTATAAGAGAGATGAATAGTTATAAAACTTGTACCTTGGTTGTTGTGCAACAAGAGGACTAAGGGCTTTAATCTTAAGACTACCCAACTTTCTATTTAGATAGTTCTACTAACTAGTTATCCTACATTTGCTAATTGAACTTTCAAACACTAAAATTACTTTATAAGCCTCACCTAAGATTCTACCTTGTTTTTGTTCTTTTGCCTTATGGAAATGACATTAATTAGAATGAATCTAAAGCATTGAATTGGTTGTTAGTTCAATCACATTCTATGTTTTGATTTGCCTTGCTAATTCCTAAAGGACCAAGTGGTTGTTGAATGACTAATTGAAAATTAGGGTAGGTTTTTATGAAGTCAATTTGGAATGAATCTTTCTGAAATTTTAACACAAGATGTGCATATGAACCCCCTCGGTAGGAATATAATTTTTTACAATTGGGTGCCTGAATCAAAAGTTATAATCCCTAAATTTTTGAAGCAAAGCAAGCAACTCCAAATAGAATGTGCAAAATTCTTCATCTATCTTTGAAATTTGGCAAGTATGTAACTATTACAAAGTACGATATAGGATACAGTTGTTAAAGAAAAGCCATTTGTAGTGCAAAAATATCATTCTACGAGGAATTATTGAATTACTTTTCAAGGCAATGAAAAAAAAGTTTTTAAGAATTCAACTATACAAATTTGTCTAAAAATACTATCGGAATGTGAAAAAATTTGACCATATAGATTAAAAGATTGTAACATTTGAAGTTAGAGAAAATATTGGGGGGGGGGATCTTGAACAATATAGCCAACAAATTGTAATTCCTCCTAAAGTGAGATTTTTACACTATACTATATGTGGTTATCTTTTTTGACATTAGCATCTTGTATTATGTAAGTTACATATCTGCCAAGTTTCAAAATTATAGGAGTTTTTCACATGTTGCTCAAAACTACCCAAGTTGCCTCAAAAGTTTAGGGCACCATAACTTTTGATGTGGATAGCCAATCAAAAAAATGATATTCCCACTAAGGGGATACATGTGTCAAAATTTGAAGGATATCCATTTGAAAAATGACTTCATGAATACGCACCTACCCAATTTCACATAGGTACATTCAATGATCATTTAGTGATTTAGGGGTTGAATGATTCAAATGAAATATAAAGAATATCTAGATTTTAATCTAAAATCACCTTTTGGTTAGTATATCCCAAAAGCAAAATTCTAACATTGACAATACTTAAGAAGTTTGAATGCATAGGAGGATTGCCAAGATAGATTTACAAAACCTTTGTTTTCTACTATACTAAATGATTTTAAATAATATATTGTGCATGGTCAAAATATAAGATACAAATAAACACTACAAAAAATGAGTGTTTTACAACTACTAAATATGACTATAATGAGTTATAAAATCTCAAAATATGACTCACCCAGAAATCACTATAGATGATGTGTGGTATGACTGGATCTCGTCATTATCAACTAGTCACTTTGGACATGATTCATATTTGCAATCATATGTATTGGGGTATAATTAGTAATATTTTGCCAAGGTAAGATATATGTTGAGTATCCTTGGAGGCTTGATTTTTTCATGACCTACCCAAGCAAAAGAAGAAAAAGTCTACGTAGCATGTGACTCCATGTAGTCATGTTTTTAATTGTCGAGGAATATGACTACGGTAAGTCATATTTTAGCTAACATGGTGTATGATTTTGTGTAGTCATATTTTTTGTTGATGTGAAAAATGACTCTCATGGGTCATCTTTTTTATTGATGTGAAAAATGATTCTTGGAAATCACATTCTCTGCTCATGTAGAAAATGACTCTCATGAATCATATTTTTTGTTGATGTGGAATATGTTCCTCTGGATTCATATTCTCTATTGATGCAAATAGTGACTTGAGTGAATCATATTTTCTACTACTGTGAAATATGACCTTTGTGAATCATATTTTCTACTACCATGAAATATGACCTTTGTGAATCATATTTTTTATTGATGTAAAATATGACTCATTTGAGTCATATTTTAGCTAATTTGGCAATTCACATGGAATGTTGTCAATAATTTCATGTTTGAATGTAGTCATATTTTCAAAAGTATAGTCACATTTTTGGCAGGACTGTGAGCATTATGTGACTATAGCAAGTTATATTTTGGCCAAGGTAAATTGGGAAATATGACTCAAACAAGTGATGTTCTGGATAAGTAAGAGTCACATTTCTTAGATTTGTGTGCGTGGTTTGTAATTGGAATGATTGAGGTTTATAATAGCTTTTGTTATAAACTACAATCACATTTTTTATACATTCTAGAGAAACATGACGCATTGCAATCATGCATCAACACGGTTTTGCAACTAAATAAAAGACTCCATCCAATGAAAAAGAAGTATGTATCATTTTTGAGATGCAAAAGAGACAGTCATATTGGAGAGAAAAAATGCAAGAGAGAATGATTGTGATTCTTCTCAATGACATTTATTAGTCATTAATCCAAATCATATCACAATAACACTATGTCAATGTATATTTTCACATGTTTATAGAACCTATATTCCTTACAAAAATGTGAAGATGTTGCCTCTTTGGTGTTGCAAGTGGATTTCAATAACTTCATTTCAACTTCCAGGGCCTATATGTACAATCAAGGAGGTTAATTTCTAGTTAATGAACAATATAACTCAACCTTCAAAGATTTAAGGCAATACAAAATATGTAGTACAAGTTTAAAGTAAGAAAAAGCCATAACCATACTATCTCTAAAAATTGCAAATAAATAAAAATAAAAAATAACAATAGTAATCGGAGAAAAAGGTGGTGAGTACTACGAGGTAACAAGAAGTAAAAAGTAAGATGCAACAAGATACAACAAAAAGCAAAAAGAAGCAAGAATTAAGATTGTTGAAGAACAATAATGACTGAATTGGAAATTATCTTATTAGTATAATAAGTTCTTTCCAAGGGAGATGGTCAAGTAGGAAATTTTTGTGCTAATAAATTCATTCCTTAACTAGATAACACAACTATAAAAATACACAATCTCTAATTTGAAAATACCCAAGTGAGCACAATGATGGAAATCATCATTCACACTACAAGGACATGCAAACACAAACATAACTCATGTAACTCATAACTTCAATTTGAACATACACTACATATACAATGCTCACTATCACATTCAAGTAGGTTCACAAACTACTCTTCTTCACTCTTCAAATTTGAACAACCATATTCTTGCTCACATCAACACCAATTAAGTTTAAAAATATTTCGTATAAATCCAAATTAGTGAGCAAATCACCATTACAAATTAAACAATCAACTTCACAATTTGCTTTTCGTTATAACATCTCACCCATTTAGCATTCAAAATTTACTAACATTGCAATCTTCCATCATCCCCCCAAATACATCAGTCATTTTCACCAACTTATAACTCTAAATTGCCATCACACACTTACACTCCTCATCTCAAATACACCAAATAAAAGCAAAATACACAACCACTTAGGTTGAGTCTCTTACTTGCTCTCTCAACAATGGGTGAAAAAATAATTGAAAAAACACACCTAATAGGCAATGGAAGAGATGGCCACCAATCACCACCAACCGAACCAACTAAGCCATCTAACAAAATCTCCCAATTTGATACTTATCAATTAGACTTTACCACTATCTAGTATTAACCCAACTTGACTATCAAGCTATTAACCACAAAAACAATGCAATTCACTTCATTAGAAACCCAATTGGTAAATCATACTACCAAAAAGGTAAAAAGTAAAAAATAAATAAATAAATAAATAATTGAATTGTCCAAAATTGGAATATATAACACTATGTACAAAGATACAACAAGAAACAACAAGAAGCACTAGTTAAGATGCAACAAAATGCAACAAATAACAAGAAGAAGCAAAACCTAAGATACAACAAAAAGCAAGAATTAAGAGGTAATAAGAGGAAACTAGAAGCAAAGAATAAGAACTAAGAGACAACTAGAGGCAAAAACTAATAACCAAAAAAGAAAACAAGAATTAAGAAGTTGAAAAGAAAGCATGAGCTACAAGGTAGTAAAAAACAAGGGGGAAGAAGCAACAAGAAGCGAAACCTAAAAGGCAACAAAAAACAAAGCAGAAAAGACTAAGATTAAACATCCCTAAAACAGGGCTTCAACTTTCCCAAACCTAGCTTTGTGGCCAGATGTGAATCCCAACATAACCTTGGTAAAAATAGAATAAAACATCTCAAACCTAGGCAAGTCCCAAATGTATCAAGATATGATACTAGGGTGTTGGTACAATAATTTCTAAGCCTTTAAATCCAAGTGTGATCCAATGAAAATATCCATGTAAGTGAGCACAATAAGTTGACAAGATGTCTAAGTGCTAGAAAAAACTTGCTCCAAGTACTCCAAAAATGGGAGTTTAGAACCTGAAGGCCACACCTCACCTGTACCATTCCCAATACACATTACAAACCAATATTATGTTAGTGAGGCTGTAATAGGTGTCTTCAATAGTGGCCAATTGCTATCTGTGTCAGAGATTCATAAAACCAAAAAGAAAAACAATACATCACAAATTAGTAAGTATTCATAGTAAAGCCAAAATCTTAAGCAAAGTGCATGAAACCCAATGACCTTTGCTAGTTTGCCATTCCTGTGATGTGCAATTGCTTGAAGTTCAAAGGTCTTGCAAGAAAGTAAATATACACCAGAGTCCCAAAATTCAATTGTTACAGTGAGAGAGAAAAGAAATGAGGCAAAGAGGCCACTATATGCTAACTAATTTGAAAACATGAGCAAAAGCACGTAGAGTTGGCCATAATGGGGGTATTTATACCAAGTAGATGGTGGACATTTAGCCATTTAGACCATCACCCTTAGTGGGTGGGAGGGTGGTACAATCCATCTGGAGGTTATTTGGATATGAGAGCCGATGTATTATTAAGTAAGCCACATCATGTGGTAGTTGTAATGGGACTAAAATGCCTATAGTATCTTTGAGCAAAGAGAGCTAATTAGTATAGGTTTATAGATTACAAAATTAACTCCTATGCTTCATAGGGATATGGATATAAACTCATATTATAGAAGCATAGTGCTACCCCAAAAGGCCATGAAAGGTTCTTTTTAGAATTATAAATGGGTGTAAAAATTTGAAAAGATTGGAAATAAATCATGAGATGTATCAAAGGCAAATTAAATTAAATTATATAGAGTCTCTTAAGGTGTGGTAATTCCACATCAAAGGCTATGGGAGTCAAAGGACCTACTTTACATATATCTTAAAAAGAATTTTCAGTGATTGAACATAAGTAAATTGTTCCACGGCTAAAGAAGAAGAAGAAGAAGGAAAAATAGCCAAATGTTGTACATTGAGGAGGCGGCTACAAAAAAATTGTGGCTAGGAATTTAAAACCCTAAATCAATAGTGTTGCATAGAAGTGGTGGCTAGGGTTTCAAAACCCTAGTTGTGTGACTTGACCTAGTCATGCACATGACTTTCTTTGGTTATGTAACTTGACATACTCATGTGACTTACCAAGTATGACTATATTAAGTAAGTAAGCTATTTTAACAACCAAATTTGATTCAAAGTAGATACATGATGAGACTACAACTCTACATTTGATATAGTTTTTTCTTTATTTTTGACTTTGGATTTTAGTATGTCGAACTACAAGGTTTTTTCTAAGTCTCAAGATGAAGAACTTCAATTGGAGTTTGAATTTTAATTTTTTTTGTCGCAACTGTCGGATTGACCTTTTTTGTTGCTAAGTCTTGTACCGCCACATGAGTGTCCTCAAGAAAAAGTTGGGCCTTCTCGACCTCCAAAGCAACCTCACTCGGAGCAAAAATGGCACGAGAACCTTTAGTGCGATGCTCAAATATTGCAGATATATTATCCCAAATGTATCAAGGAGCTCCTTCTTTTGAAACCTTTGATTCAACTTGTTAGAGTAACATTGAGCAATCTCTACACAACAACAATTTAACTATACAAGTATTTAAATGCAATGATCAACATTCAATAGCCCTGGGCCATTTTAAAGCACTATTAGAAGTCAAGAAGTGGAGCATTGCAGTTTTAAGCAAATTCAGTTATTTGCACATTCAAGGAGAAGAGGTTTCAAGCATATTCAATTATCAAAATTGACTTCAAGTACATGTATAAGAAATAAGATGGCAATTGAATGGTAGTTGAAATGAAAAAATCACTCTTGCAAATATACTCTCCAATGGACCTGTTGCAGAAGTCATTGCTAATCAAATGCCACGTAGAATCAATGAGAAAAGATTAAAACAAACAAACATTGAATTAAAAAAAATGGAACAAAATGGAAACCACCAAAAGTAAAACAAAGAAAATGGAGAAAATTCAAAGAACCGAAGCTTGCCTGTAAACTATGACCCATTGTTGTCTTGCACTCAATTGAATTCCTCCTACATCACAAACAATTGTTGCCCAATTTGCTTGTCATGGTAGTAGGTAAACACATGGGTGTGGTCAAAATTGAATAAGAAGTAGCAAATACCACTTTTTCAGAGGTAGCTACTACTACAACAAAAGAATGTCTTCTCAAGAAAGCTTCATGAGATCACTATATCCATCAAGAAACATTTGGACAAGTTCATCTAGGCACACATTAATGACTTGCATACAATTACAAATGAAGATATCAAGAGCTAGGGACAACTGAATCAAGCAATGTACAATGTTCAAAAGTAGAATGAAGCAATACCTTTCCAATGGTATATTACACACCCCAAAATTTTAAAAATTACATTTGAAAATTGAAAAAAAAGTTAACAACCCACTATGCGGGCATGCACAAAAACGTGGTCAAAAGAATTGCACTTGAATTTGAGGTTTTTTTATCATGTTTTTTTATCGTATTGTTATTGCAACAAAAAGAAGAGTATACAAGCTAGAAGAGACCATCAAAAATTTGGACATGGTATCAACTATGAGGTTGATCCGATTACTCATGCAACTAGTGTTAGGTAGAAATGGAGTCTATTTTTCTCAAATCTAGGTCATTACACCCATCTTTAGTCCTTGAAATGTCTTGACTCCATTAGCTCTAAAATAGACTAGTTTGCAAGCAATTTCTTTACACATCAAGCCTCCTTAGTCCAATCAATCATAAGTGATTACATTTGTCAAGTAGTCAACAAAACCACTCTCCAAAACACAAGATGTATGTAGCAAATGTGGAATTCCCTACCAACAATCCATAACATAGACATGCACACTAAGCACTAAGAGGTGTTATCAACTACTATGACTTCATCAGCATTGATAGAAGTGATTCTAGAAGATTGAACAACAATTTTGAGGGCATATAAAATAGAATCATACAAATGCTTACTTAGTTCCCGTACCATTATCTTTGACCAATACTTTTTTAGAATATTTTTTTACCTTAAGCTACCTCACCAAGTGTTTTACGCTCATAGTCACATAAAGGACGACCATGACTCAAAATGTAGAAAACAGTTGAGAAATGCACTCCCTTTCTCTTGAGCTCGCCTTCCAAACCTCCATTGCAAGAAAAGAGGGCCCTAATCAATACAAGATGAACTGATTTGTGTTGATTTTGAAAAAAATGAAATTTGGTGTATTGATTGAGCCGCTGCATTCCTTGAAAAATTAGCAATCATCAAAAATATGTTGCTTGTAACCAAATTCAAAATTAGCTTAGTTGATTCAAGAATCAATTAAACATTCTCTCAGTAGAATTTTAGTCATCATCAAATCAAAACTTAATTTAAGAGTTATTTATGCTCTATTTTCATGTTAGGTTTATGTGTGCTTGACATTGGAATTTAGAGGACAATTTACTTAGATGCAAGAGAATATGGGAAGACAAGAATTTTATACAAATGGAGTGGTAGAAGGTAGGATAAACCATATGGGATATGTTTACTTAGAAGGAGTAGGACCTCAATCACTCATAGTTAAGTTTAAACTAGATTACATACTTTTAGTAAAATTTTAGACCTCATTTAAGCATAGTAAAATAACATTTTCCTAAAAACTCTGAAATAAAAAAGGTGGGATATAAAACCAAATTTCACCTCCAAAAATCCGTTTGACATTTAGAGCTCCCAATTGAAAGTTATGGGAAAATTTCAAAGAGGGACATTTTCTTTGATAATTTAAAATTTCCTCTTTGAAATTTTCCTATAACTTTTTATTAGAGGCTCTAAATATCAAACAGATTTTTGGAGGTGAAATTTGGTTTGATTTCTCACTTTTTTTTAGTTCAAATTTTTTTGAAAAAAATTATTTCACTCTGCCTAAATGAGGTTTGAAATTCTACTAAAAGTATGTTTACTAGTTTTAACTATCAGCGGTTGAACTCCTACTCCTTCTAAGTAAACATATCCTATATGGTTTGTCCTACCTCCTACCACCCTACTTGTATAAAGATCTTATCTTCTCATCTCTCAATTCATGAAGGTAAATGGTCTTCTATATTGTGTTGTCAAGTTTAGTTTGACTGAACATAAATATAGTGCTAAAAGGTTTGCCTATGTGGTGGGTTTGTTGATGTGGTAACCTTGCCCAAGTGGTAGTATATATGGTGGATCTTTTAATAATAGAAAATTGATCAAATTACAAAATGAAATCAAGATAGACGTGTTAATTATTGTCCAAATCAAGATGTCCTAACCAATAGAAATAACCAACATATATTAGTTCATTTTCATATTAGATCAAACACTATTTTTTCTAGTAGTACTCCAACCAATTGCTCAACCATAATGTTGGATTGCTTTTGCTCTACCCATAGTTTGCACAATTGCAATGCTTGTGGTCTACCTCAATAAAAGTGTTGCCTTTCTTTAGGTGAGGTGAAGAGATGTTATCCTTTCTATAAGTGCACTTGCCCTTGTGCTTCTCAAAATTGTCCACTTTCCAAACCATGACCTTTTGCCTCCATGTAATCGTTGTGCAACTTTGGCAAAGAACCTTCATGAGATCTCCATTGCAATCAAACTCGCCCTCCACTCATATGATATCACATGTCCATACTCCTTGCAACCTCCTCATGGTGGTGCTTAGGGACATTTCCCTCCTCATCTACGTAGAAGTTGGTGCAACAATATGAGCTACCTTGGGCAACAATATTTAAACATTAGTGACTCTAGAAGCATAATAGTCATTGCGTACAAGTTAGGGGAGAGAGTGCAAGAGCCTATCTTTCACACATCATCAAGACATCGTCACCACAACCACCATTACATCCAATTGGAGTGCTAGGCATCAAATACTTGCCTAGGCTACTATTGTTATAGTTGGATTTGAATGTGCGAACTCGGTAATCATTGGGGAGTTTCAGTTGAGGCACCATACCAATTGCAACAATGAAGACCTTCATTCTAAACAAATTAATCCTAGCAATATCGATAGACACACAAACTTGCAAAACTAAGCAAAATCAACAAGAACTTCCAAAAATATGCAAGATTTATCAACAGTAAGAGAAAAGAACATAAGAAGAAAGAAAGCTGAGCATTGATTGAATTGATAGTTTCTAGCACTACTGAAGCTTGACTATCCCACCATTGTTATTATACTAATTTCTAATAGCCATGCACACATAAGTATGGTCTAGGGAACCATTGAACTAGTTTTTGAACTACAATGATTAGTGAAGCCCACATCTCAAGAAACTAAATGGGGGGGGAGGGCAAGGAGTAGTAAAAGCAACCATAAGTGCAAACATGAAATGTAAAACCCCGTAAACATTGACAAAAAAATGTTGCAAAGTCCCCACAAATAGAGCAATGCCCCCAAATTCTAATCCTTGCAATTTCAACAATAGAAATGAGGCAGTCAAAGCTAGTGATCAATGGCCCATGACACTTCTAGGCTATTGGATGAGAAAACCTTAGCAAATGGATGCTATTGGCAAAGTGAATGAAAAAAACACTTTTGTTGCTTTCTATCTATGAGCTATGTAATTTTGCTCAAATTTTGATTCTCGAGGTCATTTCCACAATGTACATTCAGCATATGATTTTTTTGAGTAGAAACGAAGCACAATTTAGCCAATTTGGAGATTGTTGGTTAGAATTGGTTCTTGTATCCAAAGTTCAACATTAAATTTTTTTTAAATCAAAAATATTAGGCAACCATCTCAAATAGCTTCAAAAGCCATTCATTGTGAATTTGTAGAAATGAGAAGACAAGCTATTTATACAAGTGGGGTGATATGAGGTTAAACAACCTGTATGGGTTCTATAGATTAGGATTTGTAGAAATTTCATCACACATAGTTAACCCCTAAAGTTCC
Organism: Straminergon stramineum; assembly: GCA_963920665.1. Taxonomy (NCBI): domain Eukaryota; kingdom Viridiplantae; phylum Streptophyta; class Bryopsida; order Hypnales; family Calliergonaceae; genus Straminergon; species Straminergon stramineum. Next base: position 5,079,334 of record OY987267.1, on the reverse strand, counting down.
TTGACTATGTTCTCACCAAAACCCCTCAAAAACTGCAATTTCTAATACAAGTATCAAATTTTTGAAAAATATTATTTTGGGACACATATAACCATAGGATCTTGTAGTAAACTAGATTGAGAAGATGTGGAAAAAAATTCAGAAAATTCCATTGTGTAGATTGCAAGATATTAGCATTTGAAGTGACAAAAATCCTTTTTTGGGTCCTATGAAAAAATGGGCAGCTCCACTTCATAAGGTCACATTTGTATGAAAAAATGTCCTAAATGGTGGTTCTTCTTTAGAGTCATTCTTCAATGCAAGTTGGCTACATGCTTGAAAATTTTCAGATCATTTGGAATTGTACAACATATAGGAAAAAATAATAAGTAGAAAGATATAGAGAATGATTCAAAATACTAAATTGTTAACAATTTGGTAATGGAATTGAAGAATCCCAATCCCAATGGTTATAATGTTGTAATAAACAATCTACATCTAATGTTTTTATTTTTTTCAAAAAATATTGAAAATTGAGTTAAATAAAGGACTTCAAAGTTTATTTTAGAGTAGAGAATCCATACTTGCTCATAAGCTAAAACTTCTCATAACTTTTGACTCATTGATCAAAATGGAATGATTCAAAGCTTTCTATGTATTTGTAAATCTAGAAAATCAATTTCAAATTTTTATTTTTGAAAAAAATGATTTTTTCAGATCTGCCCAGACTGCCCAAGTTGAGAAACAAACTACATATTAGGCCATAACTTTTGACTCATATTTCCAAATGCCTTGAAATTGAGTGCTTATGAAAGATATTCCTCATTCATAGCTTCTATCAAAGTTTGGGCTAAAAACATGGAAATATCTAGTCATACATACCTGCCCAAAAAAGTTATGTTGCCAAAAAACACACCTTGGTCCTTCAGGGGTTAAGTCAAAAGCAAGAATTGTGTTCAAAGTAGAATTAAAGACCTCATTTAAACATAGTCATTTAACATCTATAAAAACTTTGAACCAATTTAATGTGGAAAATCAAGTTGACTTTCATCTACAAAAAAACATTTGAGCTTCAAGCCTCTAATCAAAAGTTATGGACAAAGTTCAAAGAAAGGTTTGAAGGGACATTTTCTTTCACATTTGTAAGCATCCTCTCTAAATTTTGTCCATAATTTTTTTTTGGAGGCTCAAAATAAAAAACAAGTTATTGAAGATGAACTTAGCTTGATTTCCCATCTTTTCTAAGTTCAAAGTTTTTGGAAAAAAATATTCTACTATGTCCAAATGAGGTCTAAAGTCCTACTTTGAATGCAATTCCTATTTTTAGTAATGAGTAGTCAAGGCAATACTTGTCTTCAAACTGTGCCATACCCTTTGAGGATTCATGATAGACAATGGATTTCATTATAAAACAGCCCTCCTACTCTTCAATCTTACTAAATGTTGATGATGTAAATTTTTTATTTTGCCATCAAATAATTTATTCACGATGGATGGTCAAATGATAAGATGGATTTGACTCAATGGATTGCTACTAAACTCTTTGGATTTTCATCAAACTATCTTTACACTTATTCGTAGATTCAGTTGCCTTTCCTAGATTCAGCAAAAAAGTTTGACATTTTTTTTAATTAATTTAAATCCAACCTGCTATCCAAACATGACAATGTTCAAATTGCCTAGAATTGATGAATTACCTTCAACTTAGTATTTGAATTGAGTTTTATTTTTTTATCAATTTCTTAGCCAATTTCTTTTGCAAATTTGAGAAAAAGGACCAAAACTCCCCTCAAATTAGTTGTTTCATTGAATTAGATAACTAACCCTTACACGTCGATACAGACATTTTGTGTCTAATGGATGACTTCATTGTTGACTACAAAAAAACAAAATACACCTATTGGTCCAACAACTGGAGTAATTTTGCTAACTACCTTGGTCATGGGGGTTGCATCTTTTAACCCCTAAACAATGCGGCGGATGTTTTTTGTCCAATGAACATTAAGTAATTCTCCTTTGTAGGACAAAACTACAACTATTCATCTTTGGAATTAGGGGTAGAAAGGGGAGATCTTCTACAATAGTTTGACTCCCAATGAGTATTTTTTATTTTTTTAAGTGGATGATGTCACATGGTTCCAAAATGCTTGATTTCCATGGTCACTAGCCCAACGTTCAAGGGTTAAGGGCTAAAACTTAACCCCTAAATGACAGACTAGTCCCCATGGGGAAAAGGCGGGCTGAGTACTGTTCATTGTGCACTGACCGTGGGAGAGAAACACGTTCATGAACAATTCCAAAGAAAGGGGAACTCTTGTTGCCCTCATGAAAATTGTAGGAGGGTAGCCTATGACCTAACACCGTGCACGAGTATTTCTGTGTTTTGTCCTCCATGTCTATGCTCCCTAAAATTATGAATGCATCTAAATGATAGTATTTTTGGCCCTCCAAGATGCAACATGTCTCCACAATTGTGTTAAAAAAAAAGGTTGAAAAATTGCATTCCTACTTCCTACAAATTACTTTCTTGTTATTCATCGGACGAAAAACGTCCGCATCAGCGTTTATGGGTTGAGCAACAACCAAATGACCATGGGGAACTACCGAATGACATGTGAAAAGAATGACAAAAAGCTGAGTCACCCCATAATCTCCCCGTTCCCTATCATAGCATCCCCCCCCCCCCCCCCCAACCCTCAAGCGGATCATAGACTTTCAGTTCACTCGCCAATAAATAAAAAGAAAGACAATTGCACAACTTTGAAGTTTGAACTAGTCAGTGTGGAGGGTGGACCCGTAAACGACCAGCAGAACTGGAATCAGCCGAAGGTCAAATCTTGCCGGTCCATCACGTCACGACACATGTTCCCTTCCCGTACCCCTGACGTTCCCAGAAACAGCTTTTTTTCCCACAAGGGCAACGATGACCACCGGTCCGTCCGGTCATCCGCCAGCCCCCATTGGTCGCAACTGGAAATGGCCATTAAGAGCGTGACCCTCGCATTCCCCATTCTGGGACCCAGTCCGGTTAGAGGCAGAACGGGCGACCGGGGTTCGGTCAGGTGTCCCGTTCCGGAACCGAACCAACGTCCGGGTCACCCGTGCTGTTCCGGAACCCGGCCTGTTGTTCGGAGAACCAGACCAAGCCTGGGGCGTTTGGCAAATGGTGCTTGCCTGCCTGTCTGGTGGTGGTGGTGGTGGTGCTGCTATCACGAGGGTTAGCAACATCGAAGGCGCTAGTAGCTTCATGGAGATAGCCCTATTGACGACGCTCGCGTAGCGCAAGCTTTCGTTCTCGGGTCCTAGGTTGTCTAAGCTGACATGCGTTGGCTGGCTGGAAGAAAAAAAGGCTCCCGGAATCATTCGGCTTTGGGAGGTTTTGAAAGAGGGAAAGATAGCGGCTCGTTTGGTTTCGAAGAAGGTGAATCGCAGGGGTACTTAAGATAGTTTCGTTTTTTCTCCATCGCTGCTATTCTTGGTGAATGGTGATTTGATCGCTGCTTTTGAATAATTTTGATTGGACTGTCGGATTTTGGAGCGGATGATGGATTTGATGGCCGCGAGTGGATAAATTAGTGTGAGGTGGTGAGTTTTGGGAAGGAACAGGGTAAGGATTAGTTTTTCACTGGTTTCGTTTCCTAGAACGTGGCGGTTTCTGATGATTTTAAAGTTTTATTGCCATTCAGAGTTGCAAGTTGTGGATTGCGATGGTAGCCGTTGTTTGATCTTAGGCCATTTGAGGTTTGTTTGTGAGTTGCTGTGGTTCATTGTCTAGTTTCGACGAGGTTTGTTTGAGGATTGAAGTGTTCGTGGCGGTGAAATTGGGTGTAATTGAAGGTTGGCATGGTTTGTGTGTTGAAATCCATTTTCACATGGGAAGAATTCGCATGGGAGGACTAATTTCTTTCTGGTTCGTTCGTTTCTCCAGGATAGTTTCCGAATTACTGTTGGCATGTGCGGCGGATCTTGATTGCAGCGACTTGGCGCTTTTGTGGATGATTAGGGTTAATCTGTGGTACAGTGGAAGTTTGGGAAATTTGTACCAGATGTATTGGATGTGAGGAACGGGTGGACGAGCGGAATTGGAAAAGGCTTGTTCGAATTGATAACATGGACGCAGTTGGGAACTAGGCATTAGTGTTACTTTTCAATTCTCTCATCTTACTGATTCCGTGTGAATTTTCTAGTTCCTCTCTTGGATCGCTTTTTTGGAAACGGTGCAAGTTTCGGTACTTTTGCATTGATATTGGTACTGGAGCTCTGCTGCTTGTTCCCGGTGGAATTAGTCACATTTTATCTGAAACCAGACTCTTGTAGCGACACAAATAGCTGAGCAGATTGTTAGTGGAAAGTTAGCATCGGAGGAAGGTCTTCGCGATGGCTACTGTTTGGAGAAACGCAGGAAGTCCTGGAACTCTTGAATTGCCGGGTGGTAGGTCAGCTCAAGCAGATATAATTCCTGATGATGACTCCTGTGATATATGTATGGGCGAAGATGGAGCATGTGATATTTGGTTCAGCCCGTGTGGGCACAAAGCTTGTGCCTCCTGCGTTCAGAAAATGCGTATTGCGAATGTTTATAAGGTAACGGCTAACGCTGATCGAAGGCAGATGTTAAACTGAGAGAATATTTAGTGAGTTTGCATGCATTTGTGTATCGCTTTTAAGTTTACTTACTATTTCGAATGAGTTATTTGTTCGGATGTTTCTTGTTCTTATGCGCTTCTCCTCTACGTTATCGTATAATTGTTGCGGTAGTCAAGTGTAAGGTTTAGCTTGTATCCTGTTACGTTGTTGAGCATGGCAGAGCGCCAATCTGTCTTCGATTTTACGGGAACTTCTGAACACTCTTCTTTCGGTGGCTGGGTACATAAAATGTCAGCTTCGTAAAGGATATTTGCTGCTTAGTTCAGTTGTCAAGGTCTAAAACTCTTTTGAATAGCATTCCACTGCTAATGCGGATGTCGATGGTTGCATACCTACTCACTTTCGTTTATTATGTGGCGGTTGTATTTACAGGCTGATAAGGGTGTCAGATGTCCATTTTGTCGCCAAGTAATAGAATCTTATCTAGATTCTCCTCCAGCACGTCGTTCTCCTAATTTTCCTTTTCCACCCGAATCAGCATCATTCACACTCGTTATTGGGGGGAATGCGGAACAACCTCCTAAGGCAGTAGCTGAAATCAAGAAACCTTACGGTCGAGGGGGGATAGTATCTATTGGAGGAGGAAATGACTACATACCTCCTAAAGGTGTTACAGGAAGTGATGGGGGAGGTTTTCGCTCGAATACACGAATGGATGATCTTTTACCTGGTTACGTAGTACCTCCCTTAAAAGATACAGACGATATAGTCAGCATGGCCATGGATCGAACGGTGAACTTTCAATCTCAGAGTGTCTTTGTTTTTGTCTCTTTAGCTAAAGGGATTTGCAGGCATGCTATTATCTGGATGGTGTGCAAAGTACTGTATTCAGATGAATTGCTTGTAACGGAAAATGATTTTCTTTTGTGCAGGGTGCTAGGCATTTAGATTTCATGTTACGAGATTCTTATTCCAAGCGTCACAAAGTGGCTAAACTTTGTCGAGAAATGCTTACCCCTTTTGCTGCCAAATTAGCCGTCCATGGTATGCTGAATTTTATGATGCATGCTGTCGATGTTTTTGGATTAGGGAGTCCCTAATCTATGTACGGAATCTCCAGGACTTTGTAGGATGTTTGTGTAAGCTACACATACAAATTGTTTCGCTGGGCTTGATGTAGAGGGATTGGAACTGTTCTCTTCTCTATTGTGTATCACAAACCATGTTGCGTGTGTGTCGATTCGCTGTCTTTGCAGCTTCTGGAAATTATGTGTTGCAACGAATGTTGGAATATGCTGCTACGCATAGGGGAGAAGGTGGTAATGCTGAGAGCTTCTTCACTGCCATTGTCCGTTCATTCTGTCAGGACAGGGGATTGGTCATGGCCGCCCAAGATCATCGTGGCACTTTTTCTGTTCAAAAAATGGTCCGCATTCATATGGCCTCCCTCGTGGTCTTCCAGTTTGGATTGGATCGAATAGGATTGGAGGAACTGGACTGTGTGGTGTTATTGTGTCTTGGTTCACATAGTATCTCACTTCGTTGTTAGTACTGTGCAGTCAGTCCTTAATTAATTGAGCCTTCTAATATTGATATGTATCATGCAAACAAGTCCTGATGGTATGGGCTCCTAATCATAATGACCTGCCTATTTATGCAGCTGGTATCGGTTAAAGGTTGGGAAGAAGCAAATCTAGTCGCCACATGTATTCGGGGTTCGGTGGTAAGTATCTGCAATTATGCCATCTAGTGTGTGCAAGTTATCCTTCGGGCATGCTTGCAAAAGTGACTTAGTTCCTATTTTAATTATTTTGGACATTAGGATTATTAGGTGATAGACAACCATGTGAAGCTTGCCACATCTTAGTCGACCCATTTCCAGTGCACTCTCTTTTATGAGCTACTATCAGGCCTTTGTTCTGGAATGCATCGTTACTTGGGCATCATACACTCTTTCTAGTCTTTTAATCCTCTAGCCTGCCTGCCACAATTTTTCGAGGGGCATCTTCAAAATAATAATCTCACTTGGTAATGTGGGGATAACTTCCTTTGAAGATTCCTAATTTCAATGTTTGTGTGCAGGTACAACTTGCTCTAGATCAATATGGAGTTTATGTTTTGGAGCGATTGGTGATTTCTCTACCTCACTCCACTTTTCTATGTTGTTTACTGTGGAATATTTAGGAAGGCTTAACACCTGGTGATCTTCTTTTTCACTAGGAGTGCCTTTGTTGAGTAATAGAAACTAGATACCAGCTCCCCTCAAAGGTTCTTAATCTCTTGTGCATCACATTTCATCTACGTAGTGTAACATGCTGCTTACACCAAAACTCAATCAATTAAAATATACATTCTCTGTTTGTTTGGTTTGTGATAGGTAGAGGCAATGATAACATCCTTAAACCCTGCTCCGGGCAAGAAGCCTCGAGTTCCACCAAAGCTTGCAATCAAAATATTGGGGCAAATTTGCGAAGAAATGCAGAGTGATTCAAAGTCTTTAGCCAGCATTGCTAAGCACCAAGTCATCATCGACGGTACCGTTTCTGTGTGTGCAGTTAAGCAGCGTGACTTCTATGATTCTCTCTCCATTCTTTGAATTGGTTTCAATCTTTTCAAAGTAGTTAATTTGGACAGAGCAGAGCTACGTTGTCTGGACAGTAATGTTCTAAGACGAAGTTGGAAGTTACTATAATTCAGAGTAGTTCTGCTTATGGTTGGGGTTTCTAAGTGTTATGTTTATGGAGAAAATCTGTGGATCCTAATGAAAGGACTTGGTCGTGCTTGCTTAATCAAGATGTGTTTGCTTTTTACAGGTGAGTGGAATTATGCTTGTTGAGTGCATACGATGGGCATTACCACAATCTGAGGCTATGGGAGCAGCCCTTGCCCTATCAAATTTGTCTGGTGACCTTGTTGGATCCAAACTATCTCATCGAACACTTCAAGGTGTTCTTAGGTTAGTTGCTTCTCTTAACCTTTCTTGTTCGTCTTTCCTCACATTCAGGTACTCTTTTCCCCTTTTTAGTACCTCTTTTTCTTAGGCGATGTCAAATGGTTCGAACCCGAATTTTGTTAGATCATGTTGTATATGCCTCCATTGTTTGAATATTTGTCACTTTGAGATTTATTGCGTGGTCTTACCAGAGTATTCGTTCTCAAATTGAGAACCGTGGTAGATTTTTATTTCTAATTTGTTTTTTTCAACTATTTCCAATTTGAAAATCATTACAAACCCTGAGTTCTACATCAGCCCTGGGTTCAAGTTTTTCCTCCAATCGCATTACATAAATCCTTGTTTCCATTTCAAGCAAGGTTGAATACAATCAAATATCCTTAATCACTGAAGTATCATGCATCTCACTTCTCCTATTTGCCTGTGACAGTCTGGAGGTGAAGGAGGTGGCTGAGCATGTTATTCTAGGACTTCAAGGGCATTATGTAGAACTAGCGTCTGATACAACTGGGTTTGGATTTAAGCTAGTGCGAGCATGCCTTGCAACTCCTTGTGGTAGGAGCCTTTGTGTCGTGTACATTGTGTTTTTATTTTTATATTTGTTCTTCTGCTTACCTGTCTTTTAGAGTCAAAATTGTTTTTAAACATTGCCTCCATAACGTTTCATATATATGTCTCATCTTGTGGTTTTGGGGTGGGCCTGCTGTTTTTTTTCAGTTGGAGAAGACATGCGACTCATTGTTGTTGACGAACTTCTGAATGGAGTTATTCATCCACCTGGACATTATTCTTTGATTGATAATACAGCTGGTTGTGATACACTCGCTTTTGGGCTTTGCCTTCTCACGCGCAGGTTAGCCTCTACCCCAATTTTCGTGTGTTTTCTGGAAGTTGGAAATTTGGTTGTTCGTCCTTTTGTTTATCTTTATGAAACTGATATGATTCAATATCTTTCGACTCTACTCGCTGATTGCAGGGTTTTGGATGAACGATTGGACAAATTGGTTATGTTTCTGGAACGAGATAAATTTCTCTTTTTTCGTGATCGTGTAGAGAATATGCGAAAGCACTTCTTTAATGAAGCCTCGCAAGCCAATCTTCATCCTGTAGCTCCTTCCGCTCCCTCAGTCCCCACTGTTGCGAGAGCTCGATCACTTGATCTTAGTTCAAGCAATTCCAGAAATGACCTAGCTTCGAATTCTGTATCTGGATATCCTCGTTCTTCACACGGACAGCTGGTATCTGATCCATGGTCTGAGGAAACTCCGTCGGGTGGTGTCTTCCCATTGGACCATATTGAAAAGCCTTTAACTAGAGTAGTTTCGATGCCTCATTCTCGACCATCAACTCCTAGTTCTCGTGTAGCGTCTGCAGAATACAATGCTTCTGGAGAATCGTCTAGGGTTATAGAAAATAGTAGCAGCAACATAGTGGCATCGGCCAGCGCCGGTCCGGTAGGTGGACGAGCAAATCCTAACCAAGCTGGTAGTTCCACTTACACACCTCCCTATTTAAGGGATAAAAACGTTACCTTGGTCTCTGGGCAGAGTGCCTTAGCCAACTCTCTTGGTCAGCTTCCATCCTTGGAAGGAAGGTCCGGTTCATATGCCCCTCCCCATTTGCGCCTCTCTAACTCGTTCAATTCTACTACTTCGCCGACTGGTTTATCAGACCTGAGGCACGAGATAGAGTCCCCTACCAGTGGAGACTTTGGGAATGAAAGTCTTTCTGGTAGCTCCCCTCGTGATTTTACTAACGGACATAGCTTACTCCCCTATGGAAGTTCGGATTTTCTTGACTTTAATCCAGAGCCCGAGAATTCTCCGACATTTGCCAGTCCAAAGAAAGTTAGCGACCAGGGTGGGCAGACTGAAGCTGTCAAGCCGTTAGGGACTCACCGACAGCCTGGGATTTGCGCTGTCTGCAATCGTGATGCCGCAAATACGGTATGTAATTTCTGCGTGCTTATCCTCGTTGTGTCTCCTTTAATGTTAACCAAATGTGGTATGACATTTTCTATTTGTACCTGCTTGGAAAGTGGTTCTATTCTATTGATTGAGCGGATAAAACATGCCCGAGTTGTTGTTAGTTATTTGCCCTGTGCATGAGTGATATGTGTTCCCTGAAGTTGAGCTCGTAATGAGCTGAATGCATTTTCTGCTGATATATCCGATTAACTCATCGACCATTTTCTTATCTGGTCTTGGGATGCAGGTTCTCTTGAACTGCTCACACATGTGCTGCTGCACTCTGTGCTCTCGGGCCGTGAAATTATGTCCAATCTGCAATAACAAGGTGTCCAGTGTCATAGACATACGACCTGTGGGAATGCCACCCAGTCCGTCACCTTCTTTGCCGCCACAAAATGGTACATCGAATTCTTGGGACATGTCCGCAATGGTTAGTTCCGTTTCATCGATTACAACTTCCATGCTTGACGCGAGCAATGGGGTGAATCCATTTCGTGAAGTCCCCTCACGACCTTCATCTGCTAATTCTCAGTACCAAGGCAGTGAACCAGCAGCAGCAGCAGCAGCATTTGAGAGCAGCTCTGTTAAGCCAGCAAACCAACAATATCCTTTTCGACATTTATCATCAGATCAACCTCCACCTGGAATTCCAGTTCCTAAGCAGCCAGTCGCATCCATCCTCCGCAGCACAAGTCCTCTAACGATTGCCCCAACCAGTGTGACCTCTGGCCCTTCCGTCACATCCGGTGGTGGCAGACCCCTTTTTCTTCCTTCTGATTTCTTTCCGTCTGCTATGAGTGGTAATCTTTTTTCTGGATCCAGCTCCTCATCCCTGATGGTTCCGAGTTCTGCCAACAGTGCAGGAACTAAATTGAATGGATCTGCTCTGAACTTTCCGGGACCATCAGTGAACGCACCGGCGCCAATACGCCGTCCTGCTCCATATCGTCCACCTGGATTGTACCGCCCTCCTGGCCTCTTTCCCCGGCCAGCAGGTCCAGTTGTTACTCAACCTAGAAGCACCTCTGACTTCACTCCAATTGTCTCACCTCAGTGGAGGACATACCAGTAGGCTTGTAGTATTATATTCTGGAAGGTTTATTTGTTGCGAGTGATGAGTGAAAACATAGTTTCTTTTCTCTTTTTTCTGTTTGCAATTTGTTAGCCTTTTCCGTGTAATTGATATCGTTAGCTTGGAAGACTTTGGATTGCGAGGCAGTTCATAGGTGAAATAGCGGGGACGCTATGAATAGAGACCAGAGTTTTAGAATTTGTGATTGACAGTGGCCCACATTTACACCTACTTCCGAGATGTTAGTGAAGGCCCACTTGCTTCAGTGAGGGAGTATTACTTGGAGGGTAGTATTAGCCACTGAGATCTTTCAACTACCGGTATCAAGCTTAATTTCTTTTTTCTCCTGCTTTTCTGCAAAGGGCCTACGGAACATGCCTTTGTGAAACCCTTTGGGGTTGGATGTACTAAGCTGACACGAGGTTGAAAATTTGTTATTGAATAGATGTGGGTTATGGGTGCACTCTTAATCCCTACATATTATGTTTGTATTTGAGAGGATTTTGTTTTTTCGTTCTCAATGGTACTGACTCCTCCGTTGCTATATTCCTTTCAAGTTCTATCAAATGAGCTTATTGGTAGACTAGCATAGATTCTTTACTTGAAAATTTTGGGTGATATGTTTGTGGTAAGATGATATTAGAGACTTAGAATGGGATTAGAGTTATTGAACTCCTATTCTTCTAAAATCTTTGAGTTTTAGAGCCCTTTTCAAAGTGCAGTTTGGAAGAACCAAAAAGTAGAATTTTGGGGGCATTTTCAAGGAGCATTGGTGGGCCCTATATAGCAATTGAAAGCCAAGTTGACTGATTCGCAACGTCACAAAGTGCAACATGAAGATCATTTTAGAATAGAAAATTAAGGCCAATAAGATCATTTGGGGATGGAGGGATCATAATTATCTTTGAGATTCTCCATTGAACAAATTCATCTAATTTTATAATTGATATAGTGAAAGAGTGATAATATGTAAATACAAAATTTTGTAACTCAAGCACACCACTTCTATAGCTTCAAGTGATGTGTTCATGAGTATGGTACTTGATAATTGTTTTTGAGGGTAATAATATTCCATTTTTGTTAACTCATCTAATTAAATTGTGATTTGTGAATCCTTAGCTTTGAATATCTATAATATTAATCTTCCAAGGTAAGAGTAGCATTTGTTACATAACAATAATCTATAATGCATTCAATGGGAATATGAAAAATCAAAGTGGGTCAAATGCTTAACCCCTAACTATCCAAGGCCTTTTTCAACTTCTTGGAATTTGCTTTAAATTGAACAAAAAGCCAACCTTTTGATAAGTTCTATCAAGTTTTTTTTAATTGTAACTGTACAAATTCAAACTAAAGATGTTAGAGATCACTTACATGGAAAAAGAAAATAGAACAATATCTCTTATGGATTGAAAAATTATAATGTTTGATCATGAGGGTGTTAAAACTTTGAAAGTGATTTATAGTCTTTCAATCCTCTTTTCACATGTCAAAACAAAAAAATTAGTCACCAAAAATATATGAGGTTAAAGGGCATGATATGAATAACCCCAATCAATTTACAGCTTCTCAAATCCTTGTGTTGACAAAAAGCTTTGTAGCGACTCTTGTTGTACATAGAATTACTGAAAAATATGTTGTCCAGATTGTATTATTTATTGTGACCCAAATTAAAAAAGAATAATTTGATGGTTGTATTACATTGAATCAATCCTCCTTTTGTGATACCAAATTTACAAATGCTAATCCCTCTTTCAATGCTTGATTGATGATGCTCTTAACTATAAACCCAACAAAGATTAAGGTAATTGCATCTAATTGAGACCCCTTCCTAAAACCACCCTCTACACATTCTTGCCTTAAATATACTTCCTCTATTCATGAGAGCCTATAGCACTTTTGGATAATCCTTTTTTTGATACCTTAAAATTTTTTTAGTTAATTCATACAATGTCCAAAAAAATGCATAAAAAGAGAATATATATAAAATCATCTTTTGACTTCCAATAAAATTCAACAAATAATTAGACAATTTAGTAATAGGAACAACATTCAACTGCTTATTTGGACACAATTAGGTGTAGATCCCTTAGATAATTTCTTGTGGTTTGCTTCTTAATCCTATAATGATGCGGCTACCTAAAAGAGTTTGATAGATGATAAAGAACCCATTCTATGTAAGACAAAAGTGGAGATGTTCATCCTCGGAATTTCATGTGAAAAAGGGAGGTCTTACACAATAGTTTCACGTCTTGGAAGTGCTCTTGGGTTCTTTTAAGCAAATGATTCACATGGTACCAAAAAGGGTGATTTCTATGGTGACCATCCTAGCTTTCTAGGGTTAAGCCCACTTTGGTGTTTTGGAATGAAAAGTGTGCAGTAAATACATTGTCCACCAAAATATTAAGTTTCAGCAAAGTAAAAATTGCATTTTTGTCGTATTGAAACTTTGCTAAATGTTACAATTTATCTTCAAAATAATACATTGACATCATCCATGAGATTCTTTTTGCTTATATACTCTAAGAGACTTGCCATTGGTTGGAACTTAGAATAGAGAATTGCACTGGTAGGATAGACAAATGATCCATTATTCAAAATAAAAGATATTGTGTTTTGCTTAGATAAACTTTTGGTAGACAACTAGAGACGCTTTTACCAGTCACTACCTATTTAGAACAAACTTTGATATTGTGATGGAATTGGAAATGAATTTCTGAGTTTTCCAAAGTTGAAATTGCCTTCATTGAATTTCATGATGCTTATTCTTCTATGTGAATATGGAGAAACTTCATTTTAGGAGTGTTTTGTCTTATTATCAAACTAAAGCAATTCAAAAGTTCAAGTCCAATGTTAAAAATATTCTTGTGGACTTCCATGTAGAACTCGAAAAATCTCTTTCCTCATTTATGTAAGGTTAAGAGGATTCTAGATGCATGGAAGAGTCTACAATATATTTACAAGAGGAGAAGAAAAATTGTTAGTGGGCAAAAGTATAGGGAAAGACCCACAAAAAGTAGGAGAGGCAACTTCCAAAAAACTAATTTTAACCTTGGACTTGAACTCTTGGTTGCTTTTAGTTTGACAATAAGACAAAGCTACTCCTAAGATGTATTTTCTCCCTACTCACATACACATCATGGAAGTTGACAAAAGAATTTTCAATTCTAGAAAACTTAAAAATTGTTTTCCAATTCCAGCTCTACATGAAAATCAGCATTTAATATGGAAGTCTGCCCTTATATTGTCCTCAATGGGACCAACATATTGACCTTCCAAATAAATTTATAACTTTTCATTAGTTTATAACTAGAACTTGAGATTACTATTGTTGGAAGTGTATCCAAAAGTACTTTGAATAGGTATTGTAAGAAAAGTCAAATTTAGACATTTGACCATCAAAATAAACCCCTTCGAAAGCAAGTTGAAAAATAACAATTATAGAGGCCTTAGAAAATCATACCTAAGAAAGGAAAACCATACAAATTAAATGGCACAACGATTTTCTCGTGCCATTTGCATGATTTTAATTTCTTAGGCATGATTTGCCAAGGACCTCTATTATTTTTGTCTTTAATCTTATTTTCAACAACTTGAAGTTTTGTTTTGTTTTCCATAGACCAAAGTAGAATATTTTTGTGTCTAAATTAAGTTATTTGTGATGGGTTTCCAATGATAGTACTTTCAAGTTCTAAATAATATACTATTCAAAAGTAAGTAATACTTTTACTAAGCTAGAATATTGGGTGCATTGAAGATACTCTTGTTTGATAACCAATCTAAAAATTTAAGTGGGCTTGTACAAACAATGATTAAATTTATGGTGAATTTTTGCCAAAATTTTATCTTATCTTGGTAGTGGCTACTAATATACTAGAAAAAAATGGAAATAATTCGGATGTAATCACCAAAATTGTCTCCAAAAGTTACAAAATTTGCCTAATTTTGAATGAAGGTTACCAATCTTAGATAATACTATTAATGAAAGTATGTTTGTAGTAGATGGGTGTCCCAACATTGGATGATTGTTTTGACCCACTTGCAATTCAAGGTGCAAGTTGCATGACCAATAAGAACCGCAAATTAACCTTTGAACAATAGGTTGTGTCAAGCCCCTCAAAGTCAAAGGACTATTCACTACTCACTTCTATAGGCACTTCATAAACATATTTTGCAACTGGGCAAGCAACAAGATCCATGCTTCATTGCAAGGAGATTTTTTATTCTCTCTCAGATTGCCCTCCAAAGAAGGGAATGTTGTTTACATAATTATATGTTAAACAATATTGTAAGCTAGTGTATTTTTTTGGCAATCTATTGCAAGCAATTGACCTACCTCATGCCTTAGCAACAAGGAAATAGGAAATTTTGGATATTTTTTTACTACAATTTGCCAAATCTATCCAAATAAAGTTAGGGGATTTTCCAAAATTTGCTTATAATAGTAAATTATGAAACACAAATAGAAAAATATAACTAAAATTAGCACAACTAAAATCTTTCTCTCTTTCTTTCATTGACTATCACCACATGAGCAACATTGCTAGGGGACAAAAAAATTCGTTGATGTAAACTAGTCCTTCATCAATCTCTGACTTTGCAATGCAAGCCTTTTCTCAACTCTACATTCTCTTCAAAATTGAAGATGCATAATGCCTGAATTGGTAGCTGGCATGTTGAAGACTAAATTTCATTGCCTACCCACTTAGCCCATAGTTCTACAAGTCAAACTTGACTAGCACAAAAAGAATATTTTGCCATGCATGGCAAACACATACTAGAGAAGATGTAGGGTAGTTTTAATTTGGTAGTATGGTGAGGTCAATCATAATTAGTAAATTCTAAATCCGTACTTGTTAGTATAATGTACTCCACTTACGACCTATTCATAGCCTACCAACAATAATAAATCTTCCACAAGAATGGATTTACTACCTTAGACCTAAACCCCTAAAGGACCAAGTGTCCATTCAATGTACGCAAGAAATCTCAAGTAGTTTCCTACGAAATCAGTTTTGGTCGGATGTTCATGAATTTTGGACATGATATGTAACTATGAACCCCCTTCCTGAAAATCTAATCTTTTTCCTAATTGGGTGCCCGGATCAAAAGTTATACTGCCCTAAACTTTGTGGGCAGCTTCGAGCAGCATGTGCAAAACTCTTCCTATGATTTTGAAATTTGGCGTGTGTGTAGTTTACTTGATACAAGATGCAAATGTCAAAAAAAATAACCATGTTTAGTGTAAGAATATCATTCTAGAAGGAGTAAAAGTTTGCAGACCTTGTTGGGCAAGGTTGGAAAAAAACTTTTTCACCTAACTTCAAATGTTATAATCTTTCAATTCGTGCGGTCAAAGTTTCTAATTTTTTCCCCACATGTTCCCAAAGAATTCTAGTTCAAATTTGTACGGTTGAATTTTGAAAAAAAAAACATTTTTAAATTTTTTTTCTTGTTGCCCTAAAAAGTGGCAGTTTTTGATCATTTCTACCCAAAACGTGCCTCGGTCCTTTAGGGGTTAATGTTTGCCATAAATGGAACTATTCACCTATTGTCATTGTAGACTCATATTAAATAAATAACTCAATCTCTAAAGGAAACTATCACATGGAGCTAGGAAAACTATAATGAATCAAGAGCATGGCTTTGCAAGCATTATCATGCTATCAAATTGTGTCCTAAAATATGCTAGCATGTTATGGTCCTTCATGTTTGCCAAAGTCCATTCTTTCTTTGCTAATGTCCATTATGGATGCATGCAAGGCTTGTCAATGGTTGAAAGTTGCAGTACAAAGTGTTGGGAGGTAGTGTTTAGGGGGACGAAGGCTTTGTGAACCTCATCCGGTATAGTCCATAGACACCACAAGGCCAAGCCATGTCTCTCTTCAACTTCAAAGTCTTGGCCATAGAGGTGGTCCAAGAAGAGAAAGTGGTGTTGGTGTTGCTCTTGTGCATGGCCACCATGAGCTCCATTGTGGATTTCAAAGGCTTGTCTACTAGCAACGAATACAACCAACAACATAACAAAAAGCACTACCGTAGGTACAAAGATTAGGGCTTTGTCATCTATGAAAACATGACACCTAGTCACACCCATCTCACCCATTGGCACTAGAATGGTGGCCATAATGTAGATGATGGTGAATTAGAAGGTGATTGTGAGTCCCATCATGATATGTCCTACTCCACTCCTTCATGTTAAATTAAAGTAGAGGATGTTGTTTAAGCATTCTAACATCTATAGAAGTGTGGCATTTAGGATATCAATATAAGAAAACCACACTTAATTGCAACTCCTTAAAGCATAGAGTAGAGTTGTTAGTGTTAGAAAGGATATTAGAATGGCTATTAGAATGGAGTCAATAACAATCTTGTTAGAAAGTCTAAAGAGGATTCAACACTATTAAGAATGCACTATTTAGATATCGTATGCAAAAGTTATGAGGGTTCAAAAGTTATTGGTTGATGGTGTAACCAACTAAAGTTTTGTTGATGAGGTCATGTAGGTTCTCAAAATCAATATGCACTCCTTGTGCAAGATTTTGAAATGCGATATATTGTTTAGTGTCACAATTGTGTGTGTCTACCTTTTTGTAAGAGTATGCATTCATTGGGAGCTCTCATTCATGTAGACAAGCTTGTTACCCCCCTAATTTGCAATTTGACTATGTTGGGGCCAATTCCAAGAAGGGCAAATATTTTTTTCATAGGTGTGTGCTTGTTTTACGAGTCAAACCTAAGTGGAATTATAATTTTTCTGATCAAAATTGTAATTCCTATGAATTTCTGAAGTGATCCGCCCTGAAATGACATAACCACCTACATACTAGAGTCATAAATGTCCTAGAAACAACCTAAAACCACCATTTCATGTATCTATTAGCATTTGGAAAGTGACCAATACAAGAGTGACACGATACCCATAATGGCATTAATTCTCTGATTTTGTCAAAATCAGGAATAGATTTGACTAATTTATGGACAGATTCAGATGCTGAAACGAACGGAATTGGGGCCAAATGTAGGATGATGGAATTAG
The DNA here is from genome assembly GCA_963920665.1 of Straminergon stramineum. Taxonomy (NCBI): domain Eukaryota; kingdom Viridiplantae; phylum Streptophyta; class Bryopsida; order Hypnales; family Calliergonaceae; genus Straminergon; species Straminergon stramineum. The sequence goes on along the minus strand of OY987267.1, from coordinate 5,061,734 downwards.
GATGTACACAGAATTGGGCTAGTCCACCTTAGAACTCTTTGGAGGGATCACTTTACTAAGGCACAAGAGCCAAACTCTCTCCTAATGTCCAATTGTGTTTCCTCTCTCAGTTTATGATGATCCCTTCTGCAATCATTCATTCAAAGTAGGAAGTTCAACTAGACTACTATTGATTGAAGGGACTGTTGGTTGATAACCCTGATTGTCAGTCAAGGATGAGTGGCCATAGATCCAGTCATGCGTACACCAGGCTTGTTAATTGAAGGCCTATCAAGTGTACTGGAAAGATACGAGTGGCTTTTGGTAGTCAGGACTCAGGGTCAGTCGCGCGACAGAAGATGGGATCAGGTTCCTAACGGTTTTCTTATCATCTCTTCTGTCACTCCGTCGATTTGATGCAAGGATGAAAGATTTCTTGGCTGCCCAAGTGCCCATATCCTTGACATGGGAATCCTGTGCAAATCATGGTTTCAGGACGAGTCGGAGCAACAACTGAGTCTGACACACAAGCGGTGGATTGGAGCGACGGTGAGCACTCAGTGATCGATGCTGGGACCTTCCATTCCAGCAGAAGAAGTATAAGCTTACTAGCAGCCGCTCTTGAATGCTAACTTACACTCCAACAAGCTGGAGCAGCGTCGAAACACAGAGCTGGAAGGTAAGGCAGCTTGCAAATTTTTAGTCATGTTGACCAAGGAAGAAGGCTGATATCGATGCCTTCAACTAATTTTGTATTAAGGTAGCCGACCCATTTCCAACCACTTAAGCAATTATGCATATTTGGAGCTGAGGTTTTTTAAATGCAGAATTTTTTTGTATGTGCAAAAATAGAGTTTAGAAGGATTGCATATTTTTCCAGAATTTTATTACACAAAATGTAATTACTATGAATTTTTCAGTGAAAGATTCTCTTCAACATGTAAGGTAGTCAACCCATTTATGATCACCCCCTCCATTTCCATTAAGTAGATTGTAGACTGCTTTCTTTTTGTGAAGATGTGGCACATTTCCCAGAGTAGTTGTGTTGCATTATGATTGGTTGCAAGGCTCTCACTATTGCAACCAACCCTTGGTCAATTGCAATTAGCCCGTGGTCACAAATAGAAAGCCCTATACCACCATAACAAGTTGAAGAGAATCTTCCACTAAAAAATTCATAGTAATTACATTTTGTGTAATAAAATTCTAGAAAAATATGCAATCCTTCTAAACTCTATTTTAGCACATGGGAATTTTTTTGCATTCAAAAAACCTCTGCTCCAAATATGCATAATTGCTTAAGTGGTTGGAAATGGGTTGGCTACCTTAATGGTGGTATAGAACTTACTATTTGTGACCATGGCTAATTGCAGAATTGACCAAGGGCTGATTGCAATATTGAGAGCCTTGCAACCAATCATAATGCGACACAACTGCTCTAGGAACTGCACCACAACTTCACAGAAAGAAAGCAGCCTAAATATTGGAAATCGGGGGGACGTGATCAGAAATGGGTTGGCTACCTTATACAATGTTACAAACCTTTTGTGGTTTCCAACTTGAATAGGTAGTAGTGAAGGTACATACGAAAGTTGCAATAAGTACAGTCCATTAATTGATCGAGTCCTCTCCATTTATTGGTTATACCAGTATTCGGTTCAGTTTGATGTGTTGTACCTCGGATTTTGAGTTGCGTGTAATTTAAAATTTGTTACGAATTGAAGGTGATGGCAGAAGGAAAAGTCCTCCGCCACTCAACCGAAAATTATAGGAATTCGTTTGGTTGATAATTGAAGGTGCTCGAGCGATTTGCTGTGATTGACAAGAATTTGTTTGCACGACGGAATGTACAAGCGTGTGCAATGAAATTTCGTTTCATTTGTTTCAAAAAAAAGAAAAGAATGTACAAGCGTGAAGGAATAATTTGGAATGTTTCTATAATTGCATCTGTACCTTTCTTGGATAGAGTGCTTGTGCATTATAAGCTGCTAATGCTGGATTTGCTATACGGTAGGATCACTTAAAACGGAGTGTGTTCCCAAAAGCATGCCGTAAAAAATATATCACTTGTTTCTCGGTGTTCATCTTGAGTACATTTTTTAAAGTCTTATCGTTCAGTTTTGCCAATATATAACTTTTGGTTATTATGTTTGAATGGTTTTCTTGGACTAAACCCAAATTTTCTTGCAATTTATATTTGTGATAAAAAAATTTAAAAATGAGAAATTGGTACACAATAATGATCATCAACCTAGAGTTGCCAAACCTTGTTCAGTTTAGGTTTACAAGTATCATAGACCTACTTGCACATTTTTGAATGTTTAGGACGGTTCACATGTTTAGGTTCACAAGTATCATAGACCCACTTGGGCCCATACATCTTATTGCAAATTTGCACTGAAATTTGGAATTCAAAGTCAAACTTTGCCTAATCTAGTTGAATTCAGTTTAATGTAGGTCTCAAGAATTAACTGGAGGTACTACTGTAAGTTGAGTTTCAAAGATACTTTTGACCACATACAATGAATTAGTCCTTGAAGTGAAATAGTGACTTAAGATCCATTCTGGCTATTTTTCTTTTTCAAGTGAGTTTGAAAACTAAATCACGGCTTCACGGCTTGTAGAAAGCCCGTCTACACACACAAGGTGAATTTCTGAAATCAACCAAAATTTCCAATTGGCCATACTATAGCTCCACATTTTGACAACATCAATCAGGATCCTCGCAATTGCATGTCCTTAGAACACTCGTGAATACTTCAAACTTGTTAACTACTAATTGCACAATGTCTACCAATATAAATGCATACCTTCAATTGCTTTCATCCCGTTCATGTATGTTGAAAATGCTTAATTTGAAAGGAAATGGATATTCATGCTCAGTTCATCACTCAGTAACACCAACAGCACCACCTCACACGAACATGATAACATCCAGATTTCCACGGTGCAACAACTGCTCATGTCCTGATTTAGAGAATACGAGTCAAAAGAATGTTTGAACATAACATTTTTGAGGTGCTACCTCCATGCCCTTGGAAAAGAAATCCTGATTCCTTTTGTTCACCCTCTCGAGCTCTTTTCAAGTGGGCGGGACCAAAAGCTATAGAAAGACAACACTAGTTACTCAGAGTGCCATGCATGCTCTCTACCGAGAAGAGTGAGCTCTCACAACAGCTACAAATGCTATGGAACTGATACTTCTGCTTCTATCTAATTTACAAAAGCATAAGTTTTAGATGAGTGCAATATACACTGCTTATTCACAATTCGTCCAAAGCTTTTTTCCAACTGGAAATCCTCAGATCCGCTGGAAGCAATCCCCCTCCGCTGGCTGCTGTAATTCTGGTCACTTATGCAACAGAACATCCTGTTACATCACGCCACTTCAGGTACAGCAAACCACCATGGTAATGAGTATACGCCCCCGCCACAACAAGAATATGAAACAACTGGTGGCTGTTTCCTATGATGTCGAAAGTTCCAGGTTTCCACCGTTCTGGGATGCGAGTAGCATAGATCAGGGCACCTACACCGTACATAATGCCCATTGCGATTTCCATTTTCAAGGTTTGGAAAGCTACGGGCTCATCTTGGTATAAAAAAATCTTGTGCACACATGGGATAATACCTGACACTCCCATAGTGAAAAACAATATCGCACGAAATGGGCGGTATTCTGCACTCTGAAACACTGGTAACAAAGATGCACCTATCGTGCCAATCCCCATCGTTGTGATGATAGCCAGGTACATCTTGCACAGGAAAGGATTGCACATAAAGCTGTAATATACCTGCCCAATTTGACAACCGCAGGTAATGTTACCCGTTAAAATCACTTGTCAATACAATGAGATGGGTCAAATCCAGCTACCACACCCAAGCTGAGTATTCCAGCAATGGCACACAAAGCTAATTGAGTACATTGGCGATAAATCTGAATAAATTTATTTCTTGTGTCTAAATGCTGGTCAGTGCAATGTGCACTCCTCGTGACGACAATGGGACTCGCAGAGCATAGGACAGATTCATGCGAAAATAAGGTCACTAAAGATAAGACAGATTGAAGCAACAAGTTTGAAATAACAAGCTGAAAATTTGAAGTAATGTAATGTAAACTACGGGTGAGATAACAAGCTTAAAATGATCTGTTCAATTTATGACATCTTACGACACATTAAAGGTAACAAGTAGCCAATCCATCTCAATGTGGTGGCACAAAACCTTGTTATCTCAGGTATTTTAGTATGCCATGCAGGAACCAAGTTAACACCACCTCTTCCTGCTCATTCTTTTTACTTGAACTAATGTAAAGTCAATGTTGAACAAAATGTGGCAAAATGAAAAAATGGTTATTGCACCAACCACGTAGTAGGATTTCTTGTTTTCTCAAATGTGTTGCTTCGACCTATGCAATATAAAGTGACCCTTAAAAGGCTCTAGTTCAGTGAAGCAGGAAACGTACAGGTGGGTAAAATGAGGCCGCAATAAGCGTCGAAATCCCCGCGTAATCCATCCGCATCAATCCGTAGAAATATGATTTTGAAAGGCAGCCGAATAGGTGACATGTTGCGCTTGCCAACAAGCAGAACATTGCACCTCCTAAGAACACGAAGAAAGGCCAACGTGTGATCGGTCTCTGCATCATCCACAACACCAGGATTCAATATACTTCAATAAACCCTCTTCCTTTCAAACCCTATTCCAACTGTGGTATGATAATTCCCCAAATTTTATATTACATACCAATTTGATCACACGCTGCAATTTTTCTTTTAGTATTAAACCCTAAAGGACCAAGAAGTCCAAATTCGGCATCATGTTCTTTAGATACTATGGAGACTCTCTTTTGTCCAATTGTATTTTTTTTTCAATCAATGCATACAGTGTGCTTCACTCATTCAGGTGATAAATTTGGCCCCATCTGATTACAGGTTATTCACAATATGATCAATCAAGTTGGTCATTTAAAACCATGAATCCCGCTTAATAACCTGTGTCAACACGTCTAGTTTCATCCTGTTCTTTGTTCCTGTAGGCTCCACACCACCAACAGATTCCAGCAGAGAATCAGACTTGGCAGGAACCTAATGAAGTGGACAATTAAACTCATTGATCTTATATTGATTGGAGGTGAGATGAATCAAAATTCTTGAAACGATACCAACACCTTGTACAGAGAGGCTTAGAAAGGGCCCTACCTGAATGCATTGCTTGCCGTGGTGAGTGCCAGGAACGCAACTGGAAAGAGCTTCCGGCAGCTGCAAATACGAGGGCCATGAGTCCATAATTCCAGATTGCCATCTCTGAAAAGTACTTGGCTCCACAATGGTTGGCAAATGCGTAGCCGTATAGATCGTGAGCCCCAGAAAGAGAAGAAATCCAACCAAGTGTCTGTCACAACCCGTCCCAACAAAATCTCTCATCAGTATCACACCCATCTCCAACCTGTGGTCAAGTCCCCATTTATTGTTTTTGGTAATTTTGAAACAAGTTTTATGACAAAATTATTTCAAAATTCAATATCTTCCACCCGGTAGGTTCAAATCATGTAAAACCATCAGTGTGCACATCCTCGGATTCCCCTCCCACAGTCCAAGGCTCTCCAACTATACCACAGCCTCCTTCGTTGACTCCACAATCACATAGATGCATGACTTGACTACAAAACAAAACAAAAATAAAGAATTCTGCAAATTCAAGCGAGGGCTTCATTGAGTAAATTCCATCCCTTCCGAGAGCAGTGAACCTGTGAAACAACGAATTATGCTTCACAAAACCCTCGGAATTCTTTCTACAATTTCTCAAAGTTCATCGCACAGGGCAAGAAACTACGGCACGCAACTAGGGCATGGCGCATCCCGAAGCACCTAGCCCTAGTTCCTTCCTCTCCAAAGAACAATAAATAAAACAACACAAATACAAGACTCAATATCTACAATCCCATTCACAAGGGCTTCCTTCCGAGGGGGAACGCACATGCCCATAGACAGATAAGCGACCAATTCAGAACCAGTTCCGCAGTGCAATTCAACCCGACGGGGAAACCATTCGTCCCCACCACTTACGTCCAGACGTTGAACGTTTCGTTGTGCATGTGAAAGACGGAGAGCAGGGCTTTTTTGAACGGGTAATCCACCCGGTAGTATCGCAGAATGTAATTGTTGTCCCGTAGATAATCGGGGAGCGCCTTGAATTCCACCAGCTGATCGCGGACATTGCTCCACAACTCCATCGCCCTTTCTCTCGGACTACTCGACCTCTCCAGCAACCCCCCCATCCCTTCCATCTCGACCACCCCCTTGCTCCTCCCCCTCCTCATCATGGCGTAGCCCCAATCCGACGCACTTCGTCTCCTCTGCCTCCCCAACGTCAAAAACGCCGCCAATTCAACCTCAAGGCGCCTCCTCAATGCACATGCACACAGTCTTGGACTCGAATTCGGGATTCGGGATGGAGGAGCGTCATCACGGGGCGTTCAGAAGCGCCATCGTGGGACGCAACTTAACATGATTCGGGGGCACACGCAATTGCACCGCTTCGACAAGAAACTGAAGCTTAAGCTGACGAGGGCCGTGGATGTTGTGGTCCCCAGATCTCACGTCGCGGCCATTGATGATCGGGATTTGCGACGGACGGGGACCGCCAGGGCGCGAGCCTTCTGCGGCGAGGACGCGCCGGCGCGTCGGCCGTGGCCGTGGCCGTGAATTACTAGGCGAGCGTGCGTGCTTGCGGAGGGCTGATCAAAACTGGGAATACAATTGCGACGCAGGGCATGGCAAGGACGAAAACCGAGCAACGACGCCCGCGAACTCGGGCCACGCCCAGCTGATCAGTAAGCCCCAGCCGTACAATCGACCTCTTAAATATCGCCCGCGATAATGGCACATGCGCGAGGGTGTCTCCCCTAATCCCTAGCCCTAATCCCTAGCCCTAATGGCACATGGCTAGCCCTAATATCACCTCCAGTAGCATCCTCTGTTCTATCACCGACCCTTAATATCACATCCTTTGTGCTCCCACCAACCCCTAATATCACATCTCGAAGCCTGAACCATTAAACGACTCCAGAGTTGTTTTTCAACCGATGAATGCCAGAGAATCTGTCCATGTAGGACAGAAGTGTAACTATTCATCCTCCGAATTTTGTGTGAAAAGGGGACATATTTATTTAGTTTGACTTCCAATGAGTGCTTCTGCATTTTTTGAATCCAAAAATTCACATTGTACTAAAACAAATGAGTTCTGTGGTGACTAGTTCGACCTTCAAGGGTTAACTAATTTCTAATTCACATTTTGAAGCATAAAAAAACCCCAAAGACTACCACATTTTGAACAACATTCAGATGCAAACATGCCTCAATCATACTAAATCTTTGGTTTAACATCCATCTACATATTTTTAGATTCTTGTGTTAATTCTCATACATTTGTACAACATAAATTATCACAACAACCTTTTGCAAATCTTTATAGTTCAAGGGGAATTAGTATGTCAAACTTCAAAAAATAACTTTTTCAATTTAAAATATGAAATTTGTGAATGATTCTAATAATAAGGAAAATTAAAATATCAAGAAAATAATTTTTGAACTCAAGAAAATAACATCTTATAAAAATTCTAAATAGTCAATTGATAGTCAATTTTAGAAAGAATTTTTTATTTTTTATTTCAACTTTAATTGAAAAATATTGGTTAAAATAAAATTAATTTAACCGTATAGATATAATCTATGGATCATATTTTGCAACTTTTATTTAACACCTAAATGCCCAAGGCCTTTTTTGAGCTTCTAGAAATTTGCTCTGCATTGAACAAAAAGACAACATTTTGATAAGTTGTACCAATTTGGGGGGGAATTGTAACTATACAAATTCAAACTACACATACTAAAGATCAAATAGGAAAAGATAGAGAAAACACATCAATATCATTTATGGATTGAAAGATAATAATGTTTGATCATAAGGGTGTTAAAAGTACAAAAGTGATTTGAAGTCTTTCAGAGTCTTTCCATCTTACTTTTACATATCAAATCTAAAAAGTTGGTCACCAACAAAATATGAGGTTAGAAGGCTTGACATGCAAAACCCCAAACAATTTATAGCTCAACAAAATCTACTCTACAATTTTTTTAAATGAATTTCTAATTTGATTTTTTCTTTGAGATTTAGTGTATTTGAGGCTCATTTCTGAAAAAACTCAACACCATAGAAAGTCAAGATTGCAATGGACACCCTTGCACAAAATCTTGAATAGAAAAATCATAATCAATCATTTTCAAAATCAGATTTTTGATATGAAAAGTGGACTTCAAAATGAAATTTTCAAAAATACAAACTACTCAAAATAGCAAATTGGTTAGATTTTATTTAACTTCAAAGTATTGGTGACTCCAAAATTTTGTGCCTTAGGCATTTAGGTGTTAGAAGTCATAATTACATTATTATTTTAAATTGCATTTTATCATACATCTCTACCATTTTGGAAATTTAGACTACCCTTTGGTCTTTTAGGAGTTAATATCACATGACTTAAAATACTCTATCAAATGATGTAATTTCTCACCAAGTCTCAATATAATGTCTCAAAAAATTTCATACAACCCTAGTTTTTCTCTCTAAACCATTCTCTAAGCCATTATTCACAATTCCAAATCTCTCACCAAGCCCTAACATCACATCTCCAAAACTATCACTAAATCCTAGTATTACATCTTATATCCTCTTATCAAGCCTTAATATGACATCTTCAAGATTTTCACCAAGCCTTTAAATGACTTCCTATAATCCCTCACCAAATTTTAGAAATCACATCTCTAAATGTTTCACCAAACTAAATTTTGAATATATAATTATGAAGTCCTAATATTACATTTCTAAGTCTTTTACGAAGTCTTATTTCACACAGCCATAATATGACAACCTATATTCTCTAACAAAGTCCTCATATCACTACTCCTATAATATTCCATCCAATATTCATACCTAGACTTTGGACTAAATCTTCAATGTTTCCACTTCAAAATTGCTTTGCAATTTCATTACTACACATTATTATATTACAAAATTTGCATATATATATATATATATATATATATATATATATATATATATATATATATATATAAAGAGTTTGATAATCCAAAGAAGGCACTAAGTGTAAAATTAATAAACTAGTTGCATATAAAGGATATTTAATTGTAGGGGATAGATATGAAATAATTATTCTAAGAATATCCTGAAATTTTGGAATATTTTCGAGAATATTTTTTTTAATTCTTAAAATATTTTCTACACCAAAAATTTGAAGACGATTTTTGAACTACTTTGCTTTATAAATAATCACTTTGAAAAAAATTTGGAATAAAATGTCCCCTATAGTTGCTCCTCAAGTTTGACAAGTATAAAAAGGATGCTAAACTGCCTTACAATCCCAGGTGCCTTTTTAATGTCACCTTTAAATGCAATACTATTTATTGTTGTAGTTGTTAGACAACTCCATACAACCATATATATTATCCACAACTCAAGATAATGTGGGATCATGGGTTGTAATTACATCAACAAAGGAAGTTGATGTGTTTGGTTGGAATCCATCTAATCAAATAAATAAATTCACGTTTTGTTGCATATTTGTTCAATTAGATTGATTTTTCAAAAAAAATTCAAAGTACTAAAACAATATGCAAGTTTAGTCACATTGACCTAAAACTTATTCTTTTTGAGAATATCTAGTAGTTAAAATTTTGCAAATTAAAGTGCTTAAAATTCAACTAACTCCTATGATAACCTATAAATGGGATTTGGTTTATACATTGACTTATATAGGCTCTAATTATTGAAATTTTGAGCAACCATATAGAGACCATTGGACATTAAGATGGGCATTAAAGAAATAAAAATTTGAAGTCAGACAACTAAATTATAGCCACAATTGCTTTCACATCATTTTTGTCCATATTTATATCCATTATAAATTTGTCCCATGTACAATGTGTCTTGGTAACCGTGATTTGCCAACTCCTCCATAATTTTTGCCTTTTAGCTAGTTTTGAAGCAATATATTTTCATTGTCTAATGTCTGAATTAAAAATTTCTTGTATCTATTCAAAGTACTTTGGGATGCATTCAGGGAGATCACTCCTTGTAATTTAAAATATACCCTTAGTTATGAGGGTATTTGATATGGGGCTATTTACCTTCATTCTTGCATTTAAGATGATTGTATTTTTACATGAAAAGCTACAAGGGTGTATTTCCAATACCCTATGTTTTTTTCATAAATTTTTTCATTCAGTTTTTTAAGTGGGGCTAACCTACATACGAAATTTAAGTGTCGAAATTTTTTCCCATTGTTGACCTTCTATACAAATTTGCCTTTTTCTCTACCACATGCAATTATAGAGTGTATACCATAAAACCAACAATCAACTCAATTCAAGTGCTATTCTCCAAAAGGTTGTTTTTAATAACAAATTTACCATTGAACACTTTAGAATCCCCATTGAAACTATTCCATGAACACCCAATTTTGCCACTTGTGGTCAATTTCTAATATTTATATATTCACTACTAGAAAATTCAATTTTTTTTTGTCACATTGATTTGGTTCACTTTTTTGTTGATTTGGTCACATTTTTGTCCAAATCAACAGATTATTGTCCTAATCAACAAAAAAGTGAACCAAATCAATGTGACAAAAAAAAATTGAATTTTCTAGTAGTGTATGATTAATTTTTTTGATATATACACTATTCGTACGATGGCACAATTTTAGTCAACCACCCTCATTGTAGATTTTCTTGATTGTGTCCATTTTATCATCCACATGAAATTATCTATCCTTATCTTACTTACAATACTAAGAAAATTTTTCATAGCCCCTATTTATTAAGGCTAACTTATTAATAAAAATTCCTACTACATGATGTTTTTATATAAACTAATTTAGATATATTAGAGTATGTGGAATTTCATGAATCCTATAGTAGCCCTATTGATTATATACAAATATTCCCCCTTCAATTAAATGGACCCTATCTTTTAACTCACGTAGTTTTCTAAAATCCAAGAGTAATCTCCCTAGGGGGATGTACTTCCAATGATAGAAAACTTAATTCCTAATCATGAAATAGTGGAAAATTAAAAAATTCTTTTAAAAGGGCAAATTCTAGAGTGCATTGAGGATGCCCTAAGGCCCAAAAGGGGCCTTCAAGCTACACTTAAAGCTACCCCTTACAAAACTTGCACACAAAGCATATACGCATGGCAATTTGACCCAAGATTATTGTACATTTCTTTATTACATGAGCAATTAAAAAGTTTATCTTATAATACATCTTGACAAAATTCAATGAGCCGTAGCTCATTTGAAAACTCTAAGTTCATTCCATTCTAATTTCCCTTGTTAAAATTGGCATGTTTCAATACAATGTTTGAATTATAAGCAATTTTTTTTCCATTGTTGTTGATATTTTTTTTAATTGATGATTATTTGAGGAAGAAATCAAGTTCCCTTTCTTTGAAATTTTCCTCAAAGATTCTCAACTAATATTTTTAAATCAATATCAAACACTTGAAGTTAAGGATGACATTTTTCAAGTTAATTTTTAAAAGTTTCAAAGTTGAATTTTGTTGTTGGAAAAGATTGGAAAAAATTATTGATCTACTTTGAATATTATGGTTTAGAAATACTAAAGAATTAGTTGGCTTTGAAAACAAGTGAAGAATTAAAACATGCTGAAAGGTTCAAGATAAAACATTTAGAAGTTGCAAAGGAGATTATTTCAAATATATGTCTATTTTTTTTCAAGATGTATTGTTTTGTAGCAATTTTACAATAAACAATAATAGTGTTATATTGGCAATTCTAAGACTTCAACACTTTCAATGTGTACTACTTGAAACATAAGTTTGTTCATGTCCTAGTTTTTTTATTTTTAGGTATAGTACCTAGAAGTTAAGTTATAATTTACAAACAATTCTTCTAGAACCTTTTATAGACCAATTTTGTGATAATATTGTGCATAATAATCAATTTTCAATTTTTTTAAAGAAGTGCGCTTACATATTGTAGTTGTTGCCAAGTAGAAAAGGTTACATTACATTAATCCCAATGTTTTATAACAAATCAATGATTAGGTGAGAAAAGTCACATTTAGTTGGTGAAGGCAATACACCTGTTGTTTTAGTGATCTCATCTTAAACACAAATGCCATCACACATGTTTGTCTTCAAACATGTATAAGTACAATAGAGTTTTCCTTATTTATTATGATGTTTTCTCCAAGGCGAATTGAGGAAATTGAAGAAGAGAAAAGTTCAATTTGGAAGAATGTCTTGCATTTTCAAGGATCATTTTCAAGGAAGACTTGTGACAATTCAAGAGTATCTTTAGCCAACTCTTTCACCACAGAAGAGAAGGCTTGCATTGTTGGTATGTAGAAAACAAGACTTTCTAGTACTTAAATTACATGTAAATTGTGCATAGTACTCCAAATTATTTTTTATCTAATGAAGTTGTCACGACCCTCATCACAAGGCGTGCCCGTGCCACCTTGGTGAGCAAGGAGGACATTGGAGGTGACGCCCCAAGCCTTGCAAGAGATGAGGTGAGGGGGACTAGGAGTCCCGAGCGATCATAGCGATGTAGTGCTCTGATCCGGACGAATTTGGGAGCGTGTGATACGTGCTTGGAAAGGTCTTGAGAAGACGCTTCCAGCCGTCTAAAGAACGCATGATTTGGACTTGCGAGTCAAAATCTATGGGCGTTCAAAGTTGGGGGTGTCCCGGTCGCGCCGGGAGTGCCCTGGCCGCACGGGGAGTGTCCCGAATCTTTAGAGGGCGATATCTTTGCGATTACTTGTCCTAATGGAGCAAGTGAGTAGTCCATCGGCATCTAAGCGTCGCGTAGATGTCGAAAATGGGGTCGCATGTGCGATTTAGATCCTGGACCGCAAAGTTATGCTGGGTGGAAGTTCGGGAGTCCCAAACTAGTGCGAATCGGGAAAAACGGGGTGGTCTTCCAAAACCAAAGGGTGTTTGGGAGTTCCCCTTGACATACAAGAGGGGGGGGCTACCGAATCCCGCAGAGAGTACTATGAGGAGGGGTGGTCTCCCTCCTTCCTCCCGGATGGTGCCATGGTGAGCCTAAGTGGCCCCGGGTGGTGAGGCTAGTATTGGAGCCTCACCATCACTTGTGTGTTACCATAGAGTGCTTGTGCACTCCTTGATACCGGTTGGGTGGTGTTCCATTCCTCACTAGGCCATGGTGTGAGTCCCGTTTGGTGAGTCCCGAAATGAGTTGGGTTGGGCCTAGTGGGGAGTTGGGTCCCATTCAAGTGCGGTTAGCACCGGTGGGAGTAGTGCCTCACCGAGTGCTTGGACATCAATGGAAGTTTCGCCCCATGTCATCAAATGACATGCTCGGTGTCTTGTGGGAGTTAAGTATTGGAAGGAAAGGATTGGGAGTTACGGAGGAATGGGGAACCCTGTAACTTGAGTTGGAACCTAACATTGTGGGTGCGTGGCATGTGCAGTGTTAGGAGAGCGTGAACCTTAGTGGCACTAAGGTGTTAAGTGTTTGGGAAGTGTTATTAAGGGGTGTGACAGAAGTGGTACTAGCTTCGAGGGACTATCATCTCTGTAAAGCCTTCTAGTAGAAGATGCAAGCTCAACTTTCATAACAAGTGGCACTTGGCATGACTTCTAGTTGTTGATTAGCAAGCACCTCTTGTTGCAATTCAAGCCCAAATGACAAAAAAAGTTTGCATGTGCATGCACATTGAGGACATGTATTTAGGCTCTTGGCTTCAATAATCATGTTGCAATCAAATAAACCTTTTTTCAAGGATGCACACAAGGCACAAAGTCTTGCATTTGCTTAAGTTCATGTGCACTAGAGTGTGGAAAATTGGAAGAATGTTATATGAATGTACAAATCATCCTTCTAAGTTGGCAAGCATTTGTGATTGACATGAGTTTGGCTTTGAGTTTACAAAAGGTATTAATGGGATTGCTTATGTTCTGCCTTTAAGTCTAGTCATGTTTTTGTCATGGTGTGGGGCACTTTTAGTAACTATGATAAGTCTCCCATAGTCCTCATGCTTGCAACGAGGTGAATTGTTGTTGATTTTGTCGACATTGTATACAAGGGAGCATTATAATGTTTTTATTTCTATGGCATTATATGGCTTTTATTTCCAGTGCATTGCAATTTTCTACCTAATAGGTCAAGAGAAGCTCATGGCATGACAAAATTGAATTGGCCACCTAACTCCCCATATTTGACCCCATAGAGAATCTATGGAAAATTGTGAAAGACCATATTCATCACAATATCAACCACGGAATATGGGTCAAATGGCAACTACAATTCTATGTGAATGGGAAGGAGTATCCAAAGATGTGCCTAATGTTTCTCATTTCCACAATGTCTCATAGAGTGATCATGGTTGTTATTGATGCTTGAAGTGGTACTAGCCAAATTGTAAACATCATGCCCAAATAATCCAAATTGATGAATGGTCAATTTCATTAAAATGGCGGTATGATGATGAAATGGCGCAACATTCCATTAAAATGGCGCAGAGTATGTCAAAAATGGCGCATGGCATATGCCATTTTAATGAAATTGCCCATATGATTACTTTATACATTTCTATGTGAAAATATTATATGATGTGAAAATAGTCTCTCTAAGCTTTCCATTGCACTTCATGGTTCTCGATTTCATGGAATTTTTGAATATTTGACAGCAATTCGACTTTCACAGTCTTTACAAGGCCGGAACTCGATCGAAAATTGCCTGTCGATCAGTATCTTAGCTGCCGGGTGCTGAACACGAACCATCAACATTTTAGCGCCCAGAATTGCACCAACTTAACAAAATTGGAGATGAAGATACAAATAGCTTAGAAGACTCAAGCATCTAACAAACTGTGACATTGACACAGAACGATTCTAGAGTAATATATGCAAACCCAAGAACTTCGAATATAAATATAATTCACCACCTTAGGACTAGACTTCAAGATACATAGATCGACGGAGTTGCAGAGTCCAAGAATTTCTTAAATACCTTACTGCTCGCACTGCATTGATCGAGCTTGAATTGAAGCATTTTGCTCAATCCTTCGGCACTTCGATACGTACGCAGTATTATCAACAATTCATCCCGGCCCTTTCTGCCGTATCTGGAGGCCTCTCTCGACCATTCTGTCTGTCTGAGTGTCCCAACTAGACAGTCATTTCGAATTCTGCTCGCTAGTTATCGGATGATTGCTTGATTTCTTTAATTTTAGACAATTGAGTACGTTTCTGTTGGTGCGGATCATAGAGTTCTTGAGTTGCAAGCCTCAATACACTTGGCTAAGGAATCCCGATTCGTTTTGGGCACAATCTTGCAGTACGTGTATGATATGTGGCAGCTTGGGAGTTGAATTGGGAGGTCCCAAAAGCTCAGTTAGTACAAGAGGAAGATATGCAATGGATGTGACAAATTGTGAAGAAAAACAACGCTAAAAAGTGTATTCAGTGCCACTATGATACCGTATATAGTGTCATGGAAATCTTAACTTTAAGATTTGAGTGGCATGTTCGGTGGCATGATTTGGAAGTGGTTTTACAAACAATGTCTTCCAAATCCACGTTTTGGGCAGCATAACTTCAACATCTTTGCAATAATCTTAGTTTTATTTTTGTGTTTGTGTAGGTAATAGTGACTTACAACTCAGAAAAAAAAAATCCAAAAAATAATGGTGGAAACCCAATTCAAAACACACTAGGCAAGGTTTTCAAAAGCTCTATGCTACTCTAAAGAACTTTAGGGGTTAACTTGGAAAGAAAGCCTATGTCAGTTTAGCATTTTTTGTAATGTAATCAAGTCCCACAAAGGTAACGGAGGTAAAATCCAAACTAAACTTGTAGTTTAATCCAATTGAGTTGGATTTTATATAGGTCTCTTGCATTATTTAAAGATTATATTGCAATTTGAATTTGAATGACACTCTTGAGACCATACAATGAAGTATCCTTTGAAGGGTGATTGCAAGAAACACTTCGCATTTTTTAATCAAAAATTCAATTTCTGGCTATAGGTGTGACAATATTATGCAAAACTATCAATATTGTGTGTCAGTAACACACCAACAATTCTAATCATCTAAATTGTTGATTCAA
The DNA here is from genome assembly GCA_963920665.1 of Straminergon stramineum. Classification (NCBI taxonomy): domain Eukaryota; kingdom Viridiplantae; phylum Streptophyta; class Bryopsida; order Hypnales; family Calliergonaceae; genus Straminergon; species Straminergon stramineum. Next base: position 5,045,573 of record OY987267.1, on the reverse strand, counting down.
GGTGCTTGTAGATTTGTACTGTCAATTTAGTAATATGTAGTATTGTGCACTACTATAGACTACTATAAAGTACTATAGAAGCCATTGGGAGCAAAAAATATCAAAATAAGGGTCTATGGACCTTTTTATTTTTAATAATTCAAAAAAAAATTCAAAAAAAATTTGGAAAAAAAACATTACACTTGCATTGCAACAAAATATTTAGGTAGGAAATATTTTCCTTCTTTGTAGCCTTTGCAAAAAGCAAGGTCATTTTGACCCCATATACACAACCAACATGTTTCTATTTTCATAAAAATTCATCACCAGTCTTTGAAATGTTAGTAGACCTCCAACATGTCCAATTTGAGGCTTCGAATTTGCATTTTGGATCAAAAATAGGACTCAAAACCTCCAAACTAGCCAAAATAGACATCCAATCAGGGGTAGTTTTAAAATAGTAAACTAATTTTGAAAAATTGGAAAAAAGAATTGAATGTCTGAAACTACTGCATGTACCTTCAATCCAAATTTCACATGGAACGGAAAAATGATGCAAAAGTTATGAGTAAAAAACCACCATCCATGGGCAAGAATATAAAGAATAGGACACGTGTTTTTTGCAATCACCTTGAAATAAAATGGTGGCTCAAGGATTGTAGGGCTCAATCATTGTCATATTTGGTTGAGATTTCAAACTCAACCATGGTTTATAAAAAATACAACTCACTTGTACTCACTTATATACAAGGTGAGTTTTCTCAATTCAGCTTGAATTTGCAATTGAATTGTCTTTATTTATTGGCAATGAAAATGCAAGGTGAAGCAAGATGTAGTTAGTCACATCACTGCACACTAAAGCTTGAAATGATGTATTTACAAACCAATTACAAACGCCTCATGTACAAAAAATATGACCCTTCCAACATACAAAACTTCAATTTTGAATTTTGATGGAGTTTAGAAAACTCACCTTGTGGACTTGTGTGTATACAAGTACAAGTAAGTTGAATTTTCTACAAGTCATAAGGGAGTTTAAAAACTCAATTGGATAAGATAATGAGCCTTAAGTGGCCTTGAGTCACCACACCACTGTAGGGTCTAATTCAATAATTATATGTAATATTTACCAAAAATGTCATTTAAGCTCAATTGCACATAGGACTTTTAAGTAATGCATGGAACCTAGTTAGATCACAACTCAACCAAATTAGGCCCAAGTAGACTTGGGATGTAAATTCCCATTGCTTTTGTGGGTCTTGGTTGTGAATTTTGACACATGCATGGGTCCAATTGCCCAAGTAGGCTATTTTTTCAACTCAACTATAAATGTAGAGAGGTCTTGTGTATACAAGAGAGTCATATAATAAGATAGAAGGCTCATAAAGTGTTCATCTAAGGGGAATCAAACCTTGTGAAGAAATCTATTGATCAAATTTTATTTTATTTTTTTGGTGAGAAAAAAAATGGGGAACACTGCAATGGAGATTTTAATCAAAAATTTCATAGTTAGAGTGAATTAAATGCGATTGTAGAAAGTGGAAGGTTTATAGGCTGCCATTCATGCCGATAGACTATATCCATACTAAATGAAAACATGGGTTTCAATAGAGCAAGTTAGTGCACAAAGTGATTAATAGGATGTTTACATGTTCATGGAAGTTGCATTAGAGGAGAATTGAGGCATGTAGAGGGCTGTTTCAAGCTCGTTCCCAAGAGCGCTCCCCTAAGCAATTGTTGAAGTTCCCAGTTCTGAAGACTCATTGTGACTTCCAAACTGCTTCACAGTGATTGGCGGTCCGAAGGCCGGGTTTGCCACAGTGTAACATTCCCGCCAGTTATTCCTTTAGTGCGCTCATTTCCCTTATAGTAGCGCCACCTACTATTTCGCTTATGTTTTAATTTACTACGAATGTTACTGCCAGTTGTAAGTGAATCCTAAGGTGATGCCTATATTGTGATTTTCATGCACAGTTAGTGGTGCCCAAGTGTCCTCTCCGATGGCACTCCAGTTTCAAGAGAGAGGTTGGTAATTGGACTGAGGAGGTTCACAGACAGTGTTCCCGGTCTGTACGAAAACCTAGGGGAAGATTTCCCGATATTAGCCGTTCTCCTGTTGTTTGAGTTGGCAGTTTCTCGACCACGTAGGATTCATTCCCACAGTCGCTGCCAACAAGGGTGTCATGATGGGAACATCTTGGGAACTCGCAGCCCTCCAGTGGCCTCACTTCTCCTCTAATGTTAAAGCATCCGCTAAATGTCCACAATGAAGCCATTAGCATTTATACTCTTTGCATTCTAAAAACTAACAAGCCTTAACTTTATTTATTATAATTGCACTTTAGATTTAGCTTCAGGTTATGAAAAAGTCTTGTATTAGTAAAAAACAGACATTTTAATTAGCCCTTTCAAATGTTGAACACTCTAAAACCACTCACATACCACTACACTTTATTACTACACACAATTTGTTCCATTTCCATAACCCTTTGCACTATTTCAAGAACTTTTGTAAGGGTGGTTCATAATGCCTGAGCAGTTTTCGAGCCTTCTCCTATGAGTATAAGTATATGATATAAAACTCAAATGTAGTTAATCAATTGTAGCTAGTTAATTCAAGATGCCCTCCAAACTAGTTTTGCTAGAACTTCTAAACATTATTATTTGTAGTGACTTTTGATGACTCTTGATCTGAAGATATCTTTCCATTTGGGATTCCTAATATTGGTGCCTTATCCCTTATCTTAGGGTGGATGACAAATTCTAATTTATAGATAGTTTTATAAGAGTCTTACCTTTCAAAATATAATTTTTGGACTCCTTCTGAGGCATAATCAAGTATGGAATGATACCAATAGGTTTTTTCATTTGCCTATTTTTGGGCAATGTATGAGTCTCATGCCTAAAAAAATTGACTCTTAACTTGAAGCTCTAGGTATTTGCACCCTATGTAGTCCAAATGTCAAGAGATATGGTAGCCTATGTTATGCAAAAAATAAATAAAAATAAGAGATCAAAACCAATGGGGAAGCAATGAAAAGAATTTGAAATGACAAAATCTAATTGGGGATGATTTTATAGAAAATTGTTAATAGGAGACAAATCAAGTGGCTCCTACAACCATGGGTCTACAAGTTTGTAGAACAAACTTAATTTTTTTGGATTATTAATCTAGGAATTACAACCATCAATGGATCTACAATCTAAGCAGTAAACTTGCACTCTATCACCATGGATCTGTAATGTTCTTTTATTCTTTTAATTCCTAAAGGACTAAAGAACCTTCTCTAGATATTTTGGGAATTAGGATATGAAATTTTTAGGGTAGTTCCTAATTATTGTATTCTATATGTGAAGCTTTGTTTCTTTTCATTTTAATCAATATTCCAAAAGTGATAAGCTTAAAAAAAATTGATGTTGAAGCAAGAAATTAAAAATACACCCTACATAAAAAAAAAAAATAGGTAATTTGATTCAAGGGATCAATATGTAGATAATAAATTTGAACCATTCCATTTTGATTGATGAAATAATGGTTATGAGGAATTATGTTTTGCAAGCAATGGAGGGAGAATAAAAATATAAAGTTGTTTTTTTAATTCAATTTTTGAACTTTCAAATTACAACAAAGTATAGGATATATCCTACTTATTAGAACATTTGCACCATTGGGATTAACAATTTTCAATTTGTTGATAAAGTTATTAGTGATTTAGTTTTTTCTTTCATCATAAATCACAAATCACCTTCCCCTTTATAAATTTTATAAATTGAATGTAGAGACTCTTATCAAAATTTTTTTAAACTTCAATCTAAAATTCTTACTAAAAAATTGAAAAACTTGAAGTTCTTATTAATACCTTTTTTTAATCTTCTTATTAGTTATTACCAGGGCTTTTTATTTGGACTAGTGTCCCCTGTGTTGGCTTCACTTTATAGGCCAGATTTTGGAGGGACAGATTTACAGTGGTCAGATTCTGACAAATCTGGCGAAATTTCGCCAAAAAAAAAAGCCCTGGTTATTACGTTTATAACAAAGCGAATGTGTTGTTGAAGCTATTCATCTAATTTTCTTAATTTTTTTTTGGCTATGAAATTAAATTTTTTTTTTTGGTATATTAACTTTATTTTTTCTTTATATTAAGATACAATAATTTTTATAATTTTTATAATTTTTACTGTTCATTATTTGGAGATTTTATTTCTATTATTCAATTGTAGTATTTGCTTATGACTTTGTTAGTTATTTATTATCTGAATTACTTATTATAATATTTATCTTGTAATAAATTCTTCATCATCCTAGTTCAAATACAATTTTGCAAGAAGCATGAAAGTTTATTTCAAACCTAAGTAGGAGGTCACAAGTAAGATTCCAATCTTCTTTAAAACACTAGCAATGATGTTTGATAAAATTTTGTATAGTTTGATACTTTCAAAACTTGAAATCTATAAATTTTTTGATTTATAAACTTTTATTTTATTAACCATGAAATTTAAAGGAGGACTCAAAGTGTCTTGTGAATGACTTCAAGATTATTGTAGAAAAAACAAAGAATGCATCTATTCCTTCTTGAAGTTTGATAATTTTTAGTTCACTACCTTGCTGATAGGCATCATCCTTCTAAAGCTATTGTAATTTATTAATTAAAATGAAATTATTTTCTATTGACTTCTTTCTATTTAATGAACCCATAATAATAATAATAATAATAATAATAATAATAATAATGATGATGATGATGATGATGATGATGATAATGATAATAATAATAATAATATAAAGAATCATCTAAAACTTGTGAAGGCTACAAAAAAATAACATTTACTACATAGATGAGGAATTATTGTTGTTTTTGTATTAAGGCTCTATTGCTAAATTTCTATACTTTTTAAATTAGAATCTAAAAATTGATATCAAATTCAAATTTGAAAATTTTGAAATTTTGAAATTTAAGATCTTTAGATTTCCAAGTTCAAAATTTCATAATCCTTCAATTTTTGAAATTTGAAATCTTTTATTCTAAAATTCTAAAATTAGAATTAATAAATTAATATATTTATAAATTCACTAATTTAGAAAATTTATATATTGAAAATTATTCAATTTGAAATATTGGGATTCATTAATTTACTAATTTATAAATTAAATTGATAATTTAAATTTTTATTAAAATTAAAATTTACTCCCTAAAATTTTGTGACCATATTTTGCCATGAACATTCCAAAATGCCCATTTCTAGATCTATGGACCAAGATTAAAAATTAAGGTTGAAATTTCCATATGCAATATACAATCTAAAAGTAAACTATTCTAAACATATTCTTAAGAAATCTTGGGAGTATTCACTACACAAATTAGAAGATTAACCCCTAAACGTTCAGATTCATCTGCAAAATTGACTATTTGAGAAGAAGAATCATAAAGTGCTATTTGAAAGCATATTTTGAAATTGAAATGCAAATAAAAGTTGTAGATTTTGATTTTTGGATTCCATCTATACAATTAGATTCACCAATGCTATCACCAATGTTTTTTTTATAAATTTCCAAAGAGAAATTCCAAAACTCCTTCAAAATTCGATTGCAAGTAAAATATTATCATTTTTTGAGTAAAATTTGTTAGAATGGATTTGAAATGAGGTTCTCTTCACATGGTCATTTTTTGAAATTTTTGTGTTATTCCTATCTATGACTTCATTTTGGCTAATCTAGTTTTGAACTAAAGTCAATGCAATTTGACCACTTGACATACTTGCACATTTGTAATTTTAGAAAAATATGAACTCTAGTAACACCATATCCAACCCTTAGATAGGACAAAAACTTGATAACATATCTTCTCAAATTAAAATAACTTTCATCCAAGTAGTTAGGAGGATGAAACTGGAGTTTCAATCTATTCATCGTCCAAAAAATGGATGTCAATGTGTTTATGGGTTAAAACATTTGAAGTCTTTGGTTTTTTGTTTTCTTGAATTTAGTCAAAAGCATTGTCCCATGTTGACTACTTTTACATTGAAATTCTGCACTACAAGATATTGGAAATTCATAAAATTGGAGACTGCATGATATTAGGTACCTATATGCCCAGAGATAGAAGATGAATTGAATATGAGTCAAACAAATTCTAAAGATTTTGATGTCCTTGAAAATAACATTATACTAACACATTAAGCAAACAAAATTCCAAGCGTGTTCAATTTTAATTTACACACAATTGGTGACCATAAAGAAAAATGTTTTTTCTTACATTAGGAATATTTTGGGTGAAAAAGGTATGGTGAAGGATTCTCTCCAAGGGTTTGAAAAGCTCTATAGGAACTTATTGTCACCTACAAGAATATTTTGGGGTAAGATGAAACTATGACAATATAAATAGTTATTTTGTGCATTGGGGCTAGTTATTAATTACTTTGATCAATGGTTTATTTTTCATAATTTTGTTTTGTCATTACTTTGACCACATTTATAATTTTATTCTCATTGAGTTTATGTCAATTTTTCTTATTATTTTGACTATTGTTTTTGTAGCTATTTTTATAATATTGTACCAAAATTTGATATCTTTTAGGTAATGATGACTTGGAAATAAATTCATTTTCTTAAATCCATACTAAGAAGTATTTCATGGATAAATGACTAAGGAAAATGTTCATGTAAAGTAGAATCTAAATATACATAATTCTATTGACCTTAAATTCATTTGACTCTACAAAAGTTATTTTCTACCTACTTCATTTACCAATTTGTAAATTGTGTACCTATCAAATCTATCAATCCTTCTTCACAACAATAGATATGTCAATGTTAGCAATTGCCATGTCTACAGTAAAGTTGGCTAGAATTCAATGCCTTGCATTTTCAATGAGTGAATAATCTAAAGCCCTACATACAAATCAAGTGAAGGAAATTGCTTCTAATCTACCTAGCAAGCACATACCATTCATATAAAGCTATTGTAAAAATTATGGAAATGAAAAATGTCATTCCATTGAAAACAGTAAATTTGAGTCTCTCTAAACCTTAGACTTTGAATCTACACTATCAAATTATTATGAACCTTCAAAATCATGAAAAATAACATAATTGATCACCAACAAGCAATTTTCATGGAGTTGTTGCAAAGAATACATGCGATCACAAGATTGTTGCATCAAACTAAATGAAGAATTTGCCTCTATCAATGTCGAAGGCTCCCAACTCCCAAATTGAAATGCAGAGACTTATGATATGATGTGATTGTTTTAGAATTCAAAGTTTGGCTAGCTACTACATTGTTTTGATATTTGTAACCTTTGAAGAGACTTTTAATTTGAGGGGTTCATATTTTTTTGCCTTTTGTTTCTTGCTATGATCTGAATTTGTAGTACAGAAATTTAAAATGTACACCATAAGAATTCATGACAAATTCAATGCTCAATGTTCACCCATTATACTAGAAATGGAATTTGTATGGGGTGATTCCAAAAAAATTGTTCCAATTTTTGTGATTTTTTCCTTGTGTACTTCAAAATTTTCCAAAAAGAACTAACGAATTAGAATTGCTCAATACATATTAAAGTAAAAGTAATGTACTATGCACTAAATTTGACTTTCAAAATTTTTAATCAAAATTAGCTTTTATTTGGATTCAAATAAATAAATTTATTATTTATTTTGTGTGCATGTGCAAAATTTAAACAATTCTTGACATGAAGACAAAGGTTGAGCTTGTCTTTGATGCAATATGAAATAATAGATTCAAGCAAGTTGCTTTGGAAATAATCTAATGGCTTTCATTGTATCAATACAATATCTACCATTTAAAATTTGAAGATTTTACCTATGTAGATTGCAATCATTTACTTGCCTTTTTAGATGTTTGTCAAATTCCATGCACATTTGTTTAGCACCTCTAACAAAGCAATGAGAAGATTTGGTGCCGCTAGCTTGTTGGATAGCTTTTTCTCGCTCTTTCTAGTTAAATGGTTGTGCCTCATTTGGTCTATAATTAGAAGAGATTTTTGAAGGTCACAAAATTTCTACAACAAGAGTCCAACAACAAAATTCTTGGTTATTTGTCTTGAGCTATAAGCTCTAAAGTCAAAATTGTCTATGAAATGAGCTATAGATACTAGGAATAACATCAACATTTTGGTTGATGGATCAATTTATTCTACAATCTTGTAGATAGGAGACTTCCACAGTTGTGAGATATCAATGAGGTACTTGAATTTGTCAAGGAGAAACAATGCAAATTATTTATTTACACACAAAATCATTGCATTGTTGATGCAATACCACTGACTGAAATGAATCTAAGTGATACTCAATATTTAACACAAACAATTAGAGAGTAGTATAATATTTGTCTAATGTCTTTGAAAAAAGAGGCATTTTTTTGCAATTCACAATCTTAGAGACTAATGAAAGAGAAAAAATTTTAAAAAACATACTAGAGAGATAATTGATTAATTAAAAAAATGAGCTATTCAATTACAACAATAACCCAATACTATGAAAGTATCATTACTATCATGTGAGAATCATTTAATTTGTGTTTTTTTTGAAAAATTCTAGAGTATTACATTGACATCAAAACTTTGAAAGAAAAACATGAGAAAAAAGGACATTGTATAACTAAAGGTACATTCACACTACGGAATGAAGGACCAATCTTTGCAATAGTTGTAACCTCTTTTCTAGTTCACACAATTCGTCATTCTTGCACTTGGCCAAATACAACCTAGTGAGTGCACTACGCCAAGTGCCCCCCTCCCCCCCCTCCCTTCCATATTGGTGATGAGACAAATTTGCCCATACAATTAATAAGTACAATTTTATATGACCTAGTGCAAAAATGACAAATTGCACGTCCTTCCCACCAACAATCTTTTATAAACTCCAATCCTACATGGAAGTCTTGGTGGCATTAGAGAACACTAATTTAGTAAAGCAACTATAGCTACTTGCTCTGACACTACAAAATCACTTGAAACTTTTTTGTGACTACTTCTCTTCATATTTTGTAGATTTCATACTGGGAATTTAGCTTTTAGATAATGCAAGGATTTCCTCACACAGAGAAGAAGGGTAACTCCGGTCTGAAAGACCGACTTGAATGGAGCGTCTGTTCATGGGAATGTCTTTCCTCACACGCACCAAAACACTGTCGTTGTTGCAAGCACTTCACATGACCACCAAGAATCTCAATGTTCGCTGTGGTTGCGTCATCGAAACTTGGATCGTACCTCATCGATAAGGTTTCGAAGTACGCGTTTGAACACAAATTTAAAGGGACGTCAAGTAGCCAGGATTCCCTTGAACAATACTTTTCAATTCCAAGCAGGTCCAAGTACAGATAGCATAGGTGACTTGCAGTTCAATAGATTAGTACAGCTAGAGAGTGATTTTTTTTCAACTTGATCTCTGTTGCCTTGATCAGACTCAGTGATCTCGATCATGACTAAAGCTACATTGTTTCATTTTTTGTTCCAGCGTTGTATTAACTTATAAATAATAGACTCAAAGCATAAAGTTACAAATCTCTGACACAACCTACCGAACTATGTCTGTAGACCGCGGTGAAGATTGCAACCTTCCTTTCAGTCAGCATGTCATTTCGGTTAAAATCGCTGAAGTACCATTCATTTATCTTCATTCTCCTCGTTTGTTGCGTCCTTTGAGATTCTCAGCTATCCTTCTAGCTTGCTGCAAAATATCTCTTCAAGATTGAGGTTTCAAGATTGCAATTCTAAATGACAAAAGAAGTGCAATACAAAAGTAGCATTAAAAGCTGGAATCAACTCAAATCTTAGAAACAAGAAAAAAAAGTAGGATAATTCACAAGCATTAACACTTAAAGCTAGTGGACCAAGTGTCCTACGTACTGGGTGTTTAACTCTGAAAGGACCAAGGCCTTTTTTCAGCAAAAAACACACTCAAAACTGCCATTTCTATAGCAAAGAGTAATATTTGAAAATTGTTTTTTTTTGCAAATCTAACTATACTATCTTATACATAAGTAACTAGCATGAGAATGTGTTAAAACAATTCAGAACTTTTGATTGCATAGATTGCAAGATATATGTGATTTAAAGCAAAGAAAACAAGTTTTTCAACACATTGAGTGATTAGATTAATTGACTTTGAACCTTCTCAACTTTAATTTTTTGCACTAGTATATAGTTTTGAGCTTTAACCCCTCACTGGTGAAGGGGACCAAAAGTGTCCTTGGGTCAAATTCAAAGTGCTATAACTTTTGCATCCAATGTCCAAATTCAATAAAAACTTGTTGGAAAATTTGTGCTCTCTTCTAGTTTGTGTGGTAAAATTTTCAGATCAATCCAAGATGAAATGAATTTTTGGAAGCCAATCAAAGTTCACAAGTTCAATTTGAGTTCACCAAACTTCATTTGATGGCTTCAACTTTGTGGGCTTGTATCTCCTTCATCCAAATTTTGTTTTCAATAAAATTTATTGGATTATGTTCTCCTTGAAGTCTAGTTATTGTGGTAGAATTTTCATGTCAATCTAGGTTGTTTTGAATGTCTAAGAGCAATTCAAAGTTCAAAATCCTAACATTTTTGGATTACAATGAACTTCGACGTCTTGTTTCTTCTTCATACAATGTTTGTTTTCAATAATTATTTTTGGAAAAGTTGCACATACTAGTCTAGTTTGTGTGTACAAAATTTCATATCAATCCAAGAAGTATGAGTGACTAAGAAGCATCTTAGTAGCAGGTTCAGTTTCTTATGTGTTTCTTGCAACTTCTCTTGCTATTTTTTGACATTTCAAAGCTATTTTGTAGACACAATGAGTCAATTGAATGATTTTTTTTCATCAATCTATTTTTATGCTGATTTTGAATCACTTTATAGTGTAAAGTTTATTCATTTGAGTAGATTTAGAAACCAAATTTTGCCTCCAAATGTACTTTTTGGAAAATTTCAGAATCCTTTTTCAATACTAAAACATTATAATCTTGTAATCTATGTGGTCAAATAACACCAAATTTGATGCACCTCATCTACAACAAGTGCACTACAAGATTGTACAGTTGAGATCTTTATAACTTAGTGAAAATTATATCTATAACACTTCAAAAGAAATGTTGTTTCTGAACTTGTTCAAGGAATCAGGCCTTGGGTGGGGAGGGGTTAAATCTTTACAGTAGAGAATTGAGTTGAGAGTCTAGGAAAAAAAAGAAAATGCAAAAAATCATAATTTTTATACTTTAAAAAAATGTTAAGTAGAAATAGATACAAGATAGAAAGACAATCTAAATTATTAATATCTCTAAGATGAAATTAAAATGCACTAATACCTATGGTGAGATTGTTTTAGCAAGTGAATTGAACCATATTGACCTTTTTTTTCTAAATTGTAAAAATAGCATTCACAAAATTTTCCCTATAAGTTATTTTTTCAAGAAGATGCTCTAATTGCCTGAAAAACAAGATTGTTCATAACTTTCTCATTACAAATCCAAATGGAATGAATCAAAGCTTTCTATGTAGGCAAAATATAAAAAATTCAAATTCAAATTCAAATTTTTGAATTTTTTTTTGTTGCCACCTCTCCCTTGTTTTGAGCTTATTTGGGCATAACTTTTGTTCCCAGGCACCAAATGAAAAAATATATATTCCCACACAGCTAATTAATTTTTCTATCTTTATAAAATATTTCAAAAAATAAGGACAAAAATTGAGATTGTAGGCATGATATAAATACAAGCCAGAAACACCTTTATTCATCTATATTCTAAACTTTGATTAAACCATGTTGCCCAATGTATTTTGGCCAAGGTAGGCAACGCGTGCAAAACTTGTCTTCTATTTAAGAAATTTGGCAAATTTGTAACCAACAATGCAACTATTACAAAAAGAATTTTTGACTAATGCAAAATCTCACTCCAAGAGTAGTTAAAGTTTGTTGGTCATGTCGGATAATGACAAGAAAATCTTTTTTCTTCTATCATCAAATGTTGTAATCTTTCACTCTAAGCATTTAAAGTTCCCAAGTTCTTTTCCACATACTACTATAGTAGTCTAATACTCCCTCTATCACCAAATGATCTTCTAGTTGTTCAAAATGATCATTTTTGTTCTTGAAGATTCAATGAAAATTAGGATAAAAACATCCTAGAAATATTTAGAAATGGGTTGAAATAACTTTATTGTCAACCTAAATCCTGAACATTTTGTCCACCCAAAAGATCATTTTAGGACGGAGGGAGTAATGATCATGATCATCTCATTGTCCTAAAAATGATAGTTTCTACCAATTTTTGCCTCAAATGTACTCCCATCTTAAGTGGGTTCCAATTCCATATTCCATACCAACCCTAGTATTATTCTTTCTAGTAAGGAGGTTTCTACTAGATTGATCAAACTTTCATATTTTCTTGTTTGGCAAGTGAAAGGAGGTCACACCATGTTACATTCAAATTCTTTATGCAAAAGTTACAAAGGGTCAAAGTTTTTATTTGGTCAAGGTTCTAAAATCTAATTCTTCCACCTAGGTACATATTGATTTCAGAGATATACAGGAAGTTGATGATGATGGTGGTTTTAGTCCGGTTGTGATTTTGAGTGCCGGTACCCACCTTCTTAAAAGAGGAATCCCTTCTCCCCCGCCTCGCCCTCCCCCTCCTTCGGAAAGTCCAATGATGAGTCCTCCCGAATCCTGATCATGCTGCTGCAAGTTAGGCCAAGCAGCAGGCGCACAAGCCCCGTTTGAACATGCTCCTAAAGTTAACACGAACCGTCCTAGCTCCCTTCCTCCTCTGCCACCACAGATGCTGTGTGATCGAGTGCATGCGTTCATGATAACTCCGCCCTCACCATTATTTTTCTGACTCTGCAAGTCTCCCCCTCCCCCACACTCTCTGCGTCCCGAGATGGCATGGGGTTTGTGTTTTTTTCTTTTCTGGAAGCTGGCTGGCCGGCGGGTCCGGTCCCTGGAGATCGAAAAGTTAAGGAAAATCTTCACAAGAAGCTAGACTGATCGAGCGGAATCTAAAGCGCAAGGACGACGACGACGGACTCCTAGCTTAATGAACATCGATCCGTCCCCGGGATGGGATCGATGGCGGAAGGGCCAGCGCAGCACAGCGCAGAGCTAGCAGAGCAAGCAGAGCAGAGTTGGGTGAAGATCGAAGCCAAGTACAAAAAAGAGAGACTGAGAGGAAAATGAATCACCCTGTGATCCTCCGTAGTCCTGACTCCCTGCACACTTCACTTATTAAGCTTAAAAGCCTCTGCAACCTCAACACTCTGGGAAACTTTGACTGGACTGGACTGTCGGACTCACCTGATCCCATTTGCTGGCTGGTGTTTTCTTTTTTTTGTTTTTTACAAGAGAGAAAAATTCTTCGGGAAAGCAAAGGGAAAAAGGATTTTCATTGCACGGCCTGACACAAACTCCACCTGTTGGAGTAGGTTTTTCCCACTTCCCCACTCCCCGGCCAGCCAGTCCTTCCTTCCGTCACGAAACCCCAGTCTGTGCAGATGGGAATCTCGCACTTCTTCAAGTGTGCAGTCACTCATCCAATTCAAGTGGAATAATAAGACTAACACTAAGTTAATAATGAGTAAATTAATTCATAAGTTATGTGTGGACTTTGTCAGCTAGCTGGAGGGGAGAGGATTCCCTTGGCGTCACTTTGACAGCATTTTAACACATGTAAGAGTGAGATTTGGGGGGGAGATCTACTGAGGTGGAAAGAGATCTTTGGGTACAAGAGTCAAATCTGTGGAGATCAAATTGGTATCACTCTGTAAGTTAAAGATGATTTCTTATGCAATTTCGAAGTGAGAAAAAGTTGGAAACCGTGGGAGACGGACAACTGAACTGAGTAAACCCCTGCTTCATTAAAAAAAAATCAGTGGACAGACGAATTTTGGCATGTCCTGAATCACCACATAATCACTAATAAGGTCAAGTATAACTTGTGAATAAGGTAGGCGAACCCAGTACCAACTATTGACCCAATACCACCCAAATGTAGGACTATCATTGATCCTAGAGTGAGAATCTATGATAGTACTACATGCCGTAATTTCACTTATTGTGAAGTGAAGGCACGTACTTCTGTCATAGATTCTCATTCTAAGATCAACAAGGGTCCTACATTTGGGTGGTATTAGGTCAATGGTTGGTATTGGATTCGCCTACCTTACATGAGTTGCAGTTGCAATCAAGGGGGTCTAGGTAGCAATGATTCCAAATGTAAATTCTAAAGTTGCCAAAAACATTGCCAAATGTGCTACAAAACAAAACAATTCCACTTTGAGGAATTTACAACTACTGTAGCTAGTACTATGAAATTTTGGAAGAAATTTTACGAAATTAATCCCCATTCATTAAAAATTGACTTGTAATTAACCCCTAAAGGACCAAGTGTCCGTTCAAAGTGCGCAAGAAATCTCGGGTAGGCTCCTATGAAGTCATTTGTAGTTGGATGTTCATGAAATTTGGATATGAAGTGTATCCATGTATCCCCTTCTTGAAAATCTAATTTTTTTTTCGATTGGGTGCCTGGATCAAAAGTTACGTTGCCTTGAACTTTGTGGGCAGCTCGGGCAGCATGTGCAAAACTCTTCCTTTGATTTTGAAATTTGGTAGGTGTGTAGCTTACATGTACCAAGTTGAAAATGTAAAAAAAAATAACCCTATTCAATGTAAGAATCTCATTCTAGAAGAAGTTAAAGTTTGCAAGCCATGCCGGGCAAGGTTGGAAAAAAACTTTTTCACCTAACTTCAAACCTTATAATCTTTTTGTCTGTGCGGTCAAAGTTTCTAAATTTTTTTCCACATATTCCCAAAGAAGTACAGTTCAAATTTGTACAGTTGAATTTTGAAAAAAAAAAACTTTTTTTTTCATTTTTTTCTTGCTGCCCTAAAAAGTGTCAGTTTTTGACAATTTCTACTTGAAATGTGCCTCGGTCTTTTAGGGGTTAAGGGTGATTGCAAGAAACACTTGTCCTATTTGTTGCGTTTTCGGTTTTCGCTGCGTCAGTCCTATTAGTACTACGAGTCCTGCGAGTACTATGAAGGGTATGGGAGATGAAACGTGGACCGTTGATTGGAATTGAGATGAAACATTGGGAAGACACGTGGATGCATGGTAGTGGATGACAATAGGAGATGTCAGGGAAGGATGATGTTTTGGGATAGTCCCTGTCATCCACGTTGGCAAATTTGCAGGCGTAGTGGGCCCCGCCCAGTACTAAGGAGTCCTACACTATACCCTGGACTACTATTTTCTGATAGTGTCTTCGATTTACCCCGGAAAATGAAGCTGGAACTTTCCCATTTTTGAAAAATAGTTAATGATTTTGGAAAAATAAATTTGAAAGTGGCCATTATTGCCAATTGAGAGAACTACTAAATGGAGCAAGAAGAAATTGGAAAACATTTTGTATTACTTAGAAAATGTTGTGTAAACGTCGCACACATCGGAGCAATGCCAAAGGCAATTGAAACATGATTTTGCAAATCCCTCTCCACAAAAGTTGTAATTACACTACAGCAGCTCACTGTCCAATTTTGATGATGTAACCCTTCAAAAAAGGTACTCAATAGTACTAAAAACTATCAAAACTGCAAATGTGACATGTAAATGAAATTCAATTTCACACCCTAAAATAATTTTGAAAAATTCAGATTAATTTGTGTTCATTCATCAGTGCTAGAGGAACCTATATTTTGAATTTCATGTTCATTCAATCATTTCTCCAATAGTTATGGCACAAAACAACCACCGCATTGAAAGTGTGACGCAAAATAGGACAGGTGTTTCTTGCAATCACCCTTAACATGATGTGTGATTGTAAAGTGTTATAATCACTAATAAAAATTTCAGAGGAGCTGCACACTCAAAACAATTTTGTCACTTGGAAAAGACACAAATTTGCACCTAACTCTCTTTAATTTCATAAATTTTAGGCTTGTATTGAAATGTCTGAAAATTTTGGAAGTTGGAATTGGGGGTTATTACTCTAAATCTATCCTCACCCTGAAGTGTCTAATATCGATACATTGAACCCCCTCAAATATGATTGTACCTTTGTCTAGAAAGGACACTTTACTTTTCAATACATTGAAAATATATTCTAACTCTAACCAACCTTTTTCTACTAGGGATATATTGTTAACTCTATCCTCACCCTAAAGTGTCCAATATCAATACATTGACCCCCCTCAAATACGTACGTTTGTGTAGCAAGAACACTTTACTTTTCAATACATTGAAAATATATTCTGACTCTAATTGACCTTTTTTTGCTAGGGATACATTGTTAACTTTGTGAAAGCCTTGCCAAAGAAGGCAAGTCCCTCCAAATATTCGCATGTTGTTAGTTGACAAGAGATGCCATATTCTTCTTGCAAATTTCTTTGGTTCCATGGCTAGTATAAATTAAGAGTTTGTTCATTTTGGGTCCTACTTCTTCTCTCAAGGACAAGGACTACCCTCTTCAATTTCTTTAGTGTTGCTTCCAAAAGCAAATTATTTTAGGCTATATCTTTCATTAAAGAAATATTCACTTAATTTTTTTACTTTATAATAGTTTTACAACATAATTATTGCTTAAGCTATCTTAGAGCATTCACAATGTATGATTGGAAATAGGAAAAAATTAAA
This sequence comes from Straminergon stramineum, assembly GCA_963920665.1. Lineage (NCBI taxonomy): Eukaryota > Viridiplantae > Streptophyta > Bryopsida > Hypnales > Calliergonaceae > Straminergon > Straminergon stramineum. The sequence goes on along the minus strand of OY987267.1, from coordinate 5,028,960 downwards.
GTGGAAGGTTGTGGACCTTATAGTCTATTCTAATGACTTTAAAAAAAATTGACCCAATGCAAAGTTGGCAATCCAAATCTGAAATGGACTTTAATTTCCACAATACAAAAAAAGGAAGAAAAGATTCTACATTAAAAAAAAGACTTTTAATGCAAAAAGGGAAGGTTTGATTTATTGGTACACAAGTACAAGAATGCTTGAAACATGTGACAACTATGAATCTTCCTATTTTGAACCAAGTTGTAGGCTCTTCATATTTTGCCAACTTGATGGTTTTGGGAAGGAAATGACTCGCCCAAGAATAATGAGAGACCAATGCCAATTGCATTGAAGAGTGTCTTTTGAAGTTGCCCCGCTTCATTATAACTTTACCATCTTAGAAGCTGATTTTAATGTAGATGCCATTACTTAGTTAAAAATTAAAATTTTTAGAAAAACATGTAAAAAAATAGCTTATACCAAGTAGGATGACTAGTTTGTCCTATTGGCATTGTTGAATTTAAAAAATAATAATATTAGCATAAAGACAATGTGAGAAATGGGAAGAGAAATTATTTTTTTGACAAAGCATAAATTTGTTATGAATTTTTGAAGTATGATTGCCCAATTGGCCCCAAAGAAGCTCTAAACTACCCCCAAAGTCAATAAAAAGTGTATCTATAATGGTCATTTGTATCATTGCAAGAAACATCGTGAAGTTTTTGTAGCATTTTTCATAGTATCCTAGGAAAGAAAAGCACAAAAAAATTCTCTAAGTAGGAGAACTCAAAAGTGCAAAATCTCATGAAAATTGGCACTTTCACATTTTTATTTGTAAAAAGTAGGAAAATCAATTTTGTTTAAAACAAAATCTTCAATTTGGGAAGAGTTGATGGTGACGAGTCTTCACCAAAAAGATGATCTTAAAAGCATCTTCAATGTTCAAAAATTGCAAGCAATGGGAGTGTTGTTTGCACTCGTGTAGAAGGCCTAAAATAATATATTTTCAAATTTCCTTTAGTAAATATAGGCTTTCCTACTATTCAAACAGACCTTGAAAGTTTCAACTCCAAATCATTAAATTTGGGGACTCCTAATGTAGTAAAAAAAAACTAAATTGCATTTTGTGACAAATTAACAAAAATGATTTTTAAATATAAAATGATTTTTTTTTAATTTCAAAAAAATCAGGGATTTGATTAACATCAAGTAAGACATGTTCAATCAAAATTTCATGTTCATTAGACTTGTGCTTCAAAAGTTATAGTGAATGACAAAAAATCACTCTCATTGTAATGAAGAATAGGACTGGTGTTTCTTGCAATGACCCATCTTATTAACCTAAAGTAGTCACAATATTTCCTCACATGGTCATGACATGCAAGCATCGCCACCCATTCACGCCAAAGATGGCCGGCTCGGTCTAGGGCATAGCCAACCTCCAACAAATGCCCCACTGCAGACCCAACCAAGGGTGAAAAGAGATTGGTCACTCCAAAAATCTCTTGGCAAACAATAGGACACCGTCCCCACCATGCTTGTTATTTGGTTGCTTGATCTTGTTAGTTTGTTGGCTTATGGGCCACAACACATTATATATTTCATTTTTTTATTCAATTGGCATGTTGATTAGCTCCTCGATCTAACAAGTCATTGAAGCTTTGAGATTGACTTGTTTTGGCGTGGCTTGAGGGTGGGGATGATTGGAGGACAAAAGTAATCCGGGAGCTGCTGGGCTCAAGCCACCCCCATTTCCCTAGCCTTGTTTGGTGGGAATGGGTGGCAGTGCTTCAAAGGCCTAAAAAAATCACTTTGTATAATGAATTTACACTCAAAAGGTAGAAGTTTTTGTTGTAGTCATTAATCACTCTATCACCTATTATTGAAGACATTGATTGTGGCTACTAACTCAACCTAATGCAATCCAAATCTCATTTGTTGAAAAAAGTTTGCCATGTTTTGATGCAAATACTTTAACCTTGGAAGTTCACTACCTAGGTGATATGCACTCATTCAAATATGATTCAATTTGTCTCTCGTGTTTGTGTTGAGTTCCCTATTGCTTGTGTCTTTGTTTGTTTTCGGCTAGGATGGCCGACCTTGTATTGTTTCTTTGCAATAAAATTCTGTTTCACTTGTGTCAAAGAAGAAGATTCAATTTTTGGACCAATAGGTAAATTCTTTGTTTGAGGATTAATAGGGCATTCCCTAAAAGTTTGTACATGGGTCTTTGCTTGTCATAGGATGTTTTAGGATGGTTTAGGATGGTTTACCTTAGTTCAAAGTAACTTTATTTTGAAAGCATCACTAAATTAATAAAATGAAGAGTTTAGTGACACCCGGAACCTCTTCACACATTGAAACCTCCAAATGGTTCCCCTCACTGGCTCCTTTGGAGCCGAGTTCGTCGTACCCATTGAAAAGGAGAAGCACTGAAGCAGGGATCCCGTCCTCAGCACTTTGAGTGTTGACTGTCCTCTCTCCCTTTCTCATGTCCATCCCCAAGGAGGCAGCCATTTCGAGGGAATCCAATGCAGCAAAAGGCGAGGTATGGCAGGCCCCAGGAGTGCAGTCTATTTGGTCATTTATGTCCGTGGTGTGCCTCTGCTGGTCTGCAACTGAAGCTGCTGCTGCTGCTGCTGCAGCACTGCCATGCTTGCCTGGATGGAGCCGCTGACCCTAATCTGATTTAATTTCTCGTTGCAACAATGTCCACTGGAGAACCCCATGGGCCATGGCAGCTGCAGCTGCTGCTTCTGCTTCTTCTGCTTCTGGTGCTGCCGCTGCCGTTGCGTATCAATCAGGAATACTCTGACATGGCGATCATGTTTATCAAGACCTGCAGGCAGAGTCTAATTCCAAGCAGGAACGCCAAGAAATCCCTCCATCATTGCAGAACAGCAGCAGACAAGCGCATTCAATAAGTCGCTTGGTAAATGTTTGGTCTCTGCTCGGGCTCCAAGCCGACCATTTCTGCAGAGTCAACGGTAGTAAATGTGCGATCCCACTTAGGGGTTTTCATTAATAGCTAGATCGAGGTGCTAGAATGGGCTACTACTGCAAATTGAAGGCTCTGGTTTCTACAATAGGGCCACATTTGATCCTGCGGTGTGAGAAATGGGTTCAGTGCATTCACAGCAGTAACTTAAGCAACTCCTAGTGTTGGGACGGAAGAATCTGATGTTTTTTGGACGTAGCGGCATAGGGGCAAAGAGAACCGCTACAGATACATTCTTTGTTGAACTTTTTAAATGACACAAGTGAACAACAAACCGATTATGTAAATTTCAGAGTGAGGAGTTTGTGGCAATCCCCGATTTTTACGTCATCGGTGGTTGGAGTTCAGTAACAAGCATTATACTGTAAATAAAGCTGTGCATGGAAGTAGTTCAGCAGAAAAGGGATCCGGACATGTATATAAACCTGAGTCGGTGAGAAGGAATTAAATAATATGATGCTAGTAAGGTAGTGGACAATACACACCATGAGGGAATGTGACAAGAATGTGTCTATGATTGATGAATCGTTTGTATAAGTTAATGCACAGCAAGTACCTGATGGCTTGCAACCCCCCACGCACAGGCGGGAATGTTTACTGTACCTAAATTGGCCGTTACATGGAACCAAAATTACCAATCTGTTACTTACTGGGTGGCCTACCATGGGCAATCGATCTTCCTGCACTGCACTGCCTCCTACACCGCGTAAAAAAAGAGAGAAAAAAGAACCAAAACACTCCATGAACCACTCCCAGTATGATCACCATCAACCGTCGTTGCGACCCACTACTAAGGGGTCATTCAAGCATCCTTCCGCTCTTGCTACAAGTAACCTTGCCCTCCCAAATAAATAAAAAAGGAAAACCCCCTCAAAATGTACACACGAGCACAGGAACACAAAAAATTGGCTCGGAGCCTACTGTGTCTACGTGCAAGGAAAACGGGAGGCAAAGGGTTACAACGACGATGTGCTAAACCCTAAAACCTCGTCAGGAATCTCCTCCTCATTCCCATTCATAAAAAGCTCGGCATCTTTCTCCTCTTCATTGGTGTAGTCCCTGCGCTCCAACTTGGCATGCGATGCAATGAAAATCATCTTCTCCGCTTTCTCAATCGCCAGCCGAGAGTTTCCATTTCGATAAGCCCACCGCCACATCGACCAATTGCACTTGAGTCCACAGCTGGTAGCATGCAAAAACAGCAGCCTCACCGCCACTTTGCCTAAGGACTTGTACTCACTAAGGCAAGTCTCCCACACCAGACGCCGGGATTGGGGATTCACAGCCTTCATACGACCAGTGACAGGGTCACGCTCCTTCACCTGCACAGCCTGCGCATACAGCGGATCCAACCCTTCGGAACGCCATTTCATCAACTCCATCAAAGCAATGTGTGCTTCTTCCCGTGCAACAAGGCGCGTGATCAACCGATCCACATCCTTCTCTTGTTCCGAAGTCAGGCACCGAAAGGGCGGCAAGTACTTGCCACTGGAGTCTCGCAGAAGGTAGAGAGGGTCCAGAATTAGGGCTGCAGCCCATGCGGGATGGTAATTCTTCCCAAACCGAGTCTCAATGAGCTCGTATACCGTGGCTTCGCTTTTGTCATGGCGGGCACACCATTCCTTCACCTTGGATCGAAGCTCCTCCCACAATGGCAAACACTGACTCACAAGAGGACGGTCCACTTCGATGTCGTTCACCATAGCCTTCACGATCTTCACCAAGTCTTGCACGGCTTCCAAATCCGACCAGAAGCGCACGCTGCCTACCAAGTCGGCAACTTCGCGACCCAACTGATCCTCGCAAAATTGAGGAGTGAAGGAGGAGTCCAACACCGTGCTTTGCAAGGCACGAGCCGAGGCGGTGATGTCGTCCAGCATCACGAGCACGTAGGAGTAATGAGGCTCGGCAAACTGGGGATCCGGGGGCGTTCGAAGGAGTTTCACGCTTTGGTACTCCTGGGGATACAATGCCATGTCAGAATGAGGGATGCATTCACACCTCTTCATCGTACCACCTGGGATCCCAACTTGGTTTGATTGTGCACTGTCTACAGTCAATGCTACTGTGGCTAGGATATTCTAAAATGCAATAGAATTGGAGAATCGCTTCCCAAGGATCACTATAATGAGGTTTTAATTGTCATTGAAGTAGGAAATTGGGGATATACTCAAACTTCTTTTTGCATTCCCACCTGGGATCCCGACTATTTCACAATGACATAGTTTGAATGTGTGACAAGCGTGCTACCGGGGAATGACAGTGTGGCAAGTGTGCTGGATGTTAGAGGATGCGATTTTGGAGAGAAGAGAATACTGAAGAGGTTTTGCGTGTACCTCGCGCTGGTACTTGTGCAAGAATGTCCGTGCTTGGGACTGGCTGTTGAAGAACGTCGAGATCTTGGCACATTCCGTGCTGACGGATCTAAACAACAAGAGGTGCTTGTTGAAGTCCTTCAACAAATTACTGAACCCCTGCGCCTGGCAACACAAGTTCACCATGCGTGGGAACCGATACTCCAATTCCTCCAGCGCGCTCAAGCTGTACCGATCTGAGTCCGCAACGATCCCCACGCACCTCTCAGGAGATGGTCCGCAAATAGCCGCCAGTGCCTCAGCCAGCGTCTCCTCCACGAGCTTTACCGAGACCGCGCCCGTGTTGACATTAACAACACTGCGGAAGAGCGCGTTTCCATTTGGCAAATTGAGCGTAATGTTGATGAGAGTCTCCCCCATGCCGGAAGCTTTCTTCTTCCACCCGTCAGATGCGAGCTGGAAGAACAAAGCCTCCCGCAGCTTCAGCTCCGATTCGTGCTGCACCTGCGCATACTTCGCGTCCAGCTTCGCGCCCGCGAGGTAGCGCCGGCTCACGGGGGGCAGACCCAGTTGCGTGAGAAACTCCTTGAACTTGGGATGCTCAACACAAGAGAATGACACCGTGCCGCACGATTCGTACAGCCATTCCGCTAAGAGATTGAGCGCGGCGTCCGCTTGGGCTTTGCTGTCGCACCAGCGCGAGCCCGGCGTCTTCAGCTTCTTCACGCTGTCCTCCAGCAATGCCAGCGCGCCCAAATCCTCCTTGCCCCCGGAGAGCAGCAACGGCGGGGTGCCCAAGGGAACGCCGTCGTGGGGTTGGCCGCGTTTGCGCGGCGTGAGAGTGGGCGACGCGGGGTTAGCGTTCTGCTGCGACTGTTGCGACTGTTGCGGCTGTTGCGACTGCAGTGGCTTGGGTTGTCCCTGCTGCGACTGCTGCGGTTTGGGCACCACGCCATTGAAATGGGGACAAGTCCCGCGCTTGAGATGCTCTGACGCCGTGCGCGACGGATTGGACGCGGAGAACATGGCATTGCAGAGCGAGCATCGCAGCTTGACAGCTTTGGGTAATCCCGAGTCTGGGTGTTGGACGAGAAGGGGAAGCAAGTGGCTCCAGTACCACGCGCCTTTGCCCTTGATCGCCTTGCTACGCACCGTCACCAACCCCTCGTAGCGCTTCACCAGCGCCTTGGCCGACAAATCGCTCTCCTCGTGACTGGCCATCAGTTACATACATACATACATACACACACAAAAAAACCACGCCCTCGCGGCTGGCTCACAACTGCTAATCAATCTGGTCACATCGGCTCACATCTCCCTACCCCCAAGTCTGGCTCCTATCGCATCCCGAAGCCCGCCATTCGAGTCTCGCCCTCCGCATTCATTGGGGTGCGAACTCCCCCAAGAAACGGCAAAACCCCAACAACTGCAACACCAAGAACAGTCCCCCTCCCCTGCGTTGCGACGCCCACGACCTAACACTGCAGTTACTCATTTCCTCGCGCGCTCTCGCCCATCCCCACGACTGATTCTCAAATCACAAGCAGAGCAAACCCACAGTCCTCAGTCGAAGCCCTCCGCGGCCCAATTCCAAACCAAAACGAAAGATGCGAGCGTCGTCGCGACTGCGTCGTCGGCTGGGGCGCCCGCGACCACCACCAACATGATGCGTCTGAATTACGACGCAAGGACGGTTGCTAATCCATCGCTCACAATACCACCCAGGATTGAAGCAACAGAAGAAGCGCTGGGAGTCGCGCTTGAAAGTCCTTGTCGTTGCGCTTGGTGTTCCCGGCTAGGTGTTGCTGCTGCTGTTCCTGTTGTTCCTTTTGTTGTTGCAAGGGATTCTTCTGTCGCCTCGAAAACCGTGCAGCTGGCCATCGGGCACACATGGATCCCATGTCCACTCTGGGGAACCCAACGCGAACACCAACCCCAAACCACATTCTCAAATCACACACTCACACTACTTTCGTCGTCATCTCTGGGCTCAATGAAGATTCACACAAAAACACAGACACACACACACGCACATCGGGGAAAAAAATAGCGAGCAAGAGCAAAAACAAGCAAGGAGCGAATCATCGCCACCAGCAAGAGAAGCGTTGATTCGAGCTCCAGCTCTTTCAGTAGAAGGGAGTGATGATGAAGACGGTACCTTCAAATGTACACTGGAAGCAGCAGCTGCAGCTGCAGCAGCAACAACATCAGGAACGGCAACATCAAAACCAAAAAGAACAAAAAGGAAAGAAAGAAAAGGGGAACCAAAGCTCAATCCAGCTGGGAGTGAAGCTCAAACTGGAGTCTTTGGGGGAGTGTGCCCACCCCAATCAATGAACTTCAGGTAGATTGAAATGATCATACCGTAATAGAATTGCAAAAGAGAAAAGGAAAGGAGGCAGAAGCAGAGTCTTGACCCTAATAAGACCCCCACTCTGACTGGAAAGTCTGGCGGGGCAAGTAACTCCGGTCTATCCAAAATGAAAGATTTTCGGAGGAGAGTTTTGGTAAGTAACTACACCACCTGGATGAAAAAAAAAAACGAATTTTTTTTTAAATTTAAAAAAAAAATCACAGGTATGGCATGCAATAACCGATTGATCAAACTCGCTTACTATTTGGAAAATTTGACTGACTTCGGAAGATGGAGAATATTATTTTGGTTACGAAGAGGTTCACCTGGGATCGATTGGCGTTTATGGTAAGACCCTAAGACCTTCCCTAGCTCGCTGGCTGGCTGGCTGGCTGTAAGTAAGTAATACGGAGTAATAACTTGCTCCCCAACTGCAAGGAAGACAAGACTGACTTTGGGAGGTTTTATGACCTTTTTTCTGGGCTTGCCAATGCCATTAATGATTGATTGCCTGCGAGTCAAGGGCTGGTTTTTAAAGCCTCCATTCTGTTATTGCTAGGGTGCGTTGTTGTTCTCTCTCCCTCTCCCTCTCCCTCTCCACGGCGATGGTGAGCAGGTGCGAGGAGGGTGCGAGGAGGGTGCGACCATTTGGGGTTGTACTGGGCTGGGCTTCTGACTGCTTTCATCCTGCTGGCAGCCATCTTATTCATGCACTGTGTGCTGCTGCTGCTGCTGCTTCAGTTGTGCTTCATTCCTGCTGGTCTTAACTTAGAGCATCTCCATCCTTACACGGCCAAATCGGCACGCCACAGCAGCTTGGCCGGGCTCGGCATTATTTTTCAGTATGTAAGGCGAGTTGGGCTGGTCCCCACACCACACTCATGCCCGGTGGCGTCGGTGGACCTGCAAGAGCCAGATTTAAGCCTTAAAGGACATTTTCGTTCCGCAGGAGACAACTTGAGGAATTTGCTGCAATGATTTCAAATCAGGCAAGCAAGAGACTGTCTAGATTTGTAGGTGAACTATAAACAGCTCTGCTCACAGTTCTGAACTGAATTGAATATTTCTCTCCTCTCAGGCAACCTCACAAAAAAGGCCCCCCTAAGTACCTCCCAATCGACAATGCTCTCACTATGGCGTTGGAAACTTTAAAGTAGTGCAATTGTGTTTGATGTCTACTAAGAGGAGGGGAAAAACATGACAATTTTTGAAAAGAGACATTCACGACATCTCCTGCAATTCTTGTTATTGCTTGTGACAAAAGACCTAAGGGGCATGAAATGTCCTTTCAAGGGTTCATCAAAGCACATGCTGAAATTGGGTTGTTGTTTGATTTGAGGGAGTTAGTGTTCATCATCTTGACTCTTGGAGCCATTGTTCACCATAAATTTGGACTCCTCCAAAAGAAAGAAGCTGAGTATTGACAAGAGAATGTTGTCCATAATTCAAGCAGTAACTCAAAACTCAGTGGTCAAGGCACACTTAGAGCTTGATTTTTGAAGGGCCCAAGGTGGGTTTGGAAGTTAGTGTATAAGGTGGAAACACTCAAAAGCATCTTTGTTCCCATTCATGCACAATAGAGTTCCCTTGAAGTGTCCCTAGGCTTCTATTACAAAGTCCTTCTACAATGTCATTAATTTTTTTCCTTACTTACAACCGATTAGTTGACTATTGCTTTTGTCAGATTTCAATTTCAAGTCCACCTACATGACAATTTCATTGGACTAAGGAGCTTGCACTTTGGAAATTCACAAAAATTACGTACCATATCCGAAAATTCTAATTTTTCTTTAAAATCTTTTCAATTGCTAATACCACAAAAATATTTTCTCTAGTCAAAGTTGCCTCCAACTATGCTGAATTGCTTATATTGGTGTTTTTGGGTGCTTCCACTGTATCCGCTGGGGGCCGAAATCAAGGCCGGGCCTTCTCACAAAGCAGGGAAACAGTTGGGCGATGCTCTTACACTTCTTTGATACGATCATATTCATGTTGGAGGACAGTGTTTTTTCTTTTGAGGATTCATGTTTGTTATTTTTATGTTTTTTTTAAAAAAGAATTTCTGACTTCTGAAAATGTGCTGGCGGGATGGTTGGTTGGGCTTCTCTGTTTTTTGTTTTTTTTTCATGCTTCCAATTCCTTGTCTTGGATGTCATGGTCGGTTGCAAAAGTGGGTGCTTGGTCGCTCCCATGCCAGTCGACCTCATGGCAGCTTTGTACAGGCAAATCATAAGATCAAATAATGGGTGCCAAGTCTGGTGCAAATTTTTGTTGATGAATTTGGAAGAAATCTCATAAGCTAATCAATCCTGTATTGGTATCATACAACCATCTTATGTGTCCTTTTTGTGTGGTGATAAAAAATAAATGAATTTTCTTTTTAAGTAAATAAATGTATACATTGAGAGAATTGACTTTGAAAATGAATGTAAGAAGACCTTGGACTTTCATTTTTGTTGCTTTGACTGACAGGGACGAATTTTTTATTTTTTATTTTATTTTAAATAAATGAAACAGGGATGAATTCTTTATAAGGCCTGGTTTTGAGCCATGTGGGGTCTCCCACATGATCCAGAAGTCATTCCCCTGGAAAGAAGAAGCTGAGAGACCGGAGAGCGTGTTGGACTTCAGCCACAATCTGCGTTGATTTGGATCTGGAATATCATTGCCAATTTGACTATTTGAATGTACACCGTCTGCTATAAATACTTCATATTAAAAATTTTAAGAAAATGGGTCACTTTGAATATTCTTTGAAATCCTTGGCTTTCATTTGTTACACACTCTTTTTTGAAAAAGTGTTTCCCAATAATGCCAGTTTCTACTGGTATTTATTTAACCCCTAAAGTCCCAAACAAGGTTTTGGGGCATTATAGATATTTTGGGCAACTCACTACGAGTGGAATTTTTATTTTTATTTTCTTTGAAATTTTCACACAATATGTGGTTGAGGAGTAGCTTTAAGGCCCAACAATTTTCATAACTTTTGGCTACATGGTTAAAAAGTTATTGTATGATATGTAGTTTCTTTCCCAACTTAGGCAGCTCAAGCAAATAAGAAAAAATCACTTTTTTCAAAATAAAAAATTTGAAATTGATTTTCTAGATTTCTATATATGTGGAAAGCTTTGAATCATTCTATTTTGATCAATGAGGTGAAAGTTATGAGGAGTTTTAGTTTGCGGGCAGTTATGGATTCTCTACTTTAAAATAAACTTTGAAGTCCTTCATTTAACTCAATTTTCAATATTTTTTGAAAAAACTAAAATCATAGGATGTAGATTGTTTATTACAACATTACAACTATTGGGATTGTCATTTTTCAAAATCCATAACAAAATTCTTAACAATTTAGTATTTTGAATCATTTTCAACTTCTTTCTACTTACTATTTTTTTCCTATATGTTGTACAATTCCAAACAATTAGAATTTTTTCAAGCATGTAGCTAATTTGCCTTGAAGAATGAATTAACCCCTAAATGCCCAAGGCACCCAAATGTGGTGTTTGGAAAACTTTGAAGTTAAGTAAAACCCAACCTAATTGCTATTAGTAGTAGTTTATATTTTTGGAGAATTCTTTTAGAAGTCTAGCTTTAGGATCAAAAAGTTGATCTTAAAAATAAAGGATTATGATTTTTCTATCGAAGATTTTGTGCAAGGATACCTAGTGCAATCTTGACTTTCCATATTGTTGTGGGCTCTTGGAAATGAGCCTCAAATACACTAGATCTTGGAGGAAAAATCACATTTGAAATTCATTTAAAAAAATTGTAGAATAGATTTTGAAAAACCGTAAATTGATTGGGGTTGTGTATGCTAGGCCCTGTAACCTCATATTTTTTTAGTGACCAACTTTTTACAGTTGACATGCAAAAAGTGAAATGAAAAATTTTCATAGTTTTTACACCCTCATGATCAAACATTATATCCTTTCTATTTGTAAGTGATATTGTTATGTTTTCTTTTCCTATGTGATCTCTAACATGTCTAGTTCAAATTTGTACAGTTACAATTCAAAAGAAATTGGTACAACTTATGAAAATGTTGACTTTTTGTTCAATTTAGAGCAAATTTCAAGAAGCTCCAAATAGGCCTTGGGCATTTAGGGATTAAAAGAGATACATCCATTTTGGACATTTTTTTAGATGAATGTGACCTTGTGAAGAGCAGCTGTCTGGTTTTTTGCAAGGACAAAAAAAGGATTTTTATCAATTCAAACACTAATATCTTGCAATCTACATGGTGAAAATTTATGAAATTTTTTCCACATGTTCTCAAACCAACTTACTACAAGATCCTATGGTTACATGTGCCCAAAAATGTTTTTTTTTCTAAAATTTGGTTTTTGTACTACAAATGGCAGTTAGGAAGCATTTTTGGTGAAAACATAGTCAGAAACCTTTAGGGGTTAAAAATAAAAAGATAATTGTTCATGAACTTGATGGGTAGCTACAGTATATGGGTGCAAATCACAACCAATGACTAGGGGGAAAATGGTGGCTAGTTCAAAGTTTGCCAGTGGAATTGGAAAAAAGAAAAAAAAGTTTGCATTTTTAAAAGAAAGATGATGTGAAATCAGAAAGAATTTGGCAAGGCTGGGAATCAACCGATGCCCCCCAAATTGAAGGGTATTGTAACTGCATTCTTTTTTAACACTTGATGGATTTAACCCCTAAAGGAGTGAGGTACATTTTAGAGAAAAAAATGATTTGTTTTGTTTCAAAATTCAACCTTACAAAATTGTGCTAGACTAATATGGGAATGTGTGGAAAAAAATTCAGAAACTTTGACTGTACAGATTGAAAGATTATAACGTTTGAAGTTAGGAGAAAAAGGGGGTTTTCGACCTTGCCTAACAGGGCTAGCAGCCTTTAGCACCTCCTAGATTGAGATTTTTACATTACACATGGTTATGTTTTTGGAGATTTTCATCTCATATCATGAAAGTTATATACCTGACAAATTTCAAAAGTAGAGGAGGTGTTTTGCACATGTTGCCCGAAGTTGCCTGAGCTGCCAAAAAAGTTTAGGGCAACATAACTTTTGATCCGGGCACCCAATTGGAAAAAAAATTACATTCCCACTTAGAGGATACATGTTCACACCTTGAGTCAAAATTTGAAGAACATTTGTTAGGAAACGACTTTATACAAACCTACCCAAGATTACATGTGTACATTCAACAGTCATTCCGTCCTTTAGGGGTTAAGTTGCCATGAGATAATAATTAGTAGTTAGTACCTCCATGGGGTGAGATATGTAAATTAGGTAGGCAAGGTACCAATTTAGCAAGGTGGGTATTGACATAAGGGGGGAGTGCCTAGTTGTTGGAGCTAAGGATTGACAAGAAGAATGCTTTGCAATAGTCATCAACCTAATGCATTGCTCTAAGTTGATTGACTCACACAAAATTGATGACCATGAAGAGCAAAACAATAAGAAATGGCCTTGCTCAAAGACAAAGGGAGAGGAAATTTTGAAAAAATAAAAGCAAAGTTTCAACAACTGAAAATTGCAAAGAGCAAGAAGGCTATAATAGAACTTCAAACACATGCCCTTTACATCCATTGACCAAATTGAGTATGTGAATTCAAACCTTAAATATACAAAGAAATCTGACCCAATGGAAGAAGGACCTATCTTCAATTAAATATCTGAGGTCCAAAAAGGAAGTTGCAAAATTCAAATAGCACCATACAAAGTTGAATGAAAGGCTCCAATATTTGTATGGAGTGGAACAAAACATGAAGCCAAAATAAATTAGCTCAACAAGTGTGAAAGAGAAATTTCAAGAGAAGAAGTAAAATTTGGACTATTGAAGACTATGAAGAGCAAGGAGGGGACATTCGAGCTTCAATATGTAGATCCTTGACATTTATAGTGAAACCCAACCTAGAGTGAATACACTATGAAATCTCATCCAATGTAGGAAGGACCCTATTCCTAAACCAAAGATGCAATATTCATTTTTAAATTGGTTCTTTAGCTAGTGTCAATGCGAGTTTGGAGGAAATGGGTCAATGCAAAATTGATATTGTAGGAAATTAATTAATAGATTTTGCAATTGAGAGGATGCAATCAAGGGCCATTGAAGAAAAAACTCTCCATTTCCATTGAAGGAGGAAATCAACCAGGGAAGTTCTAAAAAGTTCTTGAACTATGGTTAGAACTTGACCACAACTTGCCAAGAGTTGAAATTTCAAATTTCATACATTGTATAGTTTGGAAATGGGTAGAGTTATGGTTCCTAATTGAGTCATGGGACTTAAAAAGTACACAATTATTGATGGCTCTTGGCCATGCGGCTATATTCTAAATTATTTTCAAAAGCTTTAGTTATAAAAAATATGTTAATTTTAAAAAAATAGACTTCTAAAAGATGAACTATACCAATTTAGAAAAACAATGTTTATCATGTAGAATTTTGCACGAATTTCATTTGCAAATTTAAAATCTAATTGCAACATTTTGTTGATTGGAAAAAAATATTGGGTAGGGTTCTAGTATTGGGTACCTAATAATGATTTAGATAATGGACCCTTCATAAAATAATATATGTAGGGTAGTAAGATAAGGAGAGACTTGATAGCTTTAAGAATCTTATACAAACAAGAAGAGACTAGACAAATTTAAAAATCTTGTTCAAATATATAAGGAGACTTGACAACTTTAATAATTTTGTAACACAAACAAGAAGAGACTTGACAGATTTAAGAATCTTGTTCAAATAGGGAGGGATGTAACAAATTAACTCTAAAATCTTGGAGCACAAAGAAGAAGAGACTTAACTGAATTAAAGATCTTGTTCAAACAGGGAGAGACTTGACAATTAACTTTAAAAATCTTGCAATACAAACAAGAAGAGACTTGATAGATTTAAAAATCTTGCACAAATAGAAAGGGAGAGACTTGACAACTCTAAGAAATCTTGCACAAATAGGGAGAGACTTAACAGCTCTAAGGATCTTGAAGTACAAATAGGAGAGACTTGACAGCTCTAAGGATCTTGAAGTACAAATAGGAGAGACTTGATAGCTCTAAGGATCTTGTAGGACAAATAGGACAAACTTGACAATTCTAAGGATCTTGAAGTACAAATAGGAGAGACTTGATAGCTCTAAGGATCTTGTAGTACAAATAGGATAAACTTGACAGCTCTGAAGATCTTGTAGTATAAATAGGATAGACTTGATAGCTTTAAGGATCTTGCAACACAAATGGGAAAAGACTTGACAAATTGAAGAATCTTGTACAAACACAAAGAGACTTGATAGATTTAAGAACCTTGTACAAATAGGAAGAGTCTTGAAAACTTTAAGAATCTTGTACAAACATGGAGAGACTTGATAGATTTAAGAATCTTGTACAAATAGAGAGAGACTTGACAGATTTGAGAATCTTATACAAATAGGGAGAGACTTGATGGATTTAAAAATCTTGCACAAATAGTGAAGGAGAAACTTCCGTTGATAGATTTTATGGGTTGAAATTTTTTGAAGTCATACATACTTCCAAGAAAATTTCCTAAGTTTCCTAACAACAGGAGAGACTTTCTCTTAGTGGATTCTTCCTCCTTTAAATCATCAAGCCCCTTACACTACGACCATGCCAATTATTATTGAATTAAATAATAAGACTATAGGAAAAAAAATGTTGATATAATGGAAGAACTTCATTGTTATATTAACAATAATGATAAGAAATGGTATATATATACAAATAGTTGTGGGATAAACCTAGATGTAAACTAATATATTTTGATATATTGGTCTACAATATCCCATTTTTTTTATTACAAAACAAAATTTCTTACGCTAATATTAAGAAAATTGAGTCAAAATTATATTATATTTTCAGTCAAGGACAATATAATTATTATCTAAACATCTCTCTTCACTCTAATCCTCTAAAGATTATCTCTACAGCGTATAGTGATGTAGTCAAAGATCAATTTTAAGTTTAATTTATCTTTTTTGTAAAGGACAAGGTTCTCTATAGAAAATCTTAGAAGATAGAAAAGACTTGACTAGCAAGGGTGCTAAACCATGAGGCCCTTCATTCCTAGCACAAGGGTCAAATTATTCCTCTACATTTTCTTCTCTACAAATGAATGTAAAAAGAATTTATATTCATTTTTTGGAAATTATACCTTGTGAATCGAGAAGTGTCTACTAATTGTATGGGATCAAATCTCACAAGGTTTGTATATATAAATATGAGTTTTTATTACACTCTTATTACATCTAATTATATATATTTTTTAACATTAAAAAATTATTATTATTATATCTTTATAGCCAAAAATATAAATAAAATTTAAAAATAACAAAAAACCAATTATGCTCAAATTTTAAAAAAAAAGATGTTTCTTAGGCCTCTAGAAGTCGAAGTGCTTGTCAAGGTAATTTTTTTAAATGAATTTATCTTACACCTTTATAGCATTTTTTAGAAAGATAGTAGAATTACAATCAAGGTCTTCTAAATTTTTGTATTTCTTGTAAAATTGTCAAGGCCATCAAATTCAACTTGGAGAATGAATTTTAGTGAGTTGAGTTTCTACTCTAATTTGGAAGATTGAAAATTGATTGATTTAATGCAAATATAAACAAAGATATTTAAATACTCTCTTTCTAATTTTTTGAGTAAAGAATGATACCAAAATTTATTATTTTGTTCTGAAACCTTTCACTTGTAGAGAATTTTTTTTAAGACTTTATGATTTTAAGTTTATATGATGTGAATTTTATTTGCCTTGAATTCAAAAATTCATAGTAATATCCTCACAATTTATTTTGAAAATTTTAGGACTTATTGGAAAAATGTGGTTCAAATTTGATAATAAATGGAACATGATAACTTTCATTCATATTCAATGTTGAAATTGCACACATGATAAGTGGCATTGAATTTGGCTATACAATTATTGATTCAATAATTTAAAGTAATTATTACATCTAAAATTTTGTGACTTCACTGCAAAACCATCTTCTACAATGTACAATGTTCAAAAGTGTACTTTCTAAATATATGAGTCTAGGGTTGATTTAGGGTACAATTATAACATGAGAATTTAATAGTTATTCAGATATTGTTAAAAAATTTGTTGAGATGATTTCAACTTATATCCACTTGCAATTGCCTAGAATATCCAACAAAACTAAGACAATGTAAAATATATGATACATACTTAGCTAATTTTTTTTTATTGAACAAAATTTGCTCTACAATTAATTTTTTAAACTAGAATGCCTATTGATACATTCTTCCTTTTTTTTTATTGAAGGAACTCCTATATTGTTAGAAAATCTTGGAATGATATTATTCTTTGATATTTAAAAAACACAATTTAGAATGAAAAAATAGATTTTCATCTTTGTTTTGTATGCTTTATGCATGTCCATAGCTTCTTAAATAGCTTCTTTGTTCAATTGAATATTGCTTTTTACAATGTCCGAAATAAATGAAATATCATTCGGGCTAGCCTTGCATCTTTTCTTGCAATGAAGTCACTTTCACTTACATAAAATAAATAAAAGTTGAATGAGATGCTTATTTATATGCTTCTAGGTGTCAATACCAATGTTTGTTGGAGGGTAAATCATCAATTAGAAGCAATACAATTTTTTTGAATGGGTATTGAGTGATAGATTTTCTTACTTTTAATAGTAAAAAATCATTTACTTGCTACATAATCTAGGGACAATATTGCTCTACTATGGATGACTTTATATACTTTCAGATGAATATGAATATTTCCATCCTCATTTCTTCATGTTTCATCCATGCTATTGGATGAAAAGAGTTTCACCACTCCATTATACATCACTTTGAGTGTTGCTTGAAGAGAGTGCAAAATTATCATTGGTTGATCCTTTAGGAGTTAAGGTTAATCAACCCATTACAAGGGAATGACCCCAATTAAATTCTTGCATCAATCCATGACAAAAATATTTCAATAATAAAATGAGATTTTGGGCTATGTGAGATTGAGTTAGTGGCTACAATCAATGACTTGGATGATCAATGGTGATGAAGTGATTAAGGTAAAGGCACCAATTACCAACCACGCCAAGTATCCAACTTGTGGGGTGCAATATTTCCTACCAAAGTTTGGAATGTGTTTTTTTGGTCTTTTTTCAAGGTTGGAACTAATAAGCTTAAGGTTACGACACATGTCCAAAAGTAGCAAGCAAGAAAGTAGGAAGTAGCAAGTGGGAAAGTGGTTCTTGAATGATCAAAATTAGAAGAGTCTAGACATCAGCTATGGGTCATGAATACCTTTTGGCTCCCAAAATTCATAGTAATTTCAATTTTGGAAATAAAATTCTGAAAATTTTGTAGTCCTCATATTTTCTATCTTCCTACAGGGGAAAAATTCCCACCACCTCACACTACTCACAATTTGCTCCAAAATTGCTTAAATAATCGGCTACTAATGCCTTAACGTTAATGACAGTAATAGGAACTTCTACCTTTTGTGTATAAATTCATCATATGAAGCGACTTTTCCAAGCCTTCATGTAAGGTAAAACAGCCCCTTGTGGTCAAATGACCCATAGCAATCATCTAGAAAGTCATCCCATTGTGGGTTTTTTCAGACCCCATCATGGGTTTTATTAGTAAATGAGATTTGGACCACAATCAATGTCTTACCTGATAGTAATGGAGTGATTAGGAACTTCATTAGGAACTTCTAACTTTTTAGTGTAATTTCATTGTAGGAAGTGACTTTTTTAGGCCTTTCACATTAGAAATTATTACGACTGCTTTAGGTGTGTAAGATGAGCATGATGGATACAAATTTTGTTGGTTCTGGGGTAGTCTACAGACTCTTATGGACCATGATGGGCTAAACACTTCAAAAATTCATAGCAAATTTATACTTTGTCAAAAAAAAATTAGAATTTCAAATGCTCTCACTGCTTCTCGCACTTGTGTTTACATGGCATGAGTACGAACTCCTAATTCTGACTGCAATGGCCTGTTTTACCTCAGTGTCTACTAAAACTCACAACAAATCCATACTTTGTCAAAAAAAAATTCAATTGCTCTCCCCATTTCTCACATTTGTCTTTGTATGGAAAACAATTAAATAGTTAATTAATTTTTTTCAACAATGCCAACAGGGCAAACCAGTGTCATTCTCCCATCTGGTTGACCTTCAAGTTCTTACAAACTGTGAACTTGTGAAGTATTTTTTATTTTTTATTTTTTCACAAATGTAAGTTAACTGGATATCAAAACCAGTGTTTTTTTTGGCCATCTGTCAGTTTGTTGGCTTCAAAATGTAGAGGCCCAAATTTGGGGTGAGAGCAACAGAGAGGTTAGAATCTGTCAGATCGAGCGAAATTTCGCTCAAAATAAGAACGCTGATCAGAACATGTGAAGTATAATATTGAAGTGGAAACCCAACTTTGACCCAGACGGCTCCTGCTCTGTCTCATGCATAGGTTTTGACCTACACACCGTTTATTTTTTATTTTTTTTCTTACACAAATGAAATGAGATTTCATTGCAAAGTACACTCCGTTTATAAATCTTGATGTACCTTCACCAAGATACAACCTTGCTCCATTCCTTACCTTACCTTACCTTAACTACGATTAAGACAGATAAGTCAAAAGCTTCCCCCGCATGAGAAAGTGTGGCACTTATTATGGTGATGGACCTCTTTAAGTGGACCTATTAACTTAACCTCAAAGTAAGTCAGTCTTCATTGTTTGGTCTTTGTTGTCCCTTCTCTGTCAGCAGTGTGGGATCTTTTCCCCAGTGAGAGTACCACCATTCCACGAACATCGGAGAACGACCCACCATGAGAAACTAAACTTATAAATAAGTTAAAAAGTTAAAGCCTGTGGCCGTAAGATAGTAAGAGGGAGGACGTTCCTTATTTCTCAGTTACTCTTTTGGCAAATCCTCCGTGGGATTGCTTGCAGCATGCAATGCCCATCAACCATGCCATTCGCATTTGCATTTGCATTGGTGCTGGCCACATACCTCCAAAATGCCTGTGTGGCTTGCAAGTGTGACATTACATTACACCTAAACTATCTTACAACCCCAAATCAAATTCAACCCCATCCTAATAACTTAATTAATTAACATCTCGTATGTACTTTAGAAAAAAAATCCAATCTGTGCGTGCGTTGATTATTAATGAGCTGTGGCTATTATGAAAGAGAGAGAGAGATCCCGATTCTCGCACTGAGTTCTTTCCTTCCTTTCCTTCCTTCCGCACACTTATTGGTGGCGAGGTGAGGCGAGCGAGAGCAGAGGGTCATAATAAAGGCTTTTCTTTCCATACGACAGAACGCACAGGACTGTTTCTTCAGTTTCCTGAGACTCTCTCTCTCACTCATCACTTTGGAAATGCGCGAGTGTATTAATAAGTTACGTTCAGAACTTATTATTCTGTGGTTGTGTGTATGGCAGGATGAGCTTCCAAAATTCTCCATTGGCATTCAACGGCAGCTCTCTGACTCAAAGAAAATTATGCTGGAGCTTAAGTGGACTGCGGAATGGGATGCAATCGGCAGGTGCTGAAGTAGAGAAAGATTCATTTAGCCCTGGTGGAACCGTGGAACAATGACGTCGAGCTGGTCACCATAGAAATCAGCCATTTTGGAACTGTGTGACATCATCTATTTGAAAAAAAATCAAAAATACTCATTGGGAGTCAAAGTATTGTATTGTAGAAGATTTCCCCTTTCCA
Organism: Straminergon stramineum; assembly: GCA_963920665.1. Lineage (NCBI taxonomy): Eukaryota > Viridiplantae > Streptophyta > Bryopsida > Hypnales > Calliergonaceae > Straminergon > Straminergon stramineum. The sequence continues at coordinate 5,008,602 of OY987267.1, read as the reverse complement.
CCCCCTAATTCTGAGGATGAATAGTTGCAATTATGTCCTACAAAGGAGAATTTCTTGTCGTTCATCAAACAAAAAACGTCCATTGCATCGTTGAGGGGTTAAGAAAGAACTCAACCAAGAGCACCCATTGGAGGTCAAACTATGGGGCAAGACTTTACCTTTTCATGTAGAATTCCAAAGATGAACATCTACACTTTTGTCTTATATAGAAGGATTCTTTGTCATCCATCAGACACCTAATGTTTGCAATGATGTTATGGGGTTAACTCTGAATGATTCAAGGGAGAGGTGTACTTTCAAAATGTGCCAAAATTGCTATGAACTTGAGTAATTTGTTTGCTCATTTTTTCTTGAAATTGGATAGAATGTAACCATAGGATCTCGTAGTTTACATTGAGAGTTATCACCTTAAAAAATTCAGGTTACTTGACCACATAATTTAGTAGATATTTAAATTTGAAGTTTAATTTGGGTCAATTGAAAAACCAGGTAGCACATGTTGAAGGAGCATATCTTAGTGAGAATATTTTTAAACGATGAAATTTTTGTGTTCATTGAAAGATAAGAGAGTTGAAAATGTTCATCTAAAATTTCACAACATTCTGGTCATTTTGCCATTTGGGGTGGAGCTTGCAATGCATGGTGGTTGTTGAAATGAGAATAGTATTTCTAAGGAAAAATAAGAATGGGCATACTTGTATTTTCCTTAAGCTCATTGGATTTTTCCTTTTTTGAGGTGGGCAACAATTGCATTGGTTGGATAACTTTTTAGTCTATGCCTTAATTGAACCAAAAAACATGAATTGTAAACTACACTACACCACTCAACCTTAAGAATTCGACAAGGTTGAATTTAACTAGGAATTTGATGAGACTACGGGGCTATTGAATCCATTACTAGAAATATTTCTTTTTTGTAGAAAACCCCTCAAATTTTGAGAATAGATAGTTCAAAAAAAAGAGGCAATGACTAGAAAATGGTCACTTAGGTCATTGTGGGTGAAGGAGTGGTGTGCACTAAGCATCCTTCTAAACCAATTGACCCATAATTACAAAGGAGTTGGACACTTCAAAACATTTTTTGAGTCAATTTTCCTTGAATGACAAAGAGAGCACACATCTTAGCTATTCTAATTCATATTTCTTGGATTATTGCAGAATTAATTGTGAAGATCGTAGTTGATTTTTTGGAGGGAGGTACATGTGGTGCCCTTGAAATGTTTATTTTTTTGGTACATCAAAAAATGGCAATATGTTCCTAATGTTAGAGGGTGCTTTTCAAGTTGAGGCAATTTTGGCACATCTACTATATCTAGGGCAAATATGAAACCTTCACATCATTTTACCTTTTACAACATTCATCACATCATAAAACATAATTGTTTTTGGTATCTCTAATTATTACAAGTATGTTTGCAATTTGTGTCAAGAGTGGTGTTATTGTAGTAAGGGTCTTAGGAATGAATTTAACCCCTAAAGGACCGAGGCACATTTCGGGCAGAAATTGTCAAAAATTGACACTTTTTAGGGCAACAAGAAAAAAATGAAAAAAAAAAGTTTTTTTTTCAAAATTCAACCATACAAATTTGAACTAGACTTCTTTGGGAACATGTGAAAAAAGTTTTAGAAACTTTGACCGCACAAATTGAAAGATTATAACGTTTGAAGTTAGGTGAAATTTTTTTTTCCAACCTTGCCCGACATGGCTTGCTAACTTTAACTCCTTCTAGAATGAGATTTTTATACTAAATAGTGTTATTTTTTTGACATTTTAAACTTGGATCATGCAAGCTACACACTTGCCAAATTTCAAAATCATAGGAAGAGTTTTGCACATGCTGCCCAAAGTTGTATAACTTCAGGGCAGTGTAACTTTCAATCTGGACACCCAATCGGAAAAAAATTAGATTTTTAGGAAGGGGGTACATAGATACATTGTATGTCCAAATTTGATGAACATCCAACTACAAATGACTTCGTAGGAGCCTACCCAAGATTTCTTGTGTATGTTGAACGGACACTTGGTCCTTTAGGGGTTAAACCCTAAAAGCCCAAGGTTTTTTGGGTATGAAAACATCATTGCTTTTGAAGTGTTATAATCTAAATGCCACTAAGATATATGAATCTCACCCCTACAATCTTATAGTGTACATGTTGTAGATGACAAGAATCAAATTTGGAGTCATTTGGCCTCGTAGATTGCAAGATTATAATGTTTTAGTGTTGAAAAAGGATGCTGAAATTTTCCCCCAAACACATATGGAGGTGAAATTCGATTTCTAAACCTACTCCAATAAAAAAAACTTTTAACTAGAAAGTGATTTAAAATCAACATACAAACACATTGGTGAAAAAAATATCATTCAATTGACTCATTGTGTTTACAAAATGGCTTTGAAATGTCAAAAAATAGCAAGAAAAGTTGAAAAAAATGCATCTAAGGCTAAACCTCCTACTAAAATGCTTCTCAGTCACTCATAGCTTCTTGGATTGAAATAAATTTTTAGGCACACAAACTAGACTAGTATGTGCAACTTTACCAAATTTTTTAAAATTGGAAACGGACTTTGTATGAAGAAGAAACAAGCTGCCAAAGTTCATTGTAATCCAAAAATGTCGGGATTTTGAACTTCGAATTGCTCCTAAACATTCAAAACATCTTAGATTGACATGAAAATTCTACTACAATAACTAGACTTCAAGGGGAACAAAACCCCAATTTTTATTTATTGAAAACTAACATTAGATGAAGGAGATACAAGCCCCCGAAGTTGCAACCATCAAATGCAATTTGGTGAAGTCAAATAGAACCTATGAACTTCGATTGGTTTCCCAAAAATCAATACATCTTGGATTGATCTGAAAATTTTACCACAAACTAAACAAGAGAGCAAAAATTTCTCAACAAATTTTATTGAATTCAAACATTGGAAGCAAAGGTTACAACACTTTGAATTGGACTAGAAACTATGTGAGGACAATTTCGGTCCCCTTGGGCATTTAGGGGTTAAGTCAAATTTTGGACTACATTCACTTTGCTAAAATCTTTCTTAATACAAAGTGTGAACCCTCTAAGGACGATGAGGCTAAAAAGTGGTCAAATGGGTGGCTTTCAAGAATACTTAGAAATAAAGAATGCACCTATTGGTCCAAAAATCACATCAATTTTGACAAAGTACGTCAATAATAGGTCTTGTCTTTTCACAGATTAATATACTGAAAGGCAATGCATAACATTCTTATTTATTAGGGGCACATTTTGGAATTCAATCAAAGGCACTAGAGACTATTATAGATAAAACTCCTAGAAGTTAAATCAAGGTTCACTAGAGGCTCACCAACACAAGCCTCCAGTATGCTACCTTGTTCTATAACATTTTTAAGGAGTTGTCTCAATATCCTTGGAAAAAGGAATCCATCGTCTTCTGTACACAATCTTGACTCATCTCATACGGTAGCTTAGGTATCATAAGTAGAATTTTAGGTTTATTTTCTTCTCCAATTGCCATCTACAGTAGAGAAGGGAGAATTCGCACAATTGCTAAGAACGTCAATGTGACTCTACACACACCAAGGCGTAAGGTAACGTCGTCAGATGAGCATTTCCCCACAATTCCTAATATAAAACTGTCTTTAAGTTATTGTTAATAATTAGGTGTAACGAGGATTCTATGTTCTCCTAGCAAGCAATTTTTGGACTTTGCATGGACATGCTAAAAATTTCAAAGTGCTGAAAGTATCCGTACCCAAAATTGACCCTAGGCTCCCATGAATAAAGACAAGAATCTGTAGCAGCCAGTTTCACAAATGGGTTGCAATTAGGTGCAATTACCTTACCTCATACACAGAAGGACTCAAAAGACTCTTGAAGTTTACAAAGAATTTGCTTTCAATTTATGAGACCTTAAAATTAAGGCCTAACAATAACATGTGATAAGACAGTGAGCTTCGGTGCATTACCTTCATGTGAAGATTTGTACAGAAGGCGATTCTAGCTGCCCATCCTCAACAATCGCGATCCGTTTCGTTTCGAAAACCGCATTGGCAGAGAGCACTGAATCTCATATTTGAGTGTACATGTAAGTTATGTACAAATTCAGGGCCTCTCATTCTAATTCTTCATCTACTTCATTCTTCTTCATTCTGGTAGAACAGGTAACCTTCCGGGGCTTGTGCCTCCGGGAACAGACACCCCCAGATCCTCCACATCCGAATCAAATTCTTCGTCTCCTTCAAAAGTCTCCACCTCCTGCTCAATGGCTGCTCTATTTTTACTGCTGCTACTACTGCTACTACTGCTACTACTACGAATCGTTAATTGGGAAGGAAGAATGCGAAGCCGTTGGTTCATTTCGGAGCCAATTTTCTCAGATGCTAACTGATAACTTTCGACGAATTTGATTTGCAAGGCCAGGACTTCAGGGGCTCTGGGCAGAAGCTCGGCAGCTTGACCCTTGGGAATCACTATCTGCTCCACCGCTACTCGTGCCTCCTGAAACCATGTATTATTATTTTTTCATCACAAGGTCATTTTTTCAACACCATCCCTCGCGCTGCATCAGTTTCAACGAAATTTTCAACAAAACCTCAAAAGAGTAAAGCCACTGTCTTAATGGAATACGGGTACGTTTTGACTTGCGCAAATACAAATCCACCGTGGGCTGAAATGGTTTTGAGGTGAATTTGTGTTAAAGCTAACACAAATTGCATTGAAAACTAACACAAAATTAACACAACCATTTCAGCCTATGGTAGATTTGTACTACTGTTGGTGATAACAACGGTGTTAGTGAGGGTCTCCGAAATGAATTTAGGTGCATCTTTTGGATTGGATTGGAATTAGTTTGCTAACACCATTCCTAACACCAAATGTGAACAGACCCTAAAGCTCATAAATAGGATGGGAAGCATGTTATGTTACCTCTAAGGCATCAATGTCATCTTCCGCAGTCGAAGACCGTCTAAAGTCCAATTCTGGTGATGACTGTCCATCATCACCTCTTGACTGGCTGGCTGGGGACAAGGAGTTGTTACCTAGTGACTCCATACTCATTATTGCTCGCATGGCCCTCACCATTTGTGCCATGGTGTTCGCCTGCCACAGGAATTCATCGAAGAGACTCAGCAGATAAAAGGCAACAAATTTTCATCCATAGCAACCAAACTACGTAGGAAACGAGAATGCTTAACCACTGAATGACCAAAGTAGTTACTTCCATATCTACAGGAGTCTGAAGAAATCACTTAGGAGGACTCAAGTAACAAAGTGTACAAAAAGAAATAAGAAGAAAACAAGCCCGAAGGTTCTAAACAGTAGAGTTTTTTTTGGATGTTTCTATAAATCAACTATTAGCTACCAGAGGATTTTATTATTCTGAGTTTGGGCACTTGGGGGGGAGGGGTAAGTCCAGCTATTGAATGACGCATAGAATGAAGAAGAAAAGCCTGCGTTTTTAATTATAGAAAAATGCTTTGAAAGTTATTATAAATAGAATATTAGCTTCCTTTGTTGAAGTTTTGTTGAAGTTTGGGCACTCGGGGGTTAAGTAGAAGCTATTGAATAAATCGACTAACCTTAATTACGAATATAGGAAGCTGTCTAAACTTGGCCATTCCCCTAACCCAAGAATTCGACTTGAGTTTGGACCGGAGCGCCAGAACAGCGTCAGCAGCTCCAATGTCCTCCGTGATTTGAACTGTGTTTTCTAAACCCATGACGTCCATAACTTGCTCCAAGGACTCTTCTGTCACCTGTAGAGACACAGCAACCCAAACATACAGGCATTACCACACAATAGAAAAGGCAAGAAACACAACTTTCATTAGGCCCATTCCACTTGGCATGAATTTCGTCCTATTTCTTCATTTCATGGACTTTCAAGCAAAGAATACTTGCTTCTTCATTCCATGTCACCTTTCACGTGCCACATGCAATGCCTGAATGCAAAAGGAACTCCTACAATAGACCAAAGACATGTTTCTGCTTCACTGCCTATCCTCTAGAGTGATAGCCACTCGCCCTGAAAGACCAATCTTCTACCTTGTTGCCATTTGTCAAGTGTCATAAGCCTTTTAAGGCATTGAACTAAAAGTCATGAACATCCTAGAATTGACTGGTTTTGGACCAAAGGGGAGAAGGTTTGCATCAAGAGAAGGTAACCTGAGGAAGTTTAAGTGCTATAAGCATAAACTTCTTGTAATGTAGTTTTTTTTTTCCTTCTTAAAACATGGAATTGCTCAAGAAGTGAAAAAGGCCAGACTCAATCTTTCTTGCCACACTTCTAGTGCGTTAGCCCCTTGCTCTAATAGACAAGTGACATAGTTCCACTTCATTGCATACCTCTAATGTTGTAGCCACTCACCCTGATGCACGAATGACATGCTACCACTTCATTTCAACTCCTCTAATGTGGTAAGCCTCTTAAGGCATTGAACTGAAAGCAATGACCATCTTAGCTTAGAAAAATCAAAACAAAAGTTCCGACTGCTCAACAAGTGGGAGTTTTGTTTACCTCGTGAAGATACAAGAGAACAGGAACTTCTGAACGCTCCCAAGCCTGACGAGCTCCTTCTCCACTATCATCCCCAAAGTCCCCTTCGCCGTAATCTTCATCGTCATCACGTATATTCTCATCAGTCCAGTCGGATGAATATGCGGAGTTGGACCCAGAGCTGCTACTTCCTGGCCTTGACTGGGGCAAGTACTCTGTGACATTCCCCACCGCAACTTGACCGTTCTCATTCATTTTCCGTACTTCTACTCTCGGCATTTTCCCTGGAAGGTCCATAACAGAGTTTCCATCAGAAAAAGAATCCAACAGAATGCTATGCTAAACACATGAAAATACAAAGTAAGCAATGCATGGTATTCGGAGAAGTGTTGCTCCTTCAACACTTTAAGAATGACGGATTCGTGATCTTAAAATGACCATATTAATTGACTGAATTGTGGGAGGTGTAATATAAATGGGGAAAATCTCTATGTCGAAAAGATTTGGATGAAGAGTATTGCATCCAAAAAATTATTGGAACAAATGAGAATCCCCATATAAACTCTTCAAAAACGCTACAAAAACATGAGGTTGTTCATCGTCCTAAAATGGGTTAACAGAAAACATTCTCTACAACTGTTAGTGTCTTTATCTAGAGGACCAGAAATTTGAGCCTATGCGAACCTTGGTTGTCGACTTATATCTACATGAAGAAGAGTAAGCCTATAACAAGCCCTGTCTAAAGCAATTATTTACAATCAAGCGAGATTATGTGGTGAGGGTAGGAAAAATGTAGCTACCCCACATGAGTTGACAAATAACTTGGATAGAGGAAGATGGTCTGCTTCAGACACTAGTTAATAAACTCTAGTATCGAACCAAGGTCATTCTAAATGAACTATTTTTAAGTCATTGCATATAATTGACTGTGGATCATAAAATTCACTGAAAAGTAGCAACTGAGAGAGGGACTCTATTGACAATGAAGACATAAAATACCCTTCTCAAACATCTTAAGCTTAAGTGTCATGACAACTGTATCCAGCCAAGAGAGGGAATCAATCTTTATCCACACAAATTTGACACTAGAGGGAGTAGAAAAAGATAACCAATAACAGCGTTAACTGATTGAACACTACAGTCGAGATTTTTTACATGTTCTTCCAGTAACGTTTCACCAGTTTAGACGGCAGTGCTGATAATAAATCTCCTTGCTTCAGCATATAAAAATCAGAGAGAGGTTAAGGGGGCAGGACCAGCCAGCAATGCATCCACTGTGGCTGCCAAACTGCGGTGCACGCGCCACTCGGTTCTGGAGATCATTTCACAAGCTGAGGAGAACGTGGGTGGTCCCTGCCTCTCCAGCACACTCTTCTGCACTCGTCTCCTTCGGGCTTCCTCATCACCCAGTGTCACACTCTATGGACCATCTCCAATTTCACACCCATCCCAACAACCCTTGTGAGCATTTTCAACAACAAGGGCATGTATCTTCGATAAAGACAATTGTTGGCATAACAAGCTTAAAATTTGAAGCAACACAATGTGTACCTAGGGATGAGATAACAAGCTTAAAATAATCCATTGCATCCATTGAAACCTTCAGACAAATTTAAAATATCAAGTGTCCAATCCATCTCAAAGAACCTCAAAGAGGTAGCTTGAAGCTTTCTTTTTATCTTCAATATTTTAGCATGAAACTTCTTCATGCTTTCTTGGACTACACTGATTCATCCTATTCTATCAGTGCCTGTGACACTAATTTACGAAGTTATCCTGTTTTAAATTTGCGGAGGCTGAAAGATTACTGTGTTGTGCGCATTTCTAGAAAAACAAATTCTTGTAGTCACACTAGTGTTGCAGGTGACAAGAAATTTGCGTCCTCGCTGATAAGGACAAATCAGTGTAGTGTAAAGTCGACAATGAACAACTCATGGTAAATTTGAATAGAAGTGATAATCGCAGGAATCAGGGTTTTAGGATTTCTGGTTTATCTCAAGCTTGTTGGATCGACCAGTGCAATCTTCTCAAGTGGCCTAACTTCTCAAAACCACCAACTCTGGAAGTGATTAAAAAACCCACTGAAGAGCAAAAACCCTTTTCTGCAAAAAACCTAAATGTGCGTACCTGAATGCCTCCGGCCAGCATTTGAAGGGACGGATTCTTGATAAGATTTTCCACAGTCATGCCGTGCGCAGTGCCCACCAGTTGCACACCACGTTGGGCGATGGTACCAGCAGCATTGGCTTCTAACTCGGTGCCAATCTCATCAATAACAATCACTTGGGGCATGTGGTTCTCCACGGCCTCAATCATCACCTGGAACCACAGTCAAAGAGAGGTTCAACAGAAGCCAGAAGACTCCCAAAGGATTGAAATCACCAACTGAAAACCACCCCAAGAAGAAGAGGAAGAAGAAAACAAGCAACAGCATTATTACTACCTTATGCTGTAGGTCTACTTTGGGGACTTGCATCCGACGAGCCATACCAATGCCTTCATGCGGAATATCACCATCCCCGGCTATCTCATTCGAAGTGTCCACGATGACCACTCTCTTGTGATACTCATCAGCCAACATCCTTGCAATTTCCCTGCAAAAAGTCAAAAACAGACACTCAATGCACGATTTAGGGTTTAAACACTCAATGCACGGGTCCAACTCTGTACTCCGTCTGGAGACAACGAGCATTGCTTGAAAGTTCGCCACCAATTTCACTGATTATAAGGTAACTGCACGTAACTGCACCTCGTTATGACCTCTTTCTAAAACCGACCCCTAAAAATTCCTCCCTGCAAAGGACAGCCTTTTTTCATGAGAGCCTAGGGTCGATTCTGGGTACTACTATTCTCACTGCTTTGAATATTCATAGTTTATTCATATGATGTCCAAAAAATGCATTCCAATAGAATCCAGAACCCCTTTCGACTCCCAACCAGACTAAACAAAAACTTACATAGTTTAACGTACCACGCTCAAATGCCCATTCAGATTCGGATGATTTTAGGTGTACGGACCTTGTGTGAAAAGCATGATTCAGATGGTTCCAATTTCAAATCAACAAAGAAAAATGCAATTCAATCAAATGCAGTCCGTGCATTCCAGAATAGTGTACCGACCTGATGGCCGTGGTTTTGCCGACCCCAGGAGGTCCCATCAGCAGCAACGAGCCGCTACTTGCCACCAAGTCCCTCACCATTTCGGCACTGCCAGAGATGGCTCTGCCTACTCTGCACGTCAAACCCACCACTCGCCCTGACCGAGTCCGCATGGCACTCACTCGATGAAGCGTGCGGTCAATCCCTGCTCTGTTGTCTTCACCAAATTCTCCTGTCTGTCAAAATCCCTGGTTTGTCAGTCCGAATATCACCACAACAATCCTACACTCCCAATTCGAAGTTACGAGAGCATTGTGTGATTGAGAGCTGCGATGTCTACATTACTTGTGATTCAATCATGGGCTCACAAAATCGCCTCCAGAACCCTACTGAAAATTGGTTACAACATGAACAATTGAGTGAAACATGACGCCATCAATGTTTCTTGAAATTTGCATCCCCTAGTTTGTGAGTCTTCTAATCACCACAATACTCACTCACTCTCAGTTCACGGTTACTAACATGGAGTAATTGAGTGCTTCAATGTCTACATTACTTGTGATTCAGTTGTGAGCTCTCAAATTGCAGTCCAAGCCCTACTGGGAATTGGTTGCAGCATGCATTGTGATGCAACATTAACAATGCAGTGGAAAATGGAGACATGACTGTTTGTTAAAGTTTGCATCACCATCAAACTTGCTCAAGGGATGACTATTGAGAATCTAAGCGACCCGTCATTAAATGAAAGTTCCGTGGCATAGCACAATCGCTTCACAGGCCATTTTCGTTAAAACTGGCTCACGCGTTATGATAATGCACATTGTACTGAAATACTCGAGGTGTGAATCTGAAGACTTTGGTGATTGACAGGCACTTATCATGCCCTTTTCGGAAGTTTATACCACCGATTAAAGCAAAACCCGGTGAAACAACAACATTGGATCTGCATATTGTTTAAACCTCCGAATGTTGGTTGTTTCAACGGGAGGTTTGCACTAGCTCTAGTTAGCGAAATGGCAATCACCAGGTGCTTAGATACGCAATTTTGCAAAACTAGAGTACGCAGTTTCAACAAAAACGGTGTTTCCAAAGCCTACTTTACAAACTTCAATACAAATGAAAGAGTTGTCAGTGTAGCACTCCAATAGTCTCCCACACCCTAATAAAATTTGGTTTAGCATGCACGTAGGGTTACAGGAAATACAACACGAAACAATCTAGTCAACCATGACGATGCCATCACCATCAAAATTGCTGGAAGAGGAAGAAAAGGAGTGGCACCATTGAGCTCGCGGGTTGCAGATCTTGAGCGGTGACTTTCGTCTAATTGAACTTTGGACTATTATCCTTGGGCTGTGAATTTCAAGGGTTTGGTGATTGCCTGACCCTTATCAAGCCCTTTTTGGAAGCTTATACTACCGATTATAACAAACCCTCATTGAAACAACAACATTGAATTTGGGTACTGTTTCAACCTCCGAATACTGGTTGTTTCAGCAGAAGGTTTGCACTAGAGGTAGGGAATTGGCAATCACCAACTGAATTCTCATACCATTTTGCAAAACCAGAGTATCCAGTTCTACCCAAAAATTCTCTTTCCAAAGCCTACATTACAAACGACAACACTAATAAACGAGTTTTCGGTGTATCTCTCCAATAGTCTCCCAAGCCCTATTAAAAATTGGTTGAGCACACACGTACGGTTACCGGTGATGCAACAAGGAACAATCCAAAGCCATTCCCACCCAATTTGCTGCAAGGGGAAGAGAAAGAAATGGTACCATAGAGATGGCATGCTGCAGATCTTGCGCGGTGACTTTCGCCTCGGAGATGTACCAATCCCCCGAAGGAAAGCGCGCCAGCGGGCGTCGCCCCAAGTCGAGCACAATCTCCACCAGATTATGAATCTCCTCGTGCGCCACCAGCTTCTGTCCAATGTGCTCCGGCACCAAAACCAACAACTTCCAAAGCTCATCACTAATCTCGCCCCCCCCGTCCTCCAATGCGAGCTCCCTGGGCACTTCAGCAATCACTTCAGTGGCGAGGAGCTCCTCAGGACCAGAAGGATTCAAGCCTGCACTCGACTGGGGAGGAGGATCCACAGCTACGTTGCGAGCATTGGTCACGTGAACTCTCAAACGTCGACTCTGGTCCGCGGGATTCAAGCTTCTGGAAGTGGAGAACCATTGCTGCCGTGGGCGGAATGATGCCCCGCGACAATACAAAACGAGGTGAGGACCGGCGGAGCTCCAAGTTCTCGGGCACGAAATGGACAACACAGACTCCATTTGGCAAATTTGCAAGCACCACCCTAAGAACTCATAGCAGCACTACAGGCATGATCGCGATTCCCCCGACGGTGTCAATGTTAACCGACAGATGCGAACTCCACCAAATGCATGACTTTCTGTGTGCAAGAGTGCTAATTTTTTAAGCTGGCTTTGGAATTCACACAACAGTTGCTGCGAGATGGCAGGAATTGAAGAATATTCGATTGGTGTCTGACTCTGAAACAGGGTTTGGAGTTGGGTGGTGTGAAGCTGCCGTTGCTTATCCACTCACAGCAAGTGCGGGACGAAGGGGGAGAGCGAGAGAGAGACTGGGACACTCACATCCAGCTCTCAATCCTCCCAATTCACCTACACTTGCGACAATATGTTTTCTATCAATGGTGACTTGGGATTTGGGCTCTCTCTGTTCACAATTCAGTTGGGTTCGGTGCCGGACTTTGGCAGGGATAGCGTAAGAGCATCCGCAACCCTGCCGCTGAACAAAGCCGCTGAAAAGGGAAAGTAAAGCGGCACTGGAGCTGCTCGAAGCCCATCACAGGCAAAAGACCTGTGACAGAGTCACAGATCCTCGAGGGACTCTTGAAGGTCTGGGCAGGTACCAATGATCTCAAGATTTTTTGAAACTTTTTGTCAAGATAGGAAAATTGATTAGCTTTGGGGGGAATATAATTTTATTTCAATCCATGTCTAAGACCAAAAGTTATGTCACAATAAGCTCAAAATTTTTAGATGGGCTACAAAAAGATCCCATAAAAACTTGAAATAATTTTTTACTTATAGATTATATTTTTATCTATGTGGAAAGATCTGATTCATTCCATTTGAATAAATGATGTGAAAGTTATGAAGCTTCTTGATTTGGAGGCAATCTTAGCAAATTCTTGAGAAAACAATGCATTGGATCCATTATGAATTCAATTTTAACATTTTTTGAAAAAAAAAAGGGTTGCACATGGTTTACTTTGCTTTCTACTGTAGAATGGTCTCATTGTTGGAATTACTATGTTTCTAATTCCATCTTTGAGCTATCAACAATTTAGTTTTTCCTTCTATCTTATATTCACTTCGACTGAACAATTTCTTAAAGAATGAAAATCACAAATTTTATTTTTTTTATTTTTTTCTTGAACTCTCAACTCATTTAACATTCAATGTAAAATTTTTTTAATTCACATTGTATAGTATAATTTTTTTTAAGCTAAGATGATTCAAAGCCTTAAAATTTCGTCCGTCTAGGAGGAGCAAAAAAATTGTTTTCTTCACTTGAAACACTTAAATCTTGTGATCAATATAGTCGAAGTTTTGAAATTTCTTCCAGACATTTTCCTACTAGTCTAGTGCAAGATCTTGTAGTTGGATATGCAAAAAAGAAAATGTTTAAAGTTTTGTTGTTTGCACGGAAAATGACAATTTCGAGTGTTTTTTGACAAAAAAAATGGCCTTGTAACTTCAAGGGGTAAAACTTGCCTAAGGGATGGTGGATTTGTGCTTTCAAACCCTTAATGACCAAAGGTTCAATTTTCAAATAATGAATGAACAAAAATATGTTCTATGCACACAAAGTCTTTCATTTTTCATGCATCTAAATATTTTATAGGTTCTTATTTTAGTTCTTTTATATTTGTGTGGTATGGATTCTCAAAAAAATGGCTCACAAATATTCTATACATAAAGGGTGTGAGGTGTGTTTGACCTCAGAAAATAACTTTTCCAATTTAAAAAAGGAGCCACCCCAAATGATTTGAAAAATCACTAGAATTTGAACTTAAAGAATGTTGGACAGGTTGTAATCCTATAATGTAGTGATCAACTGTTCTAAGTAGATAATAAGCACAGAGTGCAGTTTAGCTTATATACATACTAGTTAACCTAATACCGTTAACTTGGAACTATTCTATCCGTTGGATGGATGGAACCCTAACGTACTGGTAAGTTCAACACCCCCTCTCAATTGGAGATTGGAGTAAGAAGAGTGGAAGAAGGGGAAATATACAGGACTAAGTTGCGGTACATAGTGGAACAGGATGGCACACCTAAGGATTCGTCAATTTAGAACCCTACGAGAGTGTGTCGGAGATGTATCACTTGCTGATCTTGCTGGGTTGTTGGTGTGGATAGCTTGTGCCTTTGTGTCTCGACTTATGCAAGTCTGCTTCAACGTTGTTGACGCCATCGTAATGGAGGCACCGTCTGAATCGGAGGGACACCAGGAAGCTGAGGATCTTGCGTCATCGGAGTGTGATGTAGTTCCTGGGGATGTGGCGCTGGGGAACGATGCGCATAGGGGGCACATGGGTTGTAGGAACACGGCGCCGAGAAATAAGTTTTATGCTGTTAGATGAAGGAGGATACCTGGATTGTATTTTTCTTGGGAAGATTGTGTGAGGGAGGTGGTAGGGTTTAGGGGTGTAGAGCACAAGAGTTTCCAATCTCTAGGGGAGGCGGAGGAGTATCTATTGAATACTGTAAAGTTTTAGGGTTGTATAGCAAGGATTTTTGTACAGGAAGGAGACTTCTAAGTTCGGATTCTCAAGCTATCTAGGCTATGTAACCCTAAGGCGTTCCTGTGCTGATGGAACTTGACACGGCCTAGGGATTTTGTAAGTGCATCAGCAGGCTGAGCGTTCGTATGAATATATCTGAGTTGGATTTCACCCCCTAGGATTCTCTCACGTATAAAATGGTAGTGTATCTCGATATGCTTTGTGCGTGCATGAAAAATGGGATTGTGCGAGAGTTTGATGGCACCTTGGTTGTTGCAGTAGATGGTGATGCTGTCGTGTATTTGCGTAGATGGCTTTGATGCAGGTGTCAAGGTAGTTCCAACGCAAGGGAGAGGAGGCTGAAGCTTGTGGAGGAGCCAGTGCAGCCACACAGCTTCTTGGGCGCCATCGTTGAGGGCTCGGTATTCGGATTCCGTTGATGAGCGTGATACTATTAGCTGTTTCTTGCTTTGCCAGGTGATTGGTCTGCCTGCAAGGGTGAAGATGTATGCTCCCATAGATCGGCGAGTTTCGGGACACGACCCCCAATCAGCATCAGTATAGCCGGTGATTGTTAACGGAGAGTCAAAGCGATAGAGAATAACGTAATCTAGTGTGCCTTGGAGATAACGTAGAAGATGTTTCGCAGCTTCTAGATGTGCTTGCTGGGGTGACGCCATGTAGCTACTTAGCCTGCTCACAGCGTAAGCAATGTCAGGATGAGTGATGGTGAGAAATATGAGCTTGCCAATGAGACGGCAGTAGTGATGGTAGTCGGTCGGAGGGGATTGGAGATCTGTCATGAGAACTTGCCCTTCGGGAAGAGGTGTCGGAGCAGGTTTGCAATCTGCCATCCCAAATTCGGCGAGGATAGATTTTGCGTAATCATGTTGGTGGAGGAATAAACCAAGGATAACTTGCTCGAACGTGATTCCCGAGTAACACTTGATTTTTCCGAGGTCCTTCATTTCGAATTCCGTGCGTAGGAAAGTCTTGAGCCAGGAGATGAGAGTGCTGGAGCTGCCGGTTATGAATAAGTCATCCACATAGAGCATCAAGATGAGAGTTTCTCCATCTTTATGCATATAGTACATGTTTACATCTGCTTTGCTTCGTATGAGACCAATTCGACGGAGAGCAACGTCTATCCGATCATACCAGGTACGTGGACTTTGCTTTAGCCCGTATAGTGATTTGTGGAGTCGACAGACAAGGTTTTCTTTGCCACGGATGTGAAATCCAGGTGGTTGTCTCATGTAGACACGTTCTTTCAGGAGTCCATTGAGAAAGGCAATTCGAACATCCATGTGATGTATGTCCCAGCGTTTGGCTGCAACAAGAGCAATAGCTGTGCGGAGAGTTGCCCATTTGATAACAGGCGCAAAAGTCTCATTGAAGTCAATACCTTCTCGCTGTTCAAATCCGCGTGCAACTAATCGTGCTTTCTTGATAGATGGTTGTCCGGGTAGACCAGGTTTGATCTTGAATATCCATTTGCAGGTGATAGCACGCGTGTTTGTAGGTAATGGTTCTAGATCCCATGTGTGATTTTGCCAGATGGAATCCATTTCTTCCTGCATTGCTTGTCGCCAGCCAGGGTCAGTCTTTGCTTGTTTAAAATTGATGTTGTCTTGGTCAAGTTCTAAAGGCGTAGGTTGTGGGGATGGGGTGGATGTGAGTAGACAGACGTTGAAGTCATCAGTGGAGAGACATAGGTCATAACCATCTAAGCGGATGTTTTGACAATAAGGTCGTTGAGATCTACAGGGAGGAGGTGGGTCGAACGAGGCAGGGATAACAGGAGGAGGGATATAGGGGGTGGGGGAATCGTACAGAGTGGGCGAGGATATTGATAAGGAGGGTTTGAGGGAGTTTGGTAGCTCTGTGGGTGACTCTAAGATAGGAGTTGGGTGCTGATGTGACTGTGGTGTAACTGGGGTGAGACTAGGTAACGATTGGGTGACTGGGGTATGATTCTGTAACGGTGTGAGTAGTCTGGCGAGTGAACTGGGATCTTGGAGAGGTTCAGTGGTTTCTGAAGCTGGAAGATCAAAGCAGTTTTCATCAAACCTAACGTCCCTACTAATGATGATCTTGTGAGAGGAGGGGTGGTAACACCTATAGGCCTTGCTATTCTCATCATATCCTAGCAGTACTGTTGGTATAGCTTTGGGGTCGAATTTCTATTGTTTGACATTGGGGATGTGACAGTAGGCGGTGCATCCAATAACACAGAGGTGACCAAGGTGGGGCTTGATATCTGTGAAAACTTCTTCAGGGGTCTTAAGTTTCAGGGCTTTGGTAGGACATCTATTTTGAATGTAGTTGACGGTTTTTGCTAATTCCTCCCACAAGCCTTTGGGGATCCGGGTGCCTGTGACTACGCTCTTTATTCCTTCGAGAAGTGTACGGTTCTTCCTCTCAGCCACTCCGTTTTGGTGTAGTGAATAACCAGTAGTAAGCTGGCGGTGAATCCCGTGTGTGGCACAGTAGGAAGAAAATTTGGTGGAAACATACTTGCCTCCACGGTCAGTTCGTAGGGTACCAATTTTGTAAGAGGGAGTCTCAACTAGGGCTCTAAATCGTTTGAAGCAATCTAAGGTTTGAGATTTATCTGAGATAAAGTAGAGCCAGGTTTTGCGAGAAAAATCATCTATAAATGTGAGTATGTATCTGTTTCCAGTCCGGGAGGGAATTGGCATAGGGCCACAAATGTCACTGTGGACTAGCTGAAGTTTTCTAGTGATTGGGGTGGTCCATTTCTTGGGAACTCTGTCACGTGGTAACTTTCCAATCATACAGGAGGGACAGAGATGTTTAATCAAAGGAATGTAAGGTACCCCAGCTATGAGTTTCCGAGAGGTCATATAATATAAGCTCTGGTAATTCACGTGTCCGATGCGCCGGTGCCATAGATGAATATTGGCGGTAGAGAGCTTAGGCGTGACTACATGGGTACTAGGGTCTGGCAGTACTATGGTGCTGGGGATTGACGGAGATGGTGGTTCTGGAGGTCGTGTGTGTGATTGGCTGCAACTATAGTGTGGGTTGTTCGATGACGGACGTTGATGAAGGACTGTCGCAGCTGTTGTAGTATCAGGGTTGTTGGCAGGTCCAGATAGATTGATAACTTTATAGAGGTTGTTCTGTGAGTCTCTGACGCCCCGCAGAAAAACTTGAGTTGTATGTTGACTGTCATAGATGGTGCAGTGTTTGGCCTCAAACAAAACTTTGAATCTGAGATCAGTAAGCTTGCCTACAGAAAACAGATTTGTTCTTACTCCAAGGACATAGAGAACGTGGTGGATTTCCTTTATTGTACCTGAAGCATCGGAGTTCCGTACAGTACCTTGGCTAGCTACGGCCATTCTTTGTCCACCGGCTGTACTAATGTATGGAATATTGGATTGGGAAATGGTGCTAAGTAAGCTAGGGTTGCCGGTGACGTGAGATGAAGCTCCTGAGTCGAGAAACCACTCTTCCTCAGTGACCTCTGAGATCAAGCATGCATTGATGACTTCATGAGAATTCTGATCGTCTTGAAATGCGTTGATATAGTCTTGGACCTGCGGTGATGTAGAATTGAGATTGGGGTCGTTGTTGTATTCATCATCGTCGTTGATCTCGGTAAGGTTAACTTGTTGCTGAGCTCTCAGACATTGCATGCGGCTGAGTTGAAGTTGCATCGATTTAATCCGCTCCTCGAGAGTGATCCTTGCGCAATCGCGTGCGAAGTGGCCCTCCTTACCGCACTGGTGACAATAAATAGTTTTTGCGGTTGAAGCTTCCGATCGTTGCAGTGTACCCGAGTTGCGGTCACCATATGAGGAACCTCTGCCCCGACTAGTACGGCTTCTAGGAACATGCTGACTTCCTCGAGGGTTTCTATTTGTCTTCACAAGATTTACCTCTTCAGTTTCCTCTCGTTGTTTTTCTAGGTTTCGACTTAGTTCTTCCTGTAACAGGAGTCCTTCAAGTTCTGGAAACTGAGGTACATGTTCTCGACCTTTTTGAATCTGTCTAAATTTAGACCAGCTCTTAGGTAAGCTATTGAGTGTTAGATCTACGAGATCTTCGTCTGGAACAGCAATCCCGAGGTTTGCTAGCTGAGTGACAAGTAAATTTATCTCCTGTAGGTGATCTCCTACCCGTTTCCCTTCTACTAGTTTTAACGAGTAGAAACGCTCTTTTAGTGACATGCGTCGTGATGAACTCCTCACATCACACATACTCCTAAGACGTTGCCATATAGCTTGAGGATCAGTAAGATGAATGACGCTGAGAATAATGGAATCACATACCAATGATATGATGATTCGTCCTGCACGGAAACAAAGCTCTGTGTCTTGTAATGTGTGGTTGTTGCCTACAGATGCAGATGCAAAGGCAGCTGCTGGTCCAATGCCGGTGATTGTCGCAATTGGTGAGTTGGTCTCCGACGTTGGATGCATATCTGCAACTGGCACTCCTTTGATTGTGCCCATGTTCGACGAGGCAGCTGTGTCGCCGATCATCCGGTTGAGGTTGTCAAGTTCGATAAACCTCCAGAGACCCTCTTGCATCAAGATCATCTTGACTTTGTAGCTCCAAATCACGTAGTTCGAAGGTCCTGCTAGTTTCATAGACTTTGGGACATCTCTGACGCTCGGGTCCATTGATACAGGACAATGACTTGGTTTCCAAACGGATCTATTTCCAACTTTTGAATAATCCCTCGGACTCTAGCGCTGATGAGGTAAGTTGTCTATGACGACTTAGAAGTAACGGCGCTCTGATACCATGTTGGACAGGTTGTAATCCTACAACGTAGTGATCAATTGTTCTAAGTAGATAATAAGCAGAGAGTGCAGTTTAGCTTATATACATACTAGTTAACCTAATACCGTTAACTTGGGACTGTTCTATCCGTTGGATGGATGGAACCCTAACGTACTGGTAAGTTCAACAAAGAATAGAAAATCTTATAAAAGTTATACATATTCAATTCGTAATCAATTTTAGGAGGAATTTTCAATTTTTGGTTTCAAATATTATCGAAAATTACTAATTAGTGGTGTAATACATCTAATGATATGTATATGATCATTTGGAACATACCTTACAACTTTTGTTGGAAACCATTATGAAATTTTCATTCTAAGTTGCATTTTATAATATATCAACACGATCTTGGAAATCTAAGTCTAGACTACTCTTAGGTTTAGATTGATCATATTGTATAAGGAATAATGTAAATGGTTCAAGTCTATAATTAAATAATTAGATTGACATGCACTAATTGCATGTGCTCTTACATAGCATGCTCTAGTTTGAACATAAAATATTTCCTTAGAGACTCTTCAAAACTACTAAAAAATGTGAGTCAAAGTGAAGACAACTTTCTTATAAAGAGACATAAAAGTATTAATGAAAACATAGGATACAAAGATATTTAAGGTGATAAATAATTGAATTCATTTTATTTAAGTGATTGAAAATGAGACCAATAAAATTATTGTTAATAATCTAACTTCTTTGAGGACCAATTGTTTTGTATATATTTTTGAATAGAAGCCATACAAAGTCTGTAACATTTATTTATTTGAAGTAGTTTGCCTTATCTTTGTACCTATTTAGGTCTTCATATAATTAGAATATATTAAGTTTCTTGAAGATGACTTCAAGATGGGCAACCAAACCTTTTGTCCCCAAGCTTTGAACATTCTTTACCTTAAATTAACCCACTCGTGGACAATGATCACAATTTGAAAAGAATGGAATTTGATACATTGAAAAGTGTTTAGTTATAAGCAAATTATACTAATGATTGTAGATCTTCTCATACATATTTTAAAACTTAATACTACAACAAAAATACTACTCCAAGACTTTATTGACCCAATATGTTTGGCTATTAAGTTGTAGATGTAATGTGGTGGAAAGCTTGATTTTCACTCTAAGTATCTTAAGAAAGTCTTTTTTTAAAATTAGATAGAAATTATGAGGGTCTATCAAATATAATATCATTTAAAACTTAACAAATGTTGTAAATATATTGTATATGAATTCTTTGGTAGTCCTTACCTTTGTAATTGTTTTGTTGTATAGAAAAGTCAATCCCTTGTGGTCAATTAGTCTACTACATAAATAGAATTGTTTCGGAAGATTTACAATGAAATATTGAAATCTACACATGAAGACAATTATGGACTATTTGAAATTAGTAATGGATGCAAAAATCTATACATCATTGGTAGAGAATAAGGTTAGGATTTAATAACTCTAAAAAATAAGTTGAAAAAATGATAATTTTAAAGAAAATTAAATGAAATGGCCATTAATTATATGTGAAATTGTTGGTAAACAAATATAGATTCAACGTGATTCCAAAGCCAATCCTATCAATGGCACTAATGTCCATATTTTTTTAGCCCTCCTAATGCACAAATCAAGATGATACCATAATATCATACCAATAGAAAAGAAATTTTTCAACTTGTGCATCTCAGTCATTTCTTGAAATCCTTTAGACCAAATGGTGCAAAGGCTACAAGTAATTAACACTTAATTAGCTACATTTTAGCCTCTCAAAATGATCAATCATGTTGGCTTAAAGATGAAACAAGTAGAAAGTAGTTTATATATTACATCTTTGCCTCCAAAAATAATTTATCCCTTTTCAACGATTTGATTCTAGAAAGTACATCTAGGAAAAGTCACATTTCAATCACCAAAGCGACTTTAGAGTCATAAGAGTCAAGTCTAAGTTTGTTTATCTTCATATTTTTTTAGGCATGATAGTCTTGCAGGTTAGCAAATGCTGGATTAAAACAATGAGGTAGAAATAAGGCAAACAAATATATATGAAGTGTAGTGGATGCTTTTAGTTCTCATATTTAAAACATGCATTGGCAAAACAAGGCAATGGGAGTGATTGAGGCTACGTACTCTAGGATGAGTCCAACATATTCACAAAGGCTAATTGTAGATGTAGGGATCATTATCTATGATCTAGTCTAGTTAGAAAAAAAAATCGTTGTTTGATTTTAGTTAATCCTTATTTGCCAACTATTTTAAATCATTATTGTTCACTAGTTTGGTAGGCAAAATTTGAGAGATATTTCAAAGTAGAATTGTGGGGGGTGAATCTAGAAGATGTTTTAATATCATGTATTTAGTTAGAGTAGTAAAAAACTCCAAGGATATCATTTGGGGTCAAAGCAATTTGCAACATTGAAGAATATTAGTTGTCAAAAGGGGCATTTTGTGAAGACAAACAACAATGGCCTAAGTTGCGGCTAAGGAACACTACAAGAGAAAGGGGTGGTTTAAGTATAGTCTTAGTAGTATAGTTTTACAAGTGTTGACCTTTTTAGGAGGTTTTAAGTAAAATTTTAATAGAAATATATGTGTTTTTGGTAAAATTTTACTAAAAATCTTCTTAATGGTCAACACTTATAGGACTATACTTAAAATACCCCTTTTTCTTGCAATAGAAATATGGTAGGAGGCAAGAACCTAATAAAGTCTCTCAAAGTTGTCCCCTCCTTAAATACCTTCATAACCACACCCATTGGCTTTCCTAGTACCATCATCAAAGATTTTGTGAGCATGAAAGAGTTGAGCTTGCACTCACATTGTAAATAGCTTTTCACTAGCTGGTTGATGTAGAGCAACAAAAGGAGAAATAAATACTTGTAGGTAAGCAAATGTGAGATTCCTTACTAATTTTTCTTTTAATGCTTTCTTTGTGTTTGTAGCAATGCCTTGTGCACAACAAAGATGAAGCAATGGATTGTTTTTTGTGCACAAGGATGCTTTAGAAAGTGTCTTGCAAATAAACATCAACATTAGATGTTGATAAGACAAGATTGTCCACTCTTCTGATAATTTCAATACCTTTTAAGGTTAATGTAGAAAATATTAGCAATGGGATATGTATATTAGAAGGTAGCCTATTTTGATAGGTTCTTGCTTTAAAATATTATATTTTTTTTATGAATTCTATCACAATTATAAATTTATTTTGATTTGTCATCTAGATATCATTCAAATTTATGTATTTTTTGGTGGGATGAAGCTTTTCGTTTTCAACAATGGAGAAAATTCATGGAGGTTAGTAATGCAAAACTTAAAAACCACTTAAGAGACATGAGAGGGTGCATTTTATTCTTTAGATATACAAATTATATTTAGAGTAGATATCCCACAAAAACCCAGAATACTAGTATAAGGGTTCTTCTTCTGAAGAAAGATTGTGTAAATAGTCTAATATTAAATGACTAATGTTGCTTTTGAATAGAATTTAGATTTTAGAAAGAATATACCTAATTAATTTTTGGATTCTAAAATACAATGATACTCTTATTCTCAGAGATAATAATTTAGTTCTCGTTCCATTTATTACCGATGCTATTGACAAGATTAATTGTGTTGTCCTAGTCCTACATAGTGCTCTATAGGATGGTCAAATATTCTAGACAATGATTTAGATTTGATCAATTTGTCATGCAAATGTATGTACTATTGCCTAATCAAAATGCATGCCAAGGTAATACTTTGAAAACAAACACATAGTTCTTTAGTTATGGCCTTTAATTTATATTATATATGGTCATATTAATACAACCAATTTATATATATTGTTCTTAATCCAAAATGCCTAATGATACAATCTTCTATGTCAAATTGTCTTAGAACGCAAAAAGTATGAAGCTAAGATATTAAGGTCTATTTTTTTTTTCCTTTTGTACTTGTATTTGGGTCAATTTTTCCGATGCACGTACAAGATTAGAACAACAATGTAGCATCAATGTGTCCACAGTGCCATTGTTGTGCAAGGTTCCAATCTCTACTTCAGCCAAGTTCACATTCTTTGCTACCTTCTTCACTATGCAACCATCAATATTGTGCCTGAAATTTGATCAATGCACCAATTCAAGCACCCCTTCACCGTAGATTAAAGTACTCACACAAACTCCTGAGTGAAATTAGAATTTGGTTACTAGTCAAGCATCATCCCCAAGTCCTATTCTTTGCAACAAACCTTTCCTTTACACTATAATGTGTTGCACGACTAAAATTGAAACTTATACAATTTTACTATTCTTCCTTGTAAAATGACGCAAATGAATCCTCTCTCCATAGCTTGTCCAACCATGCTACTCTCACTCCATACACAATCAATCCTTGAGAATGTACAACTCAATCACACACAAATTGCTTGAACAAAGATCACCAAGGGGAAACTCTCCTATTCAAATTCTTGGCCAATTCACTCGCTCAAAAATTGATCAATCTTTGTTAATGAAAATTACCACCACACTCTTAGAACAATTCCAATCTCTTGGTGATTTCCACTTGTAGTCTCTTGTTAGGTGGATCAAATTTCACAATGCTAATTAAAATAAATTCTTACAATACCCAAATAATCACTCGGTCCACAATCAATAATCTTCCAAATCAATTACTGATCTCACAATCTCTTACAATACACATGCACAAATCAGCAATAATACAAACAACCAAATGGCACATGTATGGAATCCTTAATGAGAATAAGCAAATAATGTATAATATATCAATATAAAGCAAGAATAAAAAAGAGAATTATCACAATGCCCATGTTTTTCATTTTTTGTTTACTTGTTATACTTTCTCCTCAAGACAATCTCAACCCTTCCTAAAGGTCATTGTGACCATTTGTTTTTATTTTATTTTTTAATCCTTCTAATAATATCCCTAGCCCCATTCAGATTTATTTGGCTAATTGAAATTTATGAATCTATTCATATGTATTTTTAAGTATGAAATGTCTCCTATTATCCTTGAAAACTAAAATAGGGATTTTCCAATTAAAATTTTATACTACTCAAATTAACACAAAATTTCAAATACCAACATCATTTGACCTTTCTTCTTTAAAAGTCTTTTGGCTTTCCAATGTTCTTGAAAGTTGTGTTCTATACTACACTGCAACTTAGTTCATCAAAATTAAATATATTATCTAATAAAGAGCCCTTAAAAATCTCTAATACCTTTGAAGTTGCAATTCTCTTCCCCTTGGCATTAGCATGTGTTGATTCTCCTTGCGAATGATGATAGACTATCCTATTCTTTCGAAATTACTTGAAACTCCAACCATGTGACAAGTTGAACTTTGATTCAAAATTTTTTGTTTGCATCACTAAAGATTCTATTTCTAGTCCATAGTACAAACTTCATCAATAGTTTTTCCTCCATTAAAGAAATTTTGCTTCACACATTAGGTAGGATTGAGCTACCTTGGAAGCCCGTTTCAGGCTAGTTCCCCATGTTGAGAACCAACTAGGGCTGGCCAAAGGTTTAAACTATGAAAAAATTCTTAAAAATTTAAAAATTTAAAAAGAATTAAAAATGAAGAAATTAAAAAAAATTAAAAAATTGAAAAATTCATTTTTATTATTATTTGATGTGGTTGTTGCTTGGCCACGTCATCAAGTTGCTATAGCTGAGTTCCCAAAGTCCGAGAACATGGAGGAACTCGCAAGCTTCCACAGTAGCTCATTCTCTTCTAATGAACTCTATCATTGTACATTTCCTTTCTATAACTATAAGTCCACCTTGAGTCACTTCTCTTCCTCTTTCATATTCTTGGAAATCATTGAGTAAGTAACCGATTTGAAGACAATTTTATTTATAACCATAGACTTTGTAATTTCTTCAAATGCCAACTTTCAAGCTTCTTGAGGGCTAAGAAAATAGGTCTCTTTCAATTCCATTCAAATGTAATTATATTTGAGCTTGGAAAAATTCCAAGCAAATTTAATTACGTTTGAGATTGGAAAGACTAGTCAAACTCTTGCAACCTTGCAAAATTCCCACAAGTGGATGATTAAGAAGTGATTGAATTGTCAACATAATATCATTGAAAAATATTAAAATGGCATATATGTCATTGGTACTAGTGTTGAAAGTATTCTTCAATACACCAATTTGTCATATTAGTAAGCTTGACATTTACAATGACACATTTTCTTATATAATATATTTAAATTAATACAAGTCTATTTTTAAAATTTCTAAAAAATAATTTTTTGTTAGTGATATTCATTTTGCAACCTCACTAATAGGATGAATCAGAATCATAATCTTCCATGATTTATTCATATGCTACAAGTTAATTCAATTAGTGTGCTAATAATAATAATAAATGCACCTAAACTACACTTAGTGTCACTAAATGTCAATCTATTTGTGTCAAGTATATAATTAATTTAGATTGATATATTTTACCATTTGTAAATGATGTCAACTAGGATGTCAATAATAGAGAGGTGGGTTCTGATGACATCATCTAATGTGATATTTATGTTGCTTGTAAAGTAATCTATGTGAAACTATGTTACATATGATACTATATACATTTTATTGGTATATTACTAATTTGAAAATTATGCAAATTTTTGAGTTGTACTAATCTAAAAGTTTATGTACAATAAATTAGACAAAATCAATATCATGATGTGGTCTTACTCTACACTATTTTCACAATATGCCAAATAACATGATCCAACTTTCATACAACCATCATCTATATTTTTCTGATTTTCATCTGAAATTCATCCAAATCTCCACACTTGTTAGTATGTATTCATCCAAGATTCATTTATATCAATATGAAGAATTTTCACTAGTAAAACTCTCATATCAATTGAATTGATTTGCATTGAAAAATTAATACTTTCTTCTATATAAATCCAAAGACAACTTGATTGATTTGTTCTACTAGTGTGCATAACCAAATGAATTTACGTAAGTGTAATCTAAATTTTGCTTTATCTCACAAAACTCAAGAAAACACTAATATAGGAGCCCTTTTAAGAGGAAAGGTGTAATTAGTCTATCGTTATGTGACTCATGTCACTTTTCAAATAGTATTATATATTGAAATCAAATATAGTTGTTTTTGAGTTTTGTAGTCTACTAATACTCTTATTCCTAGGGATAGTAATTTAATTCTCAATCCTTTACTAATGCTATTGATAGAATGAATGTTGTCCTAGTCCTACCTAGTGTTCTATACAATAGGTGGTCAAATATTCTAGTTAATGATTCAAGTTCCCATGTCAAATTTGTCATGCAATGTATGCTCTATCACCTAATCAAATATCAAGATAATACTTTTAAAATAATACAAATGATTCCTTAATTACCTCTTTAATTCTATTAGGTCAAATTTGTCCAATCAATTACGTATATTTTGCACTTAATGCAAAAATGCCTAGAAATTTAGTAGTCTATGTCAAATTTTCTGCATATGCCTGAAGAATAAGGTTGAGAATTTCTACTAAGGTCTAATTTTTCCTTTTCCTTTTAGGTCTAATTTTTCCATGTTATACATAATTAGAACCTACAAGCAACAATTGTAGGACCAATGTTTACTTATGCTCAAAGAATTACCCTAAAACCATACACAAATTAATCCTAAAGTCATGCCAAAACAACACTTAAAACCATGTAATGAAAGGCCCAAAAGCCGCTGTAAGAAACTTGCATCTTAGGTGACATTTTGTAATTTTTTCAGACAGATTTTAGGTAATGTTGAAAAAAACTACTTCTATTTCTTTGTCAATAATCACGTCTAATATAACAAAGAAACAAAAGTTTTTTTTTCGACATTACCTAAAATCCGTCTGAAAAAATTACAAAACATCACCTACAACATAGGTTTCTTATAGTGAAGCATAGTTACAAAGACACTATAACAGTGGTCTGTAGACCTATTATCGTGAAAAGACATAAGACTATGCAAATGAACCTACAGCTGTGGAGCAACCAATCCTATGACCAAGCTAATCAATATATAATTGTGCAAGAAAACCTATGATTGTATACAAGTACTTGTATACAGACTAATATATAATTCAAGATCTAAATCCAATCAATTCAAAACTAGCATACAAGGATTCTCTCTTAGATTCAAATCTTCATTTACTCATTGAAAAAAAATACTCCGAGGGTGTTAGTGTAATTAGTTAACTTAGTATAGTAATGTCAATTACATGTAACATCACACCTATTGTGAATACCAATAGCTAGCTTGTGCTAAGATACTCACAACTCTTTATGACTAATATAAAGGTCTCTATCTTGTAAGATTATTCAATAATTATGTAATACATAACTTTCTTTATCTTCAACTTCTTGAGTTTAGTCACACATGGTATCAAAGCAATGAAAATCGATTAAAAATCATGCGCAATCCTTCAATTCCTAGAGTTGCATGTTCTAGTGAGGATGTTTACAATCTATTTATCATAGAAGAACAAAGACTTGAAGTTGAAAATCACTTGCAAATGATTAATGGATTTTTCTAGCTTACTATTGAAGCAATCTAACCAACTCCTATCAACAAATTCGTTGAAGAGGAACAATAGAATGAGCATGCAACAACCAAAAATTGTCAATAGGACATATGGACTCTCCATTGCTCCTGCAAGTTATCTTACTGAATTAGCAAACTACAATGAAATTAATCCTCAATTTTTTTTAAAGAATCCTATGTCACACATTCATTTCTTAACCAAGAATTGTAACTTGTAATTAAGGTGCATGGCCTCTTTAGTTAGTAGTTCAGCTTCCCAAGCATACACTATACAACCGGTCATTGCATCCAATTATGTAGCCTAATGTATATATAAAGACTGAAATACTTTTGATCTAGTTGAAACTTTGGTTTGTCATAGACAACTCCGAGGTTGCTCCTACTTCCTCTAACGTTGTAGGTCTCATAGCTAGGCAATTGAAAGATTCTAAAGTCTGCTCAAACATTCTCCTCCATTGTGGAGAAAAACAATTGATCGCTTTGCAACCACTAGCAATTTCAAAACTAGTATGCGATCGTATTAAGCAAATTTATGAGAAGTCTAATTAGGCTTCACAAGTTCACTTTCACAAACCGAATTGTGTTGTATGACAATGTCCAATAACAACAATGTCATTACCTTATTGGAATTTTGGCAAATAATACTTCAAGAAATTGCTATTTGGGGATGTACTTTCACTAATAATCAACAAGTCAATCTCCTTCCTAGAGCTTTGTTTGAATTGTGGAGTGCTTTTGTCACCATACAAGGTGGTCTATCCGATCTTACATTTGTTGACTTCCTCTTGAATACATTGCAGCAAAACTCCATTAATATGTCTCGGCTTGATGCAACAAAGTCTAGTGCCTTTTATGTCAAGGGAAAGTTTATCAAACCATCCCCAACAAATACTTATCATTCAGTCAATTTCAAAAATCAAGCAAACCCAAATTTTGCTCCTTATTTGTATCAAATCACAAACAAAACTTGTCCAATTCAAATTGACTCTCCAATACTCTTCTATTATTTGCCACTATTGCGGCATTCCAAGATATAAGGCTTCTGATTGCAAGAACAAAAAGTGTGACCAAGCCAATCCACTAAACCTTATTTCAATAACTTAGCAAGTGAAGAACCACATTCTCTCCTTTTGGCCATTGAATCACCTCCTTAAGTTATCTATTTGTTATGATATATTGATTCTAATGTCAGTCAACACATGTTGCCACTCAAGACATTATTCCAAAACTATACATTGTTGGATACCCCAAGGACAATTCTCCTTGGAGACAATAGCTCTCATAGTGCCATCGGCCTAGGCTCCATACTTTTACATCTTCCAACTAAGCAAACTGTAGTGCAACGAAATTTTGTTTTCTTTTACTAATTGTCTTAGTAATGTAAAAGTGCAGCCATTTACTACTTGTCTTTAGGAATGGATAGAAAAGGAATGAAAAATTAGATGAAGGATTCCAAAAGAGGTAGTTTGGCTGGATTGGAAGAGTGACAATTTGTCTTAGCATCGATTGGTATTCAGGTATTGCACCTTTTCAGTGGCTTAAGATAGACAACTGGTCATTCTTTCCTTCCTTCTTCACTTCGATTGAAACTATCTTGTGTCTATAGCTGTGCAGCTTTTGAAAAATATTGTGAACTCTTTCAATATTGTAATAACAATTCGTCATTTTTGAACTAGTTGTACAGCACCGTAGTGCTGTGGTGTAGTATTGAGATCCAGTGATTGGATTAGTTGGTTGTGTGTTAACCCAGTGATTGGGTTGGTCTAATTCTTTGTGCTTGATTTTTGTGGGATTAATCCAGTGATTGGATTGTGTAATCTTTTAACTATGTGTGTCTGTAACAAGTTGTTGAATTAAGTGTGAAGTTATTGGATGTTTGCAATAAGTTGTGAGGTGAAGTTTCCTATGACCCATTGTTATGCATGAATGTATGTATTGTATGTGTGTGAATTGTATTTGTTAAGTGTTCTCCAAGAGAGAATTGTGACACTGGCTGGGTGACAAATTGTCAACTGAGGAGATAAAGAAATTGAAGGAACGAATTGGCTAAGGAAGGCGAACGTGGAGACAAGTTGTGAAGATCTGGTTGAAGATTAATCCATGCTTGGTAAGTTTATTTTCAACAAATTGTTTTGTTTGTAATTCTTGATTATATAAGAGGTAGGACAAATTGTCTTACTTTGTATTGGATCCAGAGCTTGGACCAGTAGTTTGTCTTTATTAATTTGATTTATGTGGGCTGTGTACTAGTGGTTGGACCAGCCAATTAGTGATTTAATTGTGAGAAAACAATTTGTTTGTATTGGATTTATGTATGTGTGAGTGTGAGGCTGATTCAGTGATTGAATCAGTTGGCATGACAAATTGTCAAGAGAAATTATAGACTTGTGATTGGTCGTAGTTATCTGTAGATTTTTGTAAGACAAATTTGCAGTTTGTGTGATACAAATTGTGCAATTAGTGGAAATTTCTTAATTAAGAAATTGAGAATAAAGAAGTTAAGTTTTGCAACAAATTAATTTAAGCTTACATATGGATTTAGTTGTTGTGGATTATAGAATATCCAGTGATTGGATTTGTCTAAGTCATATTGTAAACAATTAGTCATTGATATTAATATGATTCAGTGATGATGTTAATCAAAATTGGAAAATTGTTAAATGTTGATAACAATTGAAAAACTATATAATATGATGTGTATTTTATGTGAGACTAATTGTCTAATGGAATATGCATATTGAGCAGTGAATGTCGTGGAAATTGTATTAGACAAGGAAGAATAACCTAGATGCGGACAAATTGTTTGTTTTGTGAATTAAATTGAATTGTGAATTGGAATTATGTCTACTGGTTATTGTTACGTGTAAGAATTGAATCATTTGATCCTACATAGAGTGAGAGGGTCAAATAAAATTAATAAGTGTCTATTAAGTTTGTGAAAGAATTTATTTACCGATTGGGAGTTAAATAAATTATCTTTTGCTCATTAATCAATAGTGTTTGAGTAAATTATACAAATTGTCAAAAGGGCTGATTTGGAAGAGTTAATGTGAACTAGTGATTAGTTCATAAGTAGTAATTGAACTGGGATGTAAGAGTACCCTGGTTTTGGGAAGATTGAGTAGGACTAATTGTCTTACCATTTAGCACAGGGAATGTGTGGAATAATTAATAATAGAAAATAAATTAAAAGCTTGATTTGCAAATTGTGAGAATCAGTTAGATGGAGTGATTTCACTGTAGATAAGACAAATAGTTTGAGAATGAATTGAATTGGTCAGGTTAGTGAGATATTACAGGCCCTAGCTTGATTCTTGAATTACAAGTGAATTGTGTACTTTGACAAATTGTTTGTGAATGTGCAGAGTAACTTAAGCTTGGTGTATGCATTGCAATCATGCCATGCATTAGATAGGGACAAATTGTTGTAGGATTGGGACAGATTTCTACTCATCTAAATTAGTAATCAGGCTAGCTAAATAGTAACTGGACAAATTGTCTTGGTAACGCAAATCACTAGTAATTAAGGAACATGTGTACAAATATATATATATATATATATATATATATATATATATATATATATATATATATATATATATATATATATATATATATATATATATATATATATATGTAAATATATTAAGTGAATGTTATATTTGCATTTGTCTAGTTTAGATCATGCGCATGACAAATTGTGGTCAAACCTGACAAATTGTTGAAAAACTCCCCTAGAATACTAGGCAGGACTGGGACTGCATTTCACGCATCCATAGCATTATTTAATGGACTGGCCACCAAATTACACTCATGGGTATAAGAGTGAATGCGTATTTCCTTGTTGTTGTGAAATATTGAAGTAAATCCCATTTTAATCTTAAAAACAAGTGACTCTAGTCACAAAACGTTAGACTACTTGATCATTCCCTTGGATTTTGAACCCCTATACTAGTTCTCTGGGTTTTTGCAGAAGTAGCAAAATCTAGACTACACAAACTTTATTTGTTTTAGACGTGTTATTTGTTCTAGGATTAGCTAAGAATCTTTTATCTGTGGCTCAAATCACGTAGATAGGAAATATGAGTATTACTTTTACTCACATACAATGCATTATTACCACTAAATCTCCACACTCAAGGAAACAAATTCAATTTTGACTCAATAAAGATGATAACTTTTTTACCTTTGACATTGGTATAGAACCTTCCGATATAGCTAATATAGCTATGACTTTACAAAAGTTTGATCAAGACACAATTAAATGGCATTATTGACTCAAGCACCTTAGTATATGTTCTTTAGCTATTATGCAAACTTATGATTTAGTTATTAGACTTCTTCCAATTAAATCCACGTTATCTTTAAGTGAAGGATGTATTTTTGGAAAGCACTCTAAAAGCTCTTATCCGACTAATCCTACAACACAAGCTATTATACCTTAGGCTTTAATCCACAATGATCTATGTGGACCAATGTGGACACCATCCTTTGGTGGTGCACTTTACTTTCTCACATTTATTGATGACTCTTCTAGATTCACACATATTTATTTTCTACACAAGAAAAGAGATGTTTTGTGTCATTTTCAAAATCATAAAACAATTGTGGAGAATCACAATAGTAATTCTAATATCTTCATTCTCAGGTTTGATAGTAAGAGAGAATATTCTTCAAATTTTATATGGATCATGGCATCCAATGCCAAATTTCAAACCTATATAACCTAGCTCAAAATGAAATCTTCAAAAGAAAAAATCAACAATAGTGGAATCAACTCGAAGTATGCTTAAGGTGTTAAATTAAGTAACTCATTTGGGGCAGAAGTAGTTTATATTGCATGTTACCTCCAAAATTGCTCATATACTACGGCTTTATTAAATATTACTTCATTTGAATTTTGAATTGGTATAAAGCTTGATCTTTTTGACCTCCCCATCTTTGGTTGCCCAACATATTCCCATATAGTAGATTAAAAGCACACAAATCTAGACACAAAAATGTTAAAATGTATTTTCTATGGCTATAGCAAAACAACTAGAACCAAAGGCTATCGATTGTATGGCCCAAACACTAATCGTGTTTTCTCAAGCCATGACATTATTTTCTCAGAAGATCATTTACTTCCAAAGGGAGCTCTTCCTTTCCGAAACTCACCTCCTATCTCTGACTTTGATTCTAAAGGATTTTACTCTATCAGATCTTACTATTCAACCACGTTTGTAGCAAGATCCCAATATTCCTCCAAAGCCCTCCAATTTAAAATATACACCAGCTGATTCATCCCTCAAAATTCTCAAAATCTCTCCCTTGTCCTTGATTCATTTACATCCACCTCAACCAATCTGAGATTATCATCCTCCCCAAAGTACTCTCCTCAACAACAACCTCCTTTTCACACTAGACTTGCTTCCAGGCATTGTCATCAACAAAACAAGGGACAATGGAAATTGACAAAATTTCATGATGCAAGTCATTATACCTATGCCTTTATGACTCAAGTCTTAGACCCAACCTCTATTCATGAAGCGCTCTCTAGTCTTAATTCCATTCATTGGAAGCGTACCATGGACATAGAGTATAACTCCTTGGTTCAAAATGCAACATGGCAATTAGTTGATCCACCTCCTGACCTCCTAATCACAATATTATAAGCACTAAATGGATTTTCCATTGTAAATACAAATTTGATGGTTCTTTAGCTCGCTACAATTCTTGCTTTGTAGCACAGGTTTTTCTCAAGAAGGACTCAATTACTTTGAAACCTTCTCACTTGTCATCCCTCCGACTTCTATTGGCCTTTGCCACTTTATATGACTATCACATCCATCAAATGTATGTTACTACCGCCTTTCTCAATGGCATTTTATAGGAAGCGATTTTCATTTCTCAACTTGAAGGATACATCCAACTAGGCACAAACATAAAGTATGTTGCCTTCTTAAGTTTCTTTATGGATTTAAGCAAGCACCATGTGTTTGGTATGAAACTTTTGATACTTTCCTACTAAATCAAGGTTTCCTCAAATGCACCTTGGATCCCAATGTTTAT
The DNA here is from genome assembly GCA_963920665.1 of Straminergon stramineum. Taxonomy (NCBI): domain Eukaryota; kingdom Viridiplantae; phylum Streptophyta; class Bryopsida; order Hypnales; family Calliergonaceae; genus Straminergon; species Straminergon stramineum. The sequence continues at coordinate 4,974,842 of OY987267.1, read as the reverse complement.
ATCAAAAGATCTCAATCTTTCATTATATTACTTGAATTATATATTGGTTGATGACCTTGTACTCATTTCCAATAGAAAATCCTTGTGAAAAGGTTTTCACAAGGATTTTCTATGATGGACAATTATGAGATTGAATATATCATTGGCATTCAAATTCACCGTGATCGATCTACCAAGACCCTAATATTATCAGAAGAAAAATATATTGCCATCATTTTGAACAAATATAAAATGTCTAACTATAACTTTATAAGTACCACTCTCAAAGGTGGGGTCCACTACTCTTGAGAACAAAGTGAAAGTCTCATTCATGATAAAAAATGTTGCCATGGATGTTGTGCCTTACAAGCAGGTTCTTGGCCCCTTGCAATACCTTGTTACTTGTATCTGGTGGAACATTACTTTCCCTATCAATTATTTGGCTCAATTCATCATTAGCCTAGCTCCAATCCATTGGCTTGGCAGTAAGCATATTCTCTGCTATTTAAAAGGAATTGTGCAAATTGGTCTTACCTTTCATGGTGCTAATTTGCAACCATTCATTCCTCATCATTTAATAGGCGAGAGTGATGCTAATTGGGTTGGGGACCCTAATAATTGTTAGTCTATCTCCAATTATATCTTCCTCTTTGTCACGACCCTCATCACAAGATGTGCCCGTGTCACCTTGGTGAGCAAGGGGGACATTGGGGGTGACTCCCCAAACCTTGCAGGAGATGAGGTGAGGGGGACTAGGAGTCCCGAGCAATCAGAGCGTATTAGCGCTCTGATCCGGACGAATTCGGGTGTGTGTGATACATGCTTGGAAAGGTCTCGAGGAGACGCTTCTAGCTGTCCAAAGAACGTGTGATTTGGACTTGTGAGTCAAAAGTTATGGGCGTTCAAAGGTGGGGGTGTCCTGGTGGCGCCGGGACACTTAAGGGCTAGGAGGGAGGGGTTCATGAAGAATCCCTCCATGAAGTATGTCATGTAGCATATCCTTGGAAAGCTAAGAACACAAGGATGCTAGATTGACAAGCATTACAAGGTTCTAAGGTAGGAGCCTCAAGTTATGGCCAAGAGAAGCGCCATGGTGAAGGCGTGACGCCTCTCCCGGTGGACCCGAATCTTTGGAGGGCGATAACTTTGCGAGGACTTGTCCAAATGGGGCAAGTGAGTAGTCCATCGGCATCTACTCATTGAGTAGATGTAAAAAATGGGCTCGCATGTGAGATTAGATTCTGGACCGCAAAGTTATGCCGGGTGGAAGTTCGGGAGTCCCAAACTCGGGCGAATCGGGAGAAATGGGGTGGTCTTCCAAAACCAAAGTGGTTTTGGGAGTCCCCTTTGACATACAAGGGGGGGTTTGCTGAATCCCACAGAGAGTACTATAGGAGGGGTTTGTCTCCCTCTTCACTCCATCTTGGAGCCTTGGTGAGTCCCAGTGATTCAAGGTTGGTGGTGTGGGGTCACCACCACTCCAAGGCACCATGGGACACTTGTAGGTGTCCTATGGCACCGGTTGGATGGAGTCCCACTCCTTGCTAGGCTATGTTGAGGTGTCCCGAATGATGAGACCCGGTTAGTGACGAAGTGGAAAGTAGCAATTACACAAGGAGCCTAGTATGGAATTGGGATGACACTCAAGGGTGGTTAGGACCATGGTGAGTAGTGCCACCATGGGTCCTTACACAATAAGATGGAAGTTCTGCCCCATGTTACCAAGTAACATGCCCCGGTGTCATGATGTGTGTGTGTGTGTGCTAGTAGTCTCGATGACTAGGACTTAGCACAAAGAGTTGGAATAGAAAACTAACATTGGATGTATATGGCATGTGTAGTGTTAGGAGAGCGTGACCCTTGGTGCCACTAAAGTGTTAAGTGCTTGGAAAGCATTGGAAGGTGGACTTAAGGTGGTAAGTGTCACTAAGGGGTGCGACACTCCTTGACACTTCATACATCATTTCTTCACAGAGCTGTAAAAAACTAGTTGTTGCTCTTATCCTCTACTAAAGTTGAGAATATTGTTGCAACTATGCTACTAAGGAATTATTGTGGCTTCGAACACTTATAGAAGATCTACAATATTCTCTCTAGTTCCTCAACATTCTATTTTGCAACAACCACTCTTGTATAGCTTTGACAAAGTATCCCCACTTTCATGATCATTCTAAGCATATCAACATGTGATTTCATTTTCTTCAAGAAAAAGTTGCAAATTAGCTCTTTAACCTAGTCTAGTTAGTCTGCACCCCCACCTTTCAAATGTGGGAAGATATTCTTATAAGATCTCTACTAAAAGTCAAACACCAAGCTTGCCTCACCAGAATCATAAATCCAAACCAAGCTATTCAATTGACAAATTATTGAACAAGTGGAGCTCTAGTATAATGTTCACGACTTTGTAAAGTTATGTTATCAATTATTCAACTTTGTAGTTGAAGGAGGTATGTTAGAGCAATTAGTTAACTTAGTATGTACATGTAACATCAAACTTGTGTGAATACCAATAACTAGCTTGTGCTTAATTAGATACTTACATTTCTTCAATCATGAGTTATAAAAGGATCTCTCTCCTGTAACAATATTCAATTATGTAATATATAACTTTTTTTATCTTCATATTCTTGAGTTCAATCATTCCAAGGGATCCAAATAAGCAGCTTAGAATCAACATTTTACATATGGAAGCTACTACTTGCAAATCAAGTCATGGACAATTAACCTCAAGATTCTCGACTTCATCAAACAAATCCCTAATGCACCTATATTTGCCTAAAATCCTGAGCAATATAAATTCCAACTTAATTCGAACTAAATCCTAGGGATAAATGCTTTGATAAAATCCTCAAATTAAGGCAAAATACAACAATCAAAGCATACATGTAGTTAGAGTTCTAAAAGAGAATCACACTCATTGATATTCTTGCTTGCAAAATATTCTCTAAGTGCCAAATCATACACCCATGTCTACATGTAAGTCTAAGTCCTAACATATTTGATGAGATTTAAACCTTAAAGACTGAGAATTGAAATTTTGAGAAGCCAACAACTTCCAATAATTTATATTTGCAATTCTGAAGTTGTAACTCAAACATGCATACAAACAATATGTTCATTAAAATCAAATCAGGATTTGTAGTCTTGGTGACAAGCAAATATCCAAACACAACAATCAACACTTTATCTTGACAAATTCCCAATGCACATACATTTTCTAAATTTCATCACATTCAATATAGACAGACATTACTATCAATACTATGCAATTCAAACCTAAACCCAACTTTATTCTTGTGACCCTAGAGATTACTAAATTTGGACCAAATAAACCCTAATCATACAAAAAGCTCCCAAATTGACTAAGTTGTAGGGAGATACTATAAGAAAGCCACGTTATAGGTGACGAGCCTTCAATTTTTGGAATGAATTTTAGTTGATGTCCAATGCAACAAACCCATGTTTTTATGTCAAAAAAAATGCCAACATGATAGCAATGTTGACATAAAAATATGGGTTTGTTGCATTGGACATCATATAAAATCCGTTCCAAAAAATTAAGGCTTGTCACCTAAAATGTAGGGTTCTTATAGTAAAAGGATTAATCGTCAGGATTCTTACTCCAAAGACTTCTTGCTCCTATTACCAAGGTCACCAGATAGAGGAAGCTCCGTGTGCGAGCATTTAAGGGAGATGACCAATAGCCAAATGTTGTTGCATTTTGAGCACTCAACAATGGCTTCCAATAGCAAAAATGGAAATGTTTGTAATAAAGGTGCTAGCAATGTTGGAATATTGTAGTGTTGTGACACGAGTGACAAACTCTACCACGTATAAAATTCACACCCAAATCTTGCTCTGAAACTCCACAAATTTTACACTACAATCAATAATTTCTTGGACTAGACCTCACAAAAAATACCCTCTCAAACCCTTGGTCATTTCATTTGCTCCGAGAATCAATCAATTTCAAATGTTAAAGATCACTATCACACGCTCCATCTTTCTCGATTGCTCACACTCAATCCCACACATCACTCACCATCATCAGACTCTCAAAAAGACAATCCTAATCTCTCAAATTGCTCATGATTCGTGGCTCATGAATTTCATGATTTGTTTGTTCCAATCTCCATAGTACTCAATCTCCAATTTTTATTTATTTGTTTATTTATTTGGTAGCACTCGAAATTTTTCGGCAATTTCCACCCAAAGCAAGCACACAAATTAACAATTTCATTGGATCTAACTTAATCACAACAATTGTAGCAATAGACATGAGAATTCACAACTCTTGTAAGCACAAACCTTAAACTTGCAAACTTCTAGATTTCTACAATTCTTCACAACAAGACAAAAAGAATGCAATAGAATAGAAAAAGACATATAATAATAAATACTTACATGTAAGGGAAGAAAAACACAATGCCAACCCCTTTTTAATTTTTTTAATCTATTTATAGGTACTCCAAAGAACAATCACAATCCTTGGGCCTAAGCAAGGGTCAAGTGATCACTTGTTTTTTTTACTATTTATTTTTATTTTCATCCCTTACAGTAATGTCCCTAGTCCTTTATAAATTTATTTGGCTCATTTAAGTTTATTATCTATTTATATGCATTTTAAAGTTTGAAATGTCTTCTATTATCCTAGGAAATAGGAATAGGGATTTTTTACTTTAAATTTCTATACTACATTATGGTTCTAACATTTTTCAAGTGAGGAATATTTTATTCATTGATCTTGTATTAGTGCTATCACTAGAAGAAAAACTTGTTTGCTACAATTGGTTAAACAACGACTAAGTGTCTTCTATGATTGTCTTGTGTTTGCAAGCATTGTTATGAGTACCAAATTTTGCCTATACATTGCTTTAGTTGCAAAGTAGTTGTAAAATGAAGTGTAGCATTAGAAGGGAATTGAGGTCTTTAGAAGACTGTTTTAGGGTTGTGAACCAATGCACTATTGGTCAAAATATAAAGTAATAAAAAAATAATTATCCTTTAAAAATAAAAATAAACATATTAAAAATAAAAATAAACATATTAAATAAATAATATTATTTGAAGTATCAATCTCATGACCACATTAGATTTTTGATGAGGTACAATATCCAATCATTTGTAAAGAAGGGTTTTTTTCATTAAATTTTTTTTAATCATGTCATGAAACTATCTCACGCAATTCAAGCCTTGTAGTTTGTTGAATTTTGTTTTTTAGATTTTTTGGGGGAATTTTTTTGGTCATTGTTCCGTGTTGTTCAGGAACTCATGGTCTTCTTGAGGCTTGAAATCTCATTTAATGGATTATGAGAGTGTAACAAAGCTGAAATGCAAAATTAATGTGAGCTATTTTCCATCTAATATTCACTACAATTGTTGATGTGGACAAGTCTATGCTTCGTGAAATCCATCGTGTTAATCTACAATCAAAAATCCCTCTAAATTCAACTAGAAATCGACTACAAATGCACTAATATAAAAACTTAATTCAACTAGGAAACAATTGCATTTGTAAAAGGATTGTCATTTTCTAGTTGAAATGCTCTGGAAGTATTGTTCTATTCATTAGCCCTAAAATATCATTTAAGAAAATTTCCACATGAATTGTAATAATGGAGCATTGAGTGTCATTGAATCCCTTTTCAAGTCTCATTAGAAGAGAATGAGCTATTGTGGAAGTCCACGAGTTCCCACAAGTTCTCGGATTGTGGGAACTCGGCCACAGTAGCTTGCTAACATGGCGAGGCGACCACCACGCCAGATAATAACAAAAAGTTATTTAAATTATTTTTTAATAGTTTTAAATTCTGGCCAACCCTAGTTGGCTCTTTGCTTGGGAAACTAGCCTGAAACAAACTTCCAAGGTAACTAAATCTCTTCTAACATTTAGCCTTGCTTGGCTATTGAGTGAACTTGAGGAGGCATTGTTGTAGTGCTGCGTCTTAGAAGTAAGATTTTATGATATTGTTTTGGGTGAAAAGGTGTTGGGAGGTGCCCCCAAGGTTTGTGGTGTCACTAAAGTTTCTTGGTATATAACAAAGGATTTGTAAATGTAGTAGAGCTTTGGAACTTTTTGGTAGTTTCTGGTTGATATTCAAAGTTATGAGTGAGTTCTTTGGTTGTATTGTTGATAGGAGAGGGAGTTTGTTTTATTTGCAAGTTCCTAGTTGAAGGTGCAAAGATTAGAGAAGAAGGGACAAAGGATTGGTTTAATGAGTTTTTTTTTGTCATGTCACCATGTTGTGGCTAGCATTGCAATTGGTTGGAAATTGGATTCTATGTGAGATGGTGGTTAGCTACTTAGTGGTCAATAGTTCTATTAGGTCAATAGTTTTGTGATCAATTGTAATCTACAAAGTACTACAAAGACAATGACCATTTACACGTAGTGATTGTGTAGATAGTCAATGATGCCTGAAGTAGAAATGCATGAGGCTTTAGAAGTTTAGACATATGTTGTAATGAATTAATGGATCTTTGTTTTTTATGCAAAACCATTTCATCATTGGAACACCTTGTTATTTGTATTGCCCCTCTAGAGTCACAAACGAGTCACAAAAGAGTCGCAAATGAATTGCAAACGAGTTAACCTCATGTGGTATTGAAGAATACATTAGATGAGATTTCAATCTTCAACAAGACCATGAATTTTCAGACAATGGGGAATAGTGGAAAAAAACTTTATTACAAATGATTAGGAACTTTTCCACATCAATAATCTGATGTGGTTGGGCCATTGCTATTTCAAATAATATTATTTCATTATTTTTTAAAATGAAAAACATTTAGAAAAACATTTTTGAAAGAATTTTTAAAATATTTTAATTCTTCTTTTTAAAATATTTTTTATCTTACATATTTTTTAATCATTTCATAATTTAATTAGCAGTACGTTGGTTTACAACCTTGAAATGGCCTTCCTAGGGCCTTATTTCTCTTCTAATGTGTTGATGAAATTCCAACTAGGATGTCAAATGAAAAATACTCCTATTGGTCTTTATAACTACATTTCCAAGAACCATTTGTTCACAACTACTATCAATCCCTAAATTTGCACCAATCACAAATGTCTCTCATTCAACTAAAAAATCAAAATTTGTCCATGTAGTCAAAAAACCTTAATTTCCTTCTAATGTATACAAGTTGAAGAATCATCACAAATATCATTGGGAAAACTATTCCTCTCTTGTAAAATGTTAAAATTAACCATATATAAGTTAAATTTGTAACATACACTAACTATGACAATTAGTGTTTGCAACCCTAGTTATGAACTCTAACACAAGTAAATGTCAACATGAGCACTAGTTGTCAACTATGTTAATTTTTAGTAGCATCGATGTTGACATGTAGTGTACTAAATGTCAAGAATATCTCTAATGTTACTATTGTAATCCTAAAAATCAACCTAGACACTATTTATCAATTAAATGAGAATTAGAGTGAATCAAGCAATAGGTAAGTAACACTAAATGTAAACATAATGCTAAATATCATTATTAGTGTAGTAGGACAAATAAGTATTGTTGCATTTTGACCTTGGAACATCCAAACTCATCTCCAAAATCGACAATTTGAGAAAAATCATTATAAAGTGCTATTTATAAGCATATTTTGGAATTGACATACAAACAAAAGTTGTAGACTCTGAGTTGTAGATTCCATCCGTATGGTTAGATTCACCAATCCTATCATCATTATTTTTTTAATAAATTTTGAAAGGGAAATTTCAAAATTTCTTCTTAATTCAATTACAAGCAAAATATTATCATTTTTTGAGTAAAATTTGTTGGAATGGATTTGAAATGAAGTTCTCTTTACATGGTGATTTTCTGAAATTTTTGTGCTCTTAAAATCTATGACTTCATTTTGGCAAATCTAGTTTTGAACCAAAGTCAATGCAATTTGGCCACTTGACATACTTGCACATTTGTAATTTTAGAAAAATATGTACTCTAGTGACACCAAATCCAAACCTTGGATAGGACAATAACTTGATAAAGTATCTCCACAAATTAGGATGACTTTCATCTAAGCATTAACGGGAAGATACAACAATTTCAATTTGTTTGTCGTTCACTTTTTGGATGTCGTAAGTGCTCTAGGGTTAACCCTAGAAGAGCCTGAAAGTCCCTTGCGGCAGTAAAGTATATTATGTATTTGGTGGTATTTGATTAGAAAAACATTGACCAAATACTTTTTAGTACAAAGTAAATTCATAATCATGATAGTACGTAAATAAAAATATATCATAATTCACATATTAAAACACTATTGAAGAGTTATAAAGCAAAATACGAGTCGTATAGAGCAACCCCAAGGACCTTTCAAGGGTTAAATAATGTAATGCAATGCCATGCCGTAAATTTTTTGTAATGATTTTTTAAACTTATTTTGTAGATTATTGAGAGCACGTTTTGGGGGTATCTCAACCTTATTTTGCACGATTGCTCGTGTACTCACCTTTTTCTTAGGGTTTCGCACAAGGAGCAGCTTCTTCCTGCATTTCTTCCTCCCAGCCCGCGCGATTGTGCGGGTAACTTAGATTGCCGGTGGCAAGGGCGTTGGAAAGTCCGGCGCCATGGCGACCAAGGTGCAGCGGATTATGACCCAGCCCATTAACCTGATTTTCCGTTTTCTGCAGAGCAAGTCGCGCATCCAGATCTGGTTGTTTGAGCAGAAGGATATGCGTATCGAGGGCCGTATCATCGGCTTCGACGAGTACATGAACCTGGTGCTTGAGGACGCTGAAGAGGTTTCTCTCAAGAAGAACACGCGCAAGCCGTTGGGTCGGATATTGCTCAAGGGGGATAACATTACGCTGATGATGAACACCGGGAAGTGAGCCAGCCTGCGAAGGGAGCTGTACGTGGATTTCTCCTTCTTTCGGTTGGTATTGTAGAGTCTTTCACGCATGGGGTTATTAGCATTTTCTTCTGGCATGATAATCGAAGACTCGTTGTTTAGGGTTTAGGGTTTTAGGTTTCGTCAATGCCTTCGCTATTTGATTGAATAATGATTTATTTGTATTATTTCGTGGTCTTTGTCAAATATACTTCGTCACTGTAGTTTGCTAGATAAACTATTGGGGAATTTGAAATGACCTTGCTGTGGGCATTCATATGGAAGTTGCAAATGAATTAATAGGTTTTGATGTCTTAAAGTTGGAAAGGGCAAAGCTGGGAAGTGCGTATTAAAGTTATATCAGAGTTGTTTTTAATGTCATTCAAAGTAGGGGTGCTGATCTTGTTTGGGTAAAAGATAATGAACTTTATGCAGCCAAATAGGTCTTGGCAAGCCTGCTCATGGTGTTTCAATGAAGAATCTGAAATAATGGTAGTGGTTTCCTAATAGAATCGAATACCCACAGACCTATCATGTTTCAGATTTAAAATCTATAGAAGAGGGCAGGAAGTTTAAGTATAAAATATTCATTTAGTACGGAGATATTCACACTTCGAATTAAAACAACCACATTTTTTTTATACCTTTTCGGGCAATTTTATGAATTTGATTGCGTACTTTGTTCATTTATTCCCCCTCTACTGTATATTTCTTCGTATAGACTAGTAAGTGGAATCTTTACCTTAAAGCCTTCCCATCCACCTTTGATTTGATTTGGGAAGATTTCCTCCTTTAGCAACTTTTAATCAGATGAACTGTAAATGTGATTTTTAATCGTGATTTTTGAATAACTTCACAATGGCTATTTTAGATTATAAATAATTTCGAACTTCTTGAACTCGTCCATAGCTTTCTCTGTGTTTCAAATTTAAAAGTAAATTTAAGTATAATTGTCATTAGAGGTGTCGTTTTTTTGAGGTAGGTGAATGGGCTGACAAGTGTTGAATTTTAGGATAGCTTGGTTGCCTTCGTGTTTGTGCTGGGAGCTGAATCGTAGGAGTGTGTTTGGTATGCCTTCTGAGTTGTAGTTGTGCTGTCATGTGCAGGGCACATGTATCATGACCAGGAGAAAGCGCATCCAGTTGAGGTTTGCTGCTAGACATTTTGCCACCATCTACCAATTGGCAGCCGCATAAAAAACAACAATCCAATGTTTTGTAGTCGTCACTATGCTGCCTAGTTTTCAAGTAGTTTTAGTCTGAGCCCTCTTCCACGAGCACGCTGAGTGTTGCAAACTTCCTTCCGAGGCATGCGCTTTATGGCGAGACCTTAGCAGCTTGTATGGTTTCTGTATTTGATCTAAACGAGTTTTCTTTTCCGGATTTTTATTCCCTTTTATTTTTCTGAGTCGGACAGAAAGCCTTGCACTACTTTTTGATGGATTCTGCTACCGTATGCTAAAGAAAGTGTTTATGCTCACCAGATATGTTTTGAATGAGGGTTTCATTGCCCTTCACGAACCTCACTCCAGCAAGAGTGATTTAGATGGCCAGGTTGTTTGATAAAGAGTTTCCCACACAGTTCCCAAAATTCTCAAGAAACTAAGACTCTGGTAATCATGTCACTCAAAATTCCAACATAAACCAGCTTCAAACACAATTGTTAATCTTATATCTTTTCGTTTCAATTGAACAGTTTTCAGTTTGTGCAGAAAGAAAGATCAAAAGAGTTTATGTTGGGAAGCATAACCATGATTCCTAAATTCATGTCTCCAGTATTTTTCCTTTGTGGCAGCCCAAAGTGTCTGAATTGACAGGCGTATGAATTGACTAAGAATCTTGAATGGCTTTTGTTTGAGTTTCTCATGAAACCATATTTCTGGAAGTCTGGAATCTACTACTGCTTCAAGAATATTATGCTGTTGAGCTGCCAATTGTAATTCTCCGGAGCGCAATTTTGTAGGACGCAATGGGCCAGGGGGGTGACACATTCCTCTCGGCTTGGTATAGACAGGTAATAGTAAAGTAAAGTAGGTGAGGGAGGTATTGACTTGCGTTTGTTCTTGACTTAGCATGTTTTGAGAGTACTTGATTTAATTTCAATTTAGGCAAGTTTGAGCTATTTGATTGTCTTTAGACTTCAAAATACTCATAAAGAAACTGCAACCTGCAATCTGCAAGTTTCTTGTTTTAACTTCCTACTGCTGTGCAAGCTTAACGTGATTGTGCACATAGTTTAATAGTCAGAACTCATTAACATTATCAATCTGAACTTGCCTCTTCTATGCCGATGAAAACTTGCCTGCTTTTGAGATTATGGGCTAGTACATCAGGTCTAGGGATATTGAGTTAATAATTTTTGACATCATATCTAACCAAGTGATGCCAAATAACTTTGCCCGCCTGCACCAACCAAGTAGTGCTATATTGTCTAAGTAGCATGTTAAGGATCATTATCTAATCGGGAATTCATTAACCTATTCTGTGTCTGCATTTTATTTGGAATCTAATTAATCCATTGCATACCCCTTATTCGCTTAGGCCTTCAAGTTAACTAACTACTGCCTCTTGGTTGGTGCAGACAGATTTGGCACTTCAAACTGTTGGTATAGGCACAATCGGTTTCATTGTCCAAATTTTTTTGAAAATAAATGTTAAGTCACTGCAAGTTGCATAGTGAGAATCAGTACTAATTTCCTAAGCAACACAACTTAAGCATTAACTAATTCCAGTGCGGCAATTGGCTACTTGATTGGTGTGGGAGTTGCTGCATGCTTTTGAGACTTTGGTCAATGGGTGCAACACCCATTCTCTGAAAAGATTTTTTCTGACAAACTAATGAGCAGGACTGAGTTTGCAACTTGACAAGTACTTCAGTGACTGAGCAGACCTTTAGGTACTCAAGTTGGTATTCATCTTTCACCTTTGGACTGTTCGGCCGTGCTACCCGCCCCGGTATGACTTGGGATGCAGTGATCTCCCGGGGATATGGTTTGTCAGATACAGGTGCAGTGAAGCGACTCATACCAACTACCCTCAGACAGTATTGAGTAGACATGTATTAGTGCAACATTTTTGTGCTGCCCTTGCTTAATATTACAGCAACAAATTTTGTCCTTCAGATTTAACCTCCACATGGTGCACTGCTACAGTTGGCACGTAAAAGTGACGCAGTTGTTCCATCTGTAAGACAGTAACATGATTTCAGTCAATAACGTCATGCTGGAGGCCAGGAGCAGTCCCATTGCAGGAAAAGTTAACTCGTACTCCAAACCCATCCATTCAGTCCCATCTGAGTAGCCCAAGGTAGAGTCACCTAAACTCTTTTGAATTAGCATTTGAGCATGCTTTGTAATAAGAAAACTATCTAAGTTTAAGTTTGTGTTGTGTCTTGTTGGGAGTCAAAGAGGAGTTTCAAATTTTCTTTAACATGCATTTCTTGGACAATATATGAATAAACTATGAATTTTCGAAGTGCTGTAAATAGGATCACCCAAAATTGACCCTAGGTTCTTGTGTATAAAGACTATTCATTATGCAAGACATTTGTAGGGTCAGTGTTAGCAATGGGTCACTTGCAAGTAGTGCAGTTGCCTTATATCTCTTCAACATGAATGGAGATTACAAGATATTGAAATTTTGACTGAATGGTTTAAAAGTTTGCAGTTAATGGTGAACCACCAGCGTGTACTGTAATCCTTGCATATCATAGTGATATCTTTGCATTGCAAGTTTTTGAGTGTAACAATCATCCAAACAATGAAGACCTCCATGGTAACAATCATCACACCTTTCTCACTTATTCAGAGTCTGGCCAGTTGCAATGAATCAGAAGGAAATGGAAGCCAAACTTGTCCTTCAATCATTCTTGAAGTTTTGCAGACACTTGTCTCCTTTTCTAACCTTGCTGCTTCGTAACATTACCTACTACACAATACGGTTGTGTGAGCCACAAAATTAGTGCTGGTATATGCTTTTGTATAGTGAGCAAATCAGTTTCTTCTTACAGATGGAACAAGTAGTTTGCACTAATGTTGTGTGGACTTGAGTATTATCTAATCCATAACTCTAGAAATACAAGCTGACCTCATTTCTGTTCCCTTCACAATTTGAAGTTATCCATCCTGGACACCCCATTTTTATCAACAAATCCAAGATGCAAAACTTGGGGTATGACAAAGACATGAAAGCCACCTGATGGGCAATGAAAAGCAGGTGGGTTTATCATATGAGTTTGTTACCATCCGCAACTGCCCTTGCTGCCCATCAAAGAGACCTGACAGGGTTGTTATGATCGTGCTTGTTGCCGATAATGGAATGTCTTTTGGCAGGGAGGTACACCCGAAAACTGCGGCTGAACGAACTGGGTAGGAGGAATGTATAATTTTGACGCTCGTATGCAAATTTTCCTCTTCAAAGCTTAGCAGGAGGAGTATAGATTTGAATTTATTTTTTGGTAAATAGAGAATGGCTTGAGAAAATTGAACTACTGTTTGAGAAGAATCTGAATAGAGACTCTCTTTCTTTTTGCAAGTCTCTTTTCCCTTCCCATTCCTATATGAACTAATTGAGAACCTTGTACAAGATTCTTTAAGAATGGAGTGACCAAACAAATTGCATCATTGAAGAGTAGACTAAAATTTATTTTTCAACATACTTGGATGTACTTCATTTGTTTCATGTAGCTCTTGCAATAAGCTCTTGAGAACATTTGTGCAGTCCACCTATTAACTCTTAAGTGACATATTCAACCCTTGAGTTGGGTTTTGGGAGAAACTTTTGAAATGTAGAAGATGTTGTAAATTGTTTGGGGTGAGGTAGGGCTTGATTAGTTCATTGGGAAGTGTTGCATCCAATGAGAGTTTCTTCTTTTAAAATGTGAGTGGCAATGACAATTGATTGGGGAGTTGGTAGAATCAAGAGCACCTTGCTTTGTTTTGGACTCTTACTCAAAGCCTTGTTGTTGAACCAAATTTTGAGCTATATGTTTTAGCCCTTGGTTTTATTCCTTGTTTTCAAAGCATTACTAGTGAAAGAATAGTAGTTTCAATTTTTTTAGGTAAATCAAGATTGACATAGGTTAGATTGAGGCCACATTATATGAGAGTTGCTATCCTAAGGTTAAATTGAAATGTGATTTTCATAACTAAGGTGAAAACACCCCAAATTGTCCATGTACCCATTCCTAATAAGTAGAATTCTATTGAAAGTGTCTCCAAAAGTGTAATTTAAGTGTTCCCGTACTTAACTTTGATTGGTTGACTTTTGATTCTCTAAATTTGAGTATTATGATCAAGTTATGTGACAATTTCAATGGCCTAGGGAATTCCACTTTGAAAATTCATGACAATTATATATCTTATCTAAAACTTATAATTTTCTTTTGAAAATTCATGATTTTCAATTGCTAATACTGCAAAAAAAATAAATTTCAAGAGACTCTTATATGGGAAATCACTATTATTACTATCAACCATAATTTATGGAAGACACTTTGACTATTTGAAACTTTCATTTTAATGAAAATTGCAGCTTACAACTAAAGAATTGAGTTCTACTCAGCTTAAATTTACTTCAACTCTACTTCGATTTTGGGGCCTACAAATGGACAAGATTATTTTGGGAGATTCCCAATCTCCCATTTTAATGAATATGATGTTAGAGAGGTGCCTCCAACTATGCTGAGTTTGCTTATTTTGATGGTCAGTTTGGTGTGTTTTCACCTGAGCTCAAGTTGCTAAAAACACTGCTAGTAAATGTGCTATACTTTCAAATTTCACACTCTGGTATTCAGATTTTCGAGAGCTACATTTTGGGTACAACTTTAGCTAAATTTAGTCACGTTTTCTGAACACTGCTACTACTACAGTAGAAGTCTAGAACCCTTCACACGTGGAAAAGGCGGCGGGGGCATAGCCTGCCCATCTTCCTCTTGCGCATTGAGCACCATGGCAGCCGCATATTGGCCCCACTCGCAGTAATGGCAGTAAATCAAGGCGACACAGCAACTCTGAAGTGCATGAGTGCCTCCTAGAGCCGTTGTCATTACTAAACACCGGCCTCGTCTATGATTTTGTAATCGATTTTCAAGCTTATGTTCTTCCAATGAATTCCCGCCTGCTCCTCAGTCACAGTCCACAGTAAACTTACGCTAGCCTCCACACTACTGATCCCATTTGTCCCAAATCGTCAGTTTTCCCGAATTCAGGTAGCTCAAGCAGCAAGAAACACTTCAGTCTAAATTCATATTTTAACAATTTTCGGAGGATTTTTGGTGGGGAATTTCTTGGGCAGAGTTTTGGCTGAATTTAGCTACGTTTAAGACCATTTCCTTGCCGATTCACCTTCTGTGGCATCAGGCATCAAATCTCTGCTAATTGATATCATCTGCCATGATCTTCGTCTGGTGCTCCATCATGGTGGCATCATTGCTCGTGTGGTGTGATCATGAGCTCATCATAGGCAATGAGATCCTTAGTTTGATTTTTTAATTTGTTTTTGACACAAATGAAAGATCGAGAGTTCAGGGCAAGGTAGATCCTTAACTTAGTTTAGAGAGCCCGGACAGCGTTAACTTATAAGTTAGACTGGCTGTTGGGAGTTGACAATGATCTACTGGAGTGGGATCGATCATGTCAGCTGGATCATCGCCGGTACTTTGGCATCTCTCGGCAGCTATTGAAACTTGGAATTTTTTTGCAGTGAGAGAGTGTGACCCGGTTGTGATGACTGTGAGCCGTGACCAGTGCGCTTGTTGCAAAATTTCTGCAACAGGAAAGGGTAACGGAAGTACAGTACAGTACAGTACGTGGTGGACAAGGGACCCGCCCAGACGTGAGCTTCTAAGTGTTGGCGATGGAGCTACTGTAGGCACCGGCGTTGGCAGGTCATGCAGTGGCTGTGGAATCCAGATGGTGTGTGTCGTCTCTCGCTGCACACGCCTCCTTGCAATCGATTGTAATATTTGTGTGTGACTCAGTTTAATTGACAACCCCTGCTCCCCTTCCAGTCAAGCTCCACTTGCACGTAGACACTCTTTTCTTGGAGATGTCCAGTCAATCATTTTAAACAGACAATTGCAACTGAGAGTACATATTTTTCTGTGCTAGTTTCGTTTTTTAGACTCCAATTCCGTCCGTATGCATTAACTTGCTTGCAAGCACACTTTTGGATTACACTTAACACGCGTGGTTGTCGATCGATCGTGAGGCTGGCATGGGTGACATTTTCCGAAGTAGCACTGTCATATATGCATGGTGACGTTCCTCCGAAAGTGTAGATGCTTGAATTATTTACGAGTCACATGCAAGAGGATCAATGTGTCTGTTCCTGGGGAGCATGCTATGGCCAGGACCGTAGAGGAAAATTTCAATGGGAGAGCGCCTTGAGTCTGTCTGTCTGGTCCCCACTTAGGAATATCATGAGCCAGTCAGAGTGTGCTAGCTTAGATTCCATTCCCGGAAACTGCGCTTCAGCCTAGCTTCCTGTTTGCTGTCCGGCCTGGGTGGACCTGATCAACTTCCTAAAGGAAACTTAAAATTGATGGCAGAGCTAATCAACCTTGGGTTTCGAGAACCAGCTTGCTTTTCGATTCACACTGAATTTTCTCTCGAAGCTGGACACAAAGAATTTGCCGTTGACATCGTCAGATACGCTATAATCTAATAAGCAGAGTTCGTTCGTTGCTATTCTTGTGACTCTTAAATCCAGTCAGAAGTTCGGGATAATGATTAAGGAATGTAATGGAAGAAGATATACCTTCTCTATACGTGTATCTCTTTGTCCGAAGGCTGGAAATAAACGCTTGTGGTCCCACCTTTGGCTTGGCCGAATAATTCCTTGTTGATTTAGAATCCTTCCAAGTTGATTTAGAAGGTTTCGTGGAGTGCAGGGAACGAATATTCCGGGTGACTGCCCTGAGAGATCAACTGGACATACGCTCTTGAAAACTGAGCGCGCTGATATATTCTAGTCTACCCCATCTCTCTCACCGTGGAGCTAGTAAGAGCATCATTACGTCTTACTTCCCTCGCCGTAGTACATATTCATGATGGTGATGGAGTACCTATCATTTCTTAGGAGTATATGCAGATATATATATATCTGATTCATTTCAAAGATAATTAGCTAGAAGGCGGTTGATTTGACTCTTGTCAAATGATTCTTCTAGGTCAGTTAGATAGCTTGATTTGCGGTGGGAAGCTAGAACTAACTTGCTACTGCTGCTGCTTCCTGCTCCACACTAAGCTCGTCAATCGAGCTTCTGCACCAGAATTTGTGTCAAACCAGATTTTCATTGAAGGTGGGGATTAGGGTTTGTAATTCGATATAGTCAGTGGATTGATTGCCACGAGTGTGCGTGGAAGCGGATGCCAAAGCTAGTTAAGCTGAAGGTGTGTGATGTTCTCAAGTTCCTTTATCTCGATGTCTAAGGTCGGACTAGCTAGACAGTTAGTAGTACCACAGTTTGCCGTCTCGCACCTTGATCATGTCCGGTAGCTCTTACCACCGTTTCATTCGCGTGAAGTAGCGTAGTTAGTAAGTCGAGATTGATGGCGTTATAGGAGATTCTTCACCCAGAAGCTGTAAAGCCAATTCGAGGGTCGAAAAGGCTGCAATCAAAGTGATTGTCACCAGGTAGAGATAGGTTCATTGCGCACTGTTTGATACTTGCATGCTCTGTTTGCTTCACTTGAAACATTGTTTGGTTTAGTGATTTCTTTGTGGTTCTCTTACCACTCACCGTTGATGCAAATGTTGAACAATTGTTGAATGTTTATTAGCAGGGTGAATGTATGGAAACCAAGGAGCGTGCACTGAAAGAGTCACAGGGCACATCAGTTATGAAGAATCAGAGCTTGTTGAACGGAGGCAGCAGCACCGGAGACCATATACCAAGGCGAGGGGGGACGATGTTCTCATGGACGACATTCTCACTGGGCATCAACTTGGCGTTTCTGGCAACGATGCTGGCTCAACGTGCACCTGCTTGGGATTGGTTTTCCAAAGGACTGCAACAATCTGAACACCTGCTGATGAATGACAGCAGTAACGTCCCTTTCAACCACAATTTACACAACTGGGATCACAGTCGGCTTCTGTGCACACCCAGCCCTGCAACGCCACGGTTGTCATCTACAGCAAGCGACCATGTCCAACTTTGCGCAGGCAATGGCCATTACGTGATGCACACACAAACCACTGGCGCTTGCAATTGCCATGCTTGCTTCTCCGGAATACACTGTGGGGACCTTGATCCTGATTGCCTTCTCAATCTATTTCAGTAAGAAAATTCACATCAATCTGCAATTTCTTGGTTTAATTCAATCAATTTGATGAAGCTCTTACTACTTCGATAAACTTGATGTTCAAAGCGATCTTCTGTGTAGGAAATGGCCTAGTCTAGCTAGGCTGTGACTTGATCCTGACAGCCTTCTCAATCTATTCAGTTAGAAAAGATTGATGCATCTGTCTGCAATTGCATGCTTTAATTCAATCTATTTGACGAAGCTCTTACTAGGATCAATCACTTCGATGATGCGAAATGGCTTTGTAAATCATGAAGAGAACACAGACAGAGCACTGTAAGGAACAAACCCAGTTGATTATCGAAATAGGAAGAACAGAATAAATACCCTTGTAGATGCTAAGTACGTACAGCAAGCGCTAACTACCATCAGATTACTGCCTGTGACGGCAAGCCACTTGCGGTCACCCATATCTATAATTGGAGCTAGCTTCTGTATAGGCTATGGGCCGGGCTAGGCTGTGTTTTGATCTCGACCGTCTTCTCAGTCTATTTCAGTAAGAATGTACACAGCAGTCTGCACTTGCATGCTTCAACTCAATACATTTGATGAAGCTCTTCCTAGTTCCATCCATTTGATGAATCTAGCTTCTGTGGAGGATATAGACTAAGTTAAGCTGTGATTGAAATGTAATGTATTCTTGTGGTTTTTGGGTGCCAGTGGAGATCCCACTCTGTTCGAGGAGTACTGGCTGAGCCAGGCGACGGAAGCCACGGTCACCCCCTCCTGGCAGAGCATGAGCTACTTTGCGCATCGCCACAACTCCTTTTTGTTTGTGGATTACTACTTGGAGCAAGCCATCCGAAACGTCCATAGCTTGGTGGGGAACGCCGTCAGCGAAGGCCGGTTTCTTGTGCTGGGCGTTGGCTCCACCCAGCTCTACCAAGCGGCTCTCTATGCCCTGACCTCCTCGAGTTCTGATTCCCCTACTAGTGTTGTCTCCACCACACCCCACTATTCGGTACACTCATACCCTCTCTTTTTGCCAACTCAGCTTTGGGGGGGAGCTTATGTGGCACAACACCCCCTCTGCTTTGGGGATGTGCCATAATCCCATTGGCTTTGTCTTCTTTGATTTTCAAACAACCTGTAAGGCAGGAGGTCCATTTCAGAGCTGATAATTAATTTGGGGAGGATAGACTTCTTCTTGAAATATTTTTCAGAAAATTTTCTGTGAAAGGCAAATGGAATTGACATCTACTTCAAGTTGTTTCATATTTTTTGGGGCTTTGTAGAATTAGTTATGAATTTTTGAAGGTCAGACATTATTATTTTCACTAAAAGTATCCACCCCTTGAAATGTACACTATTTGTACATTGTTGTTGCAATGAGAAAGCAAAATGTACCGTTGTGCTAGAGGACGCTTTTAGAGCCCAAGTGCTTTATGAAAGTCCTACCTTAGTGCACTTGCTTCCATTTTCTAGTGGTGGCTTACCTATATGAAATTGACAATAGCATGCAATATGTCACTATTATATTGTTCAACCACTTGGTGTGGTATGCACTCTTATAAGTGGTTACAACTTGAGAATTTGTTCAATTGAAATGTTCATGCAACTTACAAAAAAATTGAGAATAATATATATAGTGAATGTGCAATTATTGAGCATGCCATTAGAGAAGGTTGAGTGGAAATGACAATGTACATTTTTTTTTCAATCAATGTATTTGCAATGAATATAAATTTGATACATAGTCACTTTGTCATTTGAAGACTTCTACCCCATAAGGATAGTGCTTGTTGTCAAGCTTCATGTATCTAGGATTCCATTTAAATATATGATGTGCATTTTCAAAATTTGAGTGGCTCAATGGATGGTTGTGTAGAGTTTTGAAGGGGTGACAAAGCTTTTGGACTCGCGGAGATTCAAGTGGGTTGGCGATGCAAAGAAGTTCAAAAGGGAGATGAAGGACGATGAGCCATACATAGAGCTCGTGACATCGCCAAACAACCCATGTGGATCTATGAACACACCTGTGGTGAATAGTAACAATGGATCTATAGTGAATGACCTCGCCTACTATTGGCCCCATTACACACCCATCATAGCCCCAGCCGACTACCCCATCATGCTTTGGACGTTGTCCAAGATTAGTGGCCATGCTGGCACTCGCCTTGGGTAAGCCATTCTGTTATATTCATCTCTAATGAACTTATTTTCATCAAATTGGTCGTAAAGGAAGATTACTTTTAGAGATTCAAGAAATATTTTAGATGAACAAAAAGCAATTGAAACAAACACCAAAGCTGATTATTTTGCATCACTATGTGCATCATCCAAAACATGGATTGTAGGTGTAATGTACTTAGCATTATTGACCATTACAATTTGGCATGTTTTGTTGGTTTGAGGGTGAACATCTGCACTTTTGTCTTACATAGAAAAATTCTTTGTCATCCATTGAACACTTTTAGGCCATCGCATCATCGTTACAAGGTTAAATGTTATGAGGGGTGACTGATGTGATTTTCTGGACTCATGGCCGCAGATGGGCAATAGTCCAGGACGCGAGCGTGGCGGCCAAGATGGCGTACTTCATCCGGCTGAACACGCTGGGCGTGTCCCAAGATGCCCAGCAGCGAGGGATCACCTTGCTGCGCACCATCATTTCCAGCTATTCACAAGTACCTCAGGCTCAACCTCCGGGACGCAATTCTGGTGAGGTGCACAACTTACAGCCCTTCTTCCACTACGGCCAGGCAGTGCTGGAGGATCGGTGGAGGAGGATGAGACTCAGTTTGGCGAACTCCACTCGTTTTGTGCTGCCGGAGTACGACTCCTTGTTCTGTTCTTTCCTTAGCAAGCCTTTCAGAGCGAATCCAGGTAACTAGTATAACAATCAAGACATGATCCTCTCAACCCTTTCAATTTGCAAGCTCGGTAATTGCGTATTCTAGTAGCCAAAAAAGAACTGTAAGAAAATATGTTTTAAAAATTACTGGAATCAACTACGAACTTTGAAAGTGAACTCTTCATTATTTGTTGGGTTGACACGACTAATGGAGTAAAAATTGACCAGTTTTGAAAAGAAAAGTGGTATAAGGCGTTCTAACTTCATTCTTTTCGTAATTTCATGTTTGCACAAAACTGATGGTGCACAAAGTTTTTTTAATTCATGTGGAAATTTCGTATGAATGATGCGCAGCTTTCTTGTGGTTGAGGTGCAAGGCGGAAGAGGATTGTGGCCAACTTCTCATGGACAACAAGATTATTGCGCGTAGTGGCCCTGCCTTTGGGGTGTCGAGTCAGTATGTCAGAGTGAGCATGCTGGATCGGCATCGCTTGTTCAATTTGCTACTTGCTCGCCTTGCTTCTCTCAATTAGACTACCAAGCTTGCTGCCATTGGGATTGTAACTCCCAAGCGCCAAAAGCCAGCAGCTTGCAGTTCTATTACTCCCTAACTTTTACAGCTCCTCAGAGTTTTTCTCTACTTTCAAAAAAAACAAGAAATGTTGATTGGAGGTCAAACTATTGTAGAAGATCTCTCCTTTCCACACAAAATTCCAAGGATGAATAGTTGCACTTTTGTCCTACATAGGAAGATACTCTGTCATCCATTGGATACTAAACATGTGTGTCGATATTTATGGGTTAAAAATGTATGGTTACTTTCAAGAGGTTTGATGTCCATGCTTCACATTCAATGGCAATGATCATTCAACACGACATTGACACTAATTGTCTAGATATGCTAGTTGCTCTGTGCAGTTTAACCCATAAACACCGATGCAAACATTTTTCATCCTATGAATAACAAGAAGGTAATTTGTAGGAAGTAGGAATGCATTTCTTCATCTATTGATTTTTAAACACAATCATGGAGACGTGTTGCACCATGGAGGGCTAGAAGTTTCATCATTTGGATGCATTCATATTTTAGAACGCATGGACACAGAGAAATTGACACAGAAATACACGTGCACAATGTTAGGCTGGAGACTGCCCTTCTTGTAATTTTGATGAGGGCAATTGAAAATGCAGGCTTTTGCAACTCTGGGCACTCATGGTCAAACAATGGATGTTGAACAGTGCGCACCTCGCCTTTCCCCATGGTTACCAATCCGTCGTTTAGGGGTTAAGCCTAGAAGAATATGGTCTCTATGACCAAGGTAGTCACCAAAATACTCCAATTATTGAATCAATAGGTACTTTCTTTGTTTCTTCAATCAGTGAAATCATCCATTAGACCTTTTCACCCTTAATCCATAAATAGCGCAATGGATGTTTTTTGTGTAATGAATAACAAGGAACTCTCATGTGTAGGACAAAAGTGCAACTATTCATCTTTGGAATTACAGGTGGAAAGGAGAGATTTTCAATAGTAGTTTAACCCCTGAAAGCCCAAGGTTTGGGAGGGTCTGAAAACATCCCTCCTTTTAAAGTGTTATAGATCTAAATGCCACTAAGGTATATAAATCTCAACTATACAATCTTGTAGTGTATGTGATGTAAATGACATGAATCAAATATGGAGTCCTTTGGCCACATAGATTGCAAGATTATAATGTTTAAGTGTTGTAAAATGATGATGAAATTTTCCTAGCAATACATTTGGAGGTGAAATTCGATTTCTAAACTTACTCAAATGAAAAACCTTCACATTTTGAAGTGATTCAAAACCAACATACAAACACATTGATAAAAGAAAATATCATTCAACTGACTCGTTGTGTTTGCAAAATGGCTTTGAAATGTCATAAATAGCAAGAATAGTTGCAAAAAACACATCCAAGGCTGAACCTCTCTCTACTTGAATATTTCTCAATCACTCATAACTTCTTAGATTGAAATGAATTTTTAGCCACACAAACTAGACTAGTATGCGCAAATTTTCCCAAAAAACAATGGAAATAGACTCTGTATGAAGAAAAAACAAGTTGCCAAAATTCATTGTAATCCAAAAATATCAAGATTTTGAACTTTGAATTGCTCCCAAACATTCAAAACATCTTGGATTGACATGAAATTTTTTTCACAATAACTAGACTTCAAGGGGAACAAAATCCAATAAATTTTTATTGAAAACAAACATTAGATGAAGGAGATATAAGCCCCTAAAATTGTAGCCATTAAATGCAATTTGGTGAACTCAAATTGAATGTGTGATTTTGATTGGCTTCCAAAAGATCTTTTGTCTTGGATTGATTTGAAAATTTTACCACACAAACTAGAAGAGAGCTCAAATTTTTCAACAAGTTTTAATTGAACTCGGACATTGGATGCAAAAGTTACAACACTTTGAATTGGACTTGAAACTATGTGAAGATAGTTTAATTTTGTCCCCTAGGGCATTTTGGGGTTAATTCCCAAATGAGTATTTTTGGTTTTTTAAAGTAGATGATGTCACACGGTTCCAAAACTGATGATTTTCACATGCAAAACTCGGCGTTTAAGGGTTAGAGGATGCGGCTCCCCCATGACCAAGGTAGTTACGAAAATATTCCAATTATTGAATCAATAGGTGCATTCTTTGTTTCTTTGAACAAAGAACAATGAAGTCATCTATCAACCTTGTAACCTTTAAAGGACACGGCCCCCCATGATTGAGGTAGTCACCAACACTAATATGGAAGTCATCCATCAACCACTATTCAACCTCAACAACCTTCCACGGTTAAAGAGGAATAGCTCATTATAAACAAAAGATGCATTCTAGATATCTATACTAGGGAATGGCTCTCTTATGTGTGTTTTCAAAAAATGAGACTTGGACCACAATCAATGTCTTAGATGACGATAATGGAGTGATTGGTGACTATAATGGGAACTTCCCCCTTTTGAGTGTAAATTCATTGTAAGAATTGGGATTTGTAGACCTTCATGTTTGGCCATGTTAGAAATATTGTAATTGCTTTAGGTAAGTATGATGACCATTATAAATACATATTTTGTTGATTTTCTAGTAGTCTAGAGACTCTTTTAGGTCAATTTTGCAACACACTTCAAAAATTTATAACAAATTAATACTTTGTTTACCAACTCTACAAATAATAATATCAAATTTGTCTCTTTTTCTTGCTAGTGAAAGAAAGGTTGTGGACAAATGGTCCAATTAGTGTATATAAATTGTTGTAAATCCGATTCATTACAAAGATGGATAATTTCTTATTTAAAGCCAACACAATATTATAAATAATAATGTAATTTCAATAAGATATAGTTTTATTAGGCTAAGACACAAGAAAGTGAATAAAAAAAAATTCAAATGCTTTAAATTTTATTTTTCAAAATTGGTGGACCTATCATGATTTATTGATTAATGAGTCACACTCTTTGATTGTAGTGTCTCCTTTATTAAAATCAATGGATGGTAGTTGATGCAAAGTGCAAAGCATGTTGAGGGCAAGGTTATGTGATCATGTCTTCTCATCTTATAAGAAATTGTGATGATAGTTGGTGCAAAGTTCAAAGCATGTCAAGCACTAGTTCATGTCTTGTCTCCTTTTGAAGCAATTAAATAGTAGTGGTTGATATAAAGAAATAGGAGTGTTGAATACTAGGTTCTATTAGTCCCATCAGTTAGAAACAATTGGTACAAAGTAAGAAGTATTTTGATCACCAAGATATGTCTTGCCTCCTCCATCAAATCATTTGATAATAGTTGATGCAAAGTCTAAAGCATATCAAGTTCTAAATTCTCTCCTATCTCACAAGTACTTAATAATAGTTTAGGCAAAGTGCAAAGTAAGTCAAGCACCAAATTTTTCCAAATTTGATAAGGGTGTTTATTTTTCAAAAAATAGGACTTTGATATAATAATATTATATTGATGCAAAATTATCCTTGAGCTTCCTTTCAATTATTCATAGAAGTGATATATATAGGCTCAATCCATCATCTAGAACTAATTTTCTAAATATGATTCAAAGGGGGAGGTATCAAACTTTGTAATTTTGTATGGTGGTCGAATTTTCCAAAGAGAAATTCCGATTTCCGAAATTTGAATGGGAATTTTTTAAGACTGATCATTATTGGAATCTCTCATTTGAACATATTATATATTGAAATATTCATTTCAACAAATGATATAGGATTCAAGTTGTGTACTCATATCCATACTATATTTGTATATGTATACATATATACCATATTTGTATTTGTATATGTATATTGAGGAGGTGAATCATATTTTTCCTTGATTTGTTTCCTTGAATTTCAAGAGCCAATGAGTGGTGCCAATTTTGGTTGCATAGTTTAAATGAAGGCCCTATAACTTTGTTGCTTATGCTTAAGTTTTTGCTTCTTCTTTTGAATTTGTTCACTCTTTTATAAACATCTAAGGTCAAGACAAAAAATAATGCACATGTAACAGTAAGGAATTTTTTGTAATTACACTCCTATGAAAATGGTCCTTAAAATTATGTAACATAGGGTAAATTACATATACTCCTGAAGGTTTATAAAAGAATGATGGATACAATAATTGAGATAGTATTATTGAAACCGTTCTATATTGTATCCTAACATTTATTATAAGTATTGAATTTATTTTATACTTTTCGAATTAGATAAACCTCCCTACTTCCAAATATGAATTGAATTTTTTCAAATTTGATCATCTCCTATTAAATCATTAATTCCTAGTTTTATCCAAAGGTAAAAAAAATTGTCATTGCCTTTATCACTCATTGTGTATAAGGAGGCAAGCCAGGGTGAAGGCTAGAGCTTTCATCTAGTATTGTGACTATTTTCACCATATTGGGATGAAATAGGGATAAATGTTAAAACCTCCCCCCTCCTTCAAATCCATTAATTTTGAATTTTTTCACCACTTCATGCTAATGTGGGTTCTTTAATTCCAAAAATGATTTAAAAAATGTTGAATTTGATCCCTAAATATTTCCACGAGGTGAAAAGATCATTTGTCCAAATGAGCTCTTAAACTAGCCCCCTCCAAAAAAAAAATACTTCATTGATCCAAACCACTATCATCACTGTGGGTACATTTCCAAAACCAATATGTACCTATGTGGAAGAAACAATTTTAGAACCTCTTCCCTTAAAATTTTGATCCTTCATAACTTTTGCGTACAATATCCAAATGCCATGTTCTTTAGTGCATTAGAACCTCATTTCACTTGCCTACAAAAAAATATGAAAATTTGAGCATCTAATAATAATAGCTAGGAACAGTAGCATAAAGTGGAGGTTCTGGGGGTGCCCACCTTAGTTAGCGCCCTGGCGCGGGCACCGGAGACCGAGGCAAACCCTTTCCTGCCGACACGTGGTCTTCTATCAAAGCCAGCTTCGCGCTTCCCTCTTCGCGTGCCTCGTCACCGTTGCTCCACACCAAGCTCGTCAATCGAGCTTCTGCACTATAATTTGTGGCAAACAATCGCCACTTTCCACAACCGAAATCACTCAGTTATCCATCACTTGTTTGTGGCTGATTTTTCTTGAGGAACAATTCCTCTCAGCCTGCAGTCAGTGAGTTAGTCCAATTGTCGGCTACATCTTTTTAGGATACAGCATTTCAAGCAACCGAGGACAAATCCCAGTCGGTCCCACGATCATTGCAACACGAGATCCCTGCCATGGAAGGGTCTTAGCCGGTCACACCCCTTGGAACGAGTCATCATCCTCTTTCTTAGGTTCCTACTTTCCGAGCCCAATGGACCGATCGATCTTGCTTAGCCAATTTCAGTTCGCACGTTCTCGAACTGGCGATTGATTGATGTCTTTTCTTCCCATTTTGTCTGCTGCTGTGAGAGTTTGATCCGATCGACGGTGTTCGATTTCTGGGTTGTTCAATCGGGGACGGAACGGCGATTGTTGATCGATTGTTGGGTCTCCCGACAGCTCGGTAGGAATTGCTCTGTGTTTAGGGTTTGATTCCTTAGGTTTGATTTTGAATGCGTGGGATTTGGTCTCTGGGACCAGGTTTTCGTTGAAGGAGGGGTAGGGTTAGTCGTTCGATCTTCTAAGTGGATTGATCGACGGGTGGGTGTGGAAGCGGATGTCAAAGCTGGTTAAGCTGAAGGTGTGTGATATTCTCAAATTTCTTTATCTCGTTGACCCGGTTTTCATCATTCAGGTTAAGCCAAGAGGCCCAATTAGGGCGAATGATTGTTTGGCATTGTTGAGTGGGTCATACGGGGACTAATTTTTGTTCAATTTTATATTTTTTTAGACGATGTCATGCAGTGTTCTTCACACATTCTGGTGTTATTAATATGATGAGGTTGAATTTTGGTCTTTCAGAAATCGAATTGGTTGTTTTGAACTATGAATCCTTGGTGAATTAATTCTTGACAGACTGAGGATGTTGCAAAACTGCGGAATGTAATGAGTCGTTGTCTGTCGTGTGCAGCTCGCTTCGAAGAAAAGCCTTGCTTGCTTTCTCCCGGGTCGCATGGCATCGGCGGGCACTTCGACCTTGTTCCCGTCAGCAGAGCCAGAGGTGCCGGATGACGGACTTAACCCTGATGGCACCAAAGCTGTGGGTCATGGATCCAACCCTAAAGTCTCCGAAACCGAAGCGAGTGCTGCACCACCAGCGAATTTAGGGAGAGAAATCGTGACCTATGGCGTGGAAGCGAAGAAAGAGAAAGCGGAAGTCGAAGAGCCTGAAGAGATTCTGGAGCTCAAAACACCAGGGTTTGTACGTTTGTTTGGCTGTGACGACTGCGCGGACAGCGACACGGAAATCAGACATGACGCTCACAATTCCTCCTCCGAAGCTAGTGAAGACGAGAGTCTTCATGGATCCCATCTGCCACCCCATTTGATCCCGGTTAGTCCTCGCCATTCTTTGCTCATATGTAATCCCTCTCTGGTTTTCTCCAGACCTAATTAGGTATTTGCGACACTGGTTCAGGGTCGATTTCTAATGCAACGTGAAGATTGATGCGGGACTTCTGGAGGACATCATCGAACATTGTTCAAGAGGGTGCAATTTAATTATTACCATTTCTGGAAGAAGAAGAAGACTAACTTACTGTAAGAGGAAATTGAGGATGTAACATCAAGCCCTAAGTGCCTGAGCTAAAAAATAGAAGATGACAGTCATTATGTAAATTTTCAAAACACATTTCTATCGTCTATTGTAGGGTATGGTTTCTTCAGTGTATTGGTACATTTTTTTTTAACTTGCTTGAAGTTTCCTAAATGATTTATCTCAAATCCAATATATATGGAAGCGGGCACTTAGGCAGGAACTGCTGCGTGTTGAACCTCATTGAAACCTGTCTCACTGACTATTCAGACGATTCTTCTGTGCTTGGAATTTTCAAACTCATGTTTACATAGCCTTGTTGGCATTGCTTTCTGTCTTCTGGGTCTGTTCTTTTAACAGCATGCTACTTTTCATGTTGCAGGTTGTTCACCTATGGGTACCTATGAGAAATGAGGATGATATCCGAAAAGTGGTAGATGCACTTCAGATTAAAGGTGTGCTTCTACTCTTCATTATCTTGTAGGGCAGTGTAACAATCTCTAGTCGTCTTCTCCAGTCAGTTCAGTGCATTTAAGTTCAGGAAGCTGCTCAGGGTAGACGTGTTGGATGACCATTGAACGGCACACATGGATGCAGGGGTACTGGAAGTGGCTTGCGATCTTGAGAATCAGATTGTGAAGGTATCCGGGAATGCAGACCCAGATCGTCTCTTGAAGAAAGTGAAGAAAGTGAAGCGCAAATCAAAGCTGATTTCCTACAGTAACCCAAGTGCGATGCCTCAGTCTAACCTTCATTCTGAAATACCTTTCCCCACCCCACCTCCACCTGCATATGTATTTGCTCAGTCTGCATATGAGGAACGTTTTAGGCCTCCTTCCCAACCTCACGTTTTTAGTAGAGAATCAAATGGCCCTTTCAGTGTCCCACCTCCTCATGTCCGACCAGCTGCTCAGCCAAGGCATTACGACAACGAAGCCTTTTACCATCACCAACATCCTCCTCCGAATGTCAGAACTCCCCCTTCCAATGTCAGAACTCCTCCTTCCAATGTAAGGCATCCCCCTCCCAATGTGAGGCCTCCTCCTAATGTAAGGTCTCCTCCTCATGCAAGGTCTCCTCCTCATGCAAGGTCTCCTCCTCATGTAAGGTCTCCTCCTCATGTAAGGTCTCCTCCTTTTGTAAGACATCCCCCTCCTGCAACTTTCTATAGAGATGATTCTTTTCACCCTGATTATATCCCTAGGCCTCCTTCTAGCCCACCCCATTACAGCAGCAGTTCCACCTTCTATCCTGAGCGTAGCCATCGCTCCTTGAGGCGTTCCACCAGTCCACCTCGGCTCAGGTCGTACCATGCACCCCATTTCAGGCCTCCTCCAATGCATTACCCGGTCGGTCCTCCCAGCTTCCATCGGAGCTCTACACGGGGCCCTGGAGTTCCCTATTGCATGGACGACTACCAACAGCTACCTGACAGAATGATGCGTATGTATCATTAAGATTTTGTACTGATATATGTAGCACCTTTTCTTTTCAATCACAGATATTTTATTACATGTAAGTAATGTACAATCTGGTTACAAAGGATCATTGTTCCCTCCAGTTCGGTTCTAGAGAGTTAGTTTTATAGTTCTTTGAGGCTCTCTGTGACGGCATGGCACTGTAGGTTAACAGTTTTGCTGAGCAAAGCTGGTATGTGAATACATTAATTATTTTGCAGACGAGAACTCATCTTTTTGGCTTCGATTTGGTGAAATAGCCATCCAGGATCTTGTTTTCAAATGTTGTGGTTGTCAAGGAACGGTACTGCGTCATCGCAATCCGTATTTTCCTGTTGTGTGATAAGAAAAAGCTCAGTTTTGGGAGATTCAGATTATGTATTTGTTGATGAGCATATTGTTTTGGCCTATTACGCGGTTGTTTCGGACTTGCTGAGTGCAAGAAAGAATTCGTATGCTTGTTGTGTTTGAGATGTTTACTTACGTGCGCAAGAAGGAAACTAGTGTCCGGACACAGTGTATCGGTAGTTCTCCATTATCAATTGGGTTTACTTCTCGGTTATTTCGAGTGCTTTTACTTGTAATAGTTTTTCTTAGGAAATATTGCTCAGAAATTTGTCTATAGTTTTGCTTTTGAATCGATATTTTAGGGAAATGAACTTGTTCATCTTGCACTAGCTTTCCACTAGCCGCTGTTCATTGGAAGGAATAACCAAGTTGCCCTCAGTTTTGAGTTTGCTACGGTAAGGCTAAGGTAAAATGTAGAAATTATCGTAGACCTTGGATTTCTTATTTTGAGGGTTTTGACCTCAAGTTTGGAATCAAAAGCATAGATTCATCCCCAAATTCGGAATCATCAGTGTGGACCTATGACATTATTCAGCTATGCATCAAAGATGTACTTGGGAATTATCCCTTAAATATCTTAGTTAACTCCTCAGGTCGACATTTCATTGTATTTTCAAAATTTGTGACTTTCCAGGGTTATTAAACCTTCTACTTTATTTTGTTAATTTGGCACGGGCCAAAACATATCAATATTTTCATATCAATATCAATGTTGAAAATTTGAAACTTGGTGGATTTGTAAAGCAAAACACTTCAAAATTGATTTTGAAAAAGACTTTTCTTCAAAATTTACGTGGATTATTACAATCTTTTGCTAATCATCATCATAATGCTCAACTTTTCTACTCTTCATGCAAACTTCAAAAAAGATATACAACATATATTTCATTGCAGAATTGAACATTATATATTTGATAAATTGTATTTGGAGAATTGGAGATACTGAGCTAGTAGTACTAAGTTTCCTTTGGTCATGCGCACTTCCTTCCATTTCACACGCATTTACAAACTCATAGACACGTCCTTCCATTTCGCAATCATGAAATGCATCCTCGCTTATCAAGCCACACTTGACTTGATAGGTGTTGAGTTCAGATTATTTATTGCTTGATTTTCATATAGAGAATCATTATATTTCAAAGTGTTCAACGCTAACAATCAGTAATTTCAGTAACAGTTCAACGGCGATGCAGTGACAGAAAGAACCCACGAAATGATTTATCCAACTATAGATAATGTCAGATCACATAGATTGTGTGATGAGCAAATAATAGATTAATTACTAATATTTACAAAAAATCGAATATTTTAAACTTGTGTCGCACAAGCAAAGAATGCAGAGTATACAAGCACTTGTTACAGTGCAGATGGGATTACTCCATCTATCTACACGCGGGCAAGTTGCTTGGATTTAGAAAGTTTCGCGAACCGGTTCAAGTCGTTCTTCAACACACTTTCGACAATCGGTCCAACAGCCTGCACACAAAACAACAAAACAACCCATTAGATCAGATTAACACAAGCAAAACACATCTCTCCGGGAACCTCAAAAACCAAGGCCTCATAAGCAAGGTCTTAAAACGGGACAGGAGTAGTGCCATGCAGACCTGACACTCTGGAAGGAGGCGATGATGTTCTATGGAATGTATCGAGGAGCCTAGTGCATTTAGAAAAAAGCCAAAGGTCAATGTGATCAATCCCTAGGAGACCTCTTTTTTATACAAAAAAAAGCTACTAGACTCTTAGTAGAACACCGTAGTTGCTGTTCTAGCCTGATCACAAATCGTATCGCTATGCTCCGTAGAATTTGAGCACCCTAAAGATAGGATCAGGGGTCTTCATCTACGGGATCTTCAAAGCATGAGGTCTGGACAGAAGAAACCCTGTGGTATGTTCCAAATCCTCCTCCGCGTCTTCTTTATTATTACAAACTAGACCCTATCCTTGGATTATTATTAAAGGTGTAAAAGCATAGAAGGATAATTTGAAGGTTAGTTGAATTCACCGTGCCAAGCGGAGCCATGATGTCTGGCAACTCGTATGATATCGTCAACTGCAACAAAAGGTTCAGACACAATCGTCAGCTTCGCCTTCTGCGAAAGAGATCACTCTGCACGAATTCTGAATGGATTTTAACACTGACATAATGAGGATGGTGAACAAGCTGCTCTTAATGGGAAGTAGGTCTGGACTAATCTCACTCACCTCTACTCTACATGCATTGGGTCCTTGAGGAAAAAATCTAACGGCACCCCTGCGGTCACAAAAAACGAAACAGCTTAGAAGATTCAAGAAAAAAAGTATGATTTGAATGTTTCTATGATACAGATGTTACATGAATAATATAAATTGCATTGTACTCACTAACCTGTTGGGGAGACCATCCACCGAACGCCAGTGAATCTTCTTGTGATGTTCAGGCTGCAAGACGGAAGAAAAACACGGAAATGAACAAGCGACTAATCGCAAGGTATACAAATGCTTACTTTCCAAAAGTTTTTTTCAATGAATATCCTCAGTACAATCCTCAATATTATCCCCACAAATTGAAAAACTGCCACTATTGCTATTATTGCTTGTAATGCATGTCTCATTGTCATTGAACACCATAATTTTGAACAGTTTCAAACCACTATTCAATATCTCCCCTTTGGGTAGAAATAATAAACCATCATATCACGATTCAAATCTTCATAGCCGGTGTCAATTTCCAGTTTCAAGGAAGAAAATCAATTCACTCATACCTCTAAAAGATTCTAGAGGATAATTGGATACAACCAGAAAGGATCTGGAAAGAGGTCTAACGACAATAATAGGAAATCACAGGAATGATCCAAAACAAACATGGACTGCTTACCTTCATGCTCCGAGCCAACCACGAAAACTCAAAATCTCTCCCAAAAGCACCATACCGAAGAGTCCATTTGGAGAATTCTGGCTTCTGCTTCGACACCTGATCCCACATCCCAACATTCAACTAAGGATGATTAATTCGAGGACAATGCTGCAATCAATGTAGTACTAAATATGCACGAAGTCATATACACTTTTTCTACCTCGGAATGCAATCACTTCTACAAACTTCAATATTCCATCCACGTGCTTCTAACATGATAATCAGAACTGAAGGGGGTAGACGGCCATCCATTCCCAGCATGGTTATTGATCATTTTTGTACAAAAAACAAGTTTCAAAAGTCACATTCACTTTTAACGAGTTTGATGTTACAGGTAGAATAACATGAGCAGCACGATATTTTGCTACCAAAAATCAAAAGAAGCAAGTACAAATAAATTGAACGTAGTACCGTAACGGTGTCAATCCACTTCATCCAACGGGGAATCCTCTCGCGGTCATTCCACAACTCCCACGCATCTGCTACTGAAATCTCTGCATCCACACTTGCCCTGCACGGAGTCATCAGTCAAATCTCCCGTGTACCAATTATTTAGCTTCACTCACAAAGTGCATCTGTGTTGCTAAGGCAGAGGATACGAGAACCGTGTCCCGTCATCTATTGATCTCATCTCTTCCAATACACTCGCTTAGCCTTCAATTAGCAAGTTTGGTGTAAGCATGACTCGGCTACATGTCGGTGCCCATTGATCTTTGAATGAAAATAGGGTTGTCTACGGTCCCTTCAACAGTGATCTACAAACTCCCACTTCGACTAATTGCGTAAGAAATCATCCAATTAAATAAGTGAGAGAATTTTGATCTCAAGATAGTTTGATTGTAACAGTACTGGCCCTAAGTTAATCCCTCCACTGAGCTCCATGGAGTGATCTCCCAATGAAAGTACATTCCTACACATGTTGAAGTGACAAAAACAGTATCCTCTACCTTACCCTTGGGATTTTACATTGCGAAACAAACGAAATGAGCAAAGAGTGAGAAAATTCGTACTTGTTATCAAGCCAGGTGCCTGCGC
Organism: Straminergon stramineum; assembly: GCA_963920665.1. NCBI lineage: Eukaryota > Viridiplantae > Streptophyta > Bryopsida > Hypnales > Calliergonaceae > Straminergon > Straminergon stramineum. Next base: position 4,941,035 of record OY987267.1, on the reverse strand, counting down.
TCCATTTACTGCCATTACTAACGCACCCTACCCCTTGGCCCACATGTGCGCCCCTTGCACCAACCGGGCTCCCATTGAAACGGTTCCTCGTAGCCCTCAAACCTCGAAGCTTCGGTTGTTTAGCGATGCACCCACCTGCGTGAATTCGTCCTACAGGTGGAAACAAAACAATGTCTCTGCCATTGGGAGCGTGCTGTCTGGAAACCACAGTGGCATTGGTGCAAGTAACAGTAGTCTGACTTAAACGAAGCGAATTGTTCATGGCAAACCCCCCTATTTCTACAACCCTGTTTCTCCTCAATCTCCACCTAGAAAATAAAAATGTGAAGAGTTTGAAATGAGCTCGACTAATTCAGGGTGCCGGGATATAACGACTGCCAAACCTGCTGTACAGTACTGTACAAGAGTGCAAGGACTCAAATCAAGCTCGATGCAACAGTTGTTTCAATCTGTTTGTTTGGGGTGTGGATGTTTCAAATAGGAAGGGAAGGTATGTAAACGCAGTTTGTTTCAATTGGTATGTTTCCACGAGGACGCAGAGTTTGATGGAAAGGAACAACGGAAGGAGGACGCCATGGCGGCCGCGTGTCTTTCAGGAGCTTGAATGTGATTCTACGGTGAAGGAGCTGCATATGTGAGGACACACATGCTGCACACACTTGTCGACAACGCTTTTGAAGAAAGTGTACCATCAGTGGTGGCCTTCTCAGGTGGGCGACAGCAAAGCTTGGTGACGAGTGACGAGCCCAAAGGTAAGGTAGGAAGCTGTAAAAGCGTTCTCTAATATGGAGGTACATTTTTCTTTCTCATTTCACCACCAAATTATAAACAGTGTACACGAAGGTAGGAGGCTCAAACTCTGCTCAGGCATTTTGAATTGTCCCTACTTTAGCTCTGAAATGGACATGAAATGGCCCTTAAATCAACCTATACAATCATTTGAATGGATCGAGGAAAAAAGTGTAATTTATTGCCAGAGCCTATCATTCTCTTTGTTTTCCCCATTTCTCTTTATAACTTCAATTGAACAATTTATGGAAGACCCAGTGACATAAATAGGGAACTATGACACAACTTGTTTAAAAATTCATAAATAATACAATAATTCTTCAAAAAAATATGAAACCACTTGTCTTACATTCTACATCTATTTCTCTTTGTCTAAAAAATTAGATAAAAATATTCCCATGAAAAGAAATACATGAAAAAGGTGGATCAACCCTTAGACGAATGATTTATGAGCCTTCTACCTTAGTATGTACTTTGGCAACATGTGCTGTTGTCATAGTATAATAAAATAGAAAAGTAAAAAATGTTTTTTCATTTTTTAATTCATATAAATCTCAAAATTCAATAAACTTTTACACTATAGGTCCCAACATTACAAAACAAAAATTGTGCCCCCCTCATGGGAAAGAGCTTTCCAACAGTACAAAGAATATATTCAAGGGATGCACAGTTTCGGAGATCTCAACAAACCGAACCAAACAAACAAACAAACTTAGTTAAGGTATGGACTAGTGTGCCTTGTGTAAATGCCATAGTATAATATAAAAGAAAAGAAAAATGTTTTTCTAATTTTTAATTCAAATTCAATAACATTCACATTATAGGTCCAAACACCACAAAACAAAGCCATGCACCCTTCCTTATAGAGAACTTCCAAACAATACTAAGAATGTGACTAGAAGACCCATGGTTCTAGAGATCTCAATGTAACAAAAAAAACCCACCTAAGTTAAGGTATTTCAAGGTATGGACACCTTTAATGACCACTACTTTTGAACTTCAAAAATTCATAACCAATTCCACAAAGTTTCAAAAGATATGAAATGATTGGAATTAGATACCAATTCCATTTTTTTTCAAGGAAAATTCATTGAAAAGTGTTTTAACAAGTCTTACTTCTCCAAATTAATTTTCAGCTCTTAAATGAGCACTTTATGGACCTCCTACTTTGTTGAAAAGTACAGTTAATTTTTTGCCTTCCAATCTAATATCTCTCATGTGATAATCATTTGTTAGATAAAGGTGCTAATTTAAAAAACTAAATTATATTTTTCTATTTATGTTTCATATTTTATTATTATAAAAAGATTCAAAAAATTCTATGCCTTTACTTAGATGGATTTGGCAAGTGCTGTAAAAAATAACCCAAAATTTTCTATACTTATTACAAAGGCTTGAAAGAGGTCGATGTTTTGGAATAGATCTCCATAAAGAAATACAATGTTGTGATGAAGGTCATGTGTGTTGGAGGTATGTTTGTTTATTCTTCCCTATAGCCTTTGTTGAATAAAAAAACTCAGTGAAGAAACTCCAATTTTTTCATACTAAAGTAGCTACTTCCTTTTTTATTTCTGCAATTTTCTCAAAGTGGAAGAAATTGTCAAATTTTGGATTGAGTAATCTATGTGTCTAGGAAGGTTTAGGCTAGGCTTCTTGTTTGGAAAATTAGTATTACAAGCCTTCCACATGGAAATAAAATTTTTCCCACATCCATATTTACATTGACTTGAAGATAGATGTAAAAACTTACCCCCCTTTTCAGGGCCATTAATTTGTCTTTCATGACCTCTCTAATAAAATTTGGAATCCAAACATGAGTTCAACATTTATAATTTTTATCATGCATGATCAATGATTTATTCTTTCATTTTTGCCAAGAATAGCAAGAAGACTTGTAGCATGACACTAATTAAGATATTTAGTTAATTACCCACACCAACTAATTTCAAAATGTTACAAATTTTTCTGTATGTTGAATATATTTACCAAGAGCATAGACATCAATACTACTTTAGTCAAATAGGAGAGTCTTTACAAACATAGTTGATAAAAATTCATCACATGTAAAATCTTACAGCATTTTAAAATCAATTAGTGCAGGTTTCGCTAAACATCATTATCCCTTGTTTGGCCAGGCTCTCAAAGCAGTAAAAGAGTAACTTACCATTTCGTGGATGTATAAGCGTTTTTTCGTCCGTCATTCTATTCTGGAAGCGTTCATCCTGAGTTCATTCAGGGGAGCATCCGCTAGGGCTTTAGCTCCTAGGGTTTAACGCAAGGAAGTTTAGTTGCAGGCACCAGTGAATGTAGAGGACTGGCCCTCGACAATTTGGCGCGTTGAAGCTGCCGATGCGGGCGCGTGAGTACATTTTGCAGCAGAGAATTGGGTTCGCAGTGTGATATAGAATAGAAAGAGCTGTGATCGCGATGCGGGGATCACGAAGTGCAAGCATTGCACTTCGTCAGTGGTGCAATTCTCTTTCTTCTCCCTCTTTCACATTAGGGCATCATGATCGGGTGCTTGCACCACTTCGAGAGTACAGCGTGGGCCTGTCGTCCACCGCATTATCGCGGATTGCCTCTCCGCATTTGGTAGCTCTCTCGCGGCAAGATTTTTTCCGAACGTATTCAGAGGCAGCCGTCGCGGATGAGTCTGATACAGGGAGCCCAGAGGTAGAGAGGGTTTACAAGGAGCTGAACGAATCGATTCGTCAGAAGCGCATGCCGCAGGCTTCATTGCTTCCCTCTTTGCTGCAGAATTGCACCACCCCTGCCGATGTGAAGCTGGCGTTTGATGCTGTTGACCGGTTGAGATCCCTGAAAGCTGTTCAAGGTCATCAGATGGGGAATTACTCTAAGCATATGGCTTTGTTGATGGTGGAAGCGTGCATACGGTCCGGGGATCCACAGGCTGCTGTGCCGACTTTGATGAAGCGAAACGTGTATGGATTCACTCCATCGCTGGATCAAGCGCATCTTCTTCTGAAACACGCCTTGGGGCAGAAAGATACGAAGCTGATGCTGAAAGTGTTGCGTACAATGGTGGCAAGTGAGGTTTTCCCTACCCCTGTCTCGGCTGAGTTGATTATTCGCACCTGCAAAGACGCTGGGAATACCGAGCTTTTGTTTCAAATTGCGAAGGAGATGCGAGTGAATGGCGTTACGCTCAAGAAACCGTTGTTTGACATGCTTGTTGCAACGGCTGCCAACATTGGTGATGTCAAACAAGTGCACGAGGTTCAGCAATGGAGGGAAGAAGAGGGTATGGAGCATACCACAGCGAGTGCCTTTGCTTTAGCGAAAGCTTTGATTCTCGATGGCAACTCTGAAGATGCTGCGAGGATGATATCGGATCACTGTAAGGATGCAGAGAAGCGTGACCATTACCTTCAAATAATGGTGAACGTCTGGCCTCTACAGGTTGGGGCGAAGGTCGGAGAAGAAGAGAAGGAGTCTTTCATGGAAGGCTTGAAGACGAAGGTGGTAACCATGTGTGAGAGTTTGACGCAATCTGGTTGCAATGTGCCCGTGGATGTGAAGGAAGATTTTGCTAAGGGTGGAGGTAGCAGGAGTAAGGCGGGAGACGAAGTCTGGGCTCCAAGTGCGTCACCCTAAATGCTTGCATTGGGCATTTTGATGAGTCACACTTTTACCAAATGGTACCCGTGACGAAGGTGTAGTCCTTTGCACCCCACAAGAGGTCAGTCATGAATTGCAAGGGACGTCATTGGAGAGATTGATTGCAGCGACACGGAGCTGCTGGGGTGAGAGCTATATTAGGGTTAGATAGTTCCTTGATTCGTCAAACAGCTCCTCCCTGAGATGTTATCGCCACAGTTCCCTTCAGCATCTGGTGACCATACATATGGTTACATGAATTCGAGGAGCAACAGTCTGCTAACTAGAAGGTAGAATCTGCAGAGCCCTTGAATATCCCCTATTGAAGTGTATATGTGCAGATTCATAATGAGAAAAGGGATATGGAAAGATACGAGGCAATTTTGCTGCTGAATTCTGGACACTCCTGTGTGGCTCATATTCCATATGGTCGGACCATATGTTAATATTGATGATCCCCGACAGTTTGCATGACTTTTAGATCTTGTCTGATGCGGCTGACACTTCATATGATTCGTAAGGGCCTTCTATGTGTACCGAATTTGAATTAACTGGGCTGGTGCTTTTGAAGCTTGATCAAGCAGTTGGTACCCTGTTGGTATATATATTGCATGAGTAGTTCTGCTGTCTTTTGCAGGGTACCATTTCCCTAATATTAGTTCTTGTTTTCACCTACGAATGTTTTCAAAACCTATGGTTTGGAATTCCACTCATTAGTGATTCGGTTTGTTCAGATTGCTCAATACCAACGCACACCATTTGAGTTCACCATCGGGGATTTATAAGTAATTTGTGATGTGTGAGTATTGAGTAACCCGCAAATTCGACTCCTCGCAGCTTTCGCGAATGCCTAAATGCTTGGGTTAAATGATATCTTCACACAACATTAAATATGAGCCATGGAGTTTGCGTCAGGGAATCTTCACCCCACTAGGTCCACTGATATGGAATACTTGTTGCATGTTGGCCGTTCGTGTTCCGAGGTGTGGGCTGATATCGAGCTTCAGGCTTCAGGGTTTGAATTTGTGGGTTGTTGTTTTCTGTGGTCCGAGCACATGTTGGCCCGTTTGCACGCACGTTAGAGGCACATTCCGGCAAACAGGCTGACCAGGAGGGTGAAGCCCAACGAGGAATGCCTGAGAATTCCCGACAAGGAGATTGGTCGAGTAAATGCTTATTTAGAAATGGATGAAAAATGTAATTAATGAATGAAAAATTTGTAATCATTGATAATGTGGATTTCACATGCCAAGAAGGGATTATGTGAAATAACCCTCATACAAAATGAACAAGATATTTCTTGGTGGGGCTTTATGGGCAACATAATTGTTGGATGTTGATACATCTAGCACTGGATGACCTACATCTAAGTACCTCCAAGATTAAGACAGGCCGGTGAAGCCGGAATTTGAAAAACAAGAAGATGAACTGATGGGGCCTCTTGTTGTTCTTGTTTCTTGATTCCTACCTAGCCTTGTGGGTATTAATCCCAACACTGTAGCTGATATAGTTCTCTTTGTAAAGCGTGTGCCACGTTGAGTTAATTCTAGCTAGTGTTATTAGTCTCTTTTAGTAGTATGGTATACTCTGTCCCCTCGTTTGGTATAGAGGGGGTGTATGTCCGGTGTGTTATGCATAATACAATTGTCTCATTGTTGATTGAAGAATACCCGAGTACTTTGTGATTGTGTACGAGTCTGATTAGTCATGAGATTGTATCAGTCTGTATGAGTGTCTTGATACTCTAGTCACAACAAGTTATGGGCCTTTCTTCGTTTCTGAAAATAAAACTGCACTTTCTAGTTTAGAAGTTTCCCTGATTTCTCATTCTTTATTTTAAAACATAGTTCCAATAAAACCCTTGTATCATGGCTGATAGTAGCCGTGAACTTGGGGGCATCTCTCATTTTAAAGGTACAAATTTCCACATATGGAAGTTTCAAATGCGAGCCATCCTCCTTGGCAGAGAACTTATGGATGTAGTCGATGGGTTAGAAGAAAAACCAGTAGACACAGAAACAACAGAAGTCAAGTCAACATGGTGTAAGAAAGATAAACAAGATGTTAGCCTTCTTTGCCAAGCTATTGACAAAAGCATGCTCAAACATGTCATGAGCTCTGTCACATCAAAGCAGATGTCGGGCAGGCTCAAGTTATTTCACGAGCAAAATGCTTTAGAGAACATTCATACTCTATAGCAGGAATTTTACAAATGTTCCATGGGCCAGGGAGATAATGTCACAGACTTTATAGGGAAACTTGACGTTATAGTATAGCAATTAGCGTCTCGAGGAGACACCACGTTTAATGATCAAGCTATAATTTCCAAAATATTGTGTAACTTACAAGAAGGGTTCGATAGCCTCATTCCTACATGGCGCATGCAACCAGATGCTTCAAAAACCTTAGATAACCTCACTCTTCAATTGTTATAGACGGAGAGTATGCTTAGGTCTAGGGTCAACGGAATTACATTTGTCATTGCCTATGTAGCTTCCATCAACGGTAAGAATGTCGAATACACACCTGAACAATGAGCAGCTCAATGAAAAGAAATCAATGATCGAAAGAAAACTAGCAAATGCTGGAAGTGCGGTTGCATGGGGCATTGGGGTCGTGAATGTCCAATAAGTGAAGAAGAGCAGAAAAAACACCAAGAATCGCAGACTCCAAAATAGAGCAATGATGACCAGTCCAAGAAGTGACATACCGGCTACAAGGCATTCGTAGCGACTTTAGACACTACACTCCCTGAATCAACTTTTTGGTACATTGATAGCAGTTGCACTGAACATATGATTGATAATAGATCATATTTCACCATATACCAAGATGTATCTACTAAGTGTCGACCCGTCCAAGGCATTGGAGGTGCGATGCTTACAGTAGCTGGAGTGGGAGGTATCGTGATCCAGATACAACACGACCAAGGATCCAGCCTTAGGACTTTGAAAGGGGTAATTCACGTCCCATCTCTTGGTCGAAATTTTTTTTTCTTCATATGTTGCAGCGCAAAAGAAAATCTACACTCTACATATAGATACTGGGTGTCAGATGCTTGAAGCAAGCAAAGTCGTGATGACTGGGGTCATTTATAATCGCATGTATAAGTTGAATATTGAAGTTGTTCATCCTGAGGTAGCAACCACTGCTCTTACGGCTACCTCTGCTACCTCATTTGGTATACCCACTTCTTCGAGAATAGATAGACCCTCGATGTTTGGCATCATAGATTAGCCCACCTCAATCATACAACGATCCAGAAGATGGCTGCCCAAGGCACCATTCCCAGTTAATCAACACCGAGCACGATCGATGACACCCGGCGACCCGATCCACTTAGACCTTTGCGGTCCGATGAGTACACCCTTAGTAGGCGGTGCACTCTACTTTGTGTTGTTTAAAGATGATTGTTCTGGCTTCTGAGTCATTGAATGTCTCAAAAATAAGCTAGATATGTTGGCTGGCTTTTAACGATTTATCGCTCAACTCAAGCGTGAGACAAGCCAAGTCATCAAGATCATTAGAAGCGATCGAGGAACCTAATACATGAATAAGTCTTTTACTAGGTACTTGGAGGAACAAGCAATTAAACAAGAATTGACAACAACGTATACCCCACAACAGAACGGAGCATTGGAACGGGACAACCGTACCATTACAAAGTCTGTTCGGAGCATGTTACACTCATCAAATGTGCATGTCCATTTCTAAGCAGAAGCTGCCCACATGGCAGTATATACGTTGAACCACACAACAACTAGGACCACCAACAGGTGAACACCATTTGAGTTATAGTATAACCAAAAACCATCCGTCTTGCACATGCGAATTTTTGGTACCACTGCCTACATCTATGTACCCAAGGAGCTTCGGAAGAATCTTGCACCCAAGAGTAGGAAGGGCGTATTCATGGGGTATTTCGCTACCAATAAAGCATACAAAGTTTGGAACAACGAGCTTCAACGAATCGATGAAAGCCGTGATGTGTTATTCGACGAAGTCGTAGCAGATTAGGAAATCATGGAAGGCCAAACGCCCTAGTGGCTCAGAGTTGAGGGAGACACTCCATTTGCATTGATGTTGATAAGAGGTGGTGGTCATGTTCTCCACGTACGCGTCCTACATCCACCAGTCGCCGCAACTCACACACCACCAGTCATCGTTGACATTGTCAACTCTAGCCCACCAGGAATCAACTTCGACAACACGCATGATGACACTGATCCAATCCCAAACTCCAACAACTTCGATGATTCCGTTGCAAGCAGCAACCAGAGAGTTGACAACCTAGCCAACTTCGATCCAACTAACCCCACCAATAGCATGGATGACGTCACAGGACTGAACGATGCTCGATCTTCCACACCACTTGTTGAGCTAGTGGAAGACCATGCACACGGTGATGGAGCTGATCCACCTAATGGAGCTCATTCACCTGACAGAGTTGATCCACCTGTCCTACCTCCGAGAATACGGAACCCACCCACCTAGCTTGGTGAATGGATCTATCTTGTTAATTAGATATCTTATACATGCATTGTACACATCGAGATACCTAACAAACCCAAAACATATGAGGACGCTATGAAATCACCAGAGCGAGAACACTGGTTAGCAGCCATGTGAGAAGAATATGAGTCCTTGGTCTAGAATGACACTTGGACGCTTGAAGAAATTTTGAAGGAATGCAACTTAGTCAAATGTAGGTGGATCTTCAAAATTAAACTCGTAGCTGGTGGTTCCATTAGCAGGTACAAGGCCAAACTTGTGGCTAAGGGATTCACCCAACGACACGGGGTCAATTATCAAGAAACTTTTAGCCCAGTCGTGAAGTTTGATTCTATTTGAATGATTCTTTCCATAGCTGCAGTAGAGGATCTCAATATTACATAGTTTGATATTTGCACAGCCTACCCAATGGCTTACTTCACAAGTTCATTTACATGCAACAACCAATCGGTTTTGAGGTGGGCCATGTAGCCAGCAAACAACTAGTCTGCCGACTCAACAAAGCGTTGTATGGCCTAAAGAAGAGTGCACGCGTATGGAATCGCAAATTTGACCATTTTCTACAAGCCTACAACCAAGACATTTCTAATGCAGATTGTTGTGTCTACATCAACAAACAAGATCCTAAACTAATTCTTTGCATTTGGGTCAATGATGGCATGGTTTGTAGTACTTTTAATGATAGCATTGTAGAGATCTTAAATTACATGGGAGGGGCATTTCAAGTCATCCGAGGATTAGCGGAAGTGTATGTGGGGCTTCACATCACCAGAGATCGTGATTGCGGCCTTATTCACATCGACCAATGTTGCTACTTGGAGAGAGTGATGCTTCGATTCAACCACGATGACTACCACCTTGTTGCAGTTTCGTCCGACCCATTGAGCACTGTTGAGCTACACATTGCCAAAGCTACTGACCTCCAGGTTACCTTTTCCTACAGAGAATGCATTGGATGTCTTCAATTTGCTCACATCGGGAAGCGTATTGATATTAGCTATGTGGTGAGTAACATGTCTCGCTTCAGCAATCACTCGACTACCGCCCATGTTTCTGGAGTCAAGCGGATATTGAAATATATCAAGGGTACACTAGGACACACCATTACTTATGGCCGAGGATCTAGTCCGAATTCCCTTACTGCCTACTGTGATGCTAACTATGTATCAGACTGCAATGATCGCAAATCTCGCTCAGGCTTCCTTTTAATGTTGAACGGTGGTCTAGTCTTATGGGGTAGTAGGAAACAAGCTTGCACGTCACTAAGTACAACTGAATCCGAATACATCGTTGCCAGCTTAGCTACACAGGAAGTCATCTGGATGCATCGTCTACTACATAGCATCCAATCTCCCCAGCCACAACCCACACCACTTTTATGTGACAACCAATCAACAATTCGGCTCGTCAGGAATCTTGTATTCCACCAACAAACCAAGCACATCAACACCAAGTATCACAAGATTAGAGATGCGGAGACGGATGGCCATATTACTATCATCTTTGTTAGCATAGATGACCAACTTGCTGATATCATGATGAAGCCTCTTCCTTGGGATTGATTTGAATGCCTCCATGGTTTGACCAAGCCTCTTAGCAACTTTACTGCTCAATAATACATTGTGTTGAAGTGGGAGGACTTGTAGGTCACCACAATGATGAGTAGGAGTGTTGGATGCTGCTACATCCAATACTAGATGACCTACATCCAAGTACCTCCAAGATTAAGACAGGCCGGTGAAGTAGGAATTTGAAAAACGGGAAGGTGAACTGATGGGGCGTCCTGTAGTTCTTGTTTCTTGATTCCCGCCTAGCCATGTGGATATTAATCCCAACATTGTAGCTGATATAGCTCTCTTCGTAAAGTATGTGCCACGTTGAGTTAATTCTAGCTAGTGTTATTAGTCTCTTTTAGCAGTATGGTATACTCTGTCTCCTCGTTTGGTATAGAGGGGGTGTATGTCCGGTGTGTTACACATAATACAATTGTCTCATTGTTGATTGAAGAATACCCGAGTACTTTGTGATTGTGTACGAGTCTGATTAGTCATGAGATTGTATCAGTCTGTATGAGTGTCTTGATACTCTAGTCACAACAATAACTATGGTGGGGATGGGTGGTCATACAAGACTTCGAGGTGTATTCCATAGCCTAGTGTTCAATTGGGTTGGCTTTGATGGACTTTTATTAACAAATAGGGATTTTATAGAGTGGATGGACAATTATGGATTAGGGCAAGGACAAACGGTTAATGGATGTTATGGACAGACAGACTGTATACAACTTCTATTCAATTACATCAATTTCTTTTGCAGTCTTTCCATTGAGTTTTCATTAACATTAGCTTATTTCATAAAACCCCATAGAGAATCCTATCAATGATGGTTTTTCCCTCTGAACACTACATTCATTACTTAAATTTTTTTTCTTGAACAACTAAATGCCTTGGAATATAAAAATAAGAAAAATAAAAATGTTCATAAATAAAGCGCAACATTGACTAACAATGAATTAACCTCAATTCAAAGTCAAAAATCTAAAGACTGTGTAGAAAGAATAAATGCCATGAGAATTAATTCACATCATGCATGTTAAGTATTATTGAAACCATAGAATACAAATGTGACATCAAGTAAATTGACAAGCAATGAACGGTTTAGTCACAAACATTGATTGTAATGGCTACAATAGGTACAACTTTCATAAGTGAAGGCAAACCTTGTTCCACTATCACCTTTGAACCTCCTCTACTATTTTCTTTATCATAATCTTTTTCTTTTCCATGATCTCTCTATAAAATTGTTTTATATCATAGGTCTCGCATTGGTCCTTCTATTTGGTGAAATGGGGAGATTGGGTTAATATTAGATGATGTGCCTAACGATTCCATGAGGTTGTGAAAGTTGGAGCCCACTTGATTAAGCCTACTACTTTATCAATCAAATGTATTTGTGGATGGAATCCAAATAGTGCACACTCATCTACAAAGACATCCAATCCTATATTGATCATCTTGAAGTGAAGTGGCATTAGTATCTATTGAAATGAAGACAAAAATTATAGTTTCAAAGGTCATCTATTACATTATATACACATTGTCACATGATTTGTCATGAACCATTGTCACAAATATGGTCACATTTTCATCCCCACTATTTCATCCTATCATTCCAAATGTTTTTCATCCAATTCATATTCTCCTAAGATTAATGTTACATGGTTATAGGTTTGTGCTAGTATTACTAGAAGAAAAACTTGTTGCTCTCAACACAATCTACATGACGTTTCTATTTTCAGAATGTCATGTATATTATATTGAGAGTATTAAGTTTTCTTCTAGTCTATAGTTGAAATTCATAAACTATTGAAAAATTGTAGTTGCAAAAAGGGGCGTATGCAAAATTGCAAATAGACCAAAGGGTGACTATAGGTGGGCCAAAGGATAAATGCAGGTGGACCACAAGGCGACTTTGGGTGGACTATGAAGCAACCGCACATGGGCAGAAGGTGATTTTAGTCCTTGGATAGGCAAAGGGCAATTGCAGGTGGGTAAAAGGTACATGTGGATAAAGTGCATGCTTCTAGGGGTACATGCAAAGAGGCAAGTGAGAGAAGAAGATTGTAAACCACCACATTGGCTCACAAACTAGAATTAGGAAAATTTATACAATTTAAGTGAAATGATAAGTTAGGCATTATTAGTTAGATGAGTTTAAGCTATAATTATGAACTAATGGATATTTTGATAGGTAGGAAAAAAAATTCTCAAACAATGGTGAGAACTTTATGAAATTTTTGTTATGCAAAAATGATGTGGAAATCCTAGAGAAAATCCTAGGAATTTAACCCCTAAATGTATTTGACTATGTTTTCACCAAAAACACTCCAAAACTGCCATTTTTAGTACAAGTACAAAATTTTAGAAAAAAATAAATTTTTGGACAAATGTAACCGTAGGATCTTTTATTAATATGGTATAGGAAGACGTGGAAAAAATTTCAAAAATTTCCACCGTGTGGATTGCAAGATATAAGCATTTGAAGTGACAGAAAGCCTTTTTTTGGCCTTGCAAAAACCCGGGCAGATGCACTTCACAAGGCCATATCATTATGAAAAAATGTCCAAAAAGGTTTTAACTCTTTTGATTAATTTACCAAGCCATTTTGTCTACATTCTTGAAAAATTTTAGATCATTTGGAATCGTACAACATATAGGAAAAAATTAGTAAGTAGAATGAAGTAGAGAATAATTCAAAATACTAAATTGTTAATCATTTATTTATGGAATTGAAAAATGCCAATCCCTATGGTGATAATGTTGTAATAAAAAATCTACACCTCATAATTTCATTTTTTTCCAAAAATATTGAAAATTGAGTTAAATAAAGGTCTTCAAAGTTTATTTTAGAGCAAAGATTCCATTACTACCTACAAACTACCCACAACTAAAAACCTTCATAACTTTCATCTCATAAATCAAAATGGAATGATTCAAATCTTTCCACATATATATAAATGTAGAAATCTAATTTCAAATTTTTATTTTAAAAAAAAGTGATTTTTAAAGGATTTTTTTTTCTGACCGGGTTGCCTGCCGAGCAATGAAAACTACATATCAAACAATAACTTTTTAACCATATATTCAAAAGTTATGAAAATTGTTGGGCCTTAAAGCTACTCCTTTGGAACATGTTGTGTGAAAATTTAAAATAAAAAAAATAAAAATTCCATTCGTAGTGAGCTGCCTTAAATCGCTATGTTGCCAAAAAAACACATTGTTTGGTCCTTTAGGGGTTAAATCAGAAACACATTTATTAAAAAATATGAATTAAATTAAATTAGGCAAATGGTTAAATGTGGAGAAATTGGAATCAAAATACTACATGAAGAAAATTGCATAAAAATGAATTGGAAATACGAAATGTAAATACAAAAAATACAAAATTAATCAATAGAGATAGAACAACTATTAGAACAATAACATTGCAAAATACACTACAAAATAGGGGGAAAAACAGTAAAATAGTGAGATTTACAGTAAATTAGGGAGAGGCACAATAATGTAGCACGATTTATAGTAAATTAGTGAGGTTTCCCATAACTTAGTGCAACTTTCAGTAAAGTAGTGTAAGAATGAAATTTTAATGGATGAATTATATAATTAAAGGCTCTTAGGGTAGGAGATTATGTTTAAAAACTCTCTTCTTTTCTTTCTCTCACACACGTGTTGTGTGGCATCAAATTTTGGAATATGTTCTTGGTTGTTGGCATTATTTTTTTGGTATAATTGTGATAAGATTTTGGGATGGTTAGAAGAGAAGTTAGGTCTCAATGAGATGATAAAAACAATTTGTTGAGTAGGCCTTATATTCTTGTAGTAGTCATTGGTGGAGACAATTGGTTGAGATCTAGTCACATGTGGGAATGTGAGAGAGTTAGTTTACGATGAAATTAGGGCTAACTAAGGAGAGTGGTGAAGAATTACCGGTTGTCATTCCCTTAGGAAATGGAGATGGAATCATATGTTTGAAATTGGCTAGATTATAGAGCCCGATGGGGCTAAGCTTAATCTCAAAGACAAAAAGATTTGATGTCTAAGGATAAGATTTAGATGAAGAACACAAGCACTATATAGGAATAGAGAGCCAACAAACCAAACCAAACCCACTAACTGAGACAATATTGATTGTTCAAATTTCAAAAACAACAACGAAGAACAAATTGACTACAAGTTTGGAGTTTGAAGATTGAATTGGAAGAGAGAAAACAAAACCACAAGAAGACAAAAAATTTTGAGCAACGGGAAGATTCAAACAATAGCATGAGCAAGGCCAAGGGGATTACATAAGGGGGAAGAAGGATTGGGTGGAGATAATAAGCAGACGAGCTCAAAGAAGGGCCTACTCATGATGATCTTATCTTGTTTTCTTTTTTACATTGCTTTTAGTTGGTTCATCCTCTTAAATCATTGCTTATTGGGTTGTATTTATAGTACATGCTTTATTGTGATGTGGTCATAGTATGGTATAAGTAAGTAAGCAGGGTTGCTATTTTGTAAGCCTATAAACGTGAGCCTGTGAGCCTATGAGCTTGAGTTTGTGAGTGTGTGAGCATATATTTTCCCGGGTTGAAATTGATTAGGTACCTATGACCATGGAATTTAGAATAGTGACTTCACCTCACCATGCAGGATGAAAAAAAATGGTCATTAAAATTTTTATCATTAAAGGTATTTTAGTTCATTTGTAGTGAAATTTATTGCAAATTCCGTTGTTACGATTGAGAGTAATTATAAAGAAATAGATACTGAACCTACAAAGTACTATTATAGTGCATGTTGGCCATCTCTTATTGTTTATTGATGATAATTTCATCCTTGAAAATGATGCCTTTTTAATGTTTGCCCAACTAATGAAATGTAGCTTAGAAAATGCAATTTATACTCAAAATCATGTCAATAGGAGAAATTTGGAATTTAAAGACTACCAAGAAATATAAAGTTAAACCTATTAATATACATTGTTTTTTAGATTTAGCTTTCAAAAAGAGTTAGTGGTAGACTATGTTGCATTCCATGATACTTGATAATAGAATTACAATTAGGGGGAAGAAATTGAGGTTTTTGATATTAGACAAAAAAATTCTTTATTTTCTTTGTTCATAATGCATAATAATTTCAAATTTGGGGGCTCACAAAAATATCGCCACTTGTTATTGGTATATGAAGTAATCTCCAAATCATAAGCAAATTTGTTTTATACATTTGTAGGAGTCAAATGGTAAGAAAAAAAGTGATAACCAATGAGCCTTTCAAACAATGGTTATAAACTCCTCCTAACATGGATAAATACAAAATGAACTTCACATTTCAGCAACACTATAATATTATGAACACAATATCATGTAGAACACACATATATCAAAAAATAGAGAAAGCTTAGAACATAATAGTTCTAGGTACCAAAATGACTTATAATAAACGATAAAATAAAATCCAACAAGTGCAATGCAACTGAAAATAGAATCACATAGAAGATGTAGACATAGATTGAGATTGACCACTACCATCAGTCAATGATGACTCCATGTCTGATTCTAAGGCTGTCACATCTATAAACTTCAAAACCATAGGATCTATAGATCTTGACCTAGCATGTATAGGAAACTTTTCTTGAGATGAAAAGGTAGAAGCTAAAGCCTCTGCATATGATGGCAGTGTATAGGACTTTTCTAGGCTTGGAAAAAAACTAGGTAAAGTAAAAAAAGGCCGATGAGTTGCTTCATTAGAAATCATGCTGTGAAAAGAAAACACAAAATTCGAAATGATTTCAATATTATATTCAAAATGAAGTGAATGTGCAATGGAAATGGAAATGGAATACTATCAATGTTTTAGAGATACACTCCCAAATTTGAAAAAAATGCTAGTCGTGGATAGACTTACTTACTGAAACGAGATTTCTTGACAATGCGGGGAACTTCCACTTCCACTTCCACTTCATCTTCATCATCACATTGCAAGATGACTGTTGCGGTTGCTGTTGGAACATTTGGAATTGCACAAATCATTAGGGCTAAAACTGCATCAAAAATGGCCTTGTCTTCCTCAAGTGCAACTATGTGCCTACTCAAGATTCTGCAAGCATGAATGGAGGCCCCTGATAACAAGAACACAAGAAGTTCAAATATTAAAAAAATGGTGGGAGAGTTCAAAGAGAATATGTAAATGAAGATGAGAACAAATAGATAGTGAAGACAATTGGTTGCACCTGTTGAAGCAGTGTAGTCCCAAACAATGTCATTCGGAAGTGATGATGCTTCTATTAGCATTTGCAAGAACCGCAGATCCTTTTCTCGTGCCCCTCTCCAAGGCTTGGAATTGTTGTTCATGGTCAAAGTCTCTAGCTTTGTGAAATTTTGAAGGACATCATCAAGGGCAACATCCACCCCCAATTTCTTCAAACTTGGGCATGGTTGGAATTAGAACTTAGAAAGTCCAACACTAGGAAAATTCCTCACAAATAAGGAAATACCAAAGCGCTGAGTTTGCAAAAATAAGGAGGGATAGAAACAATCAGTCCATAATGAATGCATAACTATAAACTACAATGTTTAGAAAAATCAAAACAAACAAAACCATCATACTGTATACAACTGCAAGAAAATATAAACATCCTACACATTATATAATAACTCAATTTGGAATATAGAAGTATGAAGGCATTTCATTTCACAAAATAAATTGAACACACCCTAAACTAAATGAGAAAATATATATACCGTTCATGAAGTAGAAATTGGTGAAGCCAAATGTAACCAATTCGTTCCCCACTAGTCCTTCATCTTCTCAAAATGATATGTAGTACCATAGTTAAGAATAGTAGCCTTTGTAATAGCCCTCAAGGGATAAATGATGATTAGAGCTCCATCATCATGTAGATGACCATCAACAAACTCTAAAACTGCTTCCAACCACACAGGGTTGTCCATGTTCCATTTAGGAACGGTGGTTGTAGGCATTGAGAGATCAGGGATAGACAAACCCTCTGGAACGTCTGCAATAATAAGGTCAATGCGTGGATTATCACTCTTGACTCCTCTAAAGAAACGTTGCTTGTCTCCTTTGTGCTGCAACAAAAATTTCGCAATTAGTAAACAAAATAAAAGAAGGCCAAAAATTGTATCACAAAAAATTCGTCAAGGCATGGGAAATTGGTAACCTTTTCAATGAATTTGATGATGTCGTAGTACACTTGGGGTAGAGGATGAGCCACTACATCTGCTAGAGAATAATCCAGAATGAATTCATTGATAGAAATCTCTGAGTCATTCAAAAACTCAACAACTGATGGACCATGTTGCATGCCACCATCACCGAGTGAAACATAATCAGCATCACACTTGGTGCCTCGTGAAAAATAATGTTGGTGTTGAGAGCCCTCGTCTTTAGTATACAAGGGTGGAATTTGTTGCTTGGTTTTTTTGCCCCTAGTCTTCTTAGTTGCTGAAGTCTCCTCAGTCTCTATGAGCTTCATGGCCTTCTTCGTGATTCTCTCGTTAGCCTTTTCTACAGCCTCAGAGTTCTTCAATTCTTTTTTCTTGTCAGCTTCATTCCTTCTCTTCATAGCTTTTGCTTTTGCATCTTCATCAAGGCCTGCAAACTCGTCAAATTCTTCCACAACTTCATGAGAGTTGATAGAGTCCTTGAGGAGCTTTTCATGCAACGGCGTGAACTCTGGTGGGCAATCCAAATACCATGCACCTGATTTGAGGTGCAAACTAGTCCACCACCTCAATTGAGACGAAGAGAACATGCAATGCTCCAAGGAGACATCTAACCATGTTCCTAGAAAAGGAGGAAGATCGTGCTTCGCAATTGCTCCCTTCGGTAGCAACTCATATTTAAAATACCTGAATAAACAAAGAATGTCAATTCAAGAAAATAATCTCGTACAACCCAAAATTTGATAATTCACCTAATTACAAGATAACAACATAAAAGTGAAATTCATACTTGTAAATCACATGTTTAACGACCAGATCGCTACCCTTGTGCTTTCTGAAGTCATCTGACTTCCTAAATACATCATGCCCCCTGAAATGCATCAAGAATGTGTGGTCCCAAACTCGGATTCGCCATCCCTCTACATAATCAAGAAAACTCTCTGGTTCTTGGGGAGAGTCCATAGACAACACCAATTGGTCCTTGTTCACAATGTTCTCAAACATTTCATTCCCCACCTCTTCAATCTGTGAAATGAGAAAAATTAATTTTCACATATAAATATCTTTGGTTATTAATTGATGATGTCTACCTCAACATAAAAGAACAAGACAAATAATACAACAATAGTTACATGAGAAGCACTTACCCCTGCATACCAACACGCTTTTGCCAAGAATGACCTCAATTCATTTTCTCCAACAGGCTTCAATGGGAATCTTCTAGCCTCTCTTGTTTGAATTGAAGAATTCCACCACTGGAGCCAATTCACCTTTTGCTCACTACTGACATTACAAGTTGCAACTTTTCCAATGTCATTTCGGGAGTCATATTTGAGCTCTAATGGCACTCGATCTATAACACAAAGAAATTGGAATTAGAGAAATTGGATGACAATAGGAGAATAGAAATTGAGAGGGCAATGACAAGGTGATCATACCTCTTGAAGCCATTCACTCCCAAGATTGGGATTAGCAACTGCTGTTAACTTTCCCAACTTTTGGATCAATTTAGTGGTCTTCTCTTTTGTACCCAATCTCATTGCAACCAAGATGCCTTCCTGTGATTGATCGTCCTCTGGTGTTTCTTCTTTGTATAGTCGAACTGCAACATTAGCTACTGCCGCAATTTCGTACTGCACAACAATATAAACATTAGCAATGCTATGGCAAAAGTACAAGGAATAAAAGAAATATATACTTAGTGTATTTTGGAGTATTGGCTGAAAAATAAATGAAGTAAACACTTCAACCGACATAGAATACCAACTCTTTCGTAGGTTTTGTCAACACTGTGTCATCTCAAAAGTACTCAAGTGCTCAGAGAACTTGTCTAAAGGAAGAACTCCATACTTTTGTACACAATATAGTGTATACACAAGACTGGTTTTGATGAACGAATTCTCTGTTTGCCTACAAAATAGATCAAAAATGTTAAAATAAACCAAAAATAATTAAGAAATTCAAAATATAAAGAAGATTATATGTGGCTCTTATTTGTTAATGTCATGCATGGCATGCATGACATCACCAACTCTACCCTTCATCTCGAGGATGATGGAATCCACAGAAATGTGCCAATTTTGGTTGAGGTCATGATGTTTGGATATATATGAAGACCATGCAAGTAACCTATGGTTACCATCACACACAAAGAATTTGGAGCACTAAAATTTCTCCAAGCCTGGTGTTGCACTCAATTTGGCATTGAAGAGGTCATTCTCAACATTCCACATAGGTCCCCATGCATGTTTATCAGTGTCAGACACCTGCTCCATCTCTCCTTGCTCATTAGTCAATGAAACATAAAACACGCAAGAACCATCTCTATAACCATGCATGAAGTCTTGCTCTAGTTTAGTAAGATCACACTAAAGTGCCGGACGAACCATAGGCATCACAGCAAGATGGCACAATGGAATCTTCAAACGAGAAATTGAATGAGGTTTCAATCTCAAGTTGGCAATAGAGGCCACAGAATTAACTTTCTGAGCTCTCCGGAAGGCATCCTCACTGGGGAATTCCGTGTCAATCTTCTCCACATCCTCGTCTTCATCTCTACCAATATTTTGATCCTCCAAACCTAGAGACTACAATGGATTGGGATTAGAGGCTACCTCCTACATAGAAAATTAGTCATTAGCCAAAATTAGGTAGTCCAAAAAAGAGGATGCAATCAAATGAAAAGAACACAATAGATAAAAATTTAAAACAAATGAAAATTCTCAAATAAATAGCCCAAACCTTGGGGTCCATGACATCTATGTGAGAGGGTGGAAACTTTACCCTCGGCACCGAGGGTTGCTTTCTCTTTGCCTTCATACTCTTAAGTTCAATAATCATTGTGACCCAGGTGGAGAACAATGTAACTAAGAAATCATACAAATTGATGTGATGATACATATCAATCCTAAACAATTGATTACCAAAGGTGTCAAGGGCTCACCCTAAGATTCTCTGTTGCAAATGTTTGATCCTCAAAAATGGATATTAAAAGAACCAAATAGAAGAGAAGAGAAGAGAATCATAAGTGATTTCAAAATAACAAGATCTCAATAGCAGATCCAATATCCTCCCTTCTACTCTGAGTGCCTATTGTTATTGGTGCAAACTTGATTGATACAACACTCAACTAATTGAATTGTCGTCCTAACCTTCCTTGATGCAAAATCCAAAATCAACCATACTCTATTAAACTCCAAAAATTTTTGAATTCATCCATTCAAGTTAAAGGCATTTCTTTGTTATTTTCTTAGGAAGGCATGACAAACATGGGGCCCTCGGCGTCGAGGCCACACAAGTACAACAATAATCCTAATCTATGAAATACGTAAAACATGAACTTGATCTACCAAAATTGAAGAAGACTTCAATAGATCGATCAATCACATCTGAGTATAGTTATTACAAATATATTGAAAGCAAAGTCCCCTCGGTGCCGAGGGATGAAAAACACAATAAACCAACTAATCATAAAAAGGGGTATTAGAAAAAATCAAGGAACTTGACTTTCTTTTAGCAAGTCAGATACATGCAACAAGATCAAAAAACCTTAGAGAATACATGCCCTCGGCACCGAGGCCCTCCTTACAGACCATGACTTACATCCTTCAGATGCTATTACAACAACATCATATCAATTAATTACTAGGCTAGCTAAACTGAATCAAAATATGACTTATCTAATTACACTTGATTATTTGTCTATAATAGCAAGATGAATGTGTAAAGTCTATCTCCTTAGCACCCCAAGCTCATATGAGAAGTAACTCTAGGATTGTTTCTTGACATGTGATCAAATTTAACTCAGATCTTCATGCTCAAATCACAAAGCTAAATGATTTGATTCATACCGGAAGTCCATCGGCGTTGAGGCTTATTTTGTGATGAATCATTTTGATCAAGAATCACTTGAAAAAATAGGGCCTTAGAGAATCCAGAACTTCAGCAAATTCAGGGATTGAAAAAAAACAGCAACTCAACAAATTCAGGGACTGAGAAAAAACAACAACTCAGAAAATTCAGGGAAGGAGAAAATCCAGAAATTCAAAAAATTCAGGGAAGGAGAAACAGGGATGATGAGGCTCTGATGTAAGAAATTTGTGATTTAGTTAGTTTGATTAGAAAACTCCAAACTTAATGGTCCTATGGCTCCTAGTGTGGCGGGGTATTTTAAATAATACTCATCAAATAAGCCAGATTGGAAGTCCAAATGGAACCCATCGAGACTGAGGTTTTTTCTTGTTGAACTGTTTGATCAGAACATAATCTAATGTAGAATATCTCCAAAATTATTGACATGATAATTTAATTTCTAGAAGTCTATGTGCCAAGTTTATTTTAGACCGGTGATCAGGCCTAATCCATCAGCGAATTCCTATCTGCGCCGAGGCTTCCGGTGTCACTAACTATTTTGATCATTCCAGCGGGTCTTGGGGTCCATGAGCCAATTTAAGGAGAATCAAAGGAAGATCAAATGGGAAACTAATTTGCATTATCTATTTCATAACATACATGGCTGTACATGAAACTCATTGACAGATCACATCTACACAAATCAGCAACACATATTCGACCACACAAATAATAGTCCGAGTGACATTAACATGAGATCAAACCAATGGCTTCCTGTTTCACACGTACTATAGCAACTACTGTTTCACATTGTACTATCAATATTTCAGTGTAAGACGCAACAACCAAAGGATCAGGCCTCATTCTCTAATCAATCACTCATATGATGATGCTAGCCAGGTTAATTTTTCAATCAATAGTCATGGTCTAGTGGACTACCATCGGCGCTGAGGCTTCTCATTCGATAGACAATATTTAGCAGCAAAACATCGAAACTCAGAATCACCTAAAATCTTGCATGACTTTCGGGCTCTTCTTCTGGCTGTGTTCGGGAGCAATCCTTATCTGGAGTGTCCTTCACTCACCATCGAGTAGACAGGAATAATGCAAGATTTAAAATCTTTTGAATATATTCATTACTTGAGATTCTGGGATTTTCTTTCTATGTAGGATTTTCTAATTTTCCCAAACGAATGCATCAAAACTCAAAGGCTTGCCCTCGGGCCAAAGGGTTCCTATCTCCATTTTAAAAATGGTCCGAGGAATTGAAGAGGCCAGGATTTCCAGGTTCTATTCTACAGATCTATACCGATAATGCAATTGGTTTCTAACTGATTGGGATTTATATCGTTTTCCTTATGAAATCACCCATTAATACATACAACTTTCTTATTCAAACCCTCATCTCCCAGTTTGCACATTCCATTTAGTGCTGTGAGCAAGCAAATATTTACACTCACTTGACCTCAAATATGAATATGTATTCAGAGATGGAGAAACGGAATTGGAAAATCACCAACGACAAACACATTCTAATTGAGCCTAATTTGCAATTCCATAGCACAATTCAAGAAACGAATTTGTCATTTGTCTGAGTATATGGAATCACAAACTCGAACTTTGCTTATTACTAAGCGCAACTAGCAAGAGATAAATAGGGCAGGCACAAAAGGCAAGAGATTAACACATTTTTTGTGAAGTTAAGATTTAAAAGAAGCGATGATTCTCACTACAACCCTAACTAGGGTAGGAGTCCCGGTGATTTCCGTCACAGCTTGAATTTCTGGACGGGTGTCCTCATTACTTCTGTTACCTTCACTTCGTTGTCCTCCAGTTGATGTGCTCCTTATTCCAGGCTTCCTTGCCATTGCTCTTGTTTCCTGCAATACAATAACAAAACCCTAGATTAGATTGAATCATATTAAGATTAATATGAAAATGCGTATACTAAATATTTCCTAAAGCAAGTACAGAAACATATTTTTACCAGTGCGGTCACGCGAGTTGGTGTTTGTGATTATCGATCACAACTCAAACAAGAGCGCCGATAAGCATAGGAAAGAAAGAAGAGGAAGACGATGACCTCTGGGCATGAACTCACCTTCCCACGTATTGGCCAAATGGTAGCCGGTCAACCCGCAGCAATTACCTTTAGTAGCCAGTCAATTAGGTATTGAAAATCATGTATAGGAAATGATACGGGTTTAAAATTCTTTTTGTTTCAGAATTCCTCAAATGTCCATGTGCACTGATTTATTGTAAACAAGAATTGCAAGGTCTAAATTATAGGGTTCCCAAATTTAATTCATTTCTAAACTAAAGGCTACTCAAAAGTATTTATTCATACTCAAACCATATCGAGAAACATCTGTGTCTAGTAAAAAGTTAATGTACTTACCCATGACTTCGACGTTGCTCTTCGACAATAGAACTTGAGTTGCTCCACCTCAATGTTTGATACCTCCAACGCACTTCCTTCATTCACGTCAACAACCTCCTTATCCTCTTTGATATGAAGGGTGCAATTTGCAATCAAAGTTGATAAATTTTTTGCTATGACAATCTTTGTTCTTCTTCATGATTGCTGCAACTCCTTCCATGAAGAGTACAAAAGTTTTCCTCTTTTCTTTTTCTTTCTAAAACTATGTTGTGAAACACTATTGGTTCTATCTTTCGTAGCATGCATGAGCCTAATAGATCATATTGCGGAATGAATTTGATGAAATACAACAAGATCTAAGCAACAATAGGAGTTCATATTCTAATATGCACTTGACACTATTCGCAATACATCACGTGAGTCCGAATTCTAAGGTGTTCACTACAATGGGAAGACAATGACTTGAGGCTTCATGTTATATAGTAATGACACCATAGAGTAACCAACGCCCCATCACCAATCAATAGGGTGTCTCACATTTAGGAGAGGTTGGTAGACATTTCTGTTTCTTTAAAAATGACACATGTCTCTCATCTCATGTGCTGTGGCATGTACTTCACTTGGAGTGACTCTAGGCATTGGACATGGATCCATGTCACCTTTCAGAACTAGTAGGGAATTCAATTTTAGTTTTGAATTTATCAAATTACCAAAATTACACCAGATTATGTTCAAAATTTCTTATTTGATTGGTTTAGGGTACTTTCACGTTAGGAAAATTACACTTTTGTACTA
The DNA here is from genome assembly GCA_963920665.1 of Straminergon stramineum. Lineage (NCBI taxonomy): Eukaryota > Viridiplantae > Streptophyta > Bryopsida > Hypnales > Calliergonaceae > Straminergon > Straminergon stramineum. Next base: position 4,916,364 of record OY987267.1, on the reverse strand, counting down.
ATGAAGTTTTTGTTTTAAAATTTCTTTATCATTCTTTGGAATTATGTCATCGAATATTTTCCAACTCTCCAATGTTAAGCCTTTCATTATGGCACCTTAATCTAGGTCAACAAATACTTTTGAAATTCCCTAGTATCCGCCACTTTAGGAAAAGTAAAATTGTCATAATGGCGTTGTATTAAATAAAAAAGTGGCGAAGTGTTTAAAATTAAAACAAGGGTGGTTGGATACACTATAAACTGTCAACATAAGGAATTCAATATGGTTGGAGGTAACTCTTTTCTAAAATTAGCTCTAGTACATCAACCACATCAAAATCTGAATTTCTTCAAGAATCTGATTTTTACAATATGTTATGTAATTTCTATGATTTGTCTAAGTGGATGTTCTTAGACTATGTTGACCGTCATATCAGAATGGTGAATTAGAATATGAAAAAAAACTATTGTCCACCAACCATAGTTCAAAAATGTAGCTAATTTAAAGGCAAATTTGAAGGAGACTTTAATGGAAGTGTATGAATGGTTTATTGGAAATTTATGGTACATGAATGGCTTCAATTCTTCAAGGACGAGAATAAGCGCTTGTACCCTTCTACTGTGCCTTAATTAAATAAAATCTCAATGCATCTCCAATCAACAAACTAGTAACATGATTCTTGAGTTTCTTATTTATGAGTTAGGTAAGAGAAATGTCTCTTTTTCATAAATTCTCTTTAAATAGACATTTGTGTGGTGGATTTAGATATACAAAATTAGAGGCCCTTGACATCTTTTGCGCCTGACAACAATTGCTGACACAAAATTATGTCCACCTAATGGTCTACTTGATTCTTATATAAAGTATACAACAAAACCTCCTTCACTGAGTAAGTCTCCAATTTGTAACAAATTTTTGTTATAATTTTTTCATTGTTATTGTGCCTTCTTCATGTGTCAATGGCCTCCATTCAAGCGGATGGCCATGAAATTCCCCTTCTTCTCCCTCTTGGAGAAGAAGGGTATGCTCTAGTGTCTTCACACCTTCTTCACGTCCGATTTGGTTTTGTCCAATCTAGTATATATGTTGAAGAAGAGGTCATGTCCGATTCTGGACACTTGAAGGAGTACATCCACATTTTGAAGTTAGAACTTAAGGACGGTCATGTCTGGCACCTTCATGAAGCTCGCTATAGGGCTTATGGGTTGTCATCTCTCACGATGGTTGCTTCCACAAAGATTTTACCTCACTGGTCAAAACATTCTACTGTAGACATGCCTCCTGTTCGGCAGGATTTTAGAAATTCTACAAAACGTGAGGATATGACGATTGCTTGTACCCCAATTCAACTTCTTTGTGTCAAACAAAAAGTCCTTGATCCTGTCATAGACCTATCTAGTGAGTCAGAGGGAGAGTCTCCTAGCCAACCAAGTATTCCAACAACTCTTCCTGGTATAGTTACTGATGATGTCCTTAGGACAACTTCTACTACATATTGTACCCCACTAAGTAGTCCTGCTCCATCGACTCACTCTCGCCCACCAACATATCCAAATAGTGGAGTCATGTTTAGTATCATTGCCTGCCTAAGGAAGCTAGCAACAATTTGAGGATCTAGAAATGAAATTGCCGCATTAGACTACAATTCACTAATCCACCACAAAGTATAGTATCTCCCCACAGATTTTGATGGAGATGTAGTATTTGAGTTGCCTTCACTTCGTGTTTCATCTTCATCATCTACTAGTGGAAATCTACAGGGCATGGATAAACGATATGATGGTCATGCTTGGTGTCGAACTATGACATCTAATATCCACAACCAAGATGGCCTTAAGTTCAGGAAGTCTTCCTGTGCAGGCCATCTAATATGTAACAACATTGATTTCTCCTATTTGAAGCGGTCCTCCAAATGTAATGAGACAGAGTGGTGTGGTTGTACTATTGCTCTATTCCATATTGGCTCGAATCCTCCCAAGGATTCAAGTATGCTTTACAAGATATGCAATTATGCAAACATCCACCCTATTGTGTTAGTATTTGTGATGCTAGAATATATTATGTTTTTAGTGATACTACATTGATGACCAGAACGTGCATTCATTTAGGTAATCACATGCATCCTGTGGCTTCAGGAACATGTCGAGAGTCTGTAGACACTATTTCCAATCTCATTGCAAGCGAGGTTGCCAAAACTCCAATTGCTACTAACTCAGTCATCGCCCTTTCAGCTAGTAAGCAATTTCTAGACAACCACCTTATTCACAATGGTGATGGCCCTAAGGAGATATTACAAGGAAAGTCATTAGAGGATGTCATGGATAAGTTCCAGATACTAAGTTCTCCTAACATCTATAACATTATCACTTCATTCCGTAGCATTGATAAAGGTGGGGTCATAGATAGCATTATGAACATGAAACAAAATTTGAAGTTTGAATACATTCATGATAGTATCTTTCCCGAACAAGGAAAAGAGAAGGTATACTTGTTTAAAATGTTGGTTCAAGGACCTGGTAGTGGAATGGACTTGGTGAAGTGCATGCAACCCGGAGGAGATTTAGAGAACGCATGGCTTATGTTTGACCACGTAAAACGTGTTAAAGATTGGACAACTATGGCATGCCATGTATATGACACAGGATGCAGGAAGGTCATGACAATCGCTGTTTGTGACATGCAATCTCAAGATACAGAAGTACAATGCATCATGTGGAGGTTACTAAATGATGTTGTGAGACGCAATGGTGTCATGAGTTCTTACTTCAAGGGTTTCATGGCAGATAGTACACAAGCAAATTGGAATGCTATTCGCATTGTATACGGCACGGGGAATACCAAAGAGGAGTTTGTTAACCGAGAGCGTACATGTCTCTTGCATTGGAGTACTTTGATGCATCGACATACCCAAAAGTTCATTAAATTGGATATGCAACACCAACATACTTGTTTGTGCTCCCAATATAAAGATTCCAAGACCATGGAGGAAGCCAAGATACGGTACTTAGCGATTCGTTCTTGGTGGCTATCATCCGGAGCAGCTTCAGAAGAGGCTTTGCGTGAATTGGAGTTGTGGCTTGCATTTTGGCACTTTCGATATCGCCAATGGGGCGGGTTCATGCAGATGGTATGTTATTCGATGTCATTTTTTTAATAATGTCTTGCTTGTACAACCATTTTTATTTCATAATGTCTTTCAGATAGAACTACTTGCATTCCAATTTTGTTCCCTACAAACTAAACCACTACTTCTGATAGAATTTTGATCACCAAAGGTAATGATTGACTTCCCTTCGGGGCCGAGGGAATCCTTTGCCTCACAATGGAGTAATAAAAAAATCATAGTAGTATACCTTAGCAAAAGGTGTGGCATGTTTTGTTTTTTTTAGTCATTGTATTTAGGGCTAAAGAAAACCCTTTCTTTTTCTAGGGGTTGAGTCTCGACGAAATGGCGGACATGCCATCATGCAATTTATCAGAAATAGTGCATAACAAATGGTTGCAACAATCAGGCAATCCAGGTAATGACTTATTTGCCGCCACTTGTGATGACTACATTCGAGCCTTTATGCAAATGACAAATGACCAAGCATTCTTAAATGGCACAACATTAAGGTCATGGCCATCCAAAGAAGAGCTGAAGTTAAGAGGTGCTAGACAGAGTGGCGATCCAAAGAAGATTGCAGAGGCTTTGAATGGCCTTCCTAGAGCAGTTGGTGTTGGAACACGTATTCCACATTTGGAAGGTGAAAAGGTGTTAGGTAGTAGTAAGCGCAAACTTGACCTTCCCATTGGTTTGGATGGTGATTCCCATTGTCCAGACAAGGTCAACTTTTCTTAGCCATGAGTGCAAACACGACCTACATGTACACCAACAATGGCCTCCACTGAAGCAGAAATTTTGCCTACCTCTATGAATATACCACATGTCACAATTGCGATGGAGAGTGATTGTGACACTTCAAAATGGCATATTGCACGGATTTCGCAAAAATCAAGTTGCAAATGTCATGCCCAACAGAGGGGATTAAACATTCATTGCATTGGCAAAATTATAAAGGGATTGTAGCGTGGGAAAAGCCTAAGGAACAAAACCCAAGGAATCCCTAGTGGTGGTTCTTTTGTTTAGAGAAAAGTCAAATAGTCTATTGTATTGTATCTAAGGTCACATTTATTGTAGGGAATCACTCAATTTTGGTAATGAAATATAAAACTTAATTTTATAAATTATTTTTAGGGAATGTATAAAAGTTTCTTTAGCCTATCCTAATATCAGTCCAATTCCCATAAATGCCAACTAACGACCTATTGTCTCGGTCCTATACTAGAATTCTAATGTCAATTTGCCAAGGGTAAGTCAAATAAACAAGGCTCCTATTCTATTGACCTAATCAAGCCCACAAACTTTGCACATATTCCTTAATTACCTTTCCAATTTAATATATTGTCAATTAGCCCAATGTGCAAAACATACAAAGGTAAGGATTCATTATATTAAGTTATGTGTTAGTCAATTGGACATGCATCATGTTAGCTTCCTCATAATAATTCCCAATAGTAGGTCAATTAATCCAAGTTCCACATACTTGCATTTACAACTTTACAATTGCTATTTGGTCAAATGGTCTCACAACATCCTATCATTCTACCCTAAATTGTCAATTTGTTTAAACTCCCATATACTATCACATCAAAAGATATACAATGATTCTACAACAAAAGATCTTGTTCTTTATTCCTTCTACATCAAAATCTCATCACACAATGTTAATTAAATATTTTTAATATCACTTAAATTGCAAGACAATTTGACTATACTTTGATTTCATAGCAAAGCCATCTAAACCATCAACTTAATAATTTTAATTCTTTTATTATAAAATATTAGACTTCTTCATTGATTGTAACCAAAATTATTTTATTGGTGATTTATTATTATTTTTATACTTATTTAATTTGACTATTATCCAAATTGATCATAATGAAATCACCAACTGGACTCTAGACTATTAGAAAAATTCAAATAATATAGCCCAATTATACAATTGAAGATCACTTACTATCTATTTGTCTTTAGATTGCTTCTTTCAATCTGGATTCCCACGTTGGTCCTCCAATCACTAGCTCCCAACAGCGTTTCCTCCGTCGATTTGTCAATTGCTACTTTCCTAGTAGCAAAACTAAAAAATCAGATTTTTGGCTAATTGACTCAAGGTCATACTAAGGCCAAACCGTGGCCACTCGCTTACAACCAGATTTTAAGACTTACTATCTTTCAATTATTGACTTCATTTTACTCAATTAATTCACCAAGCTCTCCCAGCTTTCTTCTCAGCTATTTGACATTAATCAATCAAAACTTAATAATAGTTTTATCTATAGCCTTTACTAGACCAGTAGACTTAACTCACAAGGAACTTCAATGCCACTCCTTGGCTTAATCTCTCCTCATATTCTACTCACAGTCTATTTGACTTAATACTTTACTAGTAGACTGAGAACAAAATAAGGAACAACGCCAATCTCTGGCTAATTGTCATGCTCTTCAAACTCACTGCCAATTACTGGTAGAACTAAATATTTGACACACTGACAAGAACTCAGTAGCTTCACCAAATAGAATATGACGATTTGACAATTAAGAAATTATAGCAACACTAAATCCATCACGAGATTAACTTAAGAAAGCATTGTACTCACCAACTTCTCCTTCCAGAAAGTTCTCACAGCTTAACTAATAAATTATAAATCAAACAAGAACCTTGCCAATCCCTGGCTATTAGACTTACACACTGAAATTAGCCAATCTCCGGCAAGGGAAACTACTCACCCAAGACTCACTGCCCGATGCAATTTGACAGACAATTTGACAGACAATCCCGGCAATTTGATAGAATTACAATCTTACAGCAATATTGACAGAACAAAGGAAAACAAGAAACTGCCAATCACTGGCAATTAGACAACCAAAGAATCAAAAAGCCAATCACTGGTTGCAAGAAGAATAGACACCAAAAATATTAGCCGAATAGTTCATTTTCATTAATTGTGAAGGCAAAAATGCCGGAGTACAAAGGACTGACGAGCAATCACTGCAATGTCGAGAGAGAGAGAGAAAGAAAGAAAGGCAAATCGCCTTTATACTTTCTTGGCCTAACTAATTGGGAGTTAACTGCTAAGTCAAGTTGCTTAACCAACAGTAACCTCTAACTGGCCGTCTATTTGACCTTTTTACATTATCATGTAAATTTGACCATATTTACACTACATTTTTAATTTCTACTAGACTCCAGCTATTATACTTAATGTATTTTTATAAAAACTTCAAAATTTTACAAAAATTCTATCTACAGGGATCTAAAGGCACTCTAGCTCCGACGTATCGTGGTAAAAAAAACAATATGGAGGAAACAAGGAGATTATGATTGACTTTTGGTTTTGTCCAGATGATATTGATTGATGTGTACGAGGCTCTAAACGTCCTTGGGTAATTGATTGGCCCCAAGTACCTGATGTGTGGCCTATTCTATCTGACACTAGATTGAGTCGCCTAGAAATCCTACTACTACAAGATGCTGGCTTCCAACTCCAAGAACAACCACCTATATCACCTCGAGGATTATTTAGAATGTCCAACATTTTTGAAGTGGTCCTCTATGATCAGCCTAGTCCTTTGCATGCGAACACGTATCCAACAATAAGAAGGAGCAAAGTTATTCACCGTATTGTAAATGCTCCTACTATAGAACATCGCAATAAATGGGAGAGTGCTAGAAATGTCAAAGGATTGATCTTGGGAGTATCTATGTTGCCCTTCCCTGGGCTTGGAGCCATAATCTCTCTCCAATCTAGAATTCAACCTATGGAAAAGGTTTATCGAATTACACTTGGCATGTACTGGAAGTACACTTGTCTAGATTTTGTAGACATGGTTGTCTCAGCAATTGGTGGCCGCCATTAGTATGTGAATTGCAAACACCTTTACTACTTGTTTCATTATTTTTGCAAAATGAATTGAGTAGACGATAAGTTTATACATTCTCCAAGCTTCAGCTTCAATGAAGTGAAGCTTCTTCTCAGTAGGGTTGGTATCATCAAGCTTCCAAATGAGAATCTTCACCATACCTAGATGACTAAGAATCTTTGAGTGTTTACATTTCAGATTGGAAGGTTGTAGATTAAAAATAGATATATAGCTTCAAGAGTATTGTTTTCTATCTAGACAAATACTGTAATTTGCCAAAGTATTCAATACAATCTTTTTTCAATTTCAATTTGCATTGTACTATAGTTCAATTATTTACCATTAAAATATATACTTTTGATGTTTAGTACGTTATGAAAATAAAACATTTTACACAAATTGTACATAACAACAATAATAGGTTTGTGGTAATAGGTCCATAGGAATATCTTCATGGTAATAGGCACTATAATTTACTAAAAATAGAAAATTTTATCCTAATTTTTATAATGCTATTTCTTTTTAGAAATCTTATTGACTTTTTTCTTAAAATTTTCTAAATGTTAGAACTCAACACTCACATAGTCCCTAATAGCTGCTCGTAGGCTCATGCCCATAGGCTCACAAACTAGTACTGTTGAGTAAGTAAGTAAGTAAGAAAAACCATGATCCAAATATCTAAGGTAATTAGCATGATACAAGAACTAAACTATAGCCTAGAAAATGTCATTTAGTAAATGAACACATTCCTTTAGTAGTTTTGTGTTAGTCAAACCTTATGCATGGTTATAAAATATTAGGAAGTGATTTTCTCACTAAAATTCCTTAATGACGAGAATATTCTCCAACTTTAGAGCTCATTGTATTTCAACTACTTAAAAACTATGATTGCGTGAAAGAAAATTATTTGTGATTGGATGAACCAAATTCAATAGGAAAAAGAGGTATTACTAAATAGTGCATGGTTATAATTTGCTAATTAGTGGTGGCTGAATTTCATTGTTTTGAAGAATTCAATAAATAAAGTATGTGAAAAATTTAAGATTTCATATGAAATGGCAAATTCTATGTGTGTAGTATTTCTAGAACAAATTCTAAAAATAGTAAATTGATATATCATGGAAAAATCTATTACCTAGAAGGCTAAATAATACATTCTCCCATCTATACTCCCATAGGAGGGTTTTTTTCTATTTTAGTGAAAAACACTCATAGAAATGGTGCATCTGTTGGCAGCGAGAAATGTTCCAACTTGTAGTGCAAGTTGTTTTGATATGTTTTTTGGAGGCTTTTTGGAGCTTTGCTAAGGAACTTGGAACATTAGATGAGATTTGGGGAAATAAGGGGTCATTTCAAGCTTGCTTTCTATACTGTTCCCCAGTAGTGAGGGTATGACTAATTGCTCATAACTGTCATCAATACTAAAAAAATGAAAAAAAATACTTTTGGTCATGAAATTGAAAAAAAATTCTAATGTGGTTGTCACCCGTGACTCTGTGAGTCTCCAATTCATTCCTAGGGACTCATTTTTTTGTATTTTGCAATTTTGAATGTAGTTCTACATACAAAAAGCCCCCCAAATAGTGTAGAACCATAATCAGTATGCTACATACCAATAGAGTATTTGGTCTAAAAATAGAATATTATAGCTAGAATATCCCAAACTACCACTTGTATATAGATTAGAACCCAAGTGTGGTAATTTGAAGGATTTTATATTATTGACACAATCGGCTGAAACTCCGCATGTGAGAGATATGTCTAGGCTAAAATTGGTCGTGGAAACCCTAGTGAGGTATTTAAATCAGTTCCCGATAATAGATTCCAATTTCCCCATTTCATTGACCAAATGACGAAACTCCAATTGTAGATTTGTAGAAGTTAATTATACCAAGACGGGACCATAGAGGAATCTACTTCTAGAAAGAGGTGTCTTTGGGATTAAAATCATGCAAGGGTCTCAACGACAAAGTCGATTTGCCAAGATTCCTTCCAATATGAAAGATTCCTTGGGTATTGTTATTTAAATGAAGCACTGGATTTTTTTCCCCTAGGCCGATGTGTAGAATCAAAATATGAGCCTATACATGTGTTTTCCAATTCCACAAGAGGTTCCACAAAAAATTTCAGAATTTTTTGATAGTCAAAAGATGCTCTTTCAAATGGTCAACTACCAAAACTTACGATGGAAAATTCCTAGAAATTACCCAAGTGGCAGTAAAATCTCACTAAAAATTAAACTAGCTTTTTTTTTATATTAATAAGTCCCTCTAACAAGTTTCAAAATATTCCAATAGTTAAAAGGGACCGAACATGTGAGATTCCCTGACAACCGGCATAATTTAAAGACTACAGTGGAGTTGACCAACAAATAGGGAGCATTTAAAAGCAGAATGAGGTCAAAGATAGGTCTTTTCTTACTCCCTCATGCTTATTTATACTATAAGAAATCTGCATTTTTGGTGACGTGCCTCGATTTTTTAGAATGGATTTTTTTTATATCCAATACAATAAGCCCATGATTTTATGTCAAGAAAAACATCAACTTGATTTTTTGGTGATTTTCCAAAATGAAATGAAGCTCTAATTTCAAGAAAATTAAGAAGTTATCTTAAGTCTAGTTTTGAAAATCTTTTTTGGGAACCCCTAGTTTAGCCCCCAAAAGATTAATTAGAAACTTAAGTCTTACAAGTGTAGGACAATTAGTATACTTAAAAAGATTTATTACTTAGAAGGCACAATGGACTACATTTATACACCCAAAGATAAAAATTGTTTGATTAAAATTCATGAACCAAGTTGTACTCATGATTTACCAAGGATAGATAGATTGGTGCTCACATTGCCTAACCACATTAGCAGTGCTACAATGGCACAATTCAATGATTTTCCCATTGCTGAGATTCCTAGGAACTATAGATAATTCGCAATCTTTTATTTGGACCAAATCTCATCTAAGGATTATTTAATGAAATTTTTTTGAATTAGTTTCTTTTATGACATGATTTTTATTGGTGGGTATTTTGTAGGTATTCCTATGTTCACTTATAGTTCATTGACTAGGAGGTTTGTAAACACTAAAAGGGTTATCCCTATATTGTTGAGTAGGATCCTTTTGGGTGTTATTTAATTTCTTTATTTTATAGTTGTTTCTCGTATGATGGTGAAGCTAAAATTATGAATAGTGGAACCATTTATATCATTTGAAATTTGATATAGAGGGAGTAATGCCATAAAATTCCGAAAGCTAGTGTTTGTAGATTTAACTAATAGGTTGCATGCAAATGTATACATCAAAATTTTTTATGGTATTTCTATGTGTACAACCATATACTTTTAAAAGGAATTTGTATACTTTGTTGATCGGACATACAAGGAAAATTGGAAGTGAACTAATGATGCCACCTACCTAGAAACTAATACATAATTTTTTAGGTGAAATTTCACTTCCTAGACATACACCATAAGGTAAAAGGTGGAAAGCCATTGTGCTTATATTAATAATTTCATTAGCTTTTTTATTTTATAATTCATCAAAAATCAATTTATTCTTTTATTTTTGTGTACTGATTTTCTTATTCATCATTAGATAGATTCTTAGAATCACTCAAACACCTAAAATCTTTTAAAAAATTACTCTTTTTTCATTTAGAGCTTTCCAACTAAAAATTTGAACTTTAAATTCTTGCTAGAAAAAAATGGAGGGTAGGAATTAGGGGACAAGAACAAAAATGATTGGTGAGATGGAGTGAAGAAGAATTTTTGAATTTGGAAATGGAAGTGTAAAATTATCTAAAATAATTTTTAATTCCAAGACTTCGATTATTACGTGGAAGTAAAGGTGTATGGGTGTAAGCCCCTATTTTGTCAATGGGGACTTACTTGTCTTTTTCTTATTTTTTTTGCAAAAATAAGTGTGGAAAATAGTACAAAAAATCCAAAAAAGAATGTAAAATCACAATAAGTGTGTTACATGCCAATATAGTATTTGGTCATATTTTGAGAGTTTTTACTAATTAGATTCAAATCCCACTTATAAATAAGTTAGAACCCAACCAATCATGGTAATTACGAGTTATAAGCATACTAGGCTCAAAATATCACATAGAAAGGACATTGCTTGGCTAATATTGGTTGACGGAACCTTGGTGAGGCATATAGGTCAGTTCCCGGAGATAGGTTTTAGTTTCCCCATTTCATCGACGAAATAGTGGAATCCCAATCATAGGTTTGCAGATGTTAAAAATACCAAGACGGGACCGTGAAGGAATCTTTGGTCCAAAGAAGGTGAGTTAGGATTAAAACCATGCTCGAGAAACAACGGCGAAGTTGGTCTACTAAGATTCCCTCTGGTGTAGAAGATTCTCTAGCCATTGATAATTAAATAAGGGAGTAGATTTTGTTCCCTTTAGGTCGATGCATAGAATAAAAATATGAGCCTATACATGTGTTATGGGATTCCATGGGAGGTTCCATGAAAAGTTTTGGAATTTTCTGATAGTCAAAAGATGCCTTTCCGATGGTTAACTATCCAAATCTACGAAGAGAAATTCCTAAAATTTCTCCAGGTAGTGGTAAAATCTCACTAAAAATTTTCATAGCTTCTTTTATGTTAATAAGACGCTCCAACAAGTTTCAAGACATTCCGATAGTCAGAAGAACCCGAACTTGCAAGATTCCTCAACACTCGACAAAATTTAAAAATTACGGTGAAATTAAGTAGTGGATCGGGAGCATACAAAAGTAGAATGGGATCAAAAATAGGTCTTTTCTTCCTCCACACCTATTTCAGAGCCTAGGCTAGTTACTTTTTTCAAAAAAGTCAAACTCCTTAAGTTGGGTTTTTAACCCTTTTGGGTGTTAAGTTGGCGTTAGGTTTCGTTGAAATTTTGAAGTTAGAAAAAGAGGTGGGAGGTTTTTTTTGTCTTAAAATGGCCTTTTGAAGCCAATGACGCAATCTGTTTGTGATTTGGAATTAATCTCCAAAAATTAGAAAATAGAGCAACATAAAAAGTCAAAATTAATAAATGAGGATGAAAATCCTAATTGATAAGATTACATTAGATGAAATCAGGCCATTTAGAGGACTGTGACTTCCCCGCAATTGGGAACTTGGTGAATTGCGCCACTTTAGCGTGATGATGTGGTCGGGAGGCGGCCACGTTAGATTTTTTTTTTTTTTTTGAAAAAAGAAATTTATTTGCTCGACTTCTTTTGTAATTTCAAGGCGCGAAAAAAAAAATTATTTTTTTTGGTCTTTATGACGGTTGACAACAATCAGCTGTTCCCTCACTATTGCGGGAACAACATGAGGACAGGCCTGAATTGGCCCTCCCAAGTTTCTGGAAAACACCTAATGCCATGTTGAAATGAGGGGAGGTGGGTGCCCTTGAAAGAATATATAAGGGCACTCATTCTTCTCTCAAATCACCCCTTCTAGCCATTATTTTGGCTGTGTAAACACGTTGGTCCATTAATTGTGGACTTTTAGCCATTTTGGGAGTCAAAGTTGTAAACGTGGTGTTTTGGAGCATTTCAAACTCCTTTTGGTTCTATTTTGTAAGCCTTGAAGGACTTTGGGGTCCCTTCAAGTCTTATTTATTGTTCTTGTATTGGTTTTTGAAGTTCTTGGTAGAAATTTGGTAGTATTTTGTTGTTCTAACTCTTATTTTAGTATATTTTTTGTTCCTTCAAGTCCTTGTTTAGGATTTGAGTATTGTATACTAACTCTAGAGGATTCTTCCCTTATGACTAGCGATGCCGCTTAAGGAAAACCCATAGTTTGTTATGTTTATAATTTTTGTACAAACACTTTTGATTCATCCTCCTTTAATTTTCTTTTGTTAAAATCTTTGTGTGCTATTTTTCATGCTTACCATTATATAACAAAGTTTGGAATTTGATTTTTAGAATTGGATAGAAATTTAGTGGGCTTTGGAGGAATACCGTGAAGCTTTGACCTCCAAGTTTAGAAGTTCTATAGAAGTTTGCCAAAAGTTTCCAATCACAACGAAGCTTTGAATCTTAGAATCTCAAAAAATTCTCTAGCAATTGGGAAGGTGTGGAAACTAATTGTTACAGAAAAATCTTCCTTTAGAAGTTAAGTTTGTCAAAAGAAAAAACCAAAAGAAACAAAAATAGGGACTACCGTAAAGACAAGTCCATGTAACTACTAAAGAGACCAAGCCCTTGGCAATTGGAAAGCCCCTAGCCTAGAGCCCCACCCAATCCGGTAGAAGAGCCCCGCCGGCTAGGCTTGCCTACGGAGGCCCTGGCTCGCAACAGAGCTCTATTTGGGAGCCTCGCTTGATGTACAGCCCTATCTGCAGGGCTATAGGTTGCAACAGGAAACAAGGGAGGGGTTGATCACCTACCCTTTTCAAAAAACTTGTTTTTTTAAAAAAAAATTCTTTTAGTTGTTTAGATTAGGATAGGAATTACAAAAAACTAAAACTTAGGAAGAAAAAACAAAACAAAATAAGTTGGAGTAGAATTAGAATAGTTAGCCATAGGAATAAAAAAAATCACCATAGATTGGAAAGAAATAGCAACAAACACTAATTTCATCACTCTTTCTCTCTTAAAAGTTATAGCAATTGCACCAAAAAAAATGAGAGGTCACAAATTTAAAGTTAAATGATAGAATGAAGGAGTACAAAAGTTTGAGTTTAGATAGAAATTAGATAGAAATCAAAGAAATCTTAAAGAAGCGATTAAAATCATAGAAAATAGGATAGATGAGAAAGTTGCTTTGAATTAGTGAAAATCTATCAAAACCATATCCTTCTAAGTCAACATATAGAATAGAATAAGTAAGTTTAAATAGTGAGAAGGGATAGAAAAAATCTCCAGTAGTCATATTCCATCAACTTGTAATTAAAATTTATTCTTCAAGCTGTAAGCAAAAAATGACAAATGAAAAAAAACTTGATGATCTATATATCAACGAGTAAAATAACTTCCAGAATGAGGTAAATTACTAAATAATCTAAATTATATTAATTTCCAAAGTAGGTCAATTAATACAAATTTAGTAGAAAAAGTCTATGTTGTTTAGGACTAATCTTTGTGAATATGTTTGTTTCCAATAACTTCTTTGAACTTAGGATTTTAGGAAAGAGTCCATTGTTTAGAAGGCTCAATAGACAATGCTCAGACGTCCATTAGAAAATAAATTAAGACAAAATAAAAAGAACATGTTGTACAAATTATTTACTATAGGTGGATAAATAAACATTTACAATGAGTTTACTTTAACCCTATTAAAAGGTGTACTCTTTGATTCAAGTGATCACCTCATTTTTTAGTGCTTACAAATCAAGCCAATAAGATTATCGAAATGGTGCCTACCATGCTTCGACAATGAATTAGTATTGATTTAAAAGGGGGGGGAAACAATAAATGGCCAGGCATGGGATAAGGTCATTATCTCTTCCTTAAATTACTTGAGCATAATGTAAACCATATTATTAGATTAAAGAACTTTTGAAACAATTTCATAATTTTATCTTCAACTCTTTAAACCTTAAACTATACAATGAAGCTATAATTCATTTCTCTTAAAAGCATAGGAATCTTATTTTAGAATATTGAGATTTGTTATCACATTTCTAGGAGTTAGGAAATAATGACTATTTAAAGGTTCAAAATCTTCTAAAGATGGAATAAAAATTTGAACTTTAGATTTCAATTTAGTAATTTTTTAACATTCAAAATTTAACTAAATATAAATTGGTTTGAAAGAAATAAATTAAAGAAAAATTCATATTGTAAGGAGGTAATATAATAGTTTAAGGTTAAAAAAATGATATGATGAATACTAAAGAAAAATCAATTCACTTTTATAGAAGGAGGTTAATTCTGAAGGTGATTCTAAAAAGTTCAAAAATTTTAGTCCCTCCTCTTTGAACTAATTAAAATATGAATTTTAAGGATATTATATATATGGAGTCTAATATATAATGATGAATTTCTTAAATAAGATAAAAAAATTGAATGAGTTTTAAAATATAGCTGAAGTGCATCTAAATTTTTATTTTCAATTAAATATTTATCATATTAAATCAAATAAATAAGATATTTTTTGAAATTATTTCATATCAAAATATGTATTTATATTGTACATCTTAAATTTACTTTTAGATTTGGCAGTGAATAAAAATATATTTTATTCATATAATAAATAATATTAAATACTTAATTGTAATATCAAAAAATTATATGCACAAGATTCAGTATAGTAGACTCATAAGATTGAAATTTTTATATTTATTATATTATCTATAGATTACAAATAGGCACAAATAAAATAATAAAATATAATTACATGAATTTTTAAAATTTTCCAATATATTATCAATATTTTTATTCAAAATTTTAGTCTTTTTTCATTGCCATGATTTTGTCGATGAAACTTCCTTTATTATTTCTAAGAAATACAAATAATGTTGTTTGGGAGCAAATTTCTCTTAATAGATAATTATTAAAGATTATTCAAAGAAATTAATCATAAAAAATTTTGCTATAGAAAAATAATTTATTAGATATTCAATTCTTTATCCAACCATTGATAATTGTTACAAGAAGCTTTACAATCAATAATATTCAAAGCGAATGCCTAAAACAATATGTAAATTTTTTTCTTGTCAAATATGTAATTAACAAAAATTACATTCATTATCAAAAGAGAAGAAATTTTGAGATACATAGAAGTTTACAAAGCATGATGAAGAATAATCATTAAAAAATTACTCTTTTAACTCACAAAGAGCACTATAGATTGATCTAAAGGATTGAAGCCCATAAACTCCTCATTGTCACTCTTGCATATTTTTCATCGATAGCACTTCTTTGGTCAATTATATTAAATTTTTTTTTTTGATTTTTAAAAAACAAAAGTATATGAAAAATGTGTTCTTCAAAATTAAATCTAGCAAAAAATTTAATGAATCTATATAGATTTAATTTTTCTTCATCCATCACAGCTCCTAACAAAAAATTCAATGACATTGAGAAAATCAATCTAGAGTAGAAAGTTTTTTGGTATGAATTATATGATTAGGTGGACTTCAATTGTGATTTAAAGAGGTTATTTTGTAAGACTTTTAAGCAAGATGAAAATAGATTTATATATATCACCAAGAATTCCACAAATATTAAAATTTTCAACATTATAAGACTATAGTAAAATTGTAGAATATTTAAAATTGACTTAGGGTAAACATGAAGGCTAAAATTTTAGTAAAAGGCTATTGCAACTTCAAATCTATATTGAGATGAAGTAATGCTACATTCTTATCTCTATTTAGGGTTACATATTTTATAGGAAAGAAAATTCTTCTTTTCTAAAAATTTTTAAATTAATGTCATCTTTTTCTTTTTTATAAAGCTTCCATCATTGAAAAAATGTATCATGATAAGAAAGTATGTATTGACATGGTGTTCGGTGTTTCTTTTGTTGTTCAAAAAAAATCTTTAAGAAAATTAAGAATTTGAAATTCTTGAACTTAATGGTTAATAAATCTACAGATATTTATGTAAAATGACACCTTCAAGTTTTTACTATCTTTATAGAGGTTAGTCTTCTATAAATTTTTTTCTTAGGTTTCTTGTGAATTGAAGATGAAAAAAATCTTATAATATGATATTTGACGCTTTTCAAGCTGTCAGAAAGATATGGGCCTGAATCTTAATAATTGTGTTGGATTTAAATTGGATAAACTTCTACAATAGTTGAGAAAAATATTTGTGTAGCCACTCGATTAGAAAAGATAAATTCATTTTTCAATTCAATTCATTGCATAATTTATAAAATTAATATATTTATTATATAGACGCATAAGCCTTAAAAAATGATTGTAATGATGCAATTGATTTTATGATTATTATTGACATTATTTTAATGGTTATATGTTATATTGTTATATAGACTAGTTTATATAGAGGAATTTGAAGGTGAAATAGTTTCTTCTACTTCATCTTTAAAGTGAAGATTGTGATTATGGAATTTAATTTCTATAGTTGATTTTTCAGGATTTTAAAATTTTTGGAGTTAACTTACCCATTTTGGCTCTTTTTTAGGACATTGTGAATTTAGTAGTAGGTTTAATTTTCCCCGAAAGTATAAGGTTTGGAAGATATGGTTTTTTTTAAAATGACTTAAGGGTTGCTAAAATCTTCATTTGGGGAATTTAGAAATTTTTAGGTAACCTTCTCGTTACCCTATCATTTTCGACTCTTCTGAATTCAAATATGTAAATTTTTTTTCTTAATCCATTTTCATCTAAAAGAAATGCAGAAGTTGACTTTAAGTTGACTTTAATTTTTTGTTGACTTTTTTGAATTTGAGCCAATGAAGACCGTAAACTTTAATATAAGATTATTTTAGTAAATTTTAGTCAAATTGTGAAGTTCAAAGGATTATTCTGGATATTTCTTCAATGTGAATTTTAATGGTGTAAGTCCTTGAAGCTAATGCATTCTAGAGCTCTCTTTATAAACTAAAATGTGGGCTAGATATTTTTGTAGTAGTAGCCACTTTCTAAGAGGTATATTTTAGCCAAATTTTTGTTGATTTATAACTTCAAGATATGCATCTTTAGAATTTTTTTTCTTTGTAAATCTAATGATATATAGCGATTGTACAAATTCATTATAGAATTCAAGTTATGACCCTAAATATGAACGTGTCTTTCTTTTAGGTCGACGTCGTTCAAAATGCAATAGCTTGACCAAATCTTAGTCAATTTGGGTGTAAAAGGTATGCGTTTCATGTGTTTTTTCATTACAAATTCATTGATATGTTATTTATATTTGAATTCATCTTAGAACTCAAGATATGAGCTAAAATGTTAACCTAGTGATATTAAGATCTAATCTATTTCGAATTGAGTAATTTTTATCTTTATTTTATTTATTTTGAGGTTGTAAATTTATTTATATGTCTAAATTTTTGTAAATTCTACTAGATCAAAAGTTACGTTTTTTTAATGACTCTTGTTCAATTAACTAATACATTGAGTCAATTCAAAAGTTGAATATGTGTATTTTAGATAATTTTTTAATTATATGACAAATTTGTCAATATGATTGATATCAAGTATACGACAGCTATTCCAATAGGATGACATATAGTTACTATGCATGTGATTGATCTTACTAACTCTAACGAGATTAAAAGGAGAAGGATGTATTAGTTGTACCAATGTTGTCACATGTAGTTGTTTAGGAGGCATTAGTTAATCCAATGCATCCCTCTATTACTTTTTGTGTGCTTGTGAGTTGTTTAAAAACGACTAGAACCTCTTATAATGCGAGAAGAGTCTACCTTGAGGCATATGTACTTTCTTACATTGTTGTCAAACTATATGACAACTACATTGGTTTGATTTCCTTTACTTGTTGGACATTGCATTGATTCTTTGAAATATTTTAAAGTCAATGATCCACAACGTTTGGATCTTGACGTTGCTTGTTTCATGATGCTCACTTACGATTTGCCGAACCTATTTGGTATTATGCCTCGTTCAACAAATCAAAAGGTGAAGTTCAAGGATCTTCTATAGTTTAGTGATTGATTGCATTTTATTTCGGATCTTGTAGTAGTGAAAGTGTTTACTAATAGTGATGAGGGGCAAAAAGATAGGTTCAAAGTAGAGTTCATAGATAGGTTCTAAGTGGCATTTGAAATGACATTGACCTATAATACTGATAGTTTCAAACTATCACGAAATCAAGTCAATGTTTCGATTTCAGCCATGTCACAAGCACTTCTTTTTTGAAAGTTAAGATAATAGGATATGCCATATTTTATTCTTCGAAATGAAGTGAAAGAATTCAGATATTGAGCCAATTGTATATGGATTTATAGAGCGGTACTATATAGATATGGATTTTTCTATTCTTATATAGAATAACTTATTTGATTATGGAGGCCGATTTTTTTTACATGGATTGTTATTATTTACATTCAGTGATGCACTGCATTGGGATAAGAGATTTAAGGAAGGTACCATGCACGAGATGTGTAATAAGAACTACGAATTTATAGATTTTAGGTCATTTTTTATTCAATATATATCACAGATCAAGATTTATCAAGAACTGTGTCACGAGATCCTCTCTATGGTATAGAAGTAGATGCTAGATTGGATACATAGTATTATGCGCACTATGCATATCAAATTGAATCATCTTTACGATTTGCTTTAAAGGTGAAGATATATGACAAATGAAATGCGCAATAGTCGGTTTTTGGATATCAAGATAGAGATTATAATTGTAATAGATAAAGTAATTGACATACATTAGCTTTATAGTAATCACAATTTATTTAAACTTACAAACATTGCGAGGACATTGGGTCAACTTTTGAAATTAAATTCTTGTCTCTAAAGAGATTCATGTATTTTAATGACGGGCATGTATCAAGGTTCATAGTTTGTCTTTGTAAGAAATCGAAAATTCGGAAACAATTTTATTTGTTGAGATAGAAAGTGCTTTTACCTTTATTCGTCACGCTATTAGATGGAGTAACAGTTACATGGAAGCTTAGTTTTGACGAGTATGAAACTAGGCGCTAGTTGCAAATGAAGTCAAGGTGTACAAATATAGTGATATAGTAGAGTTAATTTACATGTACAACGGTTTAGAATTAGATGTAGTAGATGATAAACCATTGATTTGAAATTTTTAAGATCATGTAGAGTGGTTTCTATTTAGTAGAATAAGAGATCATACGGTCTTGAGTTGATATTAATAAATACCTAAAATAATGGATATTTATCAAAGACTAACATTTACGAAGATCACGTAAGGGTCGCTTGCCACTATATTAACTTGTATGAACATGATTGAAAGTCTTATTCTTTAAAATGAGACAAGCTGAGGTCTCATTTTAATTCACATCTATATTTAGAATATATAAGGGTTCATTAAGTTCATACAATTTAATAAATTGAGACATAAAAATATCAAAATACATGTTTAATTAATTTGCTATTGCTTTAAATAGTAAAAGAACTTACATTAAGCCTTTGAATATTTTTATTTCATTAAAAATATAGAATTTAAATTATACAAAATGTCATCAATTAAGATATTTTTAGAAATAGAGAGGTGCATTTGTCGAAGGACTAGTGCTTAGATTGTTGATACCAAATTTTAACATGGAAAACATCTTTATCAAAAAAAATTCAAATGAATACACTCTATGCAACATATAGAATAGAATAGAATAAAATAAAATAAATAAAATAAAATAAAATAATAAAATAATTATATATATATATATATATATTATTAAAAAAAATCAACAATTGTTACATAGTTAGATTACCTTGATAAAATTGACAAAATATATTTTTGCGAACATCTCAAAACATATAAATGCAAACCCATTTGACTTCAGACCCTACAACAAAAGCTATTTATATTTCTACAAAATATTCATCTTTTTGTCATAAATTCATTGTCGTCTAAATTAAATGTAAAGGCTTCGATTGAAGCTTTGATGATATCAATTAATGTCTTTTAGTGTCAATTTATAGCTTTGAAATTGTCCCCTTTGGATTAGAAGTTCTTTCTCGCATATTATTAACGATTGATTCCTACCCTAGAATTAAGTAAACACAACAAGGTTCTTGTGATATATAGTTGTTCTATGGGTGTCTATACGTCAAATCCAAAATGCATCTTCAAAGAAATGGATATTTAATATGAAAGTTCTAGTTTTAAATCCCTAATTGAAAACTTAATTTACTTCAAAACAAATTAGTGAACAACTTTGACTTTAGAATTTATCTCCTAAATTAAGCCCATAGAGGATTAATCAATCAAAAGAAAAAAATAGATGAGGTTGTAGGATTTAAAATACCCTTTCTAAAATGATAAAGACCTCTTAAATCCAACTTTCCTATGATGAGATAATTGCAGATGAAGTTTGATTTTTAATCTAATGGTTGAAACTTCATTTGTCATTTACTTCTATGCTAACTATTGAAATCCACTTTTAGTTTTTGGTTTCTTTTTTCTTTTTTTCTTCTTCCTAAGTTCTACAATCTAATCAATTTGGTCAACTCTAATTGACTTTCATCAAAATCCTCTCTAACTTTCATCAATTCTTCATCCTACTCTAACTCCTTCAATACTAATTTATTTTATAAGGTTAAACAAATTTTGGAACATTGAAAAGATTCTAATCCTAATTTGTTCCTAAGATTCCTTCAAAAGATTTTTTTAATCCTCTATTGTTCCTACTACGTCTTTTAATTTTTAATCCTACTTGCTATTTTTAATTTTAAATAAATTTAAAGTAAAATTCACTTAAGTTACTTTTTGAAATAGGTTAAACACTTATACTTTTGACTTTCTTAGCAAAAGTTATTCATAGATGAAGTTTGACCGACAACAGGTTCATCAAACTTCATTCATCAATTTTTTAACTTTTATTTTTGACTTTTACTTCTATTCTAAATTCTAAGATTTCTTCCTTGATTCTTTTGAATGATTTCCTATCTTTTCATCCAATTTTTAATTAATTTTCATTCGAGCATAACTTTTAGAGTTTTTGTCTATTTTTTATGTTTAATGATTTTTTGGAAAGCTCTTGACTTTCCTTAATTACTTTTCTCCTCAACTTCTACTTTTTTAAATAGCCTAATGGTCTGAATTTAGTTTCTAACTCCGAACACTAATATCTAATTCTAATCTAATAAATTTTAGGTAATTTAAAACAAAGGTGAATGTTTTACAAATTTACCTTGAGATTTGCAACTCCCATATTCATGTTGTCGTGCATCACATTAAAGTTGTTGTTGCATACTCCTTCCATTTCCAATTTGTATTGCTTTTGAATTGTTTAATGAAGTAAGTAGTTTGTATCGGGATTTAAAGACTCTTTCAAGCTTGTTCCAACTCTTTTCCTTTTCTTTCCTTTCTTTCTATTTTTTCCATTTTTTTCTAGATATTTATAGTAAATCAAATCCTATTGAATCAAATTTCTAAATCTATTGCTAATTTTGTAAGAAACTAAGTAATAACTAATTCCTAGAATCTAATAAGTCTTTTTGTTTGTATTTGTTTGTCTTCTAACTAACTTCCAATCTCGATAAGTGTGACCAAACATTTCCTATGGATGAATCGTATTCAATTTCCTCTCTTTTCTTTTCTTCTACTCCCTAATTAATAATCTTCAACCCAATACTTCTCATTTACAACTTTGAAATTTTGTAATGCGAGATGAATAAGTCAAAAGCAGAAGTTTGAATTGTGATATATTAGTTGCAATTTCAAAGCATGACTAGATGGAGGCAGATCGTGAGGATACAAAAATAGAGAGTTCATATTGAGACTTTGGCTCTCCCTTGCTAATCAACCTAGGTTGACTTTGGTTCTTATCTTGATCATGATGTTCTCTCCATTTAGTTGTTGTTTTTCTCAATTAAAATCTCAACTATTGTTATTTCAATTGAAACTCTGAAATTCCATTATTGGCCTCTCCCTATTTAAACTCTATTATAATTTCTATGATTAAATGTACCTTCTATCCCTTTTTCACTTGATTTTCAGAACTAATGTAGTCTGATTTTCCTTCTCTCTAAGCTTATTTTGTCTAAAATCAAACCTTTGGCAAGTTTTTGAATAGAAATTCTCTAAACTATGTGGATTAATCAACATGTAAGCTAATTCAATTTTTCACCGTATTTTTCAAAAACTATAGATATTGTGAAAATTTCAATTTTGGTTGTTTACATTGATTTTTGGCAATACTAAACATTTTGAGTGGTAATTTACCAATTGGGTTGCTTATGTGTTGATTTTACACTATTGGTGAATTAACAACTTGATAGCTTAGTTAGATGGTGCTTTAGAGTTGGATGCTAGTTAGTGAGTACCGATTTGGAGATTCATTGGGGTGAATCAATTGGTGACAGTTGGAGGTTGTCTCCTAGTGGCCTATTCGGTTTTGATTTCGGGAACGGAAAGAGATCTACTACAACTAAGTACACGTGAGAGTCCAACTTGATTTTGGCTTATTTTCTTATTTTTGTGTGTGTCGTTGTGGTGTAAGTTTGTTGCAAGGAAGGATTGCTAATCAGATGAGTAATTAAATGTTAGATCAATGAAAACAGGAATTTTGGTTTCTAAATGGATTGTGCAAAAACTTATAATATTTTTTTTATTACAATGAAATAACTTAATATCGAATTGAAAATCATATTGTTATGTTTGTCTAGAGTGTATAATTGTGTTCTTGTTTGAGATTTGCTAATGGAATGAGTATAAGTCAGTCACGTTTGAATTGATAATTTGGTTGTGTTTGTTGTTGCCTAAGTAGTCTATAATGAAGTGATTATCCCAAGTTGGAATTCTTATGTGCTGGTATATGCGTGGATGTCAATCATGGGTTTGATAAGAGCAATTCAATATAAAAGCCTAATGGTATAATGCTATTTTTAATTGATAAATGTGTCTTATACTTGCTTATCAAATTGTTGTACTTATAAAAGAATTTATATTGATATCTGATGTTCATGGATTTTTGATGTCTGTACCAAATTGGATATTTGTTATATGATTGAGTTTGTATAATTTGGCTAGAAGTTTAAATTTTAATTTAATTGGGAAAATGTTAGATCTAATCAAGTTTATGAATGAGTCTAATCAAAAGTTGAGGAGTGAAAGACAGAAAGTCAAGTTCTTTTGTTTGTATTCCTATTTGGCATTCATATAATAAATTCAAAAGGGTTATAGATGGTACCATAATTGAAACTAATTTGAGTTATTTAAAGTTTGTATGTTGTCCTTAAGATTATGAATGTTATCAAATTGATAAATCATGGAAATTAGTCCTTGTTTTTGAAATTATGAGAAAAGAAATAAGAATAAATGCTTCCAATTTGAAGAGAAGAAGTGCAAATGTTGTTGTAAGAAATTTATTCAAAAATTGATTGTGTTATTCAAAGATTTGAATCGAAAATAGAAGACAAACAACCAGTATTAGGGAGTGTTATAGCAAACCAAGTTGGAGCAATTTTGAATGTATATAGTAAGTTCAATTTAAATCATAAAGATGTGTGTTGCAAAGCCAGTTTGAAGATAAAAGCAAGATGTTGTGGAGCCAATTCGGAATAAATAATTATAAAAAAAAAGTTTTAAAGCATTGGATTAAAGATAAAAGAAAGATAAAGTTTAAGAATAAAAATACAGATTGGGAGATTCCTTCACCCTTGTGGCCATTAAGAGGGGAGTGTAGATTGTAATTAGGCTTAGTATGAGAATGAATCAATTCAAAATATTTATGTTGTGTTGGCATAGTGGAATTTTTATCAACTAGCTACTTTTCCTATTTGAAATTCTCCCTTGAAACGAATTTAATATACTATAGGGTAATTTTTGAAAACTCATAAATTATTCTAATTCTACAAATACTAAAGGTACCTCTCAACTTCTTACTTTCTCCAACAATCTTAAATTCAGGGACAGACTTTATCAGCAAGGAAGCAAATTTATTGATTAAAAAATCAAAATTGAAACCCTGTGGGGTATCATTCTAATATTTGGCTTTTCAAATATGATGTATGTGAGGATTTTAGTCACTTGAGTTCAATCAAGTTAGTCCTTGTGACTTGCTTGCTACCTCTAGAACCTTCCGATTGGCCTTTTGACCCACTATACCGCCTATTGGCCGACTAATTTAGGCGGGCTAGGTGATTGGGGGTTTTGGAAGCTAGCTAATTAGTTGCACTCAGTTTTGGTATTTTTGTGCTTTTACTTACAAAAACCTCTACTATTGCTTGCCAATTTTTGGAATTCAAGTTTCACTTTCTTAGGATTTAAACCCACACTTGGGTTTCTTTGGAGGGACCCCTTTCAATCTAAAAGAAAAATGGAAATTGTAACTAAGAGCAAAGCTTCTCTGTTTGTGAAAACTAGCTCCAAATTTTAAAGACTAAAATTAGTCCTAGGTTTAAGGCTTTGCCGTACATGGTATTTTAAGCCCCAATTTGAACACAAAAATAATAGTAATACGTTAGAAAATGTGCCTATAGACGAAAGCTTTGCCGTATGGTGGGTTAACACTGCATCATTACGTTATAGAACACAAAACAAGAAATTAGTTGGAATTTAGAATTCTAGTTAGTATGAATAACAACCAAATAGTAATGACTAGTTTGCAGGAGTTTGGAGGATTGCAACAAACATCACCTCTCAAATGACTTGATGATTCAAGGTTAGACCATACTTTCTCTACATCGAGGCTTCAAGAGGGATTTTCAATACAAAATGTGTAAAATCCTCACCAAAAAAGCTTGGTAGGAATTTAAGACTCAAAATAAAAAGATTGTTAGTAAATCACTTGAAAAAATTCTACAATAGCTTAACTGTTTTCAAGGGACCCCCATGTCCTTTGAAAGAGCTTCAATAACATTCATAACATCAACAATGGGAGCTTAATCACTCCAAAATAGCTTCAAAAGCAAGTGTTTTGGTCTAATTGACCAAAAATCCAATAATACCAACGAGTTTGACAGAAACAAAATGCAAACAAAGAAAAAAAGGTTTTTCAAAATGAAGAAAAGGAGGTCCAAAGTGAGAGGAGGGGAGGCCTTTTATACATTTCCAAGCCCTCCTCCCCCCTCAAGTTACCTAACAACTACTCCTAAGAAAAACCTTTAAATTAAATTTTAAATTTTTACCCTATTGTTGTGACCACTCTAACTTTTGAAAAATTACTCCAAAAGCCAAACAAATTAGGCCATTGTCTTCAAAAGACCCAAGTTAGCCTTGAAGATTGTGTACCCCCTACCTTCGACCCATTTTGCAAGCGAAAACTAGTATTTTGAAAAACAGTGAAAAAGGTCAAAAAGTCAAAACATAGAGTTTGACATTTCTCAAAGTTTTGACTAGCCAAGTTTGTTTAGGAGGCTTAAGAAAGTAAGAAAAGAGTCCAAGTTGACTTAAATCAAACGTCGCACACTCTGGATAAGCTAATCAATTCATCATGAATTTTGGATTTTGTTAAAAATCATTGTCGCCATTGATTCTAGTACTTGTCAGTGTCGGAACGTCTTGAATTTGGTGGGGTGCTTATTTAAGCTAAAAGATACTATCCTAATTTTTAGTAGGATTTTACCGCTATCTTAGTAATTTCTAAAAATTTCTAAAAATTTCTAAATGCCGGTAAATGCAGTTGACTTCCCATGGAGTCATCTTCTGTAATCTACAAAATTCAAAGTGAAATTTCAAATGTCAAAATCAACATTTTTTTTTTAAGTCATAAACCACCTTGTGAGCATTTTCAACTCCACCCCTTGAGTCAAATCTAACCACACGAGTTCTAATGGCAATTCATTAGTAAATTTTATGGATGATAAAAAAAGTGCCTTCCAAAAAATGAACACTTAATTGTCTTGTTTTTAAAAGTAGTTGAAAATCACTTAACCCCTAAAGGACCAAGGCCTTTTTTCTACAAAAAAAACACTCAAAACTACCATTTTTAGATCGAGTAAAAAAAATTGAAAATTTTATTTTTTGCACATCTAACTATAGGATGTTACACCTAACTAGTATGAAAATGTGCAGAAAAAATTTCAAAAATTTTGACCGCATACATTGCAAGAAATATGTGTTTAAAGTGAAGAAAACAAAATTTTCCACACATTGTGGGACTAGGTTATTTGACTTTGAACCTTCTTAACTTTAATTTTTTGCACTATATAGTTTTGAGCTTTAAATATTTATGGTGGAGAATTGAGTTTTGATTCTAGGAAAAAAAAAAAAAATACAAAAAAATTTAATTTCTATTCTTTAAAAAATTATTAAGTAGAAGTAGGTACAAGATAGAAGGAAAATCTAAATTATCAATATCTCTAAGATGGAATTAAAATGGACTAATCTCAATGGTGAGATTTTTCTAGAAAGAAAATGAAACCATATGGACCTTTTGTTTTTGAAAAATTGTAAAAATTTCATTTAGAAATGAATCCTACAAGTTATTTTTTTCAGGAAGATATTGTAATTGCCCAAAAAACAAGATTGTTTATAACTTTCTCATAAGAAATCCAAAATGAAATGAATCAAAGCTTTATGTGTAGAAAAAAATATAATCTATGAGTGAAAAATACTAAAAATTAAAAAATTCTAATTTTTGAAACTTTTTTTTGTTGCCCCTTCTCCCTTGTTTTGAGCTTATTTGGGTATAACTTTTGTTCTTGAGCACCAAATGAAAAAAAAGTTATGTTCCCGGGAAGATAATCAATTTTTCTATCTTCATAAAAAGTTTCAAAAAATCACGACAAAAATTGAGACTATAGGTACCTGCCCAAAATCTCATTTGTCCCCCCAAAAGACAACGGTCCTTTAGGGGTTAAACACATTAATAGTTAAAATTCTAAACCTTTTGGATTAACGATTCACTAATCAAAATCGAGCCCAATTCAACCTCTAAAGCTTATTTTTATCTTTCTAAAATGGTAAAGTAGGTAAAAATTAGGTTCTTCTAAAAAATATATTGAAAGATGAATTTTCAATCCTAACTAGCCTAGAAAAGTTCATCCATTAAATTTCAATAGCTAACTAATCCAAAACTAACTCAAATTTTGTATCTAATCTTCTAATTATGTCTAATTGATAATTCTTAATTATTTCCTAAATTTCATTAAAAATAAAAAGTTTCATCCAAGATTGATCTAAACTTCATCTATAGTTAATTTCTTCAAGAATGAATGAATTTTTGAATAGAGAATGGTTTTGAAATCTCTAAAAGATATTCTACAAGATTTTAGAATTAGAATAATCCTACGGGACTTTCAAAGGATTTTTTTAATTATCTTTTAATCTAACCTAATTCAGACTTTTTTTAAATGAAAAATCAAGAATTTATCTTTCCAATAAGGTAAAATTTTAAATACTAACTCCCTATGCAAAAATTTATTGATGGATGAAATTCCTTTTTAGATTGGTAATTTAGAATTTCATCTACTAATTACTTGTAGATTAAGTGGACAAATAGAATTTTAATTTAACCTAACAATTCTAAATTCTTTCTGAATTTTGAGATTCTCTTTTAGGATTTTTTGGATGAATTTATGGTCTTCACATCCAAATCAACATACAAAGTTCGTTTGCTTATAATTTTATTTTATTTCTTAATTGTAAGATATTTTTGAAAGCCTCTAATAAATACCTAAATATTCTAAATCTGAATTTTAATTCTAACACTCTCATCTAAGGACTCCCTTTTAATATTGAAATTCTAATCTAAAAAGTCAAAAGGAAAATGTTGGATTAACATACCTTGCCCTCAAAAGACTCTATTGTGCCATCGTCACATATAACAAGACATATGGTTTTATAGTATCCCACTCCCTACAGTTTGTCTAAGCCATCGTCAATTTTGAATTTTAGTTTGCTTTGTTGTTCAATTTCCTTCTATAATTTGTTCTTTACTAAATTTTTTGAATAATTTATGAATTTTCCAAGTAGTTTCATTAATTCATTTAATTTTTTAAATTATTAAATTAATTTAAATATCCCAACTTACTACTAAATAACCAAAATCAAATCAAATTAAATCCACTAAATTCTAATGATTTTGTAATTTCTCAATTGATTCTAGGGATATTAGTTGGTGTTTTGTTTTGTCTATTTGACTTATTAGGCCTAATAAAACAAAACCTAAGAAAAATCCAAAGACCTTTAATTTCCTCTAGAATCTAATTAATGACTACCAAAAAATTCAAAGAATAGTGAAGAGAACAAAATTAATTCTATGGCCCTACCTCATATGCAAATAGTCTCCCTAAATATTCCATCTTACAACATCTATGGTTCTTAGTGGTCATTTCTAAGTCATATAAGTGATTTGGAGGTTGGAATGTGAGAAATTTGGTGTGAGATTGCAATTTGTGAGATTTAAGATTTGATTTGAAAAACTTGTACTTGCTCTTAAAGAATGAACTGAAGTCTTAAGTATGTGATTATCTCTTGGAAACTTGAGCTTATCAATTAAATTTATAATTTTGAGGGATTGAATCTAGAGTGAATTGAGCTGTAAGTATGCTTACCAAATAATTTCAATTTTTGGCTTTCAACTGATCCAGTTTTCAATTTTGGTTTTCCACCCCTTGAACAGTGGTCTAGCCCTTCCCCTCATGGTGACACATGGTAGGTATGGATTTGTCGAGATCCCTTGCCAATTGCCCTGTCAGCCTGTTGCAGCTTACCACATGGCATTGTTTTAGTGGTTTGGCCTCGATTTGTGTAGTTCAAATGCTCCGGCTTCATTGCATGGCTTCTAAGATCTTGGTTAGTCATTTAGTTGTTAGCCTATAATTTTAGAAATTTTTCCCTTAAAAAAACAAAGCTTCATCATGTAAGAACAACCTTGGGTATAAATGGTGTTCAATGGAAGCAATAAGTATTTTGGAGAACTAAATTCCTAAAGGTGGTATATATGATAGCGTTTAACCAAACATTAGAAATTAAGTTTTCAAAATTTCAAGAAATCTACAATTTAATCACTAAATGAGATAAACATAACAATGTTTAACCAAAAATTGATAATTAAAATCCCAATCTACGAGTCTTTGTTATACAATGAGTTTTTGGTCAAATTAGTTTAATAAAGTTTTGGTGAAGTCAACCTTCGCCACCTTAAGCCTATTGACACCAAATTCTATTGCAAATGCCACAATGTGTTAGTATTTAAGAAATCTTAAATCAAATTAGAGTTTGGAGGTCTAACACTTCCAAAATTCATACAATTCAATGAATATCAAAACTTAGTATTTTGAACTCAAGGAATGAAATGAAATTCCCTTTGAAGGGACCCTTTAGTTCTTCAAAGTGTGCAAATATAATGAAATTGGCTAGAATCTATCTTTAAGTAGTGCTCCAACAACATATTGGTAGTATGGAATGAAAACACAAGCATAAAACAAAGGATGAGAGCAAAGAATGAGGGTATTGAAAACCAGGGGAAAGAGACCTTTTATACTTCTCCAAGGCCTCCCTCTAGTTTACCGATGGATATTTTGTCTAATTGATCCCACTTGACTTAAAGTTATTTCTTAAAAACCCTGAGATATTTTCAATATAAGAATTGTTTAATTGAACTATTGAAGAATTTTCTAGAAGAAGCTTCATTTAGCAATAAAATTTTGACCAAATCATATCTACGATTTTTTTCAAAGATATTTTGAAAATTAATTTAATTCACATCGAGATATTTTGCAAAGAACTCCAAGATAATTTTCAAAATAAATTTTTTTTAATCAAAGATGATTTTTTAAAGCAAGATCTGAGATCTTAATCAAATCCAATCTTCAATTTTCCCGAAGATATTTTGAAAATTAACTTTTGAATTACCACTAATTACTCTTAAAAGTCAATCCTACAGCTGCCCCCTCTCTATTTTTTAACCCCTAAAGGACCAAGGTGTTTTTCTTATCAAAAAACACTCAAAACTGTCATTTCTATTGCAAAGAGGAAAAGAACATTAAAAATTGTTTTATTTTGCATATCCAACCATAAGATCTTATACTTGACTAGTACATGAATACATGGAAGAAATTTCAAAAACTTTGACCATGCAAGTTGCAAGATATATGCATTTAAAGTGAAGAAAACAAGTTTTTTTTGCACCTTGCTTGTCTAGATTTTTTGGCTTTGAATCTTTTTAGTTCAAATTTTTTGCACTATAGATTTTGATTTTCTACTTATTTATGTTAAGTAGTTGAGTTGAGAATCTACAAAAGAAATTTGGAAAAAAAAACTTAATTTTCACTCATTAAAAAATTGTTAAGAAGAGGTGGGTTCAAGATTGAAGAAAAAACTAAATTGTTAATAGTTTTTAGATGGAATTGAATCACAAGAATCCCAACTGTGAGATTTTTCTAGCAAGAGAATCTAACCTTGTCTAACATTTTTTTTAGAAAAATTCTAAAAATTGCATTCAAAAATGAATTCCACAAGTCATTTTTTCAAGAAGATGCTTAGATCGCCTAAAAAACTAAGATTGTCCATAACTTTCTCATTATTAGTCCAAATTGAATGAAAAAAAATCTTCACATGTAGAAAAAAAATATAATCTTTGGGAAAAAAAGTCTGAAAAAAAAATTATTTTGACTTTTTGTGACTTTTTTTGTGTTGCCCATTGAACTCCATTTTTGCTTGTTATGCCATAACTTTTGTTTCCAGGCATTGATTAAAATAAAAAATATATTTTCACAAAGCTCTTGCAAAAATATACAACCTCAAAAAATTCCAAAAAATATCACTAAAAATTGAGAAAGTAGGAACCTAGCCGAACCCAAATTGTCCCCCAACGGAACAAATGGTCCTTTAGGGATTAAGGAACAACTCCAAATTGAAAATTGATTGCACTTGTGTGTTCACAAGATCCAAATTGGTCTCCCACCCTTTTTTCCTACTCCTTAGCCATTCTTGTTAGTAAAAATCACTAATAGTAATTCGAAAAAAAATCAAAATTTCCATTAATTGGAGTTTCTTTTTTCAAAGAAACTAGCTAGCTAGGATTGTTCGGAATATTTGTGGGAGTAAGAAAAGCCCCCTCATTTGCAAAATTTGGACACTGTAAGCTCTTGATATGCCGATCAACTTGTCGCTAAGTAGGAAATTCTTTGGAAATTTGTTGCAGCCACTAGTTCTAATAATTGTCAATGTTGAAAAAACTCCAAACTTGATGGGGCGCTTCATTAGTACACAAAACCCTATCATGATTTTTAGACGAATTTTACCGCAATATATTACATATGTAATTTCTAGGAATTTAAGAATATATTTATAAGTAGTTGACTTCCCATGGAATCATTATGAAATTTCAGAAAAATTCGAAATTTTTGGGGTAGCTATTAGGAAGTCCCTTAAATGGCAAAATCTAAATACAAGCTCAAATCTACTTTGCCCTATTCACAAGGAAGCCAAAATTAGTACTCCCTCCGCCCCAAAATGATCTTTTTGTTGCCATGAATTCCTTTTCCCAAAATGATCTTCTTCAAGTGACATGGAGGAAAGACCCGCCAAATGAAGCTTTTGTATGTTCAGAGAAGCTGCATGTGCACAATGATATGCACGAAATGGAGGAGCCTCATCCACTTGAACTGGAGTGATTCAATTGATAATCTTTTCTTACTACTTATTTTAAATTGTTACTTCTAAAAATAAAAAATAAAAATGGGAAGCCTTCGTCTCCATTGGGCTATTAAATTACAGGATTTGTGCATCATGGCTACTACTATATGCAACTGTGCTAATCTGCACATCATGCATGCTATTGTTCACAACTGAATATCCACATCATACTTACGACTAAAACTTCCAAACATCGTGGGAATAGTGTGGTAGAATATGGGAAGACAGGAAGAAGAACATAGAATGCAGGAAATGCAAAAATGATTGGCTAGCAATGCTCTAATAAAAAGGCTTCAAAAACACTTTTTAATTCACCACAACTTCACTTTGAAAGCTCATTCAAAACTAAAAATTTTAGGATAGTAGGTATGCATTACTCTCTATTTACAACTAAAAATAGATTTTAAAAAATGTTATTTTCACCCTTAATCTAGAGCATTTTCTCTAACAAGATCATTTTGGAACAAAGGGAGTACTTCTTTTATAATTTCCACTGGAGAGGGAAATCATTTCAGTATTGGGAGGAATTTTGGATGATTGGCTCCTATGTCAACCTCTTGGCATGCTTCACTTTAAAAGTACCTCTTTGTATGCTCTAATCACCTTTTCTTCCAATCATTTTGCCTTTTGGATCATTTCTCAAGGTTATCTATAGGACTTTTAGGTTTTAATAAGTGAATCTAAATTCTCTATAAGTAAGTTGAATTTTGACCTATTCTTAGACTCTCTAGACCTAATTTGGATTGTTTTTATTTAACAAATTTTTTACATGCTCTTTATAGGGCTAGTTTAGTATGAAATAAGACTCTAGGACTAGCGAACTCACTAACCCTAAATGCTCTAAAAAACATTAATTATCCTACTAGACTTTCAATTAGAAATAAGTAAATGAAGTATTTTAAATACTCTATATTTTTAGGATGACCCCTCGCTATATTGGTAGGGACATTTGTGAGTTCCGTAGTTAGCACTTGGGTCTCGAGATTTTTTTTATTTCACTTTTGCTAATATTTAATATACTTTACAATTGAAAAGACCTAAAAATAATGTTTACAACATTTGTGGTAGAAGTCCCTACAAATGTGATGACAATGGTGTGTTGTTCCTAAAAGTCTAGGAAGTGCCTTAAAACACTTTCCTTTTTAGTTTTCAATGTCCAAATTAGGGATTTTGCATAGCAATTAGGATTTTGGAGTGGTTTAAGCCTTGTTGGCAAGAATAGGTAAAAACACTTGATTTGGAAAATAGTGGGTCAAACCTTTGGGAAATAGTGATAGAGATTTAGGTTACAGGAATTAGAAGGTCAAGGTGAGAATTGATCCCCTAAGTCTTAGAAAAACATATGGATGATCCATGCAAAGGTCACCATCCAATTCACAAAAAATTGGAAAAGTCATTTTTACTTGTAGGTAAAATTCATGAATTCGATGATTTCGCAACCGACGGATGAAGAGAGATGTTTTAATCTTGAAGATATGCCTATAGTGCAACGATGAAGTTGGTTCATGAAGATTCCCTTGTATGGAAATGAATCCTCTCCGAAGGAATTAATTAGAATAGGTGTTATTTTAACACTTTTATCATAAAGTGAAAAATAGACATGGAAATTTTTACTTTTCAATTGGGGGCTTCCTAGATGCTACCCGAAAAGTTTCATAATTTTCTGGATTGTAGAAAATGACTCCATGGGAAATCAACTACATTTACCAACATTTAGAAATTCATAAAAATTACTAAGGTAGTGGTAAAATACCACTAAAAATTAGGATAGTGTGCTTTAGCATAAATAAGCGCCTTGAAAAATTTCAAGACATTCCCACACTAACAAGTACCAGAATTGGCAGCGACTATGACTATTGATGAAATTCCAAAATTCATGATGAGTTGACTGGCATATTTAGAGCATATGATGTTTGATTGAAGTTGAATTGGACTCCTCTATTACTTTCTTGAACCTTCTTAACAACCTTGGCTAGTCAAAATTTTCAAAAAAGTCAAACTCTAAGTTTTTTTATTTTTGACCTCTTTCCCTAAATTTCAAAATAGTAGCTTTCGCTTGCAAAACGGGTTGTTAGTAGACATTCAGGGATTGACGCGGATAATTTGGGTCTTTTGAAGACAATGGTGCAATTCGTTTGACAATTGGAGCATTTCTCCAAAAGTTAGAGTTATCATAACAATAGAATAGAAATTTAAAAGTTAATTTTGGATTCTTCCTAGGAGTAGTTTTTGAGTTAATTTGAGGAGGGAAGAGGCATTGAAAGTGTATAAAAGGCCTCCCTTCTTCTCACTTTGTACCCCTTTTTTCATTTTGAAGAACCCTTTTTTTCATTTGTGCCTACTAAGTTCGTTGGCATTGTTTGATTTTTGGTCATCTAGATGAAAACCCTTGATTTTTGAAGTTGTATTGGAGCATTTAGCTCCCATTGTTGATGTTTTTGAAGCTCTCTCAAAGGACATTGGGGGCCTTTTGAGACACTTAGCTATTGTGGAAGTTCTTCAAGTTTATTTTATTGACATCTTTGTATTCTTGATTTCTTACCAAACTTTTTTGGTGAGGATTTCACATAGTTTGCGTTGAAAATCCCCCTAAAGCCTTGACGTGGAGAAATTGTGGTCCAAACGTGAGTCATTGAGTCATTTAGGAGGTGATATTTGTTGCAATCCTCCAAAGTCCAACAAACTAATCATTGCTAATTGTTTGTTATTTGTTCTAACAAACCCTATGTATTTTGCCTTGAAAAGTAGTGCTACACCTCTAAAATGATGAAGCTATCGGTTATGGTCTACCTTTGCTTGTCCAAATTCTTTCAAATTTTTTACTATTCAAATTCTTTCAAAATTTGCATTAAAATTCGACTTAAATCCCTAGACGTTGAAGCTTCGTTCTTAAAGCAAATTTTTGTTATACCTATGTGTAGGGTTTTTCCCACAAGGGGAGTCCAAAATATATCCTTTGTATTTTATGTTAGTTATCCATTAGTCAAAAAATTAGATTTAAAGACAACAATTGAAAATTGTTCAAGTCACCAATAAGCCAATAGCTTGATCACTGGTATTTAGTCCAATTGTTCGATCAATCTAATTACATTGGGCTCTTATTGGATTGATGGAATGTCATGTTGAGTCACCAAAGTATCTTGTTGGATCACTGGGGTTTGAGGGTTTCTAAACAACTCACTAAAACTTGGAAAGGTAGTGAGATTGCTCTTACATACCATCCCATTCATTTGATTAGGACAGAAGATCCAAGATTTTAATCAAAACTGCATATGATTTCCAAAAGTCCCATGTTGCATCATTTTCCAAAATTTTAGGTATACTAGTGAATGACTAAAAATTCCAATTTGAATTGATCAAAGTGACTTTGAGGGTTGACAGATGGGACTAAAAAGTAAGAGTCAAACAGATCAAGTGAGGAATTAAAGCTAAAGTGAAAATTTTGATTTTCAAAGTCAACTAGGGATCTTGAAAAATTTGGCCATGTCTCTACAGGGGGCTGAGGCTTGGATAAAGCTACAAGTAATTGAAGGACCAAGTAGCAAGGCCATGATTGATTGAGCTTGACTTTAAAAACAAGTGAATGAAGTGCAAGACCAAGTACTAGAGTAATTAGGAAGATTAAATCACGTTTAACCCTTGAGCACCTAACTCGTAGAGAGTGAAAGAAAGACTATAGCCGGCACATTCCAATCAAAGTAAGCCTGGAGATTCAAAAATAAGATCTACAAAAATTGACCGTTCGAATTGGGAGTAGAAAATGCCTTATGTAAATAGAAAAAAATCGTAAAATTTTTTCATCATATATTTTAGAAGATTATATCAATTGAAACGCATGGAGTTGACTTTTGTAGAAGGCCTCAAATTGGGGGGGGTCCATGACTTTCAATGAACACGGAAGGATATACAAGTGGAATCCAAGGCTGAAATTTGGGGAGGGCTTGTGGTTTAGGGGTATTTGGCAGACTGCAAATTCTAAGTTTTTTCTGACATCGAGAGGGTTGTGAGCCCCTAATTCACAACTAGGGACTCACTCTTTTGTTTTGTTTCGTATTTTGTCATTTTAAATGCACTTTTATATACCAAAAGCCCTTAAAAGAGTGTAGAACCAAAATAGAAGTGTCACATTCCAATATAGTATTTGGTCTAATTTTAGAATATTATAGCTAGAAATCTAAAATGACCTAGCCACCAGTTGTAAATAGGTTAAAACCCAACTAATCATGGCAAATTGGTCAATTATGAGTGATGGGCATATCAGGCTCAAAACCCCACATAGAAGGGACATCTCTAGACTAGAATTGGTTGAGGGAACCCTGGTAAGGCATAGGAGTCAGTTCCTGGAGATAGATTCTAGTTTCCCCATTTCATCAACGAAATAGC
Source organism: Straminergon stramineum (assembly GCA_963920665.1). NCBI lineage: Eukaryota > Viridiplantae > Streptophyta > Bryopsida > Hypnales > Calliergonaceae > Straminergon > Straminergon stramineum. The sequence continues at coordinate 4,879,883 of OY987267.1, read as the reverse complement.
GAAACCCCAATTGTTGGCTTGCAAATGTTAAAAATATCAAGATGAGACCATGGAGGAATCTTAGGTCCAAGGAGGATGGTTTGGGGCTAAACCCATGCCTGGTAACCAACGGCAAAGTTGGTTCACCAAAATTCCCCCTGGTATGGAAGATTTCTCGGCCACTAATAATTAAACGAAGGGTGGAATTTGTCCCCCCTAGGCCGATGTGTAGAGTAAAAATAGAAGCCTACACATGTGTCGTGGGATCCCATGGGAGGTTCTACGAAAACTTTTGGAATTTTCTAATAGTCAATAGATGTCTTTCTGGACGGTCATCTATCGAAACTTGCGATGGGAAATTCCTAGAAATTCCCTTGGTGGCAGTAAATTTCTACTAAAAATTAGTATAGCTTCTTTTATGTTAATAAGCTTCCCAAACAAGTTTCATGACATTCTGATAGTCAAAAGTACCCGAACTTCCCAAATTCCTCGACAATTAACGAATTTTAAAGTCCACGGTGGATTTGACCAATGGAGCGGGAGCATACGGAAGCGAAATGGGACCCAAGATAGGTCTTTCTTCACTCCTCCGTACCTACTTAGAGGCCTAGGCTAGTTACTTTTGCTAGAAAAGTCAACCTCCCAAAGTTGGAATTTTTCCCAATTTTTGGCGTTAAGTTGGCGCTAGGTTTCATTGCGATTTTGAAGATAGAAAAGGGAGAGGGAGGTCATTCTCCTTAAAAATGGCCTTCTGAAGCCAATGGCACAATCCATTTGTAATTCGGAGTTAATCTCCAAAAGTTAGCTTAGTAGGTTAGCATAGGATGAAAACCTTGAGTTTTGGATGAAAATCCAAGAAGATAAGGTTAACTTAGATGAACAAGGAGAGGTGGGTGCCTGGGAAAGAGTGTAAAAGGGCACCTCTTCTCCTCTCTCACTAACCCTCTTTTTGTGTAATTGGGTCTGTTGGATCCAATTTATGTTGGAAATTGTGGCATTTTAGCCACAAGCCTTGCAAGAGTATTTTGAGGCACTTTTGGCTGTTTTTGTTGTTTTTCGAGCTTGCAAAGTCTTTGTGGGTCCCTTGCTTTTTTGAGTGAGCGTGGTACTAACTCTTCCAAAGCTTGAGCTTAGAAGCTTTGCTAATTCACTGTATTATTAGAAGTTGTGTGTGCTTATCCTTGAGAGACCCTTTTGGCCACTCTTCTAGCTTTGTTGTGTACTAACCCTAGAGCAATCCCCCATATGATTGGTGATGCCGCTTTGGGGGCCTTTAGTTCAAGTCATTTATGTTACTAACCCATGTTGCTAACCTTTTGAGTGTCAAAGTCCTTTTCCTCTTCTTTTCTCCTTGTTCCTAACAATGACATGGTATTCCTTGGTGAGAGACACAAGGGTTTGAGGGTAGTGGGTCCCACCTGTACGGCAAAATTTTGAACCCCCGTAGGGATAAAAAATCTTTGTAGTGTATAAAAAGAGGGAATGATGGCAAAGCTTTGAACCCTCTAGGGGTAAAAAGTCTTAATGGTCTATTGAAACCACCTCATGGAAGTACCGTGAGACCACGTGGCCCTTTCCCCCATAAGGTTTAGTTCCCGAAACATGTTGGGAATAAACCAAGGTTTAAGCCTCAAAGATAGGAATTAGAGGTCGAGTTGAGCACGGAAGATAGTTAGGAGAAACCAAGTGAGGTCAAACAAAGTGAGGTCTGTCCCCTATGAACTTAGTTTACCCCTACCAATCATAAACATGGGCTTCCCCAACCCCCCTTAGAAATTAGTAAAACATCAGCCAAAAAAGAGGAAGGTTCAGCCCGATCAAACCAATACCAGCCTTCGTCCAGCACCTGCCTTCTCCCACCTCCCCCAATACCCGGGACGGGGTTGGTCATTGGGTTTGTCGAACATCAAGAAGGGGGGCTGGTCATCGGGGGCGGGGTTCCGTAATTAAGCATCGGACTGGCCCAGGGTAGGTTCCATTAATCAAGCATTGGGTTGTCCAGAGGGTGGGGTTAAGATAATCAGGCATCAGGGTGGCCTAGGGAAGGGAAGGGAGGAAGAGGGGTTCAGTAGCCAAGGAAGGACTATCTAGAGAGGGAAAGGAAGGGGGTGGGGTTACGAAAGTTAGAGAAGGACTATCCAAAAAAGGGAAGGAAGGGAGTGGAGGTAAGCTAATCAAAGGAAGGGAAGGAGACCAACAAGAGCATTCTCCTGCACTAATCAAACCATCGAGGCAGGGAATCCAACTCCCCGTCTTCTGTAAACATCATCAACACAACAAGTGGGGTGGGGAATCTAACTCTCCATCTCCCATAAACATCACTGATGCAACAAGCAAGTGGCTACAAGAATGAGGAGGTGATGAAAGGGAAAGATAATTTGAAGGTTAGGAGTGGAAGTAGATAAGATAGGAGGTGAAATCCTTGAGGCTCACTTAAGCTATTAGATTAGAATTAGGTGATCACCACGAGATTAAGTGTGAGGCATAAGTATAGGACGTAAGAAGTAGCTCAACTTTGAAGGATGGTATGACATGTCTTTAAGATTAGCTTAGAGCATCCTCAGTCCACACAGCCTAGCTCACGGCAACGGTAACTTAATGGCCTGGGAGCCTGGGGTTCGAGCCAACGCCCTCGCTACCCGTCCCATTATTATGCGGGTCCCGTCAAATGACCTCCTACTCTCGGCACTTTTCCTGGCTTTGACGTGAGAAACTGTCCTTCTGGTAGTGGTATTGGCTGAGGCCACCATGGCACACGTTCCGGCGGGAAAGACATGCAAGGGCAAAAATTTCAGTGTCAAGGAGGAGAGAAGCTTGTGTAGGAGTTTTCTTGCTGTTTCACAAGACCCAATTTGTGGCAATGGTCAACACGATTCTACGTTTTGGGATCGCATCACTGCTCATTTCAATCAGAGCAAACCACATTCAAATCCTGTGCGACCAGCTAGGTCGCTAGAGACAAAATGGGGTTACATTAAGCATGATGTGGGCAAATTTTGTGGGGCGTATAAGCAAGTGTTTGATTGTAGAGAGTCCGGCACGTCCCTTGACAATGTAGTTGAGAAAACGCTCCAATTTTATTGAGATAGGCATCCCAAGCAGCAAGCTTTTGTTTACTTGCATTGTTGGCAGGTTTTGAAGGATGCACCGAGGTGGTGGGATTTGCTAGTGGACGTGCAACGGCGATCAGCTGCCGTGGACCTCAGCCCGAGAGGTGTAGGCATGGGCAAGTGCAAGTCGCCTCCGACAATTGCCCTGGAGGTTGCCATGGACGACGAAGGTAGTGCTTCAAAGGAAGAGGTCGCAGTGATAAGTCCCACAGGGTTTCCCCCTAGACCCACCAGGCCGCAGGGTTCGAAGGCAGCGAAGGCGGATGTAGTGGCGCAGAAGAAGCAGGAGTGGATTCTTCATTCCCAAGCGCGCGCTACAGAGACCATGGCTGAAGCGAGCCTCCGCAAGGCCAATGCCATCCAGGACCAGTGTGCAATGTCCCTCTTCACCATGCCGTTGGAAGAGGGCATGACAGAGGAGGCAAAAAAATACTTCACACTCTGTCGCCAAGAAGAGATTCACCGACTAGAGTGGCACATGTAGCGGGAGCGGCGTCAAGCAGAGCTGGAGGAAATTGACCACGCCAAGCTGTTGAAGGAGCGCAACCTAGATGAGCCCCCTGCAAGGAATCGCGTCACAGCCCCTATGGTGCCTGTGGTTACGCCTGCACCACCATCGGCACCTTCACCGACCATCCCAAAATCTGCCGCTGCAGGTGTGAGGGACATTCCTCATGAATTCACAGGTAAATGCCTAAACCTTGGGGTTCAGATTGTTGGGATTAGGGGGTGGGTTAGGGGATTGCTGGGATTGGTGGGATTGCTATGAATGCTAGGATTGTTGGGATTGCTGAAATTGCTGAAATTGTTGGGATTGTTGGGATTGCTGTGAATGCTGGGATTGTTGGGATTGCTGAAATTGTTGGGATTGTTGGGATTGCTGAAATTGCTGAAATTGCTGGGATTGTTGGGATTGTTGTGAATGCTGGGATTGTTGGGATTGTTGGGATTGCTGAAATTGTTGAAATTGCTGGGATTGGTGGGATTGCTGTGAATGCTGGGATTGTTGAAATTGCTAGGATTGTTGGGATTGCTATGAATGCTGGGATTGCTGGGATTAGGGGTTTAGGGTAGATTTCTCGAATGGCTGTGGGTTGAATGTGGCTACAGGGTTGTGGGTGGGTGGGTGGATTGCTGAAATGGCTGTGGGTTGAATGTGGCTACAGGGTTGCAGGTGGGTGGGTGGATTGCTGAAATGGCTATGGGTTGAATGTGGCTGCAAGGTTGTGGGTTGAATGTGGCTGCAGTTGAAGTTGAATTGCTGTGGCTGCAGGGTTGAAGTACTGGGATTAGGGTGCTGGGTTGAAGTTGAATGTAGATTGAGTAATGGATTGATGGATTGATGGGTTGAATGTGCAGGAGACCAAGAGGACTCAAACTGGGAGGACACGGAGGCTATCCCGGACACCCAACCAACTGCCGGGGAGTCACAACCTGATCCGAGTTTCGGAGGCAGCCTAGACGCAAGACTCCTAGGTCCAAGTCAGTGTAGGAATTTTAGAGCAAGTTTAAGTGTAGAAGTGCCACAACCTGAATATGTGCGCTCTGCGCCTAATGCATTTGGACATACAAATGTTATGTTTGGTTTACATAGTGTAGGCTTAAGTCCAATTCAAGGTGCCTTTACTGAGAATCATATGATTGGTTATAGAAATGGGGGCCCTGGTCTTAACCTCAATGCCCAATTCTATTGACAGTAAAGAGTCTCCTATTCTTTGAATCTAAACTTGCAACCCTCCTTGTAAAACTACATCTGCAGCCCTCCTTTCACCCTCCACAAGTGTTCCATGAGATCGTTGCGCAAAGCAAAGTGTGCCTCAACATTCTCAAGGTCCCTAGTGCTTGATTGTAACTCTCTAAATGATAGCGGATGCCTCACACGCTCAACCGGAAGACCCCAATCTGCAAACTGCTCTAGTGACAATCCTTGCTCATCTTCTATCATCATGTTGTGCAAGATTATACATGCCAACATGATGTCTTCAATTGTGCCAAGATCCCATTGCCGGACTGGGTTTTTCAGAATCTCAAACCTTGCTTGCAATACTCCATAGGCATGCTCGACATCCTTTTGGGCAGATTCTTGGCACTTAGTGTAGTGCTCTTTCATCTCTCCAATTGGCTCATGGATAGGTTGCACAAAGCATGCCCATAGTGGGTAAATACCATCTGCAAGAAGGTAGAATCAAGGATAGACATGTCCATTTACATGGAAGCTGAGATCACGGCCTTCTCCTCGAAGCATGTTGGAAACAAGTGGTGATCTATCTAGAACATTGATATCATTATTTCCCCCGGGGAGTCCAAAGAATGCATGCCATATCAACAAGCTTTGATCCGCTATGGCCTCGAGGATAATAGAGCGGTTCTTGTCCTTGTCCTAGAATTGTCCTTGCCACGCAACCAGGCAATTCTTCCAAATCCAATGCATACAGTCAATACTACCAAACATCCCGGGGAAGCCTCGGGCTTCATTGATGGCCATTTGGTGCTCAAAATCTTGACGTGTGGGCTGCCTCAAGTAAGTGGACTCAAAACATCCCCGCACTGCCTTTACAAACCGTTTCATGCTCTCAGAGGCTGTAGATTCCTCCAATCTACAATACTCATCGCACGTGTCTGCAGGCAATCCATACGCAAGCATCCTGATTGTTGCGGTGCATTTTTGCAATGTGCTCAAACCCATCCTACCAATTGCATCAATACCTTGGACAAACCATAGATCAAATGTCGCCACTACATCCATAATGGAAACGAACAATTCCCTTCTCATTCTAAATCTCCTACAAAATTTAACAGGACCATATGTGGGATTCTTTGCAAAGTAATCCTTATACAAGAGGTGATGGTATGCTTCCCTATCACGAAAAATGTTCTGCCTCCCAATTGTACTCCCACTAGGCTTCTGTCTCACCCAGGCCTCACCTTCCACCTCATCCACAATTGCTCCAACCATAGCTGAGAAAAATCCCTCCTCATACTCCTCTTCATCTTCGTCACTTTGTAATGCCCTGTCAATAGACGCCTGGACCTCCTTCCTCCATGCCTCCATACCCACTATTGTGAGAATCACAACTACAATGCAAAGGAAACCAATTGTGAAAGAAAAAAATAACTTGGAGGAAGTGTCTGCTCCTCCTCACGCTCCTGGAGCTCAGCAGACTACCCTAATCGGTCGCTACCCTAATCGGTGGCTTGCCTAGTCATTAGGTCCCGTGAGACACTTGGCTGCCCGCGAGATACAAGTCTACCCGCGTAGCACCTGAATCCCGATGCCGGGACCAGTTGGCGGGCGTCACACTGGACCCCCCTCCCGCCTCTTCCACTCGCTGGTTTGCAGGGCTCCCTGCAAATACCATTGCCGGGAGCGTTTACATTGTGTGGACTGAGGATGCTCTTAGTAGGTAAGAGCGGGGGTTAGTTGGGCTACCTTAGAATGTGGGGGGAAAAAAAGGAGGAAGGAGAAAAGAAATAGGATAAAATCGGCAATTAACCTCTTGTACTCAAATATATTTTATGATTACAATGGTAGTTTGTTGTCACACGGCACGGGAGGTCATGGCGGAGGAGGTAGAGCTCCCAGGGGGCGCAATCAACAAATCAAGTTCTGAGGTATGAGTTCAACCTCTCCAAACTTTCCCTAGATCCCTAATTAGAAGCTAGTAGCTTGGGCCGAGGCCTACCCCTAGGTCAGACCCTTAGGACTGTAGGTTAGGTCATTTCCAGGGACACAGACTTAAAGAAGAAAGCCGTGGCTTTCCAAAACCCTAAGGCACACCCAAATCAGGCCAAAATTGAGAAAGTTATCGCCGAATGAAGGTTAACGGTTAAATTGGATGATGAGTAGCTAAACTCCGGGTTTGACTGAGAATTAAGTAGATTAAGGGGAGGCTACCAATTAGGGTCTAGGGCCGAAGAGAAAAGTTAATTCCGAATTATAGGTTAAGAGAAATTAGTGGATGAAGTTTAGGTAAGGCTTGGATGAAAATTCAGTAGAATTCCCTGATCAAGGCCCAACTCCATATCTGGATAGGAACAATCCTTGTGAACCATTTCTAAAAATTTTGTATCTTTCTGAATTGGATAACTAGGTGCAATCGATGGATGAAGTTTGAGGAATTGAGGAGCGGTCAAATTTCATCCACCTATAACTTTGGCTAGGAAGGTTGGATAGGTTCGAGTCCTATGTTTTTAGAAATGGCACGAGATGAACTAGAGGTTTCCTAGGATAGTTCCGCCTTGGCATAGGTTCCATCCAAATCATACATCAAGCCATCCATCCAGTCGGCCCAAAACATCGGAAGTAATTTAAGCGAATCTTGCAATTTGGGGTCACTTAGGCACTTAGTGAAAAGATCCATTGCTTGTAAGGCACAGTGGACCACACTTAGACACCCAAAGGTAGGAGTCACTTAGCCAAAACCCAGAACCTAGTTGTATTCGCAAATTACCAAGGGTAGGTAATTTGGTGCTTACAAGGGTCGACAAAACATGGAATGAATGCAACCACGAAAGAGCAAGGTTGGAAATGCGGACCAATAGCAGTGTACGATGCTAACTGACACGGTGTCCAAGCAAGTCAAAATGAATACGGGTCACCCTCCCAAGTCATACCAAAATGACCCAATGGTTTAGCACTCGTCATCTTCGTCATTCACTATCATAGCATCAGACCACATAATGCGGCTTTCCTGTTTGATTAGCTTTCACTAAAGTATAACTACTTGCTAAATCTATGCCCCCACTCCAATCCACTGAGTACTCTACTCCACTGCGTTTGGATACACTTATTTGCATAGTACAAGGGGATCTAGTGGATGAAATCATATTTTTTTATTTCAAGCATTGGGGGCACTCACGGGTTAATCAAGTGTTGGTTGATTAACGATTTGAAGCCAGTTCATGTTGTAATATGCTATGAGGTTACAAAACTCCATCTGTTATGAATTTCAGCTTGGTTCAAGTTGCAAGTTGCAATTCCATTTGTAAAACTATTGCTCACAAATCCAAAACAAGCAAAGTATAAAACAAGTGAATTCATTCAAAAACCTTGATATTTAAATACTTAGAGAAAAAGAGAGGTTGCAAGTGAAGGAAGACCTCTCATTTAGAATATTTAGCTTGTGGTTCGAGGTTTGAAAGTGAGTTTAAAGACAAATAGATAAATCAAAGAAAGAGAATAGTTGATTTTTTAGATTCTAGAAATTAGTTAATAGTTAGTAGAAGTCAAATCAATTTGTTTTCAAGTATTTGTTGCTTATTGGAAAACATTAAGAGAACCGAGACTGTTGAAATACCAAGCAACCAAATATAAAACAGATATTGACGCAAAGAGTGCTAGAATCAAAGGAACGTATCTCAAAGCCTTGTGAGAGCCTAGAGTTTTAATTACTTGAATCCAAGCAAATCAATTCTTAGTTCACATAATCCACTGACTTCCGCAATTCAAAATTACGTAGCTCTAGATACTTTCTAACCTTAAAATAAATTCCTTGTTGTACCGCTCATACATTACTCTCACTTAAAAACATGCAGCCTCCTCTGCCATGCTCCCTGATCCCACTAAGAAAAACTTTAGTTGTCACATCTTAATAAAAAATTGGCCACCCAAACCAACCATTGATCTTTTGTTTAAAAAATAAACAGTTGTCGTCGATTGCGCCGCAATGATCTTGGCCATTGAGCAAATTAGGGTTTCATGATGACAATTAGACGCACTTACAGGCCCTAAAGTGCATTAGGAAAGTACACCCCCATTTCTAATTAGACTCTAAATAGGTCAAACTATTAGATTAAGACTGAAATCAAGCTCAAATCAAACTCAAATCAAACTCTAATTGCTCATTCAAAGTTCAAATTTCAAACTGTCAATGCAAACTTGAAGTGAAATTTACTCAAAGTGATTGTTGAGAAATTTTGTGTACCTTGGAGCTCAACAGAGTGCTTGAACACCACCACTTGATGAAGTTCTTGTCTTGTAAACAACCCAAAACTCAAAATTGAAGATTAAAATGAGAAATTTCAAAGACTTTGTGAATACATGAAGTGTTATAAAACTCAAAATTGCTTGAACCCAACAAATTTTGCAAATCATTTGGCAATGGTAGTGGCACATTCAACTTATGAAAGTTTGAAACTCACAAAATTGTAAAAAAACCTCAAGTTTCAAGCCAAAAAACCCATTCAAAATGCGACCTCTTTAATATCACTCTATTAATAATCTCTAATATCACCTGCCTTCAATGGCTCTTTGTCGATCTTCTGTAATATCACATCTACGTATTTTGTGATATTACACAAATCCAATACCTGTTTAATATCGTAAAAGTTGAATCTATGACATTACAAAAATATAGGATTTCTGTAATATCACACAGTATGCAGATATTATATTATAGAGATGACTATGATTCTTTAATATCACAAAAGTTGAATCTATGACATTACAGAGGTATCAGATTTTTGTAATATCACACAATATGAAGATGTGATATTACAGAGGTGATAGTGATTTTAGTAGTAGGATTTGGTAGGATTTGGTTTATGAATAATATCTATCAAGAAAAGGAAAAGACTAGAAAGAAATAGAGAAAAAAGAAAAGAGCCAAAACACTTTAGAGAGAGTTTTTAAACTCTTTTGATGAACTAACTACTTCATCAAGTATTTCAAAAAGCAATACAAAATAGAAGTAGAAAGAGGACGCTACGAGGATGCAATTGCAATGCATGACAATGAGAATTTGGGAGTTGTGGATCTCGAAGTAAGTTTGTAAAATACTTGTCTTTGCTTTGCTTTACCCCCAAAAGAATTAGATTAAGATAGACCTTAGTGTTAGAAGTTAAAACTTAGAGTTAGACCATTAGGACCATTAGAAAAGTAGGTTTTGAGTGTAGAAGTGGTTAGAGAAAGTGAGCAATTCTCCAAAAGTCATTAAACATAAAAAAATAGATAAAAATTCCAAAAGTTATGCTCAGGTGAAAAATAATTAGGAAAGTAGATGAAGAATTAGGAGGTCATCTAAAAAAATCAAAGAAGGAATCTTAAAATCTAGAGTAGAAGTAGAAATCAGAAGTGATAGGGAAAGTCAATTTCAAAAGCAAAAAGTGAAAGAAATTAATGGATGAAGCTTGATGAACCGATTGCTACTCAAACTTCATTCATGAATAACTTCTGTTGGGAAAGTCAAAAGTATAAGTGTTTAATCTTTTCCAGAAGTTAAATTTATTGACTCATCTTAAAAACTCACTCAAACCTAAAAATTTTTAAAAAAGAAGTAAAAGTAAAAAAGACATAATTAAAACAATAGGGAATTGCAAAGAATCTTTTGAAGAAATCTGAGAAACAAGTTAGACTGAGAATCTTCAAGAGCATAATTTCAAGGTTCCAAAACTATCTTAATCCTAGGAATTAAGTTAGTATTGAAGAAATTAGAGTGGGATGAAGAATTGATTAAGTTTAAGAGGGATTTGGATGAAAGTCAACCAAAGTTGACCAAACGAAGTGGATTTAGAACTTATGAAGAAGATAAAAAATAGAAAATAACCCCAAAACTAAAAGTGAATTTTGATAGTTAGTAGAGAACCAAACAACAAGTTTTAATCATTAGATTTGAAACCAAACTTCATTTGCAATTATCTAGGCATAGGAAAGTTGGATTTGAGAGTACTTTATAATTTGGAAAGAGTATTAAAAAACCTACAAACTGACTCATTTTATTTTTTTATTGATTAATCCTTTGTGGGCTTAATTTGGGAAACAAGTCCTAAGGCCAAAGCCATCTACTAATTTGTTGTGAAGTGGATTAATTTCCCAATTAAGAAATTCAAAGTAAAACTTTCATATGAAAGATCCATTACTTGGAAGGCATATTTAGATTTAACATGTAGACATCCATAGAACAATTTAACAACACAAGAACCTAGTTGTGTTCACATAATTCCAAGGGTGGGAATCAAGCGCCCACAACATCTACCAAATACCACTTAAATGCTCTTCTTATGTCTTTTTTCACATAAATACACTCAAAACTAGACTAAAAAGCAAAAAAAAGAACAACCTGAGTTTCAAGTGCCAATTTGAGGGCTCCCATACCTTCATACAAGTATTAGTGTGTATATAATCAACAATTACTCTTGCTATGACTATAACACATATGTATGATTCTAATAACTATGATAAATTATCGATTTTATTCCCATGGAATCAACATCAATACTACTATTCGAGTTAGATAAAAGGTCAATATAAGATATTTTGTGCCTACTTCTTTCAAAATTACAAGCATAATCACAAATATCCTCGAAGTACAAATTATAGATTGAAATGGATGTCTGCTTATTAAAGCTATACTATGTATTGGAACTCTCTGAGAAAAATATTGGTTAATTGGACTTCCACATCTGTAAGCCCCATAGTTAGCACATGGTCCTTGATGATTTTTTTTTTCGCTTTTGCTTGTTCTAATTTGATTTGTAGTTGAGAATACTAAGAAAAAATGATTACATCATGTCTAATAGAAGTCCCTACAAATATATAGTGTATTAGTCATGAAAGCCTAGAAAGTGCCTTTAACACTTTCTTTTTCAATTTCTAGTGATCAATTAGGTGTTTCAAATAGCAAGTAGGGATTTGGAATAATTTAAGCCCTTTTGGCAAACATAATAAAAAACACATAATTTATATCATTGTAGATCAAACTTTTGGATGAGAGTGATAGAAACTTAGAACATGGAAATTAGAGGGTCAAAGTGGGAATTGTTTATCTAAGACTAGGAAACACATTTGAATGAACCATACAAAGGGCACCATCCAATTCAAAAAAATTGAAAAAATCATTTTTTATTCTTTGCAAGTGAAATCTACTAGTTTGAAGATTATGCAACCGAAATGATAGAGAGAGGTGTTTTTAGCTTAAAAACACACCAAGAGCTCAATGGTGAAGTCAATTCATAAAGATTATTTTCCTAATACATGAATGATTCTTCTCTAGAGAAATTAAATTGATAGGTGTTAAATTAACACCTTTAGTGTAAAGTACAAGATGTCAAGATGGATATCAAAATTTGTACATAATATTTTGGCACTTCTTAAAAGCTACTCGGAAAATTTTGTAATTTTTTGAATTGCAAAAGATGATTTTATAAGAAGTCAATCACATCTACTAGCATTTGGAAATTTATAGAAATTACCTAAGTAGCGGTAAAATCTCACTAAAAATTAGAATAGTGTGTTCTATCATAAATAATCATCCTACCAAAATTTCAAGACATTCCGACACTAACAAATACCAAAATTGGTGGCGACAACAACTTTTAATGAAATTCTAAAAGATTCAATGAATTGATCTATACACCTAGAGCATATGATATTCAAATAATGTCAACTTGGACTTTATTATTACTTTCTTGAACCTCTTAAATAACCTTGGCTAATCAAAACCTTGAGAAAAGTCAAACTCCAAATTTTTTATTTTTCACCTTTTTCACTAGTTTACAAATTGTTGGTTTCTCTTGCAAAATGGCCCAAAAATAGGAGTTGTAGGATTCCATGTTGGTTTTGGGTATTCTGAAGACAATGACATAATCCATTTGTGATTTGGAGTCTTTCTCCAAAAGTTAGAATGTTGGACTAACTTAGAAGGTAAAAATAAATTTTTTTTGATGAAAATTGAATTAACATTATAACTACTTGGAGTGACCTCCATTCCTCCAAGCCTTATTGGTTTCCAAAGCTTATTGGAATGGTCTCCAGGCTCACAGGAGTGGACTTTGAAGACTTAGAAACATGTAAAAGGCCTCCCTTCTTACCCGACACCCTTTCTCTTAGTTTTGGGTTCAACCAGCTAGTAGAAATCCCTTTTTTTTGTTATCATACTTGGCCTAGAGTCTACCAAGCCCCTTTTTTCTTTGATGTATTAACTCTTGAAACTCTTATTGTCCTAATTTTTGGTCATTCAAGTCATATTTTGTATTTTCTCTTTGTATTTTGAGCGTTGACTCATACATCTTGAGCTTTTGAATCTTTTCTTCAAGGATGGGGGATACTTTCAATTATTGACTTTGTATTTTTTTATTTTTGGATAATTTAGTCCATCAAATTCCTTGTTTTTTTTTAATTTTTGAATACTGTACTAATCCTAAAAACATTCTAGCCAAAGTTTAACAATGTTGTTAGTTAAAACTTCTTAGAGTTTGCTTTAAGTTTGTATTGTGCTCTTGTATTGGCTCTTTGAGTGGGATTTCACAACGATTTAAAAAAATCCCCCTAAAGTTTTGGCACATATAATACATGGTTCAATGTGGTGGAATTTTGTGGAATTTGGAGAAATTTTGGTTGGAACAAAACTCTCAAAGTCTAATTACCATTTAATTTTTATGTTTGTGTGAAAATTTGGTGCTAACCCACTATACGGAGAAGCTATTGCTCTTTGCCTAATTTTCAAAGTCTAATCTAATCATCCACATTTATCTTCTTATCATTGTAACAATGAAGCTTTGACTTATAGACTTGCATTGTATTTGTGTGAGAATTCTTTGATGTCTCACTTTTAAGTTATTAGGGTAATTTTTGAAGTTACTATGACAATTATGAAGGTTGAAATAGGAATTATTAGAAAAGTTATAACAATAATTTTTTGAAGTTATTCAAAAAGGTTACTAGAAAAAGTTATTGTGGTAAGTTTAAAAATTACAAGAAGAAATTACTATTGTAAATTTAGAAGTTACTAAAGGAAGTTACTTAGAAAAGATTATTGTGGTAAGGTTTTAAATCATTAAGATCATTATTGAGGTAGGTTGAGAATTTAGATTATTAGGTTGTAAGATATTAACAGATGAATTTAATAGATTAGTTTAGAAGTAAAACTTCATCCATTGATAACTATTTGTAGGAGTGTCCGTTTTAAACATATTTTAGCTTTTTGGAAAGGGCATTAGATGCTCTACGACTTAATTTTGTTAAATTCTTGATTAGTTTATCTTATCTTTAGTGAACCATATTTTTGTGTATTTTGGCCAAATTGGCCTAAATTTGACCAAGTTATTAGCCATTTCATATTTCTTCAATTAGATTTTGCATTTAGATATTTCAAAAACTAGGAAAAAACACAAGGTTTTTTGTTGCTTGGAAGGCACAAGTGGATATCGCCAAGCATCATAGGATATTTCATCAAGAAGTCTTTAGAACCTAACAATAAATAATGTAGTATGAATATTATACTTTAAACCATAAACCAATTTAAACTCAATGGCGCATGACTAAGAATGAAAATATAAATACTCAGATGGATCCACAATGTATTTTAGGATGACAACAATCACTTAGTACAAATATAGATTATTCAACTTGTAGAATCATAAAGCTACTAGGTGGAGAAGTTAAGACGACAAGAATCATAGCGAATAGTTTAAGACGTAATGTACGTTTGTCACCTCATTAGTACAATACAAGAAATTGCAAATTTTTTAAATCATGTGTTTATGGGCTCTTCTTATTGTCTTAAGTTTGCCTTCAAACCAAGAAATGATTGTGAGTTGTAGTCATTTACCGATGAACTCACTCATGAACCCATAAATGATTTATGCCATTCATTTCAATAAAGAGAACCACCGCTTTCTATACCGACGGCAACTACTAATCGTAGTTTGAGTTTTTCATTCATTCAAATATTGAATATTTTCAATATAACAAATGTAGTTCTCTACATAATTGGTGGTATTGAAGATCATCATCTTTTGTACTGAAGCATTTTTATGAATTAGTAGTATATTGAGCTTTGTTAGTCATGCATTGGGATGAGTTCAAGCATGTCTTATGATTCAATGGTAGTTGTTAGGGCACCTAGAGAAGCAGTCCCAATCTCATTTTAAGTTGGTCAGTCTAGGTACGCTGTCATTAGTGCATTTCATTTGAGTACTAGATTTTTTTTTATCTAAAAAGTCACAACATATAGATGAAAAGATTTTTGATATTACAAGTGGAGAGTTGTTGCACAACCTAGGTCATGAGCTTGTATCTTTAAGCCCCTACTAGCAATAGCATCTGAATCCAAGCAAATATTTAGTATATGATTTATCTCAATAGGTCTCAGAGGTGTCATGTAGTGAAGCAACTCCTAGATTGTCATCTATTACTACTCCCAAAACACCTTTGCTAGCAAGAGTTAAGTTTGAACCTGGAGTAGAAGTCATAGCAATTGACAATGACAATTTAGATGATTTATCACCACCTCACAAGCTCCTTCAACAAACTCTCTCTCCCTTGACCCAAGTACCTTACATATCGATTGTGCCTTCTCCAATAGAGATTGTAACCACATCTCTATATGGAGATGGCCAATCTATTATTCAATGTCTATAGAAGATCAGTCTTGTAAAAGGGTCAAGGAATCCATTTAAGAAAGTGAATTACAATTTAATTGCAATTCATCACATTGAATGTGTTCTACCTATCTTCAATGGTGACATGATTTTTGAGTTATCGCCCCTCAGAAGTACTAGTTCCCATTGTTATGCAAAGCTTATGAGTGGAATAGAGAAATGTTATGATGGACACTTTTGGTCAAATACTCATACAACAAACATAAAAAATAAAGACGGCCCAACATTTCAATCATCTTTTTGTATTAGTCATGTTCATTGTGACAACAACACATGTGACTACCTCATGCAAAGGCACCATGTAGCACTCATTAACAAGATTGAATGGGATGCACACTCTCCCTTTCTTTTTGAGGTTGGTCCTTTCCCCCTTCCAGTTTAACAATTACCTACAAAATTTGCTTTATTGATCCTTTCTATATTACAAATTGTCTTTCCAAAATATACTATGTTGTTGGAATGAAGGACATGCGATGAGCATGTGTTCATTTCGAAATCCATGAGCACCATGTGAAAGTTGGAGATTGTTGTGACTCCAAGGAAAGGACTCGAACATTAATTTTGGATCAAGTAGAGAGGAATCCATCTGCAATAAATTCTTCTATTGTCTTAGAGGCAAACAAAATTTTTTTAGGAGAGATGCTTCTTTGATCAAAAGAAGCCCATGTTGCTTCTTTCAATCTGGACGATCTCATGCCAATTCTAAAGAAGTGCAAATTTATAAGTTCCATGAGTATTAAAAATTAAGTGGCAACCTTCAAGTATTTCCAAAGATTTTGAGTTATGAATGGCATCACAAAACTTCGGGGTTGCAACAATTGAGCTTATATTCAAGAGAACAAGTTCCCAATCAAGAATCTAATTCAGACAAAGTGTTTGTCTTCAAGATGTTGAAGATTGGTCCAAGTAGTGGTGTCAATTTAGTAACATGAATACAACTTGGTTGCCTAGTGGTGACCTTGAAGACACTTGGATGATGTTTGATCATGTCAAGTGAGTGAAACAATGGATTATGATTGCATATCATCTTCATGACTCAAATTATTGTAGAGTCATAACCATTGTCATCTGCAACATGTAATTTGAGGATTCAATTGCACAAAACAATTTCTAGATTAATTTAAATGTAGTGATGAGCAAGCATAGTATTGCCTTGCCTTATTTCAAGGATTTTATAGCTCATTGTGCACAGACAATTGGAATGCAATAGGAATAATTTATGGGAGTAGTGACCCTCTAAAGCCTATGGTAGATCGAGAATGCACATGTCTCTCCTACTAAACTCAGTCAATTTGAAGAAACATACAATAGCAGACATTCATACAAACCTTTGAGATCAACATCAGAAATTGTGCAAGCAATAGAAGGATGCAACATCACCATCTGAGTCTAACATCCGATTTTTCAACATTTGAGCATAGTGACACTTTTCGGGATCAACAATAGAAGAGGGGCTTAAATGACTAAAATTGTAGTTAGTGTTTTGGCACTTCTGATATAGACAATGGAGGAAATTCTTGCAAATTGTAAGACTATGTAACTCCTAATTTCATTCTTTCTTTGCAACATTCATCATCCCCTTCGCATTCTATTATTGCTAGCCATTGTTGCTTTTCATCGGTAGACATTGCCTCTATTGACTTGTATTAGGATACTTTGGTTTATTTTATTAAACATCTCTTAAACTAGTAATGACTTTGTTTGTTTTTCCTATATCTAACCCATGTTTTATGAATTAAGATTTGTTGACAAATGAACTTATAGAGATGCCCTTTTGCAACCTTTAATTTCCAAGACAGTTCACAATAAATGGTGCAACAATCTAGAAATATAGGGAATGATCTATATGTGGCAACCATTGATGATTATGTTAGGGCATTCATGCAAATGATTTGATACTACTAGTTTTTGAAAGGTGAGAGTCTTGGAATCAGTCCAAGAAAAGAAGAACTTCTACTCCAAGTAGCACAAAGGTATGTTCAACGCATTGGGAATCCTAAAAGATTTAAAAATACAATGTCAATTGTTCAAAGTACTAGAGAATATTGCACAGGAGATCTTCATTTGAAGGCGAAGAAGTTTTGAGATCTCAACAACGAATGCCAAACTTAGCACCAAGTTCTCAGTATGATTCACATTGCCCTGACAAAGTGAATTTTTCACGATCTTATGTAGGAACAAAGTCCACCCAAACAAATGTAGTTGTAATATCTTTGGAAACCATCTTCGAAGGACCATTGCCTCATGTAGTGGAAGAAGAGATAGAATTGCTAATGTCAGAAAATCTAATGAACACATCAACAACATTCATGGAGTCTCAAGTGACAAATGTTGAAGAGAGTACATGCAATGAGTCACAATGGCATATTGCTCAATTGCCAAATACATCGGCTAAGGCTTGCTTTGCTTTACAGGCCCTTATAAGAAAGAAGTGTATTGCAAAGATTGTGTAAGGTAATAAAAGAACCACCATATAGACTTACATAGGCAACATGGACAATTACAAAAAGAATAAGATTGAGAAGATGCAATTTTTCTTTGGCAATGATGAAATTGAGCACTATGTGAAAGGTTCCAATAAAAAATGGTTCCTTTCAAAACTTGATGTGCCTTGAATTTGGTCTATGAAATTTGGAACGCATCTTATCTCTAAAGAGATGTTGGATCTTCAAAATGTTGGATTCCATCTTCTTCAATGTGTTGAAATCTCCCCCTATTAGTTGTTTGGAAATAAAGATCTACCAACCGATTTATCAGGATTTTAAGTTCCACCTTATCTTGCAAAACACTGGAGTATAAAGTGATTAAAGTCTGGTAAGAAAATCAGGAAGAACTCTAACTCTCCCACAACTAAAGAAGCAAACAATTGCACTTCTACACTTACCTTGAAGATACTTATTTGTCAAGTAACTTTGATACCACATCCTAGATTTGGATGCATCTTAAACTTTTATTAAAATACTCCACCAAACATTGAGCAATATATGATTATTGTAGGTTCATTTCATGAATGCTCTTGTCCTTATTTCAAGGAAATATCAATAAAGGTATTAGAAAAGAGAGGGCCATGGGCAAATGTGAGCATTTGTATTTCGTATTCATTGTCATATACCGCTTAGATGCAGAAGTAGAAGTTTTCATTCAGACTTCAAACTACAGCTTTGATGAAGTCAAATGAATTCTTGAGAGTGGCATATTGAAATGCATGCCAAATTCGTAGATCAGTATAATTAATGACTGCATGTACAAGGTTAGTGGAGAGGTGAATATACAACAAAACTTTATATTCGAATTTGTTTATTAAATTTAGTGAGACTAAACAGGTCACTACATCATTTGGGCTATCATTTGTTATATGCATGTGGTATTTCAATGCACTGCTTCTTCATGTTATGATGATATATTCAAAGATTGATTGAAATTTGTGCATAGCCAAAAAGAATCTAATGTACATACTAATTGCACCACATTTTTCATTGTCTAAATGAATCCTAGGAACTGTACGCATATTGGGGACTACATAGATTTCCATGGACCTCTAATTATTACACTCCAAATTTAATTTCTAGAGATTCATGCAAATCATGTTTGACATTTTGTTTCCATAAATTTCCCGGATTTTGAAATGTATTTTATAATAGATCAACCAAAGATCAATTCCAAATTTTGTTAGTCCATAGGAAACCTAAATTTTATTTTATGTTGTGAGACCTCCACAATTTTAGGTTTGTGGTATATATACAAGCTTATAGGTGTCAAGTGAGGAGTTATTGGTCTACATCTACAATTTCTCGTAAATGGTAATAGGCTTTCATCCACAATCCTAAAAAGTTTTTTCCACAGTTATAAGGCTCTAATTCTATAACTTAAGGAAAATTTAAAAAATTCACAAATACCATACTTAGGTGTCAAATTTCTTGCCCCAATTTTTTTTTGCATAAATTATGTTTTCCATGCTCAAATTTCCACGCTCACGCTCTATGCTTATATACTAGCTTCATTGCATTTCTAACCAAGTTGGATAGACTCACTATAAAAAACCTACATTTTAGGTGATGTTTCCGAATTTTTTGATAAATTTTAGGTGACATCAAATGCAACAAACCTATGTTTTTATGTCAACAAAATGTCCAACATAACATCAATGTTGACATAAAAACATGGGTTTGTTGCATTCAACATCACCTAAAATCCATTTAAAATTTTTTGAAAACATCACCTAAAACACAGGGGTCTTCTAGTGACTCCTTGCTTCAAATTAGACATGATTTGCACTTGTGGATATTCCAAATCTTAGACGATGGGTATATATATATATATCATGAGGATTTGCATTACTTGAACATCTAGGTTGGTGTCAATCTTCTATTATTTATCAATGAATCTTTGAATCATTTGAAATTTTGCATACAATATCCAAATAATGCACTTATTGGTGCATTGGAATCCGCTTTGAATTGTCAAAATAGTATTTAGAAAGAAAGATTCAACCTTTTATTATTGGCATATGAGTTCAAAGACATACAATAATCTTTCACTCCATTGGTCTAATCTTAATATAGTTTAATCAACACTTGTTTGATTAAGCTATGTGAACATTTGTATGTTAAATACTATAAATGGCATCACTAATGTCATCAAAGAAAGTTCTAAGAAAAAATCACCAAGAAATTGTAGATTTTCCAAAACCATCTTGGGCACTAAAGGATAAAAAAAGCCAATCTTTGCTTGGCTAAATGTACATTTGATAGGTAAGTGGGTCTTCAAACTCACGTTTATCATGCGCTTTTACTATGTGAGTGCTCCATGGCCACATTGCCATATTGTCCTATTCAAAAATTCTCTATGGTATTCCCATTTTCAAAATCATTAAGCTAGTTTAGATGGTGGCACCTAAACTATACATTAGATTAGAAGTCAAACGACAATGGATGAAGGTAGGAAAAATTGGAAGCACAATTTTTGATATGTATACCAACTATGAATACATTCAACATGATTACATAGAATAATCTCCTTATCTAAGCTAGTGTGGATGAGGTGCCAAGTGACAACAAACAATGAATACAAATAGATACAAATACAAACATATTTGGGTGATGCACCAATAGCCTTGTCCATTACTTTTGTCAAAACCCATTTGTCCCAATAGCTAAACTTTGTCCTTCACTTTTGTCAATCCTCCAATTGTACTTGCCAACTTGCTATGATGTTGTTTGTCATTTCCCAACACCTTGTCCTCGGCCATCTACAACCGATCAATTGTGGCCTTGCACAACCTACAACTACAATCACATGTACATCAATTTTCCAAGATTTAGGATGGGTTTGTTCCTTTATGGACAAACCCCTAAACCTTTGAATTGCATGCCCAATGTAAACATGCAAGGGCAAACAATGCACCATCATGTGCCCACAATTTGCGATTTTGATGTCTGCATTCACTAGTCCTTCATCCAAGATTTCAAGAAATTGAATGATTGAATCTATCCACACAATATTTCCAACATAAAATCAAAGGGGTGCAAAAAATATTCCAAAATCTAAAGAGGTAGAGAACTATGATGTTTACAATAGTACATGTCAAGATAAGAGAATAGCTTCATGAATGATTCAAGTACATTCTACAATTATAGAAAAATCCCTACTAGATGGACATGGAGCCACATTTTCTTAGCCTTAAATCCTAAAAATCCACCACCTTGAAGCAAGAGTAAGCAGTTATTGGAGAATGACAATGTGACCAATATTGTAGTTGTAAGTTACTAAATTTTTTATTTGAAATGAGATGAATGAGATTAATGAAATTTTTTTCATTAAAATCTAATTAAATAGTAATTGTAACAGGCCAAAACTAGGACCGAGGTGGACCAACCCCCTCACTCATCTTGTAGGAAAAACACTGAAATTTTTTAATTGTCAAGCATAATCAAATTTGCAAATTATGAATTCATATTTGCAATCAGAAGCCCCAAATTAGCTAGAGGAGGTGTAGAAGATAAATGAATGAAGTACAAAATAAGGGGTCTCCTTTTTACATGCACCCCTTGATTGACTTTGAAGGGACAAGTTAGGGGTCAATTTATCCTGGCCCAAAACTAACTTAGATTGTCAATATTTAACCCCTAAATGCCCAAGGTCATTTTTGAGCTTCTAGGAATTTGCTCCAAATTGAATAAAAATCCATCATTTTCATAAGTTGTATCAATTTTTTAAAATATGTAACCATACAAATTCAAACTAGACATGTTAGAGATCACATAGGGAAAAAAAAGACAACAATATCACTTGTGGATTGAAAGATTATAGTGTTTGATCATAAGGGTGTTAAAATTGCAAAAGTGATTTGAAGTCTTTCAATCCTCTTGTCAAATCTAAAATGTTGGTCACCAAAAAATTTAGAGGTTAAAGGGCCTAACATGTAAAACCCCAATCAATTTATGGTTTCTCAAAATCTACTCTACAATTTTTTATAATGAATTTTGAATGTGATTTTTTTCCTCCAAAATCTAGTGTATTTGAGGCTCATTTCCAAGAGCCCCCAGAAATATATAAAGTCAAGATTGCATTGGATGCCCTTGCACAAAATCTATAATAGAAAAATCGTAATCAATCATTTTCAAAATTAGATTTGTGATGCTAAAACTAGACTTAAAATGAATTTTTCAAAACCATAAACTACTACAAATAGCAACTTGGTTAGGTTTTATCTAACTTCAAAGTATTGCTGACACCAAAATTTGGTACCTCGGGTATTTAGGTGAAGAATGGTTGCCTTCTATTACCTACACTAAATAGTGAAATTAGGTTGCCTTCACAATTAGGTTGCCTTACCCTCAGAAAGTTACTTTACAAGCCATCAAAGTCAACAAGAATTTCTACATTTATTTCCATTTGTATACATGAAGGTTCATGAGTTCCAATTACAACAATATCTAATTCAAAAGTAGTGCATTCTTGTAGAATAATAGTAAATATTGAAGTAGTGTCAAATGACTAGAAATTAGTGCGGGGCAACCTAATTTCACTATTTTGTGTAGCTTTCTCACAGTCGATACGGTGGAGATGCCCACCGACGTTAGATGGACGTGGAAACTCCCCAACAATGCGTGGTGGCAGCACGCAGACCGAACTCCTTCTCATATCCAAAGGCTAAGATCACTCCCTCAGCGATGGATCTACACAGACCCACCCGTCAGTGACTTGAGCTCATTGTGGATAGAGAGCCAAAGTAGCCATCTCCCAAACTCCCAGCTCTCTCTGTAGCGATTGATTTCCATCCCCTCTCTCTCAATTCTGCTACTCCTGCGAATCTGCTATCAATTGTTTTTTGCAATTCCTTTGGACGAGTCCTCTTAATTCCTCAAGGTCCGAACACTTTGAATTGATCAAGGTTTGGGGGAAATGAACGTGACTGCAATGCAGGCGGTGGCCAGCTGCCGAAGCTCGGCATTGCCGTCGTCTCTGCCACCTGCAGCGCCATTGCGCAAGCCCTCGTGCGATTCCTCGGTTCGCCTTTCGGGAATCCGAGGTTTGAAGAGAGAGTGTCGTTTGGAGTGTGAGGCTCGAAGCCGAAGAGTGGAAGTGCGAGCGGAGGATTGTGAAGAGAGAGATGCAGGGATTGCGAGTAGTAGTAGCTCCGAAGTGCCGACCTCGGCGCTGTACAGTGTTGCACCGTTGATGATTTTGGCGGATGCCACGGGGTATTCGCAAGCGAGTTACAATACTACGCTAGGGCTCTTTCTGTTGTCGTTACCGGGTGTGTGGTCGCTTGTTAAGCGGGCCACCAAATCGAAGGTGTGTGACGACGGTGATTTTTTGTGAAATCTTGTGAAATTTCGACGTTTTCGACATTTTTGATGATTTTCTTGATTTTCTTGATCTTCTACGGGTTAGAATTTGTCGTTTGTAGCATCTAAGCATCTATCGACTCTGTTTCGAGTGCTCCACATGCGATCGTGGTCTCGCCTACTTGTATCCTGTCGAAAGTTAGGACCTACATTGAAGTCATTAGGTCATAGTGGCGATGGCGTGCGACGAGGGATAGGATAATGGAAATTAGTCAAGCTAATGTAACGCACACTTAATTACAAGATGTGAAAATGTGATGAAGTAAATTTTTGAATTAATTGTAAAAAATGTCAGCTCACTGACGTGGTTCTATCACGCTGGTTCAGATTGTGAAGAAAACTTTTAACGTACCAGGCCCTACAGTAGCTGGAGGGAAATCGCCAAAGCAAATAGCCGCGGAGATCACTTCCTTTTATACTCGCAACAATTTTCAAGTGAAGAACCGGAGTGACGTTGTCACGTAAGTAATCCCTCTTTGCTTTCCGGAATGATGGAAGAAGCACACATTATACTTTGGGTCACCAGAGTTTTAGGTCATTTTGGTTGCTTCTGAAATGGGGTTGACATTCTCAAATGATATCAAGATGACCATCGGTTGAACAGTTAGCACAAAATGGGTTGGCACAGACTTTGGAAAGAGGGAAATGGCCTACATAGACACATTATCTATGGTTTGCATGTGACCTGTGAGGAGTAGGATCTAATGTAAATACTGTCACTTTGATCAGTTATTGGCGACGTGAAGGTTGTTTTTCGGTGACTGAAGTATGGTCAAGAGTAGGCTAGAAATAGTGACACAATTATATTTTTCTCATTAGGATGCAATTTGAAGCAAAATGACTGGTACATGCAGGTTCGAAGGAGTGATGACTGCAAGCCGAGGGCAGGCAGCTTTTTTGACGTTCTGCACATTCGTAAGCTTAGGCAGTGCTGGCCTTGTCCTCTCGATCGCTAATCAAAACATTGGAGCCAATGCTTACTATATCACCCTACTCAGCCCCCTCGCGTAAGAACCCCCACCTTACTTGGTTTGGTACCTTCAGAGTACCTGCAAACTGTCCCATTTGCCTGAGCCTGGACTAACGTGTTGTTTTCTGCACTCTGAGAACTTATAATATTTGCATCACTTTAAGCATTTTAACGTATGTAGGAGTGCGGGTTTGGGGAGATGTGTGGAGCTGTGGTGAGTGTTTCGGCCACGTGTTAAATCTGTTAGAGATCAAATTTTTATCACTATATATGGATTTCTTGCGCAATTTCAAAGTGGTAAACCACGAAAAGTGACAGTAGACAACAGCATTCAAAGAGCAGTGGCCATAGACATTTATCCAAGTCTTGCTCACACGGCTTGCTCAAAATTTCAGCTAAGTGTATAAGCAGATGAGTTGCTGTTGGTGACGGGTCAGTACACGAGATGGGATCAGGTCCCTAACAGTTTTTGTCCTCTACTCTATAACCATTATCTTACGTACAATTCCTTTCTGGGTTGCAGAGGAGTTTATTATTGGAGGAAGGCAACAAGAATCGAGGAGATTAAGGTGAAGATTGTAGTTGCGGATGATGAAAGTTCAAGTGAAATTGTTGTCCAGGGCGATGATGAACAGATTGACCGAATGCGCAGAGAACTTGGGTTGATGGAGAAAGGCATGGTGTATGTGAAAGGCATTCTCGAGCAATGAGAACTGCTTCTTGAGAGATCCTCTTGTAGAAAAAAAAGATTGACACAGTTTTGCCGAATTAGTGACATCCAAAATTTGGGTTCTTTCGAGTGTATGTAAGTTCTTGCAATTTGAAATCATTCTGGAATTTTGATTTGGATCTTTTGCAGAATATTCTTATGTTTTACATGTTCATTTTTTTGGTAAAATGCTAGCATAGGTAGCATGGGGCTCGTGTGTATGAGGTCATGGACAATTTTAGGGTACGGTTTGGCAATCGGGGTGGGGCCATTTTGAATGTGACTTTCTTTGAGCCCATTTTCTGGATAGGTTTCAATGGGGACGCAGCACTCATCCAGCCAACCCCAGCATCACTATTGGATGGCCTTTTTAGCACCATGTGGGACACTTTCTTAATTAAACGAGCTAGCAACGTTGGGTCCCATCTGTGATTCGGAAAAGCGAATTGTCGACTTGTCTTACAGGCTTCAGATTAGGAGCCTCTCACATGCCTTCGAAACATCATAACAAATTCAGAGCATCTCCAAAAATTACGTCACAAAAGCCCAATCTCATCACTTGAATTTGTCTAGGAAGCAAAAATGATTCCATATTTCTTGGAGTATGGCAATGTAGCCCCAGACCACCGTACGGTCCTTTAAAAGCCACCCTCTACCTTACGTGGACTGTCCTTCCACTCCGACAATTTAGTCATGGTCTCGATGAGTGTGAATAGAGGAAACCGGCATTGCAAAGGTTTGAAGACAAACAAGTATGAATGAAAGTAGGTACGAATAGTTGGCGGATATTTTGGGAGTCAAAGTTGTCTGCAAGAAGTAGACATCACCTCCTAAGCTTACTGGTGACAGCAGAATTGTCTGTAAGGACTGACACTCACCTGCTACTTATGAGTCACACGAATTCTCCATTTCAATGTGAGATTGTTGCAGTAAATTACGCGCACAGGTTTCGATCGATAGAGAGTAACAAGCTTCATCTACTGTGAGAGTCAGTCAGATCCTTCCCATTTAGTTTGGCTTCAAGAGTTGTCCGCATTTCCAAGGCAGCAGCCATGGTGATGAAATTGTATGGTCAGGGAAACATTTACAATGTGCAGCGCGCCATTCTGCCACTCTTCGAGGTTGAGGTATGAACTCTGCGATCTATCTCATTTCTTTTGATAATTTGACATCGCTCTATGGAATTGATTCGAGTGGATTGAACCACATCACTGTGCTCAATTAATTTCGTGACTGTGATTGCTTTGGAAGGTGGACACGGAGAAAGAACTGGAGTTGGTGATGGTGAGCTTAGCTGCGCAAGATCATCTGCAACCTGCCTATACAGCGAAGCAGGTGAGGCAGCTACACTCAACGTGGACCACTTTCTGTTGTGTAATTTTTTTAACTGCAATTATCATCTTGCATCCACCCATTTAGAATCTAATGACTTCAGTTAATGACACTGCGGTGAGGAACGCAACACCACTGACATAGGTTCGTATAATACTAAAATCACCACGAGATAGGAGAGCTCTAGATCTAATGTAAGCAAGATCTACTTTGCGCCGCCCTAAACAGAAGTGAATAGCGTTCCATGAATTCCATCAAAACCCTACTTGCTGCTGCAATTTCATGGTAGGATTTGAATTCTCACAATTGTCTGGTGCGATGACCAACAGCCGTTCGCACAAATCCCATACTTCGAGGATGGCAACGTGACCATTTTCGGTAAGCACACGGACGATCCATGGAGAGTTTCTTCCCTGCACAAAATTTACATGATCAGCCCAAACCAAATCATGGTATCTTGCAGAGTCGCGAGCCATAGCGAGGTATATTGCGGAGAAGTACGACGGCCAAGGCACGCCGCTTCTGGGCAAGTCGCTGCAGGAGAGAGCAGCCATCAACCAGTGGGTGGAGTCTGAAGGCTACAATTTGTACCCGCCCCTGCGGCCCCTGATGAAGGAGATTGCCCTCGCCGCGATAATGAAGCGGGACAGGGACGAAGAGCTTATTGCGAATTGCACCAAGGAGCTCGCACAGGTCTTGGACGTTTACGAGGGGTATTTGGCTAAAACTGGAAGCGACTACTTGGCCGGCGGGGAATTTTCCTTGGCTGATCTTTGTCATACGCCGTACTTGTACCAGGTCAGTGCTTCAATTCTCCTTTCACTCAGCCTGATAGAATTCTTGCTAACGTTGAGTTTCCTACCTGCAGCACCCCCAAAATCTCGCATAATGGAAACATACTGCTTTTGAGTTTTATCGCAAATGAAGGTTCAATGCTGAGTAGAGTACATACCGATTTTGAGAATACGCACCTCGGCAACATCTGAATTCGTGTTGGTTTTAGTTCGTATGTCCGAAAAGGTCGAGCCCTAGTAACATTTACATGCCGTATCCAAATAACGCAATCTCTGATGCGTTGGAATCGTCTTCAACGTCTGAATTGTGTAGGTTTTACGTCATCTACCCTAAAATTTTGAACCCTTATAACATTTGCATGTCGTATCCAAGCAATACGTTCTCTGGTGCGTTGGAATCGTCTTTGCTTTGGGCGCAATATGTAGAATCTAACATTCTCATATATAGTAGGAACTATGCTAGACACTCACAACGCCGCATTTAAGTGTGGTGACATGCTAATTCAACATTGGAGAATCCACCTCTTCTGTAGCTTTGGAAAAATTGTTAAGTGGAAAAATTCATTGGCTCATACAGTCATACTTTGAAAACATTCACCAGGTGAAGTTGCACAAGGCGGAGGTGCTGGAAGGGCGCCCTCATGTAGCTGCGTACACGGACCGTATTATTGCTCGACCTGGGTTTCAAAAATGTTTGCAGTTGGATTGGGATTCTGCCAGCCCTTTGCAGTGACATGAAGGACATGAAAACATCACATTCTTTGAGTAGTGCTGGCGAGATCTCTTTGCTACAAATAGTCCTGCCCAAACGACACTCATCTCTTGCATCTATGACTTCTACCGGTGTAGAATTGAAAGTCCTCCTGTAAATCTTGCGGCACTTCAAACGGAATTTTTTTTTTTGCAGTGCCACTATAAAAGTTCACCTAGCTCAGTACTTCAAGAAAGTAGTGGACGAGGAATCTAGGTTTTATATGCACGTGAATAAAGAGTTTGTTGGTGGTAGTTGTACTGACTATGTCACGTTGCAATAGATTGCATGTGCTACCCTCGATAGCTCTGTCAGAGGTTGACTATCTAGGAATTGGACAAGTAACGTTTGTGTTTGGAACTTTATTGACTTTACTACAATTTTGTGTCGAATTCATTTATGTGTTTTTCAAGATGGTAGCATTAGAAGGATCATGAAGATGCGTATTGCTTGTAGAGATTGTCATTGCTTTTTGCAAAAGTATTGGAAGAATGTCGTAGATAATTAAAGGATTGCCTTTTTTTCGTTATTAATTTTATTGTCTGCCAGTAACTTCAAAAAAGGCTTGTCTAAATATTTACAAAATTGCTAAGTTGAAAATATTTTGCATGTTTAGTCCATCCAATTGTATTCATTGGATATAATGTATTTCAACATTATCTATGATATGAGCTCGCTAAGAATTTTTGTAAAGTTCATTTTGAGCCCTCCTGCCTCGGACCCCAAAACGCCGTTAGTTGAACTCTGGCTATCTTTGGAGAATGGCTGCCCATGGGCCATGGCAGCTGGCGCTGCAGGTCTCCTCAATCATACAGCGCCAGTCAGGCCACGGAGGGAGCTTCACAGACCTCCAGCAGCCGCCCCGGCCTGCAGCTCCTCCTGGCTCCTGCAGTGTGACAGCCCTGCCAGACCCCTCCCCCCACCCCGCATCAGAGCAAGTCGTGCACCGTAGCTCTTGTCCGGCTCCATCCACCATGTGCACGGCACTAAATTATAACCTACGTGCATTGCAATTGCTCTGCATTGCATTGTCACTCTCTTGAGTTCACTAACACCATCCATCACTAGCAGATCGACCTTCTTGCACATAGTCTAGGTGAGCTTGCAATTGATGGTATTTGCGCGGCCCTAGCTAGCTGGAGCATCCTTTGGATGAGCTAGTAGTGCAGTAAACGCGGTGCAATGCGATCGTGCTAGCTGGAGCTGACTGGAGCTTGAGCGACCGACCGAGACAGCACCACTTGCATTGTGTGGTTGTACCGGTACGCGTCTCTCAACAGAAAGGCAGTAGCGGGATCGATTGACTTTGAACGCCGTCCTTTACTTGCATTTGAAGTAAGTTAATTGCATTCAAGTAATGGACAGCTAGTGGGAATAAATGAATGAATGTGGGCATAAATTTCGTGTAGGGTGGTTTGATTTTGTGTGGTCGTCAGTTCAGTTGCATTTGTGATTGCAAAGAGTAGATCAATCGTTTGAGTGTCGATCGTTCCAGTGAGAATGAATTTCGGAACTATGAGAAATTGTTCTTGAGAGTAGGAGCTAGTGCGTCGTGTGTCAGACAGTGCAGTACACTGACAGGATTTCATTTGTTGGACTTACGATCTTTAGGACCAGTGAGGCTAGGGGTTTACTCGTTTTCATCTTGTTAATTCTGGGTTCATGGCCGCGCTTCTATATGTACAGCAGCTCTTTTGAGATTGATACGCCTGTAGGTTAATTGATTTTGTGCCAGTAGGAGTAGCTGTCGATAAGTTACAAGATCAAGGATATTGCATTTGCTCGCCTTAACCAAGGTCGCAAATAATCGTCAGTTGATAATAGTGAACTAGTAGGGCGTCTTGCAAATCTTAACCTCGTCGACCTTGGAATGCGCTCCATGGGCAGGACAGCGTCCACGGGTGCGCGACTGTGGAGCAAGGCGAGGAACGTGGTGTCCGCGTTGGGAGCATTCCAGCGCCCGTCCTCCAAAGCAGGTGGACTGCTCAACAATCCCAACAGGAGCTACTACACTCGACCAGCGATCATGACGGAATCGTCGTCCACGTCGCCCCCAAGAAAACGCTCCAAGAAGGGATGCATTGCCTTGAGTGCCTGCCTCGCTTTCGTCGCAGTAGCGGTCATCGTCGGAACCGCGGTTGGGGTTACCGAATCCAAGAAACATCACAGCGGAGGCGGTGATGGCGACCCCAATGAGTACTCTGTAATCGGCATTTGCAGCAGAACCTTGTAAGTTCTGAAGAAAATTTCCCTTACTATCTCTCTTTCTTCAATCTCTCTAGTACGAAACATCGTTGTTTGAATGTCGAGTTGCTATAGACAAATGGTAGTCCAGTGCCGGATATTCTAGAATGTCGTTTCAGAGAAGGTTTATCATATGAAAGAAATCTTGGGTGTATATAGGTACCCGGATGTGTGCAACCAAACACTCTTCGGCTCCGACACAAGCAATCCCCAGAACTACGTAACGATAGCGTTGCGGGCAGCCATGGTGGCCATATCCAAGTCAGTCGTAGCAGTGGAAAAGCTCGAGTTGTCGTCCCCAGTCAAGAACGGAACACAATACTCCGCATTAGTAACGTGCAAAGCAGTTCTCGACGACTGCCTGGATCAAGTAAACACCTCCTTGTCACGTGTATCGAATCTAAACCTGCAGGCCCTGAAACCCGAGCTCGGCGACATCCAACAATACATGGCGGCGGCTGTAACCTACCAAGACACATGCCTCGATGCCGTGCAGGACTTCGGCGTCTGGAATAGAAGTGATGAATTGAACGGAGCGCATGGCGATTGGGTGACCAAGCTCCTCAGCAATGGCCTGTCGTTGGTGAACTCACTTGCGAAGGTTACCAGTTGGGGCCAAGTGTTGCGCCATAGCCGACGGCGTCTACTGAGCTTTCATGAAATGGAGGGTGAGTTTCCTCACTGGCTCTCCAGAGATGGACGTCGGTTGCTGCAAGCGTCGTCGAATCCAACGCCGAATGCTGTCGTTGCCAAAGATGGCTCAGGGAAATTCACTTCGATTCAAGCTGCGGTGGATGCCGCCCCGTCGTCCGGGTCCCGGTGGGTGATTTACGTGAAGAAGGGCGTTTATAGCGAGTATGTTACTGTGCCGAAGGGGAAGAAGAACCTCATGATGTATGGAGATGGGCCTGGGCAGACGGTTATCACTGGGAGTAAGAGTGTGAAAGGCAGCGGAACGACCACTTTCTTATCTGCCACTTTCGGTAATTCACTATTACTTGAATTGAATCCTCCGCGTGTGTGAATTTGGCCTGAGATGTGGAAATTGAGTAGATCACCTCGGATGAATTTCGCCTCTCTTGAATTTAAAATTGTGGTTAATAGATATGTCATATGGAGATCAGGATTGGCACTGACTAGAATATTTGATGAGATATAAGCATTGTGTAAATCTCATTTAGGGTACTCGATGTCAGATGGTCTCTCATGACTGGCACATCTGGATTGGGCTTCAATATTTTCGTGAACAGGCTGGGGAAGGGGCTGGTAAGATTTGCAGATGCAGTAGTCGGAAATTACCACTAAGATTAGCCATTGATAATGTCGAAGTAATGAACATGAGGTAATTTTTTGTATCCGTGGTTTGTTTTTGCAGCGGTGGTTGCACCTGGATTCATCGCGAAAGGCATGACGATTCGAAACACAGCAGGTGCCGAAGGGGAGCAAGCTGTGGCTTTGAGAGCTGGAGGGGACCAACAAGCTTTCTCGAATGTAAATCTTGAAGGCTATCAGGTACTACTCGAGTCAGTCAAACATTGAAATCTTGCAAAACAAGTGCACTCAACCCGCTCTTATGACCCAGCCTTGGTAATAATGGGAGAGAGTCAACTCCGGCCTCCTTTGTGAGGCAGGCGTATATTTCATCCAGGGCCCACTTCTAAGCCCACAGAAGAACAAATGCGATTCTTAAATGAACTCACACGAGTTCACAACTTACCATTTGGAAGTTGTCCAATAAGATATGTACATAACAAGTCAGACAAATTCTCAGTGAGTGTGTAATGGTGGAGTGTGCCGTTAAGTATTTTCCTTCTATTGTTCAAGTAGCACAAGCGCAGACGTAACAAAATCATTAATTAACCTGTAAAGACCCAGAAATCGAAGAAGCCCCATTTGTGTCTCATTGATGTTTTTTATAAGCAATCTCTCTTTCTGTCAGATTTTGTTTTCTGAGCAGACTCCCTAGTCGGGCCCGGGGTCTCTCTTTGCGCGATTCTATTTATTTTCAACCATATCATGCACTATATTTCACTGATTTTGGTGATGTAAAATTTGGAGCCTCTTGGATTGCAATTTGATCATTCTATTTGATCATGAATAAACCATGAATCCTTGGTACTGTAGGGGTTATTTTCATCCTGATGTACAAAATTACTAAACCTGTATTGATGAACAACTGCACAATTTCAAAAAATGTTAGATGTATTAACTTGAAGTTGATATCTCATTCTCACGCAGGACACTCTCTACGCACACACGCTTCGCCAATTCTACTCAGGGTGCACAATTATAGGCACAATAGACTACATATTCGGCAACGCAGCAGCGGTGTTCCAGAATTGTAACCTGCAGGCCCGTCTGGGGAAAGCGAGTTCACAGAACATTTACACAGCCAGTGGGCGAACAGACCCTGGGCAGAACACAGGGCTGTCATTCCTGTCCTGCACAGTGGGGGCTGCTCCGGGGCTTCCAGACTCATACCCCACCTACTTAGGACGGCCGTGGAAGCCTTATGCCCAAACGGTGTTCATCAAATCCACCCTGGCCAGCTGTGTCAACCCTGCAGGTCGGTGTTTGTAGCTTCTGTTTTTCCTATAATTAAGAATTCTCTTCAAAGTTTGACCGTGGTTTGAAAATCAATCGATTTTAATTTAAATTATATTTTCGATTTCATCGATTTTTAATTTACTAAACGTTACAATTGGTTCTCCTGGAAACCATACTGTCTGCAGGTTGGCTGTTGTGGAACGGTGACCCGAACTCGGGCAAGACTGTAAACTACGGGGAGTATGGCAACACAGGTCCAGGGGCAAATACCGCTAGCCGTGTTAGCTGGAGTCGACAGATCTCCGTCACCGAGGCAACCAAGTTCACGGTGAGCAGTTTCATTGCAGGGCAGGAATGGTTACCTGCCACGTCCATAGCTTTCAACAGCGCTCTCTAGATAGGGTGATCTCTTCCTTTCTTTCTGTATTTATAGCACATCGAATTGAGTGTGTTTGCAGTAAGTTACTCTTTAATTTGAGGAGCTAGCTAGTGTGTATTCTACATGATTGGTGTTTCAGTCCTCCATAGAAAACGAGCTCTGCAGAGGCTGGATAATTTGATACAGTGATTGGTAACCAAATTCTGTAGTATGTAGTTCATTATATATTTCTTTATTCTTCGGCCTCGTCAGTCAAGGAAACTCAGCAGGTAATTGTTGATATTTCGACAAGATAGTGCTTGTGCTTAATCGACATGGCTAGCTGGTCAATAAATCAAGCGAACCAGTTTGCTTGTGGGTTTAGGCCAGTCAGTGATGGAAAGGTCGACCCGCAAACGTCCTATCACGATTTGGCATGTATCAGTCTCCATGAATATTATCTTTCACTAGTTATCAATTGATGGATTATGAATCAACCAGACTTGCTGTGAGAAGTGTCATTCTTAGTTGTGTTCTCGATGATTTTGATTTTTGATCTTCTAACTTAATATATACCCTTACGTACAAGTTGCATTGGTTGAGACGTAGCTTTGTCTCCCATATTAATTTTCGTGATTTCTGTGCACAACATTCTTCAAGGTTGGAGGTACTAGGGTGTCATTTCTATCCATGTAAGAGAAGCGTGTCACTTTCCACCTTTGTGTGTGACAACATCGTGATGACTCCCTTTTACTGTTCCTTATCCCTCTTTTATTTTTACTTAGTTATGTCAATTTTGTCAATGTTTCTTCGAACTTGCCCTTTGAGTTGAATTTTCACCAATGGCACAATGGCATAATATTGAGCCTCTTGGATTGGAGTTGAGTGAGGGAACATCCAACCTTCGCTAACTATTGAAAAATGAATAATGAGTAGTGTTAAGTGTTGTCATGATTCATGTAAGATGTCACCCTTGATGTCACCTTGGTTTGAAGTCATTATTCAAACACTTCAAAAGCATTTGAGATTCTAATGTGGACACTACTTTCTACTTTGATGCCTTCATTTAATTATTCAAATTATTTTCAAACATTCTTATACTAAAATGATTGGATTGATTAGTGGGCCAACAATCCTATACTTATCAATGAGTAAGGACTCCATTTGATCCTAATAGAATTTCTTGTGTACTTTCTAAATCATGGAACTTCTATGAATTAAGGTATAGAAGTCCTTTGAGATCCAACTCCAAAGTTCACTCCACATTGGTCAAAGTCCAAAACTAAGGTAGAGGTAGCATCCTCATATACTTGCTCCACCAAATTTTGATTAACTATTTTTTCAACCTTATGTAGGATTGAAAAAACTTGTTATAAGATATATAGAAGACTTGCATTCTCAAGCCTTGTATTGTTTTACCTTCTATGATTTTCACTATGTTGTTAATTATTGCTTTTCAATCCCCAAATAGTATTTAACAACAATGTTTACATGCAAGGTGGCACAAATTCCAAGAGTCTCCTATCCTCTTACCACCCTTAGGGCCTTGACAAAGTTGAGAATTGGATCAGATTGAACTTAAATTGACAAAGCAATAATAATCAAAGGTAGACTTTCATATACTACTTTGTTTTTAACTCTACACTAGGTGTTAAAAACAAAAATAATCATTGGAGGTCAAACTATTGTGCAAGATCTCTCCTTTTTGCACAAAATTCAAAGAATGAACAATTGCATTTCTATCCTACATAGGAAGATTCTTTGTCATCCATCAGACAAAAAATGTCCTCAGCGTCATTTATAGGTTAAAACAACATAGTCGCTACAGCCACCTTGCGCCTAGTGAATCTGATCAATATCTTTTCAAAAGACTGTGAGACTAACTTACTCTACCTGTGTTATAAAAAACGAGTCTCTGTCAAGAGCGAGTTCAGGGCTTTCAGGGCTTTAGGGTTTAGGGTTTAGTTGACAGATATCTGTACTCTGGCAACCCTAATGATTCTGATCAAAGTCTTTACACTAGACTGCAATCAACCGTGAGACCTCTGTGTTGAGAAAGAGCGGGACTCTGTCAAGAGCGTGAACAGGACTCTAGGGTTTAGGGTTCAATTGATGGTTCAAAGCAACGATGTGATCCACATAGCGCTCCAAGTTGGAAGCGGAAGAGCCCGTGGATGGAGTGACAGCCTCCCGAAACAACTGGTTCATCTTCACCACATTCCTTCGTTCCTCCCCATCTTCCATCATCATCCTCCGGACAAGGGATTCAATCCGGCCTCGCTCATATTCGCCTTTCTCATTCTTCATCACACGGCCAATCTGAATCCGTTTCTCGACAAACGACGCGTTCAGCCACTGGTCGACGAAGCAGGGGCATGCGAGAATGGGAGTGCACGTCGCAATGGCCTCCAGCACCGAGTTCCAGCCACAGTGACTCACGAAACAACCCACGGCCTTGTGAGATAGAATCCTCTGTTGGGGTGCCCAGCGACTGTACAATCGTCCTCGTCCTTTCGTCCGCTCCTCAAATCCTGCCATTCGCATAATTTGCACAAGTCACACAAATCGCATAATTCGCACAATTCAGCGAGATTTTCTTAAACCCTTGCATGATTACAGGAAGGAGCTCCCTTCACGTGGGATGTAGCAGAAGATCCTGGAAACTGTTGTCCCATTGCCATTCATACTCTCTAACATCAATCCAATAAATTGGCGGTATTCCATGCGTCATTTTGACATGGAGAGGACTCTAAACCCTGAATTTGTTTAAATTTAAGCAAGATTCCTGCAATTCCTTCACAATATCGTGCACCTTAAAGAGAGGGTTCCCACCACCTTCACCCCTCCCGAACCCCAAATTCTTTCCATATCCTCACTGCTTGGGGGCAACCGCGCCATTTTAATGGAACATGACCAATTTAACGGAATTGACGTTCTCTATGATGAATTACAAACTTTTGAGTCTTCTGAATCTTCAGTTATCATCTAAAGAACTAGAGAAGGGTGGGTTCTTCAAAATGACTGCAATTTCGTAATATTGGCTGAATTTCACGACATTGGCACAGTACCAGAGAGGTGTCTTAAATCTAAATCATATATCATATCAGTCCTTGGTAGTTTTTAGTTCTCAATTTCGTAAATTTTACACAAATTGAAACATGCTTCATTGCTAGAAAGAGAGACACAGTACAGGACAACCGGAACAATCGGAACAATCACGAGTCCTAGGTAGATTTTCATCGAGAGCTTTTGTGCAGGTGAATGTCACAATTGCTCCAAAATAATGTTACTGAGGTTTGAAGAATGTGAACCTGAATGTTTGAAATTTGGGCAACAGACCTGGAGGAAGTAATGCGGCGATTTGTTCCTGCACTGGAGGTCCTTGTTGGGAGACCTTAACTTGGGGTGCCTCGGGGGGTCGGATGACCCAAAGGAAACGCTGTCCGCTGTCCTCCAAGCCGTGCGCCAGCTCCCGCACCTGTTCTTCCTGGAGGGAGAAAATGCTGCCAAAGGCCACATAGACCACCGATCCCGTCGGTTGCGCATCCAACCATTGCTCCACCTCGCTGGCCAGTTTCTCGCTCTTCGAATTCTTCCACTCTGCCACTTCCAAAGTGGGTGTGGCGCCCTCCGCAGTTGACTCTTTGGTCGCAAATACTGTTTCTAGAGGCCCTACGGACACCACTTTCGCTACCTGCAAATTCGGTGTCCACCATAATGTTTGGATGTATGGTTCAAATTCTGGAAACCCGCCTCAATTTTGTTTTAAATTTTGGCGCGGTTCCGAGTGCGAACATTGTGACACTCAAGTGCACTCATCGAGCTCTAAAACCTTGGACTGATGTAGATATAAGATTCACGACGCCTGTTTGCAAAAGTGCCCATGCGGTGCAAGAAATTCAGCCAATATTACGAAATTGGCGTTAATAGCTTTTTAGTAACGAACCCTGAGACGGCAGAATGTCTGATTGATCGACTGGAGAATTAATTTAGCTAGATTGCAGAGTTTGAACTGGAAATTCTGATGCAGCAGAAGTAAATATATTTGATTGGAGCAGAAGCTGAATTGAAGCATTCGGGAGCAACGTACTTACGAGGTAGATGAATTAAAATGAAACTGAAGATTTAGCTAGCCATTGCTGCTGAGTTATGGAACTGCTTCAGTTGCGAGGCACAATGAGAGCATGATTCGATTTAGAATTTTTTCTATTAGACTGCAGAACTAATTCTGGAGCTACTAAGGGGCGGAAGGAACATTGATTGGAGATGTAATTAGGTCAATGTCTTTCAGAAATTTAATTCGTAAGAGCTGCTTATGATCGAGGTAATCAGTAGGGACGCAGGGATACATAGCTAGCTAGGAAGAAAAATGGTCCATTCGAGTCTGTACCTCGCCTGTGAATGGGATGGGCTCCTTCAGAGCGTGAAAAACGTTGGGTTCAAGCTCCTCCACACTATTGACCAAATAAGTTGCTGTTGCACAAGACTCCGTGAGGCTTTGCAGGCAGGCGATCATCGCGTCCGACTGCGCCGGACCACCTTTGACGAAATACTCCCAAACTTCGCCGGGGGCCATGTTTCCTACTCCCGGTACACTGAACTCCAGAGATGTCCCGGGCTCCATGGGCAACAGGCCTTCCTTCGTAAATAATGGTACCTGGCAGGCCAGGGGATAGGATCGATCTATATTTAGAACTGAGAACCAGCTATTCCTGACATTGGGTACTGCAATTCGACCTGCCGTATTAGAGCACAAGCGAGTTTTGAAAAATGTTTGAACACAAAATATTTGAACACTGTAAGGGATTTTAAAGAGTTTCCCATCATGACAACGAAACGGAGCTAGTTTAACACTTAAAACGTCATTTCCGTTAATTTGGCAGTATTCCGTGCGCCACTTTGACATGGAGAGGATCTTAAACCCTGAAATTTTCCAGATTTTATCATGATTTCTGCATTTCCTTCACAACTTTGTGCACGACCAAGCCAGGATATATTCCCTCCCAGGAATTCACCCCTTCTGAGTTACTAAATCGTTACAACTTCCGATCCTTCTGTGCTTGGTGATCAACTGTGCCGTTTCAAAGGAATATCGCCAATTTAACGAAATCGACGTTTTAAAAGGTGCTAATGTTTCCATTGAGATGGTCAAACAGCTAGGTTACCTCCCTCCTTACATGGTAAACTCTTTCTTCAAAATATAAACGATGGCACGTAATTTGGTAGTACTTGAGATCGAATTCGAACGGACTAGAGCGAGCGTTACCGAGAACATGAACGCGAGCGTAGCAGCGGACATGGTGACCAGCAAATGTCTAGGAATCGACAACTTTTTCTCCACCTGCGAGGACCAAGACAAGAAGATGTCGACGATGAGTAGACACGGAGGCGGCGAAAGCTGTTGCATAATCTCCGTCGTCCTGTCCGCCATCTTCTCCGGAGTGAGCTTGAACAGCCATGGCACGAGCTGCTTGGTACTCTCGGGCTCCGGGATGGGATCCTCCACGACGGAGCGCAGACTCACGTCGGGATCCTCGACGTCTTCTTCCACTTCCCGCCGTAATGTCTTGGATATGATCCCACTGCAGAGGAGCGTCACTTGGACGCCGAGACGACTGAGCGACTTGCCTAATGCCATGAAGGGAAAGAAGTGTCCTGGGGCTGGCATCGCAAGGAGGACCACGTGGGGCTTGGGTACCGCATGGGCAACTTCGCTAGTAACGCCATTCTCGCAAGCCATATATACTCGATCGCAATGCCAATTGTATCAGTAGTCGATCAGGTTCCAAACAAGACTGAATTATACAGCAACACTTCTCGAGCCGTGACACTAGCTAACAGGGAGACTGAGCTTGTCTGCTTTCCGGGACTATGGCTCACTGTTGGTAACGCTGTAAATTGGGACTGGTAATCCTGGAATCCTGGAGCTAGCGAACCTCCCTGAGACAGAAATGTGACATGCAGTCAGAAATACTTTGAATTGCAGCTAATTTCGGAGGCGCTAGATCGATCTTCAGTTGAGCAACCGGAGTGGCGTAGAATGGATTCTCATGATACTAGTTTTTGGAGCTTTGGGCAGATGTTTGTCATATTTTTTGTCGAACTCTGCAATCGTGTCAATTTTCACTACTAGATGAAGGGGGGGGGCGGGGTGTAACGTTTTTAGCCACGCCTGTCGTGCTTGCTGGAATGGAGTTATGTTTGACCAAACAAAAGCAACGTCTGGCAAGGAGGAATTTTTTAAGCAACCTCTAAGCAACGTTTAATGAGAGAACACCCGAGTACCCAAGTTCACAGTGCAGTTCACCATCTTCATTGTTTAGGACATTGCTGTTTCCATCTTCATTCATTGTTTAGGACATTGCTGTTTCCATCTTCATTCTTTGTTGAGGACATTGTTGTTTCCATCTTCATTCTTTGTTGAGGACATTGTTGTTTCCATCTTCATTCTTTGTTGAGAATATTGTTGTTTCCATCTTCATTCTTTGTTGAGGACATTGTTGTTTCCATCTTCATTCTTTGTTGAGAATATTGTTGTTTCCATCTTCATTCTTTGTTGAGGACATTGTCCCATAAGCATTATCCTTGGTTACACTCCCATGAAGTATAATATAATTCTCTCTCAACATCGACGATAGGACACATTTATTTTAACTATCCAGATGCAGCGTGTCGTTCAAGAGAATGAGGTGTGAATTACAAAGTCTGTTGTGCTATCAATGTCAATATTATATATTGTATTGTATAAATACTTTTTACATACTTAAGTTTGATATTTCATTAGTTCAGAATATTAAATACCTACACTCCCAGAAATGGATAAATCATTAGGACCAAATGTTCCCAAACATTATCATCCTTTTTGGTATTGTACGTCATTTGCTTAAAAAAAACTCCAAGAGCACTCATTGGTGCTCAAACTATTGTGTAAGACCTCCCCTTTTCATGCAAAATTCCAGAGATGAATATTTGTACTTCTATCTTATATAGAAGGATTCTCAATTATCCATTGAATACTTAGTGTTTGCAATGACATGACAAGGTTAAATGAGTTCAAATGAAGGATTTTCTAAGACTATTCTATCTGATTTTACTATTAAAATGAAAGTATTATGATTTCTTCTTCTTTTTATTGATATTAGGATAAGAGATTTCAAGAGCTTTTCAAAAAAGATATATAATTTATTTTAATATAGTAATTATATCATTCAAAAAATCCATTGCAAAGAAGTCTATAATAAGAAAATTTATTTGTATAGGGAGGAAAACAAGATGCCATCCAATTTTTACAACTTATCGCCTAATTGTCAATAAAATATAATAATGAGTATTAAATCCATTATGATACATTATAATAAATTATAGTAGTGATTGTTCTTCAATCTAATTGAGATAATTTAGTTTTAATAAAATCTAAAGGTTACATTTATCTTCAAAATCATCATACAAGCTAGTGTTATTTTCACACATATGAGATGCTTATCATACACTTATGATAAGTTCATTACCCATCCTTAAATGACATAAGGTAAACTTGCCTATAATAGGCAAACCACCCATGATAGGCACCTAGGAGATGATCCATTAGAGTCTTACAATAATCCATGATAGACTTTCTCTAGTAAATAAAGATTAGGACTACATTAGGTTGGTTACTAACCAAAATCAATGGCTTGGGTGATGGTGATGGAGTTATTAGTGCATGTTTTAGGAACTTCTAGCTTTTCAATGTAAATTCATTAAAGCAAGTGATTTTTTAATTCTGCACATTTTGGCCATGTTAGGAAATATTCTAACTACTTTAGGTGGTAGGATGGCCATTATGCGTACACTTTCTGCTGGTTTGGGGATGGTCTATAGACTCTTTCGGGCCAATTGGTAATCACACTTCAAAAATTCATAAGAAATTCATACTTTGTCAGAAAAATAAAATTTCAATTGCTCTCTTCTTTTCTCACATATGTCTTTGTATGAAAAAAACTCTGATTTTTTTGGTTAATTTTAACAAGGCAAAACACTCATTCTGCCTGTCATAGGCAGGTTTACCTTAATAACCCTGATCCTCCCTGCACATTATATAAGAGTAGCCACCCCCGCTGGGGTTTTCGAGGACTGCAAATGGAACAAACTGGTGATGGGAATCGGCGATGGAACCTGCTGTTTGAGTCAGTTACGGACAATGGTATCACGAGGGAGCTGATGGCTTTCTGCAGGGGTTGCCGCAGGTTTCCCGTGACGAGCTTGTGAGCTCTTCTGAACAATGAAGAAATCCTTCAGTTGGTTGTACCTGAAGTACTGCACTGGCAGGACAATCAAATCAGCTCGAATTAAGAGTGTAATCAATCAGCTCAAGCCATGAGCAGTTTGGCTGTTGCAAAATTAATCCTGGCGAGGGAAGTGAAATTCAACGAGAGCTTTGAATGGGGCGTGGAATGCAAGGTCGCCGTGAGGTCATCTTTGACACGAAGAAATAACATATATCTATATATTTATCTCTGTTTCTTTCAGTATTTTTTGACACAAAATGAACACGAAACACGAACGAAATTGAGCAAGACAGGATTGAAAGGAAGCAAATTCAATACTGTAGATAGAGCCATCCCATGTGGGTCGTCTGGAGTGGTCAGGAAATGTTACTGTAGGGTTTTCTAACCTGAGACAAGAAACTTTAGAGCTGCAATCAATCCATTGATATATAAGCTGAGCTAGAATTTGGGAAGTCTTTCTGGACTTACAGCAAGGTGGCTCAAGAAGAAAGGCTGCGGACTTGTAGCAAAGTCTGTCAAAAGGATTTGGTACCGGAGTGACGTCCATTCTTCGGTTCGGAAGGGGGAAACGTAGTCTCGGCAGTCCCGTCCATGATCTCCGAGATGGTCTTTTGTAGGGACACCGTAAAGGTACTTTCAACATTCTTAACCGCCTGAAACGACGGCTGCCGATGGAGGACTTTCTGTGTTACTACTATAGAAACAGAGAATGCACCTAGTGATCCAAAAATTGAATCATATTGGAATGAATATCTATGAGACTATGACTGAGATAACTTCCTTCGATGGGATAATTTCAAGGCTGGGGCCTGGCCTTTGCCTCCCATGGATTGCACCTTCTTTCTTTGACTGTTGAAACTCTTGAATTCAAGCTTGGTCATGAGTTCGAATTCTAGGGACAAGAGTGCTATTGAATATTCGTTGTAAAGAATGTGTTGCTAAAATTTAGAGGTCCT
This sequence comes from Straminergon stramineum, assembly GCA_963920665.1. Classification (NCBI taxonomy): domain Eukaryota; kingdom Viridiplantae; phylum Streptophyta; class Bryopsida; order Hypnales; family Calliergonaceae; genus Straminergon; species Straminergon stramineum. The sequence continues at coordinate 4,837,638 of OY987267.1, read as the reverse complement.
TCTAAAATGTGGAGATGGTCATCTAAATAATAGACTTGTAACTATTGTAGTAGGAGAATCATTTCAATGTTGTGTAGAAGTCCACAAATTAGGCTTATTTCCACATGCATTATTAACTAAAGCATAGAAAATATATGTTCTGGAGTTTGTGTAGTGCATAATCATCTTTGTAGAAGTGTTATAAATTTCAAATTTAATTTTATTCCATTGATGACCTTTAGGTTAGAATGGTTAGAGCCAATTTTATAGATTGTCCTTTGGAATTATTCTATTGACATATATAGCCAAGATTTACTTTGTGACTACTTTGAATCCATGAATGGAATGATGAAATGAAGCCATGATCAAATTGGTGAAATGAAGCCATGACAAAAGTAATGAAATTTTTAATTTACAAGATTAAAATTGAAGCCCAAAGTGTCTTTTCAATTGAGAGAGTTTTATTGGAAGATTTTGCAAGATTCCATTAATTTATAAAACCAAGACCATTAGAATTTGGAATTATATATATATAAAAGAGTTGAGAGGTTTTTGTGGCAACCAATGGAGTCTAGATCTTTGAGGTTTGTCTAGTGATAAATATAGGTTCCGACAATGGCTATTGGTCAGTATACTCCTCCAAAATCTATTGGCCATAATCTATTCACAGTTGCCAAGACTTCCAAGCTTCATCACTCAAAGGAAGGTCTATTACCACTTTTTCAAACTTTTTCACATCTATGAATGCGATTTTTTCATTTTTTTTTTAAAAGATGTGGTAACATCATGTCTTTTATCAATTTGTAATTTTTTTTGAAAATTTGAAATTACCATGAATTTATGAATAAGAAGTGAAACAATTCATATCAAATATAGTGGTGATGCTTATAAAATCTGAATTTTTTTCAATAGATTTTTATAAAGTAGTATAGAACATCATGTTGCAAATTTTATCAACTTGTCACCCTAGAATTAGAAAATGACCACTCCATGGTTATAGATCCAAAGTTCAAATTGTTATAAAATTTCAATGTTGGACTTATTTTATTTTTTATTCTTAAAATCTCATCATGGACATATGTGTTAAAAGAGAGAATTTACAAAGAATTATGCCAAGATCCAAAATACGGGCTTGAGAAAGGAGGATGTGAGTAGGGTTGCAATAAAAACGTGAAACAAACAAAATCTAAATCTAGTGTCAACCTTTAGGTTGGTTTAGCCAATTTTTATTGTGACCTTCGGAGTTTTTGCATTGACAAAATATAGGGTCTATTTTGTGACCATGGAGTCCATTTGAAGTCACAACTAAAAAAAATGGTGGAATGAAACCAAGACGAAAACAATGGAATTTTGAAGCCATGAGTTGAAAGATTTCTCTTTGGAGTTCTAAATTGACAAACATAGAGTTCAACCCCGACTTTGGGTCAACGTATACCTCAAAATTTCAATAGAATGAGTTCACATTTGCCAAGACTTCCATGTCAAAGAAAGTTTACAAAGACTTTTAACCCTCAAAGACTAAGCCTATAATTATTTTTTTGGAACTTCATTTTGCAAGTACCTATGAATGTGATTTTTTGTATTTATTCTTTTGAGATGTGATTACACCTTTTACATGTCTTCTATCAGTTGAAAAAATATCACATTTGGGGGTAATTTTTTTAAATTATATTGAATTTCCAAATAAAAAGTGAAATAATTCATATCAATTTCCGTATATATTCAAAAATTTAGAAATCTCTCCATAGTATTATATTGTTACAGTAGTGTTGAACATCATGATGATCATTTTTTAATTTTATCATTCTAAAATTATAAAATCAAATATCCATGGTTGAAAATTCATTTTTCCAAATTGTTGGTCAATATTTTAGAAAAAATTATATATTTTAACCCTTAAAGATCCAATGTCCCTATGGGGGGCAAATGGATTTCGGGTAGGTTCTTATGAGCTCAATTTTTAGTGATTTTTTTAAAACTTTCTTGTAAGATAGAAAAACTTGTTAGCTTTCTGGGAATATAATTTTTATTCCAATCGATGCTCCGGAGCAAGAGTTATGCCACAATAACCTCAAAATAGGGGAGAGTAGGCATCAAAAAAAATTTGTGAAAAATTGAAATATTTTTTTAAATTATTTTATTCTCATAGATAATATTTTTTTTTAAATGGGAAGCTTTGATTCATCCCATTTGGATTAGTGATGTAAAAGATACAGAGTTTCCTATTTTGTGGGCAATTGGAACATCTTCTTCTAAAAAATGTTTTTTTTCACTTTAAATGCTAATATCTTTCAATCCGTACGGTCAAACATCATGAAATTTTCACTACACGATCCAAGAAAAGTTTGGTACAAGATCGTATGGTTAGATTCTAAAAAAAGATTTTTTTCTAATTCCTCAGATGAATGCAATAGAAGTAGCAGTTTTGAGTGGTTTTTGACAGAAAAATGGCCTTGGGACTTTAGGGGTTAAGGACTAGAATTTTAAATGAATAGCCAAAGGATATCAATGAAAAACTAATTACCAATAGCAATCTAATGGTTTTGGGCTCTAATATTTGTATAAAAATTCCCATTGCCAAGGTCTCCCAAACAAAAAATGGGGCTCGAAAACCTTCAATCATGCATCACTAAGGTAGAAGCACCTAAATGTGACACTTGTTTGGATCTCTTGAATATGGAGGGTGCATATAGGAAAAAATGTTGTGAGTGTATTACAAAATGGTTTAGGAAATAAACAAAATTGGTTTTGTATTTTTTCGAGCTTGTATGAATATTATACAAATTTTTGAAAAGTACTTCGTAGATGCACCTATTGTGGACATTAGACTAACACCAAAGTGGATACGGAAACACCCAAAAGCAACACTCTCTAAACTTGGATCAAGTGTGGGTGATTGGTTGCTTCTTAGAAGAATGGCAACTTCTTGGAACCCCACATGTCTACTTTAGAACCCCACTTGTCTACTTTGGGTCCACAAGCGCTTGGATGTAGGTTGTTTTATAGGTGTCCATAAACGACTCGTGTTACATTTGGGTGCTTCTACCTTAGTAGCATGGAGAATAGCAAAGCCCGAGTATTTTTATCTATTTTCTTTTTTAGAAATATTTTTAGTTACCTTTAGGAATGGAGGTAGAGATGAATTTTTGGAGGAAATACAACCTATATGAAATCAACTCATATTCCTTAATATTGGAGGGAGTGTAGTTGAGATGAGCATCACCAACAAAATTGCTAACATGAAACAACATCCAATCTTCATATTGATCCTTGAAGGAAGGGGCCTTGTCACCAAGGTAGTTAGCTAAAAAATCCTATGGAGATGCAAAATGCTAACGTAGACGACATCCAATCTTCATGATTGATCAAGAAGGAAGCAATTGGCTTGTCACCAAATGATAGTTAGCCATAAATTGATCACATCCCAAAATGAGTAGATGCATTCTTTATTTATATAGCTTCTTCCAAAGTCATTGAACATTGTTAAGGTAGTCTTTTCTTAGAGTGATTTTTTACAAGTTGATTGCATGTGAGGGGAAACTAAATTCTATGCAATTGACAATTTTGTAGTAAATATTTTTGTAGGAAGAAAAATGGAATTGGCATCTAATCCAAATCATTTCTATATTTTTTGGACCCTTGTGGAATTAGTTATGAATGTTTGAAGTTGAAACACAATGGTCACTAAAAGCAAGTGCCCACCTCTTGAAATGTATATTGTTGGTACATTGAAGAAAGCAAAATGTACCTCCATCCATGTTGATGGGTGCTTTTGGAGCGAGGTCACTTGTAGAGTAGGGTCACTTTTAAATCACTCTACCTTATTGGTCCTTACTAGGTTATTAGTTGTCATAAGGACACTGTTGTACAAACCTCATAATAGTCGTCTAATGGAAGATATCATTGTTAACTATAGAAACAAAAGAAAGCACTAGCTTGTTGGGTCCAATAATAGGAACAAGGTAACTGCACCTAATTTCGACCGCTTCAATAAAACTGACCAATATAGATTCTTGCCTAAAATGTACTCCGTGCACTATTCATGAGAGTTTATGGTTGGTTTTAAAAACACTTATTTTCAACACTTTGAAAATTAAGAGTTTATTCATAAGGTGTCCAAAAAATGCATTCTAAGAGAATCTAGAATCCCCTTTTGATTACCAACAAGATCCCACAAAATGTTTTCCATTATAATAATGGAAACATTGCTTATTTGTGCGATTTTAGGTGTACGTTACCGCATTCTAACTATTAGGTCACCTGAGAAAGCTGCTGCATCCAGCCTTTCAGGTGTCGCTGGCATCCACGCATACAGTACCATTTACCTTACCTTAATATAGAAGTGGTTGGTAATCGCTTCTGAGCTTCGGTTTGTTGCAACTGTGAATCACGCGCCTCACGTGCCTGATATTCTCGTGCAATTGTGACATCAGGAAGCGTCCCACTGGCGGTTTCCACAAACCTTTGTTCAACTCCAATGGAAACTCTTATCACAACACCGAAAATCCAAACACCTGTGGCCTCTTTTGAATCCTGGAACGCCGGGCTGGTCACGGTGGAAATCGTCAGCCTTTCAGGTGGCGTCGTCATCAGGCTTTGGGGTATCGTGTGTGAATCATTTGCTTCGAGAGGTCTACCTACAGTACTGTGCAAGACCTCCTCTTTTCACACAAAATTCCAAGGATGAACGTCGCTGCATTTTTTGTCTTACTATTAGAAGGATTTTGTGTCATCCATTGGACTTGTACTGCTTGCAATGACGTTACAATGTAACCCTTAAACGATGCTAGAGGACCTTTTTTGTTTGATGGATGATAAAGAATCTTCCTATGTTGGACAGAAGTGCAATTGTTCATCTTTGGAATTTTGTGCAAAAAGAAGATATCTTGTTCACTTCCAATCAATATTTTTGTTTTATTAAAGTAGATGATGTCACACAATTCCAAAAGGGATGATTTCTACAGTCACCAATATGTCTTTTAAGGGTTAAATGTGTAAAGACCACCCCAAAAAGTGGCATGAAAGTGGCAGATGGATGACTTTCAAGATTCCACCTCAAGAAATGAAATGAATGCACCTATTGGTTCATCAATTGGATCGATTTTTTAGTGAGTAATGTATGAGTGACGTGACATCTTGTTCCAAGGTAATTCTAAAAGGATGAGACTTGTGGATGGTGAAAGTCATCCATTGGATACTTTTAGTCCTTAGTCATAATTGATATAATTTTATTTTTCATTTTTTACTTTACCAAAATCACATCTAACAAAAAAATTGCATGAGGATTCTAAAAAAAAAAAATCAACATCAAAAGAAAACACATTCTTCACAAGTAAAAAAATATCCAAAATTTTCTCTAAGGTAGCCAACCCATTTCTGATCACCCCCATTTCCACTATTTAGATTGTAGACTGCTTTCTTTCTGTGAAATTGTGGTGCAATTCTTGTGTTGCATTATGATTGATTGTAAGGCTCTCAATATTGCAACCAGCCCTTGGTCAATTGCAATTAGCTTGTGGCCATAAATAGAAAGCTCTATACCATCATTACACGTTGAAGAGAATCTTCCACTAATCAATTTATAGTAATTACATTTTTTGTAATAAAATTCTGGAAAAATATGCAATCCTTCTAAACTCTATTTTTGCACATGGAAAAAATTATGCGTTCAAAAAACCTCCACTCCAAATATGCATAATTGCTTAAGTGGTTGGAAATGGGTTGGCTACCTTATCAAATATATTAAAGGATAAATTTAGTTCAATATAGAAATATTTGACTTTAAGGTCATTAGCAAGGGTGTTTCGGGTGTAAATTATAAATAATTCATTGATAAATCTTCTCACCAATCTCCATTGCTACTTGTATTTCTTGAAAAAAATCGAAATCAATTGGATTGTTTTTGCTATAATTACTAGTTTATTTTTACTTTTTGCTACAAAAATTGTAACAAAATCAATTTTTCACGAAACTAATCGAATTGGTTTTTTACAGCAATTGGCTAAAATCTAAAATCTGACAATTTCATGAAAGCAGCAACTACATATCCACATTTTTATTTTTGCCCACCGGCTGGTTGTCGGTCGTGGCTAACAATGACCTAACCGGCAGTTCTCCCCGAACATTGCTACGGCTATTACATTTCGCCAAATGCAAGTGGATGTCAACATTGGATTGTTTGCAGGGGTGGAATTTCCTCTACTTGAATTTCTATCCCACACAAACACTAAGCATACATACAGATATACAGATGATGAAATTCAAGGCAGAGTACAGCCCCTAGGACAACTGGAGGTATTGTTCCAAAACTGAGTATCTTCTTTCAATTAATTCGCTTTCTTTACAAAAGAGCTTTGCGAGCGCAATTAGCTCTCCAGACTCCACTTGTTTCACACTAGGTCCAACAAGAACTAAGTCCTAGTTCTCAAAATCCTCTTACAGACATGCTTGAAGCCTCCACATAAGTGTTGCCTTCACACGGCAAGCTAGTTACTTCAAATTACAAAGCATGCCAGCAAGACACTGCTAACTTCAAATTCCGACAAACGGCTTAAGTAGCTGAGGGAGAATTCAGCTCCCTTTCAGTGCATCCCCAAGAGGTCACAAGGCATGGCCACGTGACGCGAAGTACTCAGTAACCAGATTAGGTCTTGGATATCAATGTTGAAGTTGGGCTACAACTTCGAAGTAGGATCTCAAATCCGCTGCAACAACCTCCTTCAGAAAGCCACAATGAAGGAATAGATGAGTCTCTAATAACTGTCCGCATCTTCATGTAGTATTGCTATCGTCTTTGCTGTACGTCGGCGTATATTGATTCTGCGACGGAGAAAAGCCTGGTGCAGATGGAGAGTAGCCACCGCCGGGACTGCATCACACAAAATGTTGACATTGATTCGTAAGATTCAACTTCATAAACACAAAAATACAAATCAACAAAACGTAAATCAACCGCAAAAAGACTCGAAATTAAAATGAAGTTAATCGTTCAATTGTGCTGACTCATCTCATAGCTTATGGACCGGAGTGATCAAACACAAACTCGTGAGAAGCCATAACTCAAAACGAAGTTCAACCATCATGAAATTGCCTCACCTGTAGTTTGGAGAAGTGGGGCTGTAGGCAGGACTTCCAGGAGTGTAAGCTGGACTGCAAAAATGAACAAAGAGAGTTCAGTACGAACACATTGTCTATAGTGAGGAATGCGATGTCAAAAAAGAAAGATTATTTAAGAAATGGAAGTACCACACACCTTGTTGGAGAATAGGAAGGTGATCCTGGTGTGTACGCAGGACTAGTAGGCAAATACGAGGGAGACGATGGTGAATACGACGGTGATGTAGGGCTGCATCCAACATTCCAATCTTTAGAATGACTTAACAACATGATCCACTCATTAATCAACATGGTGGACTAAGATACCTAGATCTAGCGTTGAAAACGCAAAGTAATAAACCAAACAAGGAGAAAATAATGCACTACGAATCAAGTAGGATAAAGAGAGGAGGGCGCACCTGTAACTTGGCGAAGTTGGGCTGTACGAAGGACTTGACGGCGAATAACGAGGACTACTAGGAGAGTAAGCAGGGGAAGTGGGGCTGTAGCTAGGCGATGTCGGACTGTAACTGGGCGACGACGGGCTGTAGCTTGGCGAAGTTGGTGAATAACCAGGAGAGGTGGGACTATAGCTGGGAGAGGTAGGGCTATAACTGGGCGAAGTGGGGCTATAAGCAGGAGAGGAGGGAGCATACGAAGGGGAGGTAGGGCTGTAAGCTGGCGAACTCGGGCTGTACGCTGGAGATGTCGGACTGTAACTTGGAGAGGTTGGACTGTAGCTAGGAGACGTTGGACTGTAACTAGGTGAGGTTGGGCTGTAGCTAGGCGAGGTCGGAGCATAGCTTGGAGATGTAGGAGAGTAAGAAGGACTGGTGGGAGAGTACCCAGGGGAAGTAGGGCTGTAAGAAGGCGAGGTAGGACTGTACCCAGGAGACGTGGGACTGTACCCTGGAGATGTTGGACTATACCCAGGGGAAGTAGGGCTGTAACCAGGTGATGTGGGACTGTAACCTGGAGACAAGGGACTGTATCCAGGGGAGGAAGGACTGTAGCCTGGAGAGGACGGTGAGAAGGGCATGCTCCCCACATATGGTGAAAACTGCGCTTCAGACAGCGGAGAAGCACGCAGGCTTGGGCTCAGAAGATAGCTCGGCGACATCATCCCCTCGTTGTGTGGCGTTCCAATCATCGGAGACCGCGATGGGGTCATGCCGTAGTCCGTTCCTTCAAAGCTGGGCAACTGCAACTCAATGGCGTGTTGAAGCATATTCTCATTCAGGTGTAGGCCAAAGTCGCCAGTTCCAATGGGCGCCAGTTGACCCAGCATGATGTTCTCAGTCACTCCCTTCAGGTGGTCTGCCTCTGCATACACTGCAGCGTCTAGTAGGATGTCCACTGTCTCTTCAAATGAGCACCGCATCATGGGTCCCGTGTCGTTTCTGTTGATGCCGTGCCGTGTGATGGCCATCAAGTGACCACGATACGTCATAACATCACAGAGGATGGCCAGATGCCGGTAGTTCACGTAGGAGCCATCGAAGGAAATCACGTCTCGTAGCTCCTTCAGAAGAGCGTTTCGAACTGCTTCAATGCCCAAGACCTCAATAACCTCAATCAAATGGTTACTGGTAGTGCGGGTAGCATCGACATCCTCATGACACATTACGGCCAGCATGTTCACACCCTCGGTATCAAGAATCCATTCCTTCTCCGGCTCGAAGGCTAAGATTTCATCGAACCGATTCTTCTTGTCTTCCTTGATGAACACCTTCCGAATGTCAGGTATTCCTCGCAGCGCCATCTCCGTCAACATGTTGCTCTCGATCTTCTTCAGGAAGACGTCATCCTCGGATTGCTCCGAGGCCTCCCCCTTTGGCGCTTCATCGTTCATGATGCGAATGCGAAGAATGAGCTTCTCGGCATTGTCGTCATTGAAAATACAGGTCAGGTCATCATCAAATTCAAGATTGATCTTCTCTGCAATGTCGGCCATGCTCAGCTTCTTGTCCACCATCATCTCGCGGTTCAGCTCAATACGAAGAAGCCATGGGGAAATCTTTTCAGGAGCCACGTCTTCGTCTGGCATTTCGTAGTACGACCTCACAAACTCCACGTCCTCCTCTATCAAGGTGCTCATTGGTTCTGGATCGTACCAAATCTCCGTGGCCTGCGTAACAGATCGAAGAGTAGTGTATTCGAGAGCACACTGGACATTTTTGGCCTTCTCTTTCTCTTTGTTCACTCCAGGCTTCAAATATACTGTCAGCGACGGAGTCTTGGTCTTCTTTGCAACATTAATAATCTCACGTAAACGTGGCACACCCAGAGTGACGTTCTTTGCGCTCACACCAGCGAAATGGAAAGTGTTCAGTGTCATCTGCGTGGCGGGTTCTCCAATCGACTGAGCAGCAACACATCCGATCATCTCTCCGGGGGCCACAAGTGACTGGAGGAAGCGTGTTTCGATCTCACCAATGACCCAATCGAATGCCTCTCTAGTCAGCCGATAGTCCTTGAGGACCCTCTTGCTGGCCAGAGTGCTACGCAGAAGACAACCAAAAAATAGAGTGGCGTTTCTTTGCGCTTCCATTGAGATTTGATCATCCCCAGGCACAACTCGGAGCCTCTCTTGCAGCTTATCCACAGCCTCCACAATCTCCATAGGATGCATGTCCGAAGGCTTACGGAAATCCACTTTGAAGATTTTCTGAGCATTCCAGATGAGTCGCTTCAGATTGACAGGAAGGGGCCAATTGGCCTCCCCAGTCGGTGCAATCTCGAGACCCATTTGCCGGCGGTCCGCTTCTAGCTTGGACACTTCTGCATCAAACACATTTCTGATCTCTTGAATAGTCTTGATGTCTTCTGCAGCTTCCGTCGACATGTAATCAGGTGACCAATCATCTCTATCAATCTCAAACTTATACACCCTATTGAACTCCGCCTTCTTCATTTTCAGCGAGTCCAGTTTCTGCGACTCAATCCAAACCGAGTCCATTCCATCCTCTCCATACAGGAACTGAATCACATCTCCAAGGGAATTTCGCACAGTACCATCATATTTGACCATAACATCTTCCATAGCCTTCACTAGTCGCCTTTGGATATACCCAGTCTCGGATGTTTTCACAGCTGTGTCAATAAGACCCTCTCTTCCTCCCATAGCATGGAAGAAAAACTCCTGTGGGGTCAGCCCTCGCAAATATGAATTCTCCACAAAGCCACGACTCTCAGGTCCATAGTCGTCCTTCGTGAAATGTGGTAGAGTACGGTCCCCAAACCCGTATGGAATTCGCTTCCCCTCAACATTTTGCTGCCCAACACAAGCAGTCATCTGAGAAATATTGATGAAAGTGCCCTTCGACCCGGCTGTAACCATAGCTTTCAGGTTGTTACTCTCCGAGAGACTCCGTTGTGCACTAGCTCCAGCTTCGTCACGAGCCTTGTTCAAGACACCATTCACTCTGTTCTCGAAGGACTCTATTATGGTACGACCAGGCTGTGCTTCAAGCTGTTTGTCTTGGGCCATCTTAATCAAATCCTTCACATCGTTTTTAGCTATCGAAATGGTTTCGTTAATTTTCTCCATCGTTGCTGCATCGGCAATCGTATCTCCAATACCGATACTAAAACCTTGTTGCAAAAGCCAATAATTTACAAGCCACTGAGTGTGCCCCAAAAATTTCCGAGCTGCATCAGGCCCAACTTCCTCCCTGTTCAAATTGAACAATAGATGTTAGTACCGCCCATGCCATTTACTGATCAAACGTATTACTAAAACCACATGCGTCAATATATAAGAGCACTAGGAAGCATGCGTGAAAGAGGTTATGAATTGAGCAGATGAAACCACTTCTTTGGCATCTACTACACGGTGCAGGGGAAAGAAAAGGTATATAGGAAAGTGTCACATACCAAATGACATGAATAAGACTGCCTTGTCCTGTACCCAATGTCTTCTTGCAGAGCGTGCCTGCGACCACCTCTCCTTTTTCAATTCTCACCTGAGTGTCACCGGGTGAAATATCACCTACTTCGGCATCAGGATGCCAAAACGCCTGACGCATCAGATTGATTTGCTTTGGGATAATCAGGGTAAAAATTTGTTTCCCTGTCCAGAGAGGGCGTGGCTTCAAAATGGTTGGAATAGGTATCTTGCCATCAAACTCCTCCCACCACATAAGAATGTTGTAGAACACGTCCTGCACAGAGTTATACCAAAGGTTTCAGACCTTCAGCAGCTTTGAGCATAGAAAACATAGAAAACCGCTTTACCATCTTCACAGAAAAAGAACACGACATAACGTACCTTCTCTATGAAGGTGTCTCTCTTCGTCACTTTTCGACATCCCAAGAGTGTATCTTGTACAATTCCAATAACCGGGCGATTGGACTGAGGAGATACAACACACTTGGGAACCATCATGAGTTCCAAGACCTCTGCTCGAGTCTCAAAGGACTGAGGCACATGCATGTTCATTTCGTCACCATCGAAGTCGGCATTGTATGGTGATGTCACAGACAGGTTCAGCCGGAAGGTGGAATACGGCATGATGCGAATTCGGTGTCCCATGATGGACATCTTGTGCAGACTCGGTTGTCGATTGAACAATACAAAATCGCCATCATTCATATGCCTTTCCACCTGCAGCATGAAAAATGATTTAAGCACAACTGTAGATCGAATATGGTCCTGCTCTCAACATGAACTTTCACGATACCTTCAAAAACTGAAATCAACTTATTCGAAAGTTGAGAAAATCGAGGAAACTACAGAGTTTGCAGTAAGTTTCATTGTCCACGTGATTGCTCCCATATTGGGATACCTTATAGCCAAGCTCTAAGTGTCGGCCGCTGCTCTTTTTCAGGAACCGAAGATCCAATCGTTGACCATCTTCTCTGATGATGTACTTCGCACCAGTCTTACCAGGAGGTGGATGAGGTCCGTACTCTACAAGCTCTTTCAACCTGATGCACATCAACAAAGCATTTAGTTCAGCAAAATGATGAAGACAACAAGGTACAGAGCATGAAGGTTTGTGACGTATGAGAAAGCTCACCTTTCCATGTTGTAGGGAGTAACGGTTTCCGGATACGTTAAGTTCAGAGCAATACTCCAAGGCACTCCTAATTCATCAATGTTGATATTTGGATCTGGCGTGATCACAGTACGCGCAGAAAAGTCCACACGCTTTCCCATTAAATTTCCACGAATCCGACCTTCCTTGGCCTTCAAACGCTGACATATTGATTTTATAGGGCGCCCAGACCTTTGAGTAGCCTGTCATACATAAAACATCATGCGCTTTAAACAACCATATCTAGGAACACAGGCGTGGTACTTTACTAGACGAAAGATGCAGAGACCAACCTCAACAGAATACAACCTCTAATATTGATAGCACCTTGTCCAAGCTAAAAAAAACATTTCTAGGGCCTGACCTAATATCTACTGCAACAATCGTGAACACCATGAGAACACACCAAAGATTGGAAAACAGCAGGCAAGAGAAAGCAGGAGATTTCTTACCCTTGGCTGTCCAGGAAGATCATTGTCAAAGTATGTTGCTATGTGAAATTGCAGAAGCTGAGCAAACTCGTTAATAATATGTGTAGGGGCACCATTTTGCTCCTGCCGCTTCAAGTTGTTATTATGACGAATGATCATAGCCAACTGATGGGTCAAGTCGTCCTCACTGCGAGCTGAACTGTCCATCATCACAGAAGGCCGGACGGGAGGGGGTGGAATAGGAAGCGCTTGCAGGATCATCCAATCCGGTCGAGCAAACTTCGGATTGAGACCAAGCAAAACACAGTCTTCATCACTTATCCTCTTAAGAATACTCAGAACTTTTTCAGCACTCAGTTGCTGCTTCCGCTCCACAGGCTCCGGCATATGCTGGTCTTGCTCATCAGCTTTCTTGCGGTTCGGCTTGAATTCAGCGATGAGCTTCATGCCATCTATGGTGGTCTTGGGCTGCTGTGCGCCACAACCTCCATGCGACTTCTTCTTCTCGGTTTCTTCACCGTAATGCGTATCATTCTCGTCGATTTCATCGCCTGCGTCACACTTGGTTTTGCTTTTACAGCAATCCAGCACTTTCTTCAACCTGTGCTTCGGATTACGAACTTTCTTTGCTTGCTTGAAACGATGGTCTTCCTGCACATTCAGAATATATGTTTTTTTCATACCAAGTCTCGATTTGAACATACCCTAACCACAAGGAGACTTCCATAATGGCTGACACTTGCGGCCAAATGAAGAGGAGTAATGACCAACCTCATCCGCAAGAACCCTGGAGCAATTGTAGCACACACACCGCAAGATGGACAGCACCGTCTTCAAAAAACCAATGTGAAACATAGGCTTCGCGAGCTCCAGATGACCAAAATGACCCGGGCATTCCGCCATGCCGCCGGCACATGTCTCACACTTGGCGTGCCGGTCGATTGTACCCAAGCGGGGGTCACTGAGACCCCCCATTTTCGGCTTCCCCCGATCATAGGTCTCGCTGCTCTCTATTTTACATACGGACATTTGCCGCTGTTGCAAGAGACACAAGCAGTCAGTGCAAGGATCTCCGACCAAACCCTAAACATGGCGTGAGCCTCATTATCTGAGCTGAGAGGAGCAGACACAAGCCTAAAGCATAAATCCAAGCCGTAGCGCTATGATTGAAACCAACAGCACTGCTGGTTCCTTCTCATTCCCGGCTGTTATTCAACTGTGTGAATGATTTCTTAGGTGTATCGCGAACTCAAGGATTATTATTTTGTGAAAGGGAGCACCAAAAAGAGTGCAGATCAGGATTAGGTCATAAGGCGGTAGAATAATTTTCCACAATCTAGTCGTGTCGGCAAGTCCGCAGTGCCGCAATTTCGTACTTGCAACATCCACGGGAAATCTCAGAGTATGAAGAAAAGAAGCCAACACTTGAACTGGGAATCGGTTTCCAACTCACAATTTCATCGGGACTGATGATGCCAAACTGCACAGTCTTGACCCGGGCCAAGTCGGCAGGAGAGAAGGCAAAGCGCTGGTCCATGGCCGCTGGTCCGCGGCTCAAAAAATACCAGCAACTTCAGGCGTGCTCCACTCAACAACCAACCTGCTCGACTCGTTGTACAATACTCACAGCGAGGCGCAGCGAGGCCCAAACCCTAGCACTCTTTCATGGCCACAAAAGAGCCGTCGCCCAGATTCGGACGCTCCAACGCCCTAATTCGGAAGTCCGATTCTGCTTTCAGTATTTGGAAGTGCAATCGGTTTCTGTTTTAAATTTCGTGAACAACGGAGAGCACCCTCCCGCAGTCTGCTTCCGGAAGGAGAAAGGAGGAACAACCTTCCCTGTGGGGGTGGGAGGGTCAATATAAAGGAGGGAAGAACGTGAGGCGCACGGCTATACGACTCGTCGCACAAAAAGGTCGGGAGGGTCGACTTGCTGACCACGGTCATCGGCGGGACCACGGTCATAAGGTCTTCCCTTGTGAAAGGGGTGGGCAACTTCGATATTTTGTTTACCGACAAGAACCTCCACCGTTTCATGGTTAGTAAGAGTACACGGCCCAATCATTGGAGATCTAGCCCCACCGTAGAAAAAAAATTTCCAACCCTCTGTAAAATGAACCTTCAGACACTCCAATATATTGGGCCCTTTAATCTCCTTATCAAGCTTGCATTCCGCTTGTATGACTATATTTTGTGCCACTTTTTGTGAAACGTCTAACAATTACAATTACAACAACTCCCATTCATGAGAGTGCAAAGTTGTAGTGAAGAAATAAGATGTTCTATTGATTACACTAAAAATATGGAGTAACAAGGTAGAGAACTCCTTTGTTGGTGGAGCTCAAGAAGGACAATTGATCCTATAAAAAGACATTTGGTGAGGCAATTTCACTTGTCCAAGGTTGGACATGCTCTTCCAATCTTGAATAGAGTGATGAAGCTTCTTACATTTTACAAATACATAGATTATGGTTAAGAGGTCAGTTATTCATTCAAATGTTTGAACATTCATCCATTGTGGCACTAAAGTTGTTTTTGGAAAAATAAATTAGGTGAATTTTAATAATTCCAATCATTCAAAAAATAGAGTGTATTTTGCTAAATATTCTATTGACTATTATTTTTTAATCAATATTGCAACTCATTAAGAAATCATTACAAATATAATCTATAGTTTTTTTAATCTTCTCCTTATATACAAAGATACCAATGAAAATAGGTCTAAGTTGCACAATACATATTAATAATTTATAGACTATAATTAGAAGAAAAAGATATCAAAGATTGTATAAAAGAATATGACTCCAAATATTTAAGCTCAATGATAAACATAGTGCTTCAAAGTTATGTTTTATTTAAATAGCTTTTCATCCACCCCAAATAATACTTGAATCTTTGGAAGACAACAAAACACTCCTTTATGATTGATTTCATCAAATTGAGGGAAATTATGTATCTCCAAAATGATGCCGTTTGTTAAAATGTACTAAAATTTGAAAAAAGATTCATTAGAAGAAACTTATGTTCTCTAGGTGACAGTTTTTAAGTGACATCCAATGTAACAACCTAGATTTTAGTTATATAATCAACAGTAATGTTCAATATAACATCTTGATGTTATGTCACGTACAACACAAGTTTCTTCTATTCACTAGAAGAAATTTGTGTTTGCCTCAACAAAATCTACATGATGTGTTTGTTGAGGCAAATGCAAAATCTATGTTTTCTTGTGTTTTTCAATGCAAATTTTGTGTTTGCCCCTACAAACACGTCATGTAGATTTTGTTGAGGCAAACACAAGTTTCTTGTAGTGATTGATTCAAATATTAAGGATTAAACCTTCTTCATATTAAACTAGCTTAGAGTAGATTCCAATCAACAAAGATTTCTTATAGTCACTTTCAAAAAAATTTGTACACTTCTAAATTAACATGACAAAATTCAACTACAAAATTTCAACAAAATTTGTATGTTTGTCTTTTGAGAGATTTTTTGAAAATTGTAAAAGTTTAGAGTATATCTATATATTCCTTCTCATGATTATTTGTAACTATAACTTCAACTTTTAACTTCAACAAATGTTTACTAATACAATTGCAATTAATACAAGTTGACTCTTAGAGGCCTCATGGGATGATTTCCATCTCTTCTCCATTAAAATAAAACTAAAACTAAAGTGCAAATGTATGGGTTGATAGGTAAGAAATTGTATATAAATTATGTGTAGTTGGGTTGACTTTTGGACTATACATGTAGTTTGTATGTTGTATAGTGTTGAATGATTGGTGAAATTTGCTAAAAGTCCAAACTAAGGACTTGATGATTAGTCCTTTTTGTCCAAATCTTGATTAGGAAGAGTCAGTCAATGACCATTGGGGCATAAGATGTTGAGAATACAAAACAAAACTTAAAGCCTCTATTATTTTCATGCTCCATTGCATTTGTATTATCATGCTTTCAATAAGGACAACTATGGCTCAATAGATATGATTAAGGTTTTGAAAGGATTATGGTCCTTTCCAAGTTTTGGAAGTGGAAGCATGAGTGATTTCAGGCATCATAAATTACAAAGCATCTATAGAATTTGGAGACACTTTGCACTTCTTTCTCAACACTCTACTCCACTCCACTCTCTTATGTGACAATTTAGTTGTAAACACTAGCCCATCCTTCATTTGAATTTTTTTGTGAATATTGGTATCAAGGTTTGAGAGGCATTATGCAAATGATTTTATTGCAAATCAAGTAATTAAGTGCTTCAATTTTGACTACTTGTTGACTTTGCCAACAAGGGAAAATCACCATTGGCCTTAAGTTCCTTGTACAAAGAATTAGAGGTATTTGTTTTGTTGATAAGTGAGCTTGTTGTTGGGTGGAGTGCAATTTGAGTTGAAGGTGATCTCAATAGGATTTCTACATGGATTTCTACATTCATTCACACTATTTGTAGCCCAAGAGCGACAATGTAAGGAATAGTGATTAAGGAGGCCATAGATCAGTTAGTAGCTTGCCTAGCTATTCAACACGACATTGTTTCTTACACACGAAGCAAGCCAAGTTGAAACTCTTGGAGAATCAAATCCTTAGGAACTCAATCAATTTCCCAATGTCAACATCAAACCCCACCCCTACATAAATCTAAGCAGTGCTACATTTGACAAATCCAACTCAATATCATACCTACTCAAGCTATTGATATGGAATACTGTAATTGCCAATAGGAGTGGGGATGACAAAAGGGAAAAAAGAAGGGATTCACATATCAAGAAATGGGAATAGAGGCCATGTTAGAAATACTTAAAAATTTGGTGCCCACATTGTGAATTTGAATGTGGATAACTTTAATGGAGAAGCAATTTTGTTTATGAATGGTGTTTAAGTACGAATATCAATGGAAGAAGAAGATGTCATGGGAGTATTTGAGGTAGATGACATCAAGATCATGGGGGAACTCTTGGTGGTTGTAGAAGTGCAATAGCATCTATATTGTACGAAGATGTTAGTAGTGGTCGAGGCCATGGTAATGGTCCTTTTCAATGTTGATTGGACGCCCTTGAGATTGTTCCTATGTTGAGATATCTAATCTTTTGCAAAAACAAGATATTAGATCACTTGTTAATAGTCATATAAAAAACAAGGTGCTCTCTACGGAAGAGTTGGGCATTGCTTGCTTTCTCATGGAAAAAGTAGTCTAGGAGGGAACTCAAATATCCAAATTGGATCCCCTATTCTACTTCAAAAATACTCTCTTGGATATTTGTACTGTGAAGCTTGTAAGATGACTCAAGCACGTTGACTAGTGGTGAGTTTTTCTACTACATTTGCGAATTGTGTAGGACATGTCATCAACTAGTTGAATCAAACCTCCATAGATTTAGTAGCTCTAAATGATTTTGGAAGTCTTGTCTTTATTCAAAGGCTAGAAACTAAGGGCAATGATGTTCTTGGATTTGTTCATGTTCTTGCTTATAGAAAGGCACCAAATAGAGGAGGTTGATCAACCTGCCCCCCTAATTCAAGCATTTGTATCCACAATGGATCTATTGTTTGAAGTTCCCAGAAAACTTTGCCTAGAGGGCAATGACTTGTTTAGTGCATCTAAGGTGAACAAAATAATTTATTCAAATAGAAATGTTATAGTAGAAGAGGTTTGGTTTGACTTTGCAATACTAGGGTACAAGAGTAGTCAATGGTGCAATGTAGAACAATTCATGTGGAGCAATGCTAGTGGAAAGATGGTATTCAATAGTATGGAGTGGAGTTTGGAGGGTTGATCAAGTGGCAAAAGGTAGCAATCCTAGATTGTCATATTCTTAATAGCGAACATGGTCTACATGAGGCTTTAACCTCTTTTGCCTCAAAATCCCCAAATCTCCTTTTAGACTCATGATGGAAGTGTTGACCTTGTTGATAACCACCAAACATTGGGCATTGAAAATTTATCAGTAGATCAATCTAGTACCATTGTGGAGGGACTAGAATTGAGTTAATCTATTATAAGTTTACAAACTCTAGTAGGTCCTACTATTGTAATTTGAGTGCCACAAAGTAATAGTGCATTCTTTAAATGGCTTTGATTCTAATTCAAAAGACTCAACATGGGTGGTTAAATTGACAGATTTCACAAGTAATATATATGAGAAATCTAATTGATTGGAAGGTTGTACATGAAAGAGATGAGGACTAAGGGGTCATACAAGACTATAATGAAGCCACCTACAATGCATGGTTTTGGTTAGATGGGTGAGATATGGATGCATTTAAAATTAAGTATGGAGATGGTCAATGGGTTCAAGATTCTACCGAATTGCTTGATGACAAGACAACTTTTACTAGATCCTATTCTAGCCCCACTAAATGAAATAGTTGTAAAAAACAACCTCTTCTATATTTCTTAAATTAATTTAGGGTAGTTACACTACTGAGCCATTGGTTACAAAAACCTTTTGGTATAGAAGGCAACCATGTTATAAGCATCCTAAATTCTCAATGGAGGTAGAAATTGGAAAGATGTTAATAGGCAAGATTTCAAGCTTAATTTGAGGTGATCATTCTCATGGGATTGAAAATTATCCCTCAATTAGAAACCTATGGATGAAAAAAGATTCATTCTTTAAATCTGCATTGATTCCAAGTTCAATTGTAATTGGTTTGAAGCTTCATTTAGATGTTTCCTTGTGTATATTTATGGAAAAGAAAGACTTAAAATATGACAAACAAACAAAAATTTGATGGATCCTAGAAATTTTGTCACTAGGTCTAAAAATTGTACAATCCTTTAATGTTTCTCAAGGTAGATGAGATAATGATTGCTTATCATGCCATTTTAGTCCACTTCAACAATACATGCCTACTAAACCTATCAAATATGGAATTAAAATTTGGGCATTGGTATATAATTCATCTAGGTATATTTTCATTCTTCTATTGTATCTTGGAAAGTTCAACAACATTATAGACAAGGGCTAGGGAGTGTGTTGTGTGTGAGCTCTTGAAAAGACTTTACCGTGAAAGTCATACAATTATGTATAACAATTTCTTTACTTTTCCTTGTTTGTTTGATATTATTGGATTGAGGGGTCTATGCGTCTGGAAGTGCAGGAAGAAAATAGGTATGCCATTGGTTTTTGATGAGGTTCAAAAGGGTATATCTGTTGCACAATTTTTAGAAGATGTTAGCCATGGTTTGGTTTGATACCAAACTAGTGGGGTTTTAAAATACCTTTGCTAATCCATTGGAAGAAGAAATATATGCAAGGTGATGGCTAGTACTATAAAAATCCCGCGTTTTAGATGATGAGCCCATATTTTTTTAAATGGATTTTAGGTCACTACAACAACAACTACCCTAAGTTTTCATGTCAACAAAAGTGTTCAATACAACATCAAGATGTTATATTGAATGTTATTGTTGACATAAAAATAGGGAATGTCATTAGATGTCACCTAAAACATGGTTTTTTTTAATGTAAGTAGTGTCTAAGAGTAGGGGTTTACTACCCTATAACAAGTAGAATATCAAATTGATGTTTGTGGGGTGGATGTCATCAATCAAATGCAAACACATTACTCTATCAGTTCCATTCAAGGAAATGGTGGCATAAGATCTTCATGTCTATAGTGGATTCATCATTGCAAAATGTATATGTTCTATTTAACATTGATCATCAAGCCTACGCTATGCGATTCAATAGTTGATGTCGTGTCTAGGTGTCAATTTCTATATGAGGTTGTGTTTACTCTAATTGAACCTCACATACTAATGTTTTGAACTTGCACACCCCATAATGTAGCTCCAAATGTTGTGCACAAGGTGTCACGACCCTCATCACAAAGCGTGCCCGTGCCACCTTGGTGAGCAAGGGGGACATTGGGGGTGACTCCCCAAGCCTTGCAAGAGATGAGGTGAGGGGGACTAAGAGTCCCGAGCGATCAGAGCGATGTAGTGCTCTGATCTGGACGAATTGGGGGGCGTGTGAATCATGCTTGGAAAGGTCTTAAGAAGACGCTTCTAGCCGTCCAAAGAATGCGTGATTTGGACTTGCGAGTCAAAAGTTATGAGTGTTCAAAGTTGAGGGTGTCTCGGTCGCGCTGGGAGTGCCCTGGCCGCGCCGGGAGTGTCCCGAATCTTTGAAGGGCGATAACTTTGCGAGTAATTATCTGAATGGAGCAAGTGAGTAGTCCATTGGCATCTACGCGTCGCGTAGATGTCGAAAATGGGGTCGCATGTGCGATTGGGATCCTGGACCACAAAGTTATGCCGGGTGGAAGTTCGGGAGTCCCAAACTAGTGCAAATCGGGAGAAACGGGGTGGTCTTTCAAAACCAAAGGGTGTTTGGGAGTCCCCCTTGACATACAAAAGGGAGGGGGCTGCTGAATCCTGCAGAGAGTACTATGAGGAGGGGTGGTCTCCCTCCTTCTTGGATGGTGCCATAGTGAGCCTAAGTGGCCCCGGGTGGTGAGATTAGTATTGGAGCCTCACCACCACTTGTGTGTTACCATGGAGTGCTTGTGCACTCCTTGATATTGGTTGGGTAGTGTCCTACTCCACACTAGGCCATGGTGTAAGTCCCGATTAGTGAGTCCTGAAATGAGTTGGGTTGGGCCTAGTGGGGAGTTGGGTCCCATTCAAGGGCGGTTAGCACTGGTGGGAGTAGTGCCTCACCGAGTGCTTGGACATCAATGGAAGTTCCGCCCCATGTCATCAAATGACATGTCCGGTGTCTTGTGGGAGTTAAGTATTAG
Organism: Straminergon stramineum; assembly: GCA_963920665.1. Lineage (NCBI taxonomy): Eukaryota > Viridiplantae > Streptophyta > Bryopsida > Hypnales > Calliergonaceae > Straminergon > Straminergon stramineum. Next base: position 4,816,349 of record OY987267.1, on the reverse strand, counting down.
AAGGAAAGGATTGGGAGTTACGGAGGAATGGGAAACCCCATGACTTGAGTTGGAACCTAACATTGTGGGTGCGTGGCATGTGCAGTGTTAGGAGAGCGTGAACCTTGGTGGCATTGAGGTGTTAAGTGTTGGGGAAGTGAGCTTAAGGTGGTAAGTGTCACTAAGGGGCGCGACACAGGGTCTTCGTTGTTTGTAAATGAAACCAAAGTTGATTGTGTTCAACTTGCAAAAACTTATATATGTGCAATGATTAGTATTTCGAGTTGTTCATTCAATTTGGAAGTGGGCAATTTGTGTATCACAATGATAGTAGTTCTAATGTTGTTTAAGTTGGTTGTCACAACATGGTTGGATCAAGTAATTCTTAAATTGACTAGATTTGCGAGTTATTGTGGACACGGGGATGGCCACATCTAAGTTTGTCTAATTGCAATTTGTAGTACTTGTTGCCCAATTTCAGAATCTTGTGAAACCAATGAAGGTTGAAGGCTACAATCTATAGATTTCTCTAATTTGTAGTTAATTAATGGGTGGTCCTCTAGAAACTTCAATCTATAGCACTTTTGATTCTTACTATTTTTTTCCTTTTGCTTGTGGCATTTGTTTTTTCAAGCACAAATACACTATATATTCTTTTGTAATACCTACAATTTTGTTTTTTTGAAACTATGTATAGTCTAAAATTTTGAAGACAATTATACTTTTAGTGTATAGTATTTTTTATTCTACATTGTTTTTTGAGAGGCTATAGCCAATAATCATGATAGCAACAAATATTTATCTCTTGTAGAAAAGTACCCATGTGCACAAACTCCCTATTTCTCCATACACCTCCAACTAATTTCTCCCAATGTTGTAGGTGACAATTCTTCTCAATTTTCAGTAAAAATTGGCATGCCTCTTCTATCATGCATTCAAACACACACACAATTTTTTTGAAGCCATTCAACTACTAGTACATCGCCATTAGGTAATAGTCAAAGTGTGACAACTCTCAAAATTATTGTGTATTTACTGGTAGGCATAGTTGTCATCAAATATTATAATATAAATTTCAAATATATGTAGTAGATTTTCCTAAAATTACACCTTTTTGACTTATAACAACTTGAATATCAATTACAATAATGAAGCTGTAAATAGAATTGTTGATATGCATTTATAGTATAAGTAATTTTAGAAGGTCAAGGCCCCAAGGATTAAGGTAAAGTAGCCTAATAACACTCATGACTCCAATTTCACCCCTACAAAACCACCTTAATCCCAATGTTTAAAAAATCCAATACCTTCAAAGTTAGAAAGAAATGATATCCTCATTCATTAGGATAGTGCTTCAAGTGGATTGGTTTTAGGATGTCATTTGGTTGGTGGTACAATCTGAAGGAGTTGGTTCAAGATATATTATGGGGTGGTTTTACATTATACTTTGGATGTTCATGACCCCTATCGATAGTGGTTTTGTAATTTCAGGAAAAAATTCTTTGAAAATTCATAGAAATTGCAATTTTAGTCTACAAAATAAAATCCCACTTCTATGTATTTCTTAAGAAATGCACACATACATGCAAAATATATACCTCTCATAGTGTACCGAGACTGAATCAGGGTGATAGGTTGATTTACCTTAGTTTTGGACTGTGGTGTTAAATTTCTCCTATTAACTTTTTGGAGTTTTTTTTGATACAATGATCACTTTGATTTCTGAAATCCTGGGAGGTAACAATGAAAATAGACCTGGTCAACTACCAAAATCTAGAATCAACTGGTGACTAGCCACTACTGTACTAAGGCTCTTGGTCTTCTTGCTCCAGTCTAGCTACTAACTTAGCAAAATGGCTCTGAATGATGATCCAGACTTGAACTTTTCTAAAGAATCCGAAACGCTTGCGGTTTAGGAATCTAGTTTAAAATGAGATTAGCTGTCTTGGAATTAATCATCCTGATAGAGTCGTAGGATTTGGTTGATCCCAGTGGGAGCAAGAGTAATTGGGCATCGCTTGTACTGCAAAAGAAATTCAAAAGTCACAGCACATGTGAGTCATTTTTCTTATGTATAAAAGGAATAAACTAGCAACGAACGCATTCAAACTTATGGTACGAAGTTAATATACTACAAAACTATACTTTACCTGAGTAACATAATGAAATGCACAAGTGTAACAAAAGACAAAGCCGGATGTAGCCATGACTGCTGGATTAGTACGAGGACGTGTGCAGAGAGGACAAATCTTGCCATCCTTCGGTAATTGTAGTCCATCCTTAGCCACCTGTAAGATTTCAAAGTAAAGTTATTAAAGAAACCATTTAAAGAAAAACATTTTTGCGAAAGACCACCATCTCCATCAAAAATATATTCATCGGTCCTGCATTTCAAAACACCCTGTGGATTTGATTCTATACTGTAAGTTACAACCACCCTTCATGTTACAAATTCCTAGAGGTGTAGTACTTCACGTCAGATCAAAAGAAGAGCTTACCACAGGTGGCGGTGGGGGAGGGGGAGGAGGATAAACAGAAGGCGCAGTCACTCTTTCCTCTGCCGACTGGTACCACCATTCTACCATCTGAAAAATGCTCGCGGATTAGATATGGGTATTGTGCCAAACATTCATGTCCAAAATTCTAATTAAAAGGCCAAAAGGCCACCAAATCATTCATCATGGATAAAAAATTACATATCATCAGAAGACCATGAAGCGTACTGTACATCTCACTGTATAACTTGTTGCAGCTTTTTGCAGCAACGTTTATAAAGTAAAACTAGAAATCATCAAACCCTTATAGTGTATCACAACCTCAATGCTACTAAGGTAATTTGGAAAGAACTGACCTTAAAAAGAAAGACACTTGCAATAAGACCGGTCTGTGCATAATCTAGAGTTGTATATGCAAAGCGAAGGAGGCCCCTCTGTAATGTCTGCAACACAGGATCCCATAAAGCAGAATTACTTTCTGAAAATTGATAATATTGCAAAAATGAAGCCCCAAAGAGGGTTTCACTTTTTGATTCGTCATCCAATGTCAGAAATAAACTATGCTTACCTGAATGTGAGACGGTCCTCTAATCCTACCAAACTCGTGATTCCGTCTTGCTTCGACAACTTTTGCTGAATCCATCTGTAGCAGGACGAGGCAAACCAACTGTCAAATCATCAAATAACCAGAGTCGCGAACATGGAATTGAAACGCTTCATACCTTGAAGCTTCCAAAAGCTGAGAATAACTGGCAATTCTGCAGAAAACGTGGCAAAGAATAAATAGACCTCACAGGGACTTTTGCATACCAGCTCCTGACCTGTCGCACGGCGCACTTGAAGACCCATGTAATGAAGGGCAGGTGTGTAAAAGCGTGTGGCGTCCAGAAGGTAAAGTAACTGATACGCAAATGAGGTTCCTGTCCAAAGAGGTCCAGTCAGGGAGCAGACAAATTCAATTGAAATCTCCAAAATAGTTAAAAAGCCTTACTAATTTAGAAAAAATTATAGGACGATTCACAAGTAGGTCATTATCACACCTTCTGCTGCAGCATGGACCCATGGATAGCATTTTACAACTGCTTGAGTAACTAGTTGTTTGAAACGCCCGGTAACGCTCCTGCTCCCCTCCTGCCCAGTATTTAGAACTTCCACCACTCTTGCCGGTTCCACAGTCACATCATCAACATCTTCTGGATCTCCACGACCCCATAGGGCAGCCTGGAGGGCAGTTCCCCTCTGCGCGTTCACAGTTGCCTCAAGCTTGTACTTCAAATATGGCAAGCCAACCTGGAAACATAAGATCCGACATCGAGAGTTAAGTTAACCCGTAAGTGCCCAAGCTCAAACTAGGAAATCCACTTTGGAGTAGTCGATTAAAATATGTTTCTGCCGTTCAAAAAAGTAGGATATGAAATTTTCTTCCTATTGGTCCATTTTGTTACTTTCCTTGAAACTTCCTAAACGATTCATATCAACTCCCATGGATGGGAAAGCGGACACTTTTGGCGATTTGGACGCTTAGGGTTTTGTGTCTCGGATTAGAAGAAATTAGCTCCAATAACAAATATTTGCACCGGAAGGATATCATGCATGCAGCGAGAAAGTACAGCAAACTGCCATGTATTCCAAATATACATGCATCTACTCAACGTATCGCATTATTTACATGTCCTCTCTCCAAGAGACTAGAGAGAACTTTGAGATTAAATCATTTTACTTTTCAATTGCCATCAGTTTCTGGAGACTTTTTGAACAAGTCTAATCAATCAGCACAGCCTCCAATTCATTCTAAGAACTTGCTCCCTCAAATCTCCATACACTAAGGCTAATCCTCAATTGTCAATGCATTGGTTCCAATTCAAGTGACCAGAGTCAGATAAGGATAAATGACACATACCAAGAATAAAACCGAAATAGCCCTTTGTTTGCTGGTCAAAGGTCTAGGTCCCGGGGGAGCTGCTTGCGCAGCTTCTTGCTGTGGGAGAGCATCCACTGCTGGTAAATCTGCTGGGGTTCGACGCAGACCATATAGCGATTCCGAGAAAGAAGCGTCTGCGATTAGATAGTACAGTTAAAATATTAGCCATGGGCGTGATTAACCCTAACAAGGAATGCATCAACGGAACAGAACATGGAATCAACCCAAACCTGTTGTTTTTAAACTGTGCAACTCGAGTAGAAGCATGAGAGCAGCGTATCCTTCATCACTGTAATCCAACACTCGGTGCAGTATGGGCCTTCTTTGCGCCATAACCTAATTACATTCCAAAACAGCAAGGTTGATAAAACCTTGAATTTCAGGGAAGGAATACCAATAACTCCTAAACCCTTAACCAGAAGATGAATTTCAGAAATGCCAGACTCGATACGGAAATTTATGATACAATAAATTTCTGCACATAATTTTAATTATAATCACAATCACATACTTCACAAAGTTCATTTGATCTTCAGTATGCGAGGTAATACATTCGAATTACCAGCTCAAAAATCGAAAGAGAACAACATACAGACCCCAAAGAAGTAGAGCAAGGCAGCCCGCAAGCTAGTCGGAAGATGCTCCGTAGCCGACATCTCGAAGAAAGTAGGGCGAGTGCCCTCCCCTCCCACCTGCATCAACATCTTCGCTTACTCGACTTCAAATCCTCCTCAAATCCTCCCACGAAAGCTACAACCCAAATACGATCCTCTCCCAATACTCCATCAAACCCTAACGCGTCAAAAAACCTGCACGCAAACCTCCTCTCCACATTGGCCTCATGAAAATTCGGCCCACCACACCTCCTCCATCCCCTGCTTCTCAGCAAAACAACAATGAGCTTGATGTTGCTCTCTATCCAGCGGAATTGCGACGCAAATTTCTGATACATGCAATTAAATTACCGAAAACTTTGAGAGTAATCGCGAACCCAGACGTCGATTTCCCAGACCCACACATCGTGGAGAAGGCAGCAGAGAGAAACAAAGAGAATTACATGAATGTATCTGTTCGTTATTATATCTATTTCGATGTTCTCATTCATCCATTCGGAGGGTTCACTGCGGGCACGAATGAGAAATGTGCTCGCGTGGCAGGAAACCAGTCTTTTGTTATCCAAACAGCAGCAAAACCCTAACTAAAAACCCTTCGTGTCTCTCTCCGCTTTGGCTCACCCCCCTCAAGCTTAGCCTTCTGTCTGCTGCTTTGGAGAATTTGCGTTCCAGTGCTGTCTGAGGTTTCGGAGGTAGAGCAGGACTTTTATTTGGAAAACTTCTGAGAGGTTTTGTGTGGAGCTTCCGTGGTGGAGTGCAGTTGGGGGCGAATGGGGGCGAGAGATGTGACGAGTGGGCATTTCTGATCGGAGGTCGGCCAGGGCGTGGAGGTCGGGGTCAGTGGCAAATGAAATTTTAAGTAGGCATGGCGAGGATGCAGGGGAATGCAGCTGGAACGGGTTTCGTTTCTACGCCACAGCAGCTGTTGAGCCCTTGCGCTTCCCGCTCTTTGAGTAGTCATAATTCCTCCGACAGAGGAGTAGCGTTTGGGAGCTTGAGGTCTGGTTTCTTCTTCACGAGCAAGGACTTACGTAACTGGTAAGAATTCTGACGTTACTTGAGCTATGCTACTCACATTCTCCATCTGCATTATTATTTCGTTGCTGCGGTTCATCTTGTTAAGGTAATCACTCCTAAAGAAGGGATTCTGTAAGTCTTGAGTATAGTTACTATAATTTAAACTTTATATTTTAAAATTTTCTTGTTAGCAAATCAACGTTATACAAAACCCACCGGAGAAAGCATAATTTGGATGTCATATGCAAAATTTACAAGGATGCAAAAGTTACAAGGCTTTCGTTTGTAGATGACCTATACACATCACGAGTTCTGATGTTGGGTGCACATTTTGAAATCAGTGGTAGGTTTTGCAATTAGGTACTTCAACGTTTGTCTTGGTTTGTTGTTTTTCTTCACCTTTGAACGAGTGTATTTGCATCCAGGCGCAACGAGGAGAAGACGGGAAGGAAGAAGGCACCTAGGATACATAATTGCAGAATTTTTATATCAAATGTGACCGCAATGAGTTCATCACAAGGGAGCTTTGTCTACCGTACGTTTGTAGCTAGGCGTCATGTGGCAACCATTAGACGAGGGGGTTATCATGGGGATCAGAGAGCAATACAGACAGTAGAGGCTCATTACACGAAGCAGAGCTCTACGAAGGAACCTAGTGTGGCGGGGCGTGTGAGCAGCAGGTTTGAATATTTGAATTCTAGCAATGCAGACCGTAAACTCTCTCACTGGCGAAGCGCCGACATAGAATTAGAGGAACACTGGATCCGACCCGGGAGATACATGGACATGCCGAAGACAGGAAGAGTTTCTGCGACGGCGCTGAATCCAGTGTTAGGTCCTGCACAATATACGAAGGAACAAGTTCCACCGCACTTATTAGCAAGTACATTTAACACGGCACTGCAGTTAGGTTCCTCATCTGCTGCGCTTCGGTCCTCACCACCAACATGGCCAGCTCGCAGCCGCATTGTTAAAGTCGCTTACCAGGCCGTGTCGAAAACGAAACCTCAAGCTATTAATTCAACTCCTGTCCTTCCCCAGTATGCACGCCGTGTCGGCAGGATTAGTGCGCCAAACCAAAGTTCTCCTTTACTGCTATCTCCGCAGGTGGCTGATTTAGGTGTGACTTCCAAGGATTTGGACTCCGGACGCGGGGAAGCATGGGAGAGAGCTGCGCAAAAGCTGGGTCTATTGGGACCTGTGAAGTCCATGAGTGGATTTTCTTTCAGGACTGAGGCAGCAGTGTCTGAGGTGGAGCTTGCAAAAGATTTCTCTCCCTCTCTCCCTGTTGTGGATACAAATTCCCAATCAGAGCCGTTCCGATTGGTTGCATCACGTGTGAAGAAGTCGGAGTTGTTTGAAGCCTTTGCACGAGGACGCCAAGACAATTTTGAGCCTGTGAAGGTGAATGAGCATAAGCCCGAATGGGGGTCGGATCCTCCCAGTGCATTTGAAAAACAATTAGAGGAAGACCTATCAACTAGTCAACATGTTTCCGAATCTGACGCCGGCAAAGCTGAGAAGGCCCCTGCGAGAAGGAGGTCCACCTCTAGGACAGCAGGCGTCAATGGTTCAGTGGACGGAAGTAAGCCCAAACGTCAGCCCAGAGTGAAGAAAATAAAGGTCCCTGTGCAAGCTGAGGAGAAACTTGTTGGGGAGGTTGCTTGTACAAACAATCCGATCGTCTCGACACTAGCTTCAGTGAAGGCTTCCAACAAGGATCTGCCTGAAGAACGACAAATATTTCTCAATGAATCAGTTATGGTCATTGACAGCATCGAAAAGGCTACACTGGTCGTTCAGCAGCTGATGGGCGAGTACAAGGATCTGGTGCATGCTTGTGACACCGAGGTACTCCTTGTGTGATCGAACCAACTCTGTTTTATCGCTCTGTTCAAATCCTGTGCGTAGACAGTCTCTGGCGAGGTCATTTTATTTATTAATCTTTCACTTTTGTATAATCGATTGAGCTGAGGACTTGTAGGGCATTAGTGTATTGTCAAACGCCTTTGTTTTGTCGGTTGACTCTAGCGGTCTGTTAACTGTACGCATTCGACCGTTTACTCGTCTATTTTATTTTCATCGATGCAACTATTTCGTTCCTTTGGAATAATGATTATGACAGAGCGCAAGTTTGGGACAGTGAACTCAGTGCTTATGATGCCCCAGGTTGGAGAAATAGACGTTAAGAAAGAGAGTCCAGTTGGACATGGGCGAATCACATGTTTCAGCATCTATTGCGGACCCAGTGCGAATTTTGGAGATGGCAAGAGCCGTCTTTGGGTGGATGTGCTGGATGGTGAACAGGATATCCTTAAAGTATTTAAACCTTATTTTGAGGATCCTCGTATTAACAAGGTAGGTCTTTCGACAGCTTTGACTTCGCTACCTAATATGCATGGAGAGTAACCACGATACTCATGAATTTGGAATTAGTCTGGAATTCTCGTAGTCTGGATTTCATGTGGCGAGTGATTTGTTTTGTACGTTAGATCCAGTAGTTCTGTGGGCAACATTAGAGATTCTGAAGGGCTCTATGGAGAAGTCATCATCCTACATCTATGGTGTATCCAAATGAGTTCGCACGGAGTTAATCCTGGTTCGAATGGTTTTAAATTCAGCGAATCTCAGCAGTAGATCGTATGTTTTTTCTGGTACAGGAATTTCTTACTCTAGAGTTTACCTTGCAATTTTAGTATTCGATCATTATGGAGACGTTAATAACAAAAATTTACCTGGATTGACGATTTAGGAGAATGTAAAGATTATGTGAGTTTCCTGGATCAATGAAGGTTTGCATAAAATCTACTACTAATTTGTTTGGTGATGTCGGCAGGTATGGCACAACTACAGTTTTGACAAGCATGTCCTAAGCAGACATGGAATACATGCTCAAGGTTTCTATGCTGACACGATGCATTTGGCTCGTTTAAATGATTCAGCGAGGAGGGGTGCCAAAGGGGGCTACTCTCTCGAAGTGTTGAGTGCCGATGAGAAAGTGATGGATAGTTATGTCAGGCATGTAAGTGAAATGGATGTTTCTATATTGGCTGGGAAGAAATCAATGAAAGATCTGTTTGGGAAGGCGAACTTGAAAAAGGATGGCACCCCTGGTAAAATCAAGACGATACCTCCGGTTGAGGAACTGCAAAGAGGCGAGCAGTGGCGGGATGCTTGGATTCACTATTCAACGTTCGATGCAGTGTGCACATGGCGCCTCTGGCAAAGTCTTCAGCAGAAGCTGGAAAGCACTCCGTGGAATGTGGCAGACTTGCGGAAAAGAGGGACCATGTATGACTTTTATGAGAAGTACTGGAGGCCGTTTGGAGAAGTTTTGGTGACCATGGAAGCTGATGGAATGCTTGTAGATTGTGATCACCTCGCTAGCGTTGAGAAAGTTGCGAGGAATCAGCAACAAATATCAGTTTGCCGATTTCGAAAATGGGCTGCAAAATATTGTCCAGATGCTGCATTGATGAACGTTGGAAGTGATGCTCAGATTCGCCAATTTTTGTTTGGAGGCACGGCTAACAGGTAGTCGTCTTTGGCATCTTTGTTTCTAGTAGCTGCTGTTTATGTCTAATTCGTTCCCTGTGGCAGACTAGGATATTTCAGTTGATCAATGACTATCTAGGGCAAATAATTGGTATTTAGTGGCAATTATCTTTTACATGAGATTCCTTGATGTTTAAGTATAATAAGGTGCAGACATATGACAATCAATCTTCGGTCAGCTCGACTCTGTTAGATCACTGGTTAGAATACAGAGTGAGGTTCCTGAGGTTTCCTTTTTAATTGCAGGAAAGATGCGAACCAACAACTTCCTTTGGAGCGGGTCTTCAGTGTACCCAATAATGATGGATTCATTGAGGAGGGCAAGAAGGTTGCCAAAAAGACAAAACCCATTGTGATAAAAGGGCTTGCCAATTTCGGTATTAAAATACCTGTGGACACTTACACGTCATCTGGATGGCCAGCAGTTGGTGGTGCAGCAATAAAGGTAAGAAAATGTCTTCGACTATATTTCAATGAGCACAGGAATATTTGTAGGTAAAAGGTTTTGACCTTTAAAATCATCAGGCCTGATTGATGGGGTTGCTGCTACTTAAGAACTATCATGAAGTGATGTTCGTTCGACCTTTTTGAATGTTTTTGTTTATCATGTTATATTGCAGGCACTTGCAGGCAAAGTTGCAATTGACTATAATGATCTGGAAGTCGATTCTGAGGATGGGATCCTGGAGGGTATCGAAGGTTCTGGAGGTTTATTGACGTCAGCGGGAGTGGAGTCGAACCATGAGGAAGATCTGTCTGTATATGGCAAAGCATATGAGGCATTTGGTAAAGGTCAAGAAGGCAAGGAAGCGTGCATGGCGCTAGCCGCGTTGTGTGAAGTTGCTTCAATTAACACTTTACTGTCAAACTTCATAGAGCCCTTACAGGTACATCTATTGTCTAATGTTTCTCTATGGCCCAATGCTTAGTCTCAATGAGCTGGACAACAGGATTCTTGGCGCACTGTTTCTTTTTCCAGAAAAATGCACCTAAATTAGGGTTTTGTTACATTATATATCTGTGAAGACTTAAAATTAAACACGCCTTGACCAAGATACTGCTATTGTCACATCATAGAATTTGTACTCTATTAACAAGGCACTGATCTTTCCAGAATTTTCTTTCTACCAAAGTCTTTAATATTGACATGAAAAATATCCTACAGGGTAATGATATTAAGAGTACCTCTGATGGTCGGGTGCATTGTTCCTTGAACATCAATACTGAAACTGGGCGATTGTCTGCAAGAAGACCAAGTTTGCAGGTTAGTTAGTGCTGGTTCTACCATACCTGGATTTTTTAATTGTTGTGTTGTATTTCAGTATAGTTTCTTGCTAACCCTTATATTGTAATTAGCTGCAACTACAAAAATTAAGAACTTCTTAATGGACAGTTCAGTTACCTGTTTATCATTTCTCTGTTGCTTCGTATGTTATGCCTCTCAACTAATATGAAGGCTTCGACAACTCTTTACAATGGTTCTGACTGCGACCATTGGTTGTCTATTGCATTGTTCCTGTTGCAGAATCAACCAGCTCTAGAAAAAGACCGTTACAAGATACGTCAAGCCTTTGTTGCTGCTCCCGGAAAGAGTCTCGTTGTTGCTGATTATGGGCAGGTGTGAGGCCCTGATCATGAAGCTTAGCCAATTAGCTTCTCATCGTCAGCTTTCCTTCGTAGTTTGTATAGGATTTTGCTTGGTTTTATTGATATGCCTTGATTGATGTCATATAAGTTGAACTCATTCTAAGCCACGAATGTCTTTTGCTGTCTCAGTTGGAGTTGCGGTTACTTGCTCATTTAGCAGATTGCAAGAGCATGAAAGCGGCCTTCAAAGCTGGTGGTGACTTTCATTCAAGGACTGCTATGAACATGTATCCTCATGTTCGTGAAGCTGTTGAAAAGGAGAGAGTATTGCTGGAGTGGGAAGGCCAAGGAAAACCACCAGTTCCACTGTTGAAAGTACGTGATCTGAATTCTGAAATTCGATTGACTCAATATCAACCAGAAAATGCTGGTCATAGGAAATAGTAACTTGGAGGATCATGGTGAGCAACCAGGAAGAAAGGGCAGGTTGCTTTTTGGTGGAATATCATATTCGTAGTAATCTCTTATTTAATTTGCGGTCTAGTTATAAATCCCAATCTCGAATGCTGAGACATCCTCGTCGAATGATAAACATAGCGATCTCCAGCACTAGTTTATATCTGTGGTGTGGGCTTTTAGGATGTCTTTGGATCGGAAAGGAGGAAAGCAAAGATGCTGAACTTCTCAATTGCTTACGGGAAAACTGCTATGGGGCTGGCTAAGGATTGGAAGGTGAGTCACAGCATGAACTGCATTGACTTAAGAGTGCAATTGCATGACGAATATATTGCTATCTACTAGGCTGATATCTATAGTTGTTCACTGTTTGGGGGGAGTAATGCCCTAGATATACCATTGAAAATTGTTTTCTGATCGAATTGAAACTTCTGTAGGTCCTTTAGCACTTGTTTAAACTTTGGCTGTAATTCTCATGTTTTAAATGCTTTCCTCTCTTTGGCAGGTGAGTTTGGATGAGGCAAAGTCCACAGTGAACCTTTGGTACAGTGATAGGCCTGAAGTTCTAGCTTGGCAAAAGGAGCGCAAGCAGGAGGCTCATGAAACCTTGCGAGTGCACACATTATTAGGGCGGGCACGCCATCTTCCTGATGTGAACTCTTCCAACTCATTGCTTCGGTCCCATATGGAGCGCGCTGCTATCAACACTCCCGTCCAGGTAAGCGAACATACGTCGATGCAATTCCAGCGGTTATTCTTTAACTACTGGACTTCATGATTTGTAAAGTTTCAACGTTGAAGTTCAGCATGCCTGATTTGTGCCATCGGAGCTGCTTGCCGCTGATCTCGTGTTTGCTTTGATTCAGGGAAGTGCGGCAGATGTCGCAATGTGCGCCATGCTCGAAATCAATCGGAATTTGAAGCTTCGGGAACTTGGGTGGAAACTCCTTTTACAGGTTAGGCTTTGCCTCTACTTTTTCACTCGGAACAATTAGAAGAGTAGGAGAGTTACCTACTCTTTTGATAAGATTCTTCTTTTCTAGGGGTAGGGTTCCGGAATGCAGGAGATTCTAGAAAACTGAGCCATTCTTGTTACTTTCGGCATTTGTTCTGATCGCATTTAGAACACTGGGAGAACACGAGAATGACTGGGAGTGGGGGACCTGCAGGTACACGACGAGGTCATTTTAGAAGGGCCAACGGAGTCTGCAGCAAAAGCCAAAGACTTGGTGATACAATCCATGATGTATCCCTTTGACGGCGAAAACTTTTTGGATGTTGAATTGATCGTTGATGGTGATTACGCTGAGAATTGGTATGCTGCAAAGTGAAGTAACTTTTCGTGGGGACGCATTGATGTATCTCTGTTCGTATTACGACATCCTCTCGCTCGCTCTGATCTGTACATTATTACCACTGCCGCTCAACGCACCAAGGTTAAAGGACAGAGAAATTGTTACTGGCAACTGAGAACACAGAAATTGGTACCAGAAGATCCCAATCAAGCTTTAAGCACCAAATCTCACTGACCTGAACCCATCCATCAATAGTTCGTAAGATCTGAGGTGGGACATATATTCTATGCGTGCAGTGTGCCTTCACACGGCAAACATGAATCCTCGAAGCTTTCATCTGAAACCTTGAATCTACACACCCATGCCAGCCTTTCTCCTGCTTTCAAGGTCACGTCAAGTTGAAAGATTTCACTAGGGTAATGTATCTCGAAGAGGAGAAATTAAATTGCCTCCATTGTATACAAGAGTTGATTGGATTCTCTCAAGAGTTTGTGAACTTTTGATGATAGTGTGAAGTATGTGTCTGGATTAGTAGTCGATCGTAGGCAGACGGTGGTTGTTCTTTACGGTTGAATTGAACCCTATCTAGACGGATCGCGCAATTCATATGCGTTGTATGTACTGCTCTTAGGTACTACAATTTCCTTTTGTTTTGAATTCGAATCACGTACTGCATTATTTCTGGAACCGAAATCAAGCTTCAATTGTACTGGATTCCGAGAACATATGTTGACACTGACGTGACGAGTTTGGTTGCGTTGTTTCCGTTGTTTCCGCTGTTTGGATCCAGTGTTGTGTGAATCTCAGAGATAGGAACTCGTTATTTCAATGTCATGGAAGAGTTAGTTGAGCGATCCCACCCTGACAGGGATTGGATGTTTTCTTTTTATTGATCAGCTACTGAACCTCGAAATTTGTGTAAAGTTGTACCGTGGTATTTCAGGATATTAGGAGTTAGGACCACTGCCGCCGGCTTCGGAGAGCTCATTATGGCCGTGGATGTGTGCACATGATGTTAATGGTTCGCTTAGAGCGTCGGTAATTTATTGGAATTCTGTTAAGATTTGCTCTGTAACAACTGCAATCCGTTCAGAAATGAAAACGCAAGGACGGTAATTCATGTTTTACTCCGAGAGGCAAGAGCGTGCCCTGGATTGTGAATCGGATGAGCACCAATGGCATCGTGGACAAGCCCAATGCAAAGAAAGACTAGCATTGAAGGTGGTACCTCCACGTTTACTGGCAAGCACCCCCCTCACTTAACTTGGTCCGAATCCTGCGTAGTATAAACTTCTCGCTACTTCTTCACTGCGATTCCGAAATGGCGAAATTCTCATCTTCGTCCTCCTCATCTTCTGCTTCTCATTCCTCCTTTCCCTTTGCAGGTCGAGAGCTCGCCTGGCTCGGCTACCTGACGAACTTCTTGCACATAGCCTTGAGAAGCAGGACATGGCGTGTCGCATAACCGCCAGGGCGGTGGCGATGCGCATGTCGAAGCTGGAAGCGAAATAATGGAAAGCTGCGGCAGAAGCTCACGGCGAAGGAGCACTTGATGCTGGGTTGGCAGGAGCGAATGTTCCAAGCCCAGACTACTTTACAAGAAACGTATGCCAAGATCTTGCTGTCCATGCACGAGTAACTTAACTAGCTCGTGCCTTGTAACAAAATGATTATCGTTACCTCGAATTCAGGGTGTAGCTACAGAAATCTTGTGCAATGAATCTTGGTGTGGCGTTCAATTAGTTACGGTGAGAATTATGAATTGTCTCCGATCATATCCTATCCACTGAACTCAGTTTGTAGTGTAATGAATCATTGTGTTGTTCTGCAACCCGGGATTTGGATAGCTGCTTCAATTTTCAAGGAGTAAAATCTCATGAGAGATTGCTTGCATTGCTTGCATTAGTCCAACTTATCCATTTACCGCAGGGTAACCATTCCGGTGGCTTTCAGCTTCTGAGGTGGATTTCACTATAAGAATTGAGGTGGGCCTTGTTCTGTTTTCGAGAGAATTCCAGCGCACTGAACGCGTATTACTTGGATACCGGATGAGTTATGAATTGAAGTAGTGGTGTTACAATCACGAGCCTAGACCCATGAGTATTGCATCTACGATGTATCTCATGGAAGCATCTTTGACTGATAGAAACTAGAAGTATCTCATTACTTGAAGGTCATGTGTTTAGATGACACCAGCGTTGTAAATGTTTGGTTTTTAAATATTTTCCTGCGGTCCCTTGTTTCAAAATCATGGATTCATCTTGAGCTTGATTGATTCTCTTTCCTGACAGGCGAAGCTGGTCAATGAGAAGAATGCTCTGGCAATTCAAGTTAAAAAATTATTTCGGGATGTTGCAAAGTTTAGTATGAGTTTTTCTTGATGGAGCTGCTGTACACATTTCCATGCTTACTTCTTCCTCAACAGTGAATACCTGTTGATTTCGGATGGACTAATTGGACGGCACATTCTGAGAAGCCAATTACTGCAACTGGAGACATTCAAGCGGACACTTGTCCAGTCTCTTCAGGACGACGACAGACCCAGCCTATGTTTTCTTGTCTATTTTGAAATCATTCTTTGGATGGTTTTGATAAGAGTCAGCAGCCTGTGATCCGGAATTATGTAATAAAGCAATTTAGAGCAATGGAATTTTTACATGCATAAAATGTCTATGAACTACTGGAAACTATGGTCTCACGGTGATGCTAGAGGGAATCGGGGAGGACGTCCCCCAAATTTGGCGATATGGAAGGCATCACGTAAGCTGCGAGCAACTTTTCTCATCACTTATATTCAATGATTCGTAATCCTCTGTCCATTTGCAAATATGAAAAAGTTCTCTTGCCTGATCATGAGCTTTCACTTTGTGCCTGTAGTCCGCAACTCCTTTGCAGAAGCATCTATTGGTGGTGCCTGACTGTTACTTATTGCACTTCAGTGTAGGTAGCGAATATTGTCTGATCCTTCGTAATTTTTTTCAGTATCAATGGAAGATCACATCATTTGTTGCAAAACAAACCAGATCCTTTGAAAGGACTTGCTATGTGCTGGCTTTCTAAAGCCTTGTGTTCACAGAGCTGGCGGAGTCAACTGTGACTAAAGCGCAAATTTTTGAGGATCATGGTCAATATGCAAATTCCATGAGTGTAAAATCGACCAAGAATAACGGTGAGGTTGTTCAAGTCAGGTGACGTGCTCTTGATACTGTTCACATTGGTTGCCTACTCTGCCGAGCTTTGGGCCTGCTAGAGTAGTTTTAATAATCGATGACAAGATTGAGGATTGATTTACGATAAGGGACTGACGCATTTCTGTCTTAACAAATCTTACTAGATTATATTTTTAATGTGCACGACTATGTTATGACTGCAGCCTAGTTTCCTTCTTTCACAACTATGAGCGACATATTCTCTGATAGAATACGTTCTTTGGCTGTGTATTCCTCTTTATAGTTTTTATAATCTGTTCTAGGACTACAGTTACAGTGTCGAAGCCAACCAGTGGACGTGCTACGCCAAATCTACGAAGTACCAGAACTCCTGCAAGAGGGCCACCGCAACTGACTCCCACTGGCTCACCGAAACCTCAGTCCACGAAGGATCGCCGTTGCCCTCAATGCACCGCTTGAGTTTCAGCAGATTCAGATTCCAACGTCGTTGCCAACCAGCTGGTCTAGCAGCCGGTCAAGTTCTCCAAATCGTGGTTCTGGGCAATGTAAACAAGCTTTAGTCACTTTACTTCCCCATTATTTTTAATTATGCACATTAAGCAGTTATTTTATACTTTGGGCAGCGATTGTTTTAATGTATTTGAAGCTGATCAAATTCCCAGTTTCATCACGGATTCACGCCTGTCTACTTCCTTGAGCAAGGTGAATATTATGAGGGAGTGTGAGGTATTGTAGTTGCTAGCTGTTCTATGCACCGAATTGCTCGTGTCAATCTTTTTATAGCAGCACGCACCATCCGATTGGATGGCAAGGAGTTTTTTCTTCAATCCAGGTGGGTTTGGATCTGTTCCCAGATCTTCCTTTTTAACTGGCTATTGTCGCCAGCTTCGTAGGTGCTGTGTTTGCTTCACATCTTTGACCCAACCAAGTAGCTTAATTGGTATTAGTTACGAAATGCCCGCCTGCATGGCCCAAGTTGTCTCAGTAAGGAAATCGGTGCGTACATCAGCTAAATAACTTGCAATGAATTCATTTCCACTGAGGAACTTACTGTATCTCCCCTGATATTGGAAAATTTAACTAATTGTGCCCATACCAATGGTTTGAAGTTAGCTAACTTGAAAGCCCATCTCCCCAGAGCCTGTGGGGAATTCTGTTGAACTATACTAACAATGATATTTAGTGTTTGCAACACTAATTACGAACTCTAACGCTCAACGTCAGCATGACACTAATTGTCAAACTAAACTTCCACCAAAAAACTAAATTAGAACTGAGATGAATCACTTTGCACTAAATTAGTATCCAATATGAACACTAATTGTCAGCTAAATTGAGAATTAGAGTGAGTTACATGAAGGGGTAAATAACTCTATAGGTACTGTAACACTAAATTTAATTATTGGTGTACTGATTTTTTGCATTTGGGTGCAGGATTCGATTGACGTATGAACAATTTAGCGCATTTTTAGCCAACATCAAGGAACTGAATGCTCACCGGCAAACAAGAGAGGTAGTATAACTCTCATGCTTTTCTCTAAGCAGGTCCACCTTCGATGTACTTCGAGATCAGTGTAGCCATGAGTACGTGGTTGTTTGCAAATGTTAAAATATATCTGTTAAGATTTACTCAATGGTTGTTGTCTTCTAAACTTTAATCTTTATTCTTTTGTGTTATTTTTTTTTCAGTTCAGTAATGAATTGTGCCATATGGCCTAGGACATGAAGTTGCTAGGTACTCAGTCTGAGAGTCTGTCAAATGTTGGAGTTTCATACACCCGTCTCTGTATTTTAAATTTACTGCTCATTAACATTAGTTTGTAATTCACGTGGGTGTCCTTACTGCAGGAGACTCTCGGCAAAGCGGAGGACCTCTTTGGTCCAGAAAACAAGGACCTGTACAGCACTTTCGAAGGCATTTTAAGTTGGCACCTTCCTTGATAGGAGCCTCGTTCTCTCTCAGGAAAGTTATGCACAGGTGAAAGTGAGACGGGAGTTCATAAAATTCTAACTTCCCCCCCCTTCAGAATCTAGGAAATGTTTCCCTGATTTTAACGCACGGCGGAAGTGAAATAATCTGCTTATGGAGAACCAGACAATCCTAAGATTCAGCCTGAAGTTTGCTTCTGTGTATCCTTCACTAGATAATCTACGCACATCAGTGGCATAGCAACTTAGCATGGAAATAGAATCACAATGAATCATAGTAACTTACCTTATTGCTGTAGAGGAGAATTTGCAAAGCCGTGAACATCGTTGTCAGGAACTTCACGCATTTTCTCAATACGTATGCTTGTTGCTTTAAGTCACCGTCCTATTTGTTTGATATAGTTTGTACTCTACAGTACAGTTTGTAAAATAGAAAGATACGGCACAAATACCACCAATAGCAAGCATGATGTAGAGTGTGATCATGAGAGTAGTGTTTGTTTTGATTTTTTTCAATGACAGCTATTTTTTGGAGTGATTTCTGGAAATTTACGGGTGAAAATTGCGCGATATCTAAACGTGTTCAATGCTACAAGTCACTGAAGGTAATGAAGCAGTCAACTATTTAACCATTAAACCAGTATGAGTTGATTCATAAAGAATCGCTTTCATTGCCATGTGGTCAAACACAATTCATTTTTTAAGCTCAATTTAAACTCCTAAATTATTTTCAAGGTTAAATGTCATTTTCACATTACAAAATAGTATTTGTTCTCTATCAATGTGAAAAATCTCCACTACTTTCATGAAAAATTGTTATTTTATAGCAAAGAATGAAAACTGATAAATATGACAAACAATCCTAAGAAATTGAAATTTTGTAAAAGTATGAAAAGCCATGAAGAATATTGTTTTTGACCTTCAATACCTACCGTATGACCTTCAATCTCCCCCAAAAACTCTAAACTCTAAAGAAGCTCAAATACGGAATAGTACATTTAGTGATTATAATTTCTAATCTGCAACTTTTATTCATACATCAACACCAAATTATTCCTGCAAGTTTCATTTAAAAAATGAATCTCAACAAGTTTTCAATTACGGTATCCAAGCTATGACAGACTGGGAAAATGCACAAAGCAAGCTCCTACTGCAACAAACCTGTTGCTTGAGCCCAAATCTATTCAGTAAAGAAAGCTGAGAACGGAAGGCGCTTTGAGACATGTCCAGTTGAAAGCTCAAATGGACCGAGTTTTCTCTAGCAGAGACTACCGGAACATCACATCCAGAGTGTAAGTTCCAAATTTTGTGCCAAACTGGCACCTAAGATTTGAGTAGCAGGCTTGTCTTTATTTCCAAACGAATTTCTAATAACGAATTTCATTGCTAAAAATTTTGCACAAGTTGATTCATAAGGTAAGGATACTGAACCCATCTCCCAGACTGACCCTCTCACCAACATCAACTCATCTATTCATAAACTGAACTAACCTTCAATTAGCACAAGAGGTGTACAAATGATTTCACAAATTGACTATTGCCACTGATCATCAAATGGAAAAGAAGTTTTCTACTCTCCCATCAAGAGTGATCCCACTTTGGAAGAATTCATACATGGTGATTCAAATTTGATCTCAACAGATTTGGCTCGTTTTAACGTATACCCAAAGGTGATCTCCCCAAAACACTCCTACTTAAGTTCAAATGCTTCACGTGTCGCAAATAGAATCCTCTACCTTAGTTGATACCCAAACCAATTCCCACCAAACGTACACTTGAAAGTCCAACAGTTGAAGTGGACATGTGTATTCAATTGAAATCCAAGAGAAAGTATCCAAACTCGCGACAGAGGCGAATTCATAATAATACAGTCACTGTAACCACGACAAAATTTAGGTAGAAGATTTCTTTTTTCACTTCTACGTCTTTGACCTAAAAGCCTTCACAACTACTCTCACTGGTACCTACGCGCACCTACAAATACATGTACAAATTACCTCTGCAAGTACCTTGCTTAGAATACAAAACCCCAACACCAAAACAGAAAGAAAAAAAAAGGATCCACTCTAAAACCCTACAAAATACATGGGATTCATTCTTGACCCCTGGACCTTGCAAGAAAATGTCGGAACAATCAAGGCGAGGCAAGCACATCCGGGCGGAAGGAAATGGGTGCCAAGAGACGCATCTGGCAGGAAAGCGGACTGGCCTTGCTGCTGAACTTGATGGGTGACCGGCGCTCGCTCCACGTCCCTTGCGACAGGTCGTAAGACACGACGCATCCCTCCGCAGTTTCGCTCACGATGACGACGTGGTGACCACTCACGACGCACGCGCCCCAAGAGCGGACGCGCCGGTGCAGCGGCTCCGGCATGGACGCCAGCAGCTCCCAGCAGCCGGAATTCAGCGCATAGAGACGCCCGACGGGCCCGTCTTCGTCGACAGGCGCCACGGCCATGAGCGTGCGACCGTTGGTCTCCAGCGGCGTCTGCCGGGCGGACTCGTCCGGCAGGTCGGACGCGACCTCCGACCAGACGCCGTGCGGCACGTCGTAAGCGACGAGTGCGTCGGTGCCCGCGAGCGTGGCACCCGCGGCCAACGCCTTCTGGGCGGTGCAGACGAGTCGGCCGTGCCCGTCAAGCGTCCCATCTTGGGGGTCCAAGTAGAGATCCGCGGGCAAGCTCCCCGTCAGGCTCCACCTCCCCGTGACAGAATCGTAAACCTCAGTCGGTTGCTGCTTCCGCGCGGAGTACGCTTCCGTGCCCGCGAGGATGATTTTGTAGCCGCCCTGCGGGTCGGCGATCATGTGCAAGACGTCTGGGCGTGACCACTTCTGAATGGGTTCGGGAAGCGCCCGGCGCTCACCAGTGACGGGGTTCACCACGACGATGATCGCGCGGGGGCGGCAGATGGCGAGCAATCCGCCGGCGCCCATGAGCAGGCTCTTCCCAGGCGAGGCGGGGAGGTCAATGGCTGGCATGGCTTGCCACTTGTTGGTGGCGATGGAGAATCCACACCATTGAAGTGCCCCGGTGTCGGTGTGGCTGTAGCGCACAGGGCAGTACGATGGCCATGAATTCATGACGTTGAGGTGGAGACCCGGGCGTTGGCTAATCGCTCGCCATTGCTGGCACACCGTGGCGCACCGGAAAACATTTGGGAACGGGAGGAAGCCGAGAATGTGGACCAGAATCTCGTCGGGGAGCTTCTTCCAGAGTGTAGCATCGAGATTGCCGTCGCGCATCCACGCCGGATTCTGGGTGGTCAGCTCATTATTCTCCGTCACTGCCTCACACCTGCAATTCCAACTCCACACATTTAGCCGAGACAATCACGACCACCGCTCCATATCTCTCACTATCCGTTGCAAACCAACAAAAATTTGCACTCTAGTCGCGAAGTGTTCTTCTATTCAAAATTTCGAATACCTCCAGAGTCTCATTGAGATACTCTTGCGCAACAAACATATTTGGGAATGCTATGGCAAATGAAGGCGAAGCTGTCTCAAAGACTCCCCGTCTCACCCTCAAATTTTCCACCTAACCCCTAACCGCCCACCCCCGATTGCTGCAGCGAAGCTAGAACTGCATCAAGGCGTAAAATTGGACGTAACCATTTCTGATAGCAAAGATAAAAACCGCGGAGAGAGACACGTTTGTTTAGCAAGGAAGCAGTACTCAAGGAGCATGCAAGCCCGACTGCAACGGACGTTACTACTGTAAATGCAGTGGAGACGGAATCACCCCAAAGCATCAAGACGACGAAGTTGGAATATACGAAAGAAAGGGTTTCCCCCCCGCCCCTTTGTTCTCTCTTCCTCTCACTCAGCATGCAGAGAATAGGGTACATGACAGCAGCTTCGAGTCCCAAACACGATTCTCCAACACTACAAACGATCAGGAAGTGGTGCCCAGCGGTACGCGAAGAGCTCAATGCCTACGTCCACACTCATCAAACTGTCTTCCCAAATGCCCTGATTCCCCACCCAAAATGGTAGCAAAATGCGAGGAAATCACTTACCCAACTCGACAGGCCAGCAGAGTCGATGAGCGCACGCATTTCTTGAGGCACCAGAGCTTAAACAACGCCTTCAGGGGCGGCTTCGTTACGTCGGTGGACTGCTGCTGTTGCTGCGGCTTCGTCAGCTTCGCGACCGTCGTCTTTGTGGTAGCAGAGCTTCCAATCAAGCTTCTTGTCTTCCTGCCCATTGTGTGAATTGGATGGCTGATGAGGGAGATTGCTGCGCATGCGCCTCGATCATTTCCTGGACACCTCGCAACTGCAATGGTCAGTGGACCACGTCGGCTTCTTCTTCTTCTTCTTCGCCACCGCACCTCGAAATGCCTGCCTGTTGCCCTGAAAAGCGCCCTCCGGGGCGTGAGAATATTCGTCAGTGGGGTATGCGATTACTCATGTTTTTCTTGTGATACAAAGGATGACATTTATCATCAGCTCATCCTGCTGTTCAGCAAAATCTGGTGCAGCGATCCCTAAATTGGCTAAAATTAGCTGCGTTTCTACCCAAAAAATTCTTGCGCTACTGGTACATTGTAAAGAAGGGTCATTAATGGAAGACATTTTAGCCATAATCACAACAAATAATAAAATTTGATACCCAATTTGAGAAATATATAACTTCCTCCACATTGGAATTAGCATCTATTAGGCAATTTTCTATTATAGTACTCCCAATAATCCTTCATAGCTTGCAAAAAATCCTTTATTTTCTATTTTTTTTACTTTGTTACTACACACTCTCAAGGTAGCCTAAGTTGATGCTTGTATGTCTTGAAGGTAGCATTTTGCACAAAATTCCATAAACTAGTTATGGAATCACTACTCTAGAGTGCATCTCAAACTATAGCCCCCTCACAATCAAGTATTGTTTATACTGCGATATGACACTAGATGCAAATTTCATATGATTTGAAATTGCAATAGCTTCTTAAAAGCTATTCCTTCCATCCCAAAATAATCTTCTTGTTGTACAAAATGTTCCAGATTAAGGTTGAAAATAATATTTTTTAATCCGTCTTTCACTTGCAAGTAGAGTTTAATGCACTCTTGTTGCCCCTAGAACTTTGAGTTTCAAATTAGTTTTCAAAGTGTACTTTTAGAACACTCAAAAGTGGGATTTTGATGGCATTTGTAAGGAGCACTAGTGGCCACTCATTTGACCAATCTAACCTTGTTCCCGCACTACTTGGATTGTTGTGCTATCCTTTCTACACTTTTGAATTGCCCATGTCATGAGTTTCATAGATGCTATTGTCATCATGAGTCAACTAGAAATTCAAGGTTGTTTTTGTGCATGACTTCGGATTGAAATTATTACAAGAGCTTGAATTTAGGAATAGAAAACTTAAGACAAATTCATTTATATAGGATCATGAATTTAGTTTTTTACTCCTAAATTCAAGAACAAAAAAGATGATTTTGGTTCTATATGGTGGTATTAGGTATGTGTAATGGGGCTAAAGAGAGGCTTCCTTGCCTTCCTAAGACTACCAAGATTGTCAACAATATTGTACAAGCATGTGACTTTTGATATTGTTTTTCTTAACACTCATAGAAAAGCGGGAAGAGTTTAATTTGTGTGGACCCTTCCTCAACACTCTTAGAAAAGCGGAAAGAGTTTAATTTGTGTGGACCCTTCCTCCCATGTCACAACAAGATCATTTCGGGACAAAGGGAGTACAATTTTTGTTTAACTTTTTTCACCCTCTCATTAAAAAAATGGATTTGAAACATGAAATTTTAATTTTAGAATCAAATTGGGATTTTGAATTCAAGCGAGAATTGAAATTAAAGTATGATTTGAATGCACCAAAGAGCTTCAAGCATAGAAAGATGACCTAAAAATAAATCATTTTAAATACCCCAACCATAAACATGCACTTTGACTTTGTATTTTAGTACACCAAAGAACTTTCAACTATATATTAAGGACAATCTTATAGAATATTGGAGGTTGTATACCATTACATAGGTCCCCACAATATTCTAGGAAATCCAAGAATCTATACTCAAAGAAAATAATGAGAACATGTCCAATACAACTCTCAATCAAAGCAACCTAACATATAATGTGGTCTAAGAAATAAAAACCCACTTTAGGTCTGCCAACATCCAAAACTTGGACAAAATTTTAAAATCATGTGATTTCAATACCTTTTGAAGGTGACCCTAATTGATTCTTGAGTGCACGGAGTCTAAGGAATATCGTACCAAAAAGAGGCATTTTAGTGTATAGGCCAAGGAATTTCACATTATATTGGCTCTTATCAATCCAATTCCCAAATCACCATGTATGGTAGAACAACCCATTACCACCCACTTAAGCATTAGGTGCATAATGTGGAGCAGCAAAAGGCAATGAAAATCTTCTACCTTGTAGACAAATAGAAATCATAGGAATTTCAATTATTTTAATAATTTTTAACTTTGAATTGAAATTAAGGGTGATTGCAAGAAATACTTCATGTTTTTCAATTAAAAATGCAATTTTTGGCCATAGGACTAGCAGTATCACAAAGAACAGTCAATTATGCATGTCAACAATGGACTTGTAAATTTGAACTATCAATTGTGGGTGCTTAAAAATCTAATTCATTGATTAGTAATATATAGTATTATGTAATACTATAGACTACTATGGAGTACTATAGCAGACACTAGTAGCAAAAAATAACAAAAAATAACTTGTTGACTTTTTTATTTTTAGTAATTCAATTTTTATTTAAAAAGCCATAATAAAAGCCATTTTGTTAGAGAAGATTGCACTCACATTACACCAAAAAATTCATATAAGAAATTTTTTCCCTCTTTGTAGCCTTCGCACAAAAGGTCACTTTGACCCCATGTGCACAACCGACATGTTGCTATTTTCACAAAAACTCTTTGTCACTCCTTGAAAAGGTAGTACACCTCCAACATATCCTATTTGTGGCTTCCCATTCGCATTTTTGGGTCGAAAATAGTACTACCCCCCCCCCCCCCCTCAATGGCCAAAATAGACATCCAATTGGAAGCAGGTTAAAAATAATAAAATAATTTTGAAAAATTTGAAAAAATTATGGAATGTCTGAAATTGCTGCATCTACCTTCCTTCCAAATTTCACGCCAAACGGACTAAGGATGCCGAAGTTATGAGCACAAAACCACTCGTCCAATGGCAAGAAGAGAAGAAATAGGACAAGAGTGTTCTTGCAATCACCCTTACTATGAATTTTAGTAGTCAAAAGTTGACATGGACCCATTCCCAACAAATAGAGTTTTCCATAATTATTCATTCAAAGATCATTTTGACTCTCAAAACCAAACACATGTGTCATGACATTGATGGTTAAAACTTAGAAGATGGTGGGAAACTAAGACCTGATGGTTAGAAATTAGTCACTCCTCTATTAAATTTTCAACACCTATACATTGGCCAAGGGACCTGGTTGGTAATGGGTGGTTCCACCATATCTCTTCCTCCTTTTGAGGCATGTCTTGTGCCAACAAGATCGGAAGTGCCTTTTCCTCGCCTCTTGTTGCAGTGGAATGAGTCACCCAGTTTCAAACCCAACCAAGGAAATGCATCAAGATTGAGTCTTGGGCTTGTCAGACTTTGGCCATGGCAAGTTGCCGGGATGACCATGCTCTCCGTGAGGAAATTTACAGTAGACCCCTTCATCAATTGCGAGAGCATTCCTTGCTTGATACTTGCCGCTGCATGTTGAAAAACAAAAACATCTTCAGTAATAATCTTACAACTGATCTATAATGATACGGACAGCTCTGAGGGTTCCACTATGGGTTCCACTGTGCGTTCCACTGTGGGTTGCACGATTCCTACTAACGTAGCCATGGGCCTCGTATCAGCCATGACATACACTTGTCCAAATATAAGCACAAGGTCTATATATTAAAGTCCAAGAAATCCTGAGATTCAGCTTCAAAGATGCATTATTTGAGATGCGTTCCTCCTCTCCTGCCGGAAGGGATTCCCGAAGTCCTGATTCTATTTGTCACGGAGTAAAATATCATTTTATTAAACTTCAACGAGCCAGAAGAACTGACGATCCACCTTTCGCGATGCTTCATCGCATCTTTGGAAACGCTACAGTAGTAGCATAGTAGTGTAGGGGTCGGTTCTCTGTACGTTGACATCCGAATCCTCGCTCAATCAGGGCGAGGCCGGACAGCCGGAGCTGCCGGAGACGCTATTGTCGCCTGCGATGTTGCCCGGCGAATTTGAGGTGACTGATGAATGACAGGATGTGACGAAACGGAGGGCGGGGGACTGGGGGGGCCGGATCCTGAATGAGTGCAAGACTGCAAGTTGCAAACTGGGTAAGGTAACTTAGCTGCTGTACAGTACTATATGCGTTCAAATTTCAAAACTCAAAAGCATGGCGCACTGGTTGACGTGTGTTCATTCCGTTTGGGGATTCCAAGCTTTCCGTTGTACCAGACGTCACACGCTCACACAGAAGCGAAGTTCAGTTATTATTAGTATCACGTCAAAGATCAGTTCGATATGATCGAATGGTTTGGGATTTCTGAGTCGTGAGAGCATGGCCACCTTTAGCCCGTAAATGCGTACAGTAGGGTCTTCTTTGGATAAAAAACATCATTGCTTTTGAAGTGTTGGAGGTCTACAGGTCTCTAGGATATAAAAATCTGAACGGTACAATTTTGGAGTCGTTTGGGCACTTAGATTGTAAGATTGTAATGTTTTAGTGTTGGTAAGGGATGCTGAAATTTTCTTAGCAACACATCTGTAGGTGAAATTCGATTTCTAAACCTACTCAAATAAAAAAAACTTTAAGCTATGAAGTGCTTCAAAACTAATATACAAACCCATTGGTGAAAGAGAAAATCATACAAATGACTCATTGTGTTTGTCAAAAGGCTTTCAAATGTAAAAAACTAGCGAAAAAAAGTTGCAAACAATAGATGTACTTAGACTAAACCTCCTTCTATTAAAATCCTTCTGAAACATTCATAACTTTTTGGATTGACATGAAATTTTGACCCCTAAAGTTCCTTAACTATGTGTTCACCCAAAACATTCCCAAACTGCCACTTCTAGTACAAGTAAAAAGATTTAGAAAAAAAAAAATTCAATACATAAGACCATAGGATCCTGTTATATGCCAATTTGAGAAGATCTGGAAAAAATTCAGAAATTTCCACCATGTGGATTGCAAGATATTAGCAATTGAAGTGACAAAAACCCTTTTTTTGGCCTTGCAAAAAATCAGGCAATTGCACTTCACAAGGTCACATTTGTATGTAAAAATGTCCAAAATGGAGGTGCTTCTTTGGTTTCTTTCTTCAAGGCAAGTTGGCTACATTCTTGAAAATTTTCAAATCATTTGTAATTGTACAACATATAGAAAAGAAATAGTAAATAGAAAGAAGTAGAGAATAGATCAAAATACTAAATTGTTAAGAACTTTCTTATGAAATTGAAAAATGCCAATCCCTAGGGTATTAATGTTGTAATAAACAATCTACATCCTATCATTTTATTTTTTTCCAAAAATATTGAAAATTGAGTTAAATAAAAGTCTTTAAAGTTTATTTTAGAGTAGAGATTCGACAACTGCTTGCTAACTAAAACTCCTCATAACATTCATCTTATTGATCAAAATGGAATGATTCAAAGTTTCTCCCTTATATCTAAATCTAGAAAACCAATTTCAAATTTTTATTTATAAAAAAAAGTATTTTTTTTCTATCTCCTTGGGCCACCCGAGTTGAAAACCAAACAACATCTTGCATCATAACTTTCAATTGTATACTCAAAAGAAATGAAAATAAGCACTCATAGAAGATATTCCTCGTCCACATCTTGTAAAAATATTTCAGCCTAAATAAGTCAAATCTTTGCTCACATATACCTGCCCAAAAAAGTTATGTTGCCAAAAACACAAGGATGGTCCTTTAGGGGTTAACCACACAAATTAGATTAGCATACACAACTTTCTCCACAAATATTATTAAAAATTAACATTGTATGAAGATGAAACAAGTCGTTGAAGTTAACTATAATCCAAAAAAATTTGGATTTTGGAACTTTGAATTGCTCCTAAACATTCCCGAAAATTTGGATTGACATGAATATTTTAACCCAATAACTAGATTGTAGGGGGAATATGAATCAACAAATATTATTAAAAACAAACATTGGATGAGGGAGATACATGCCTTTGAAGTTATAGCCATCGAAATGCAATTTAGTGAACTCAAATTGAACTAATGAACTTTGAATGGCTTCTAAAAATTCAATACATCTTGGATTGATCCAATAATTTTACCACACAAACTAGAAGAGAGAGCGTAGATTTTTCAACAAGTTCTATTATATTTGGACATTGTATACAATAATTATAACACTTCGAATTGGACTTCTAGACTATATAGGGAGGGCTTTTGGTCACTTGGGACACTTAGGAATTAGAGCATCACTACAAGGCCTTGCCTATAGCCTCAGCAATGCTACTCCGGCCTTGACACTCTTGTCCATTGCCAAATGGCTCCACACCAACACCCCTTCATGGTATAAGTTTTGCCATTCTTCCCAACACTCCTACATTTACTCAAAAATGGAGGGCCTTTGTATGTATTAGAGGAGAATTAGGGTCCAAGGATGCCCAACTTAGAATTGTCTAATATTAGAATAGATCCTCCAAAAATTAGAAAATAATGTCAATATGGTTGTGTATAATGTGAAGCTTTTGGCAATGACATTGGATTTTGGAAGCATTGCCACCAATAGCAACAAATCATTGAAAAACAATAAAGAATGATGGCATCATTTGCTTACCCCTTGGGAGTCCTAAGTTGGGACTTATAAAATAATCATTATTGCCAATGGTTGTACCACATGATAGGACTTCTTACATACCAACAATCATCCTTATAGCCAAAATATATTTTTCAATTCGACATTTTCATTGCTTGAAGTGGCAAGGTCTTGACATGGACCAGGTTTGTACATGACACGGACACACGCCCGTTGCCATAAAGGCTAGGCATGAGTGCATTGTTGCCAACGTGGACTGTACCACCAACATCCCATTGGATCAAAGGTTTGATGGAAATGTGTGACAATAATCGTAATAATTGACCTATATCATTTTCTACACACTAAACAAATAATTTCCAAGCCAAAAGTATTTAGCATGTTGAGACCCCAATTCTCCTCCATTGGGTCAATTTTACACTCATATTAACTCAGTCAACTTTGACTATGGCCTAAATGGATGCAATGGAGACTAGTGGAGGTGTGCAAAGATGGAAAAGAACTTTTGCAAGGATGAGGAGAAGCAGTTGTGACATAGTACCCTTGTAGGAGTTGGATAATGATGGTTTTAATGGGGGGGATAGGGCACTAGATGGCCATGGCATCATGACATCTAAAGTGGCAAAAACTGCCTCACCACTGGTTGTTGTTGTAGTCAATTGTAGTACAATTTGTGAAAATGCTCTTACTTGACAAACTTGGCACACTCAAGTTTTCCATCTAATTTTGAAACCCCTTCAATTTCCATGTCCCTTATCCTTGTTCACCACATACTACCTATAAATAGTCAAGTGGCAATTCATCAAGTAGAATAAAGGATAAAGTAACTAAACTTAGGATGAACAATGATTTCAAGGACCATTACTTGACACACTAGAATTAAGTGTCAAGAGAATATTGTGAGGGGCCTGTAATACTTTTCATCCACATTTAAAGAATATCAAACCCCTAACGCATAAGGGTGGCCATTCTCTGAGCATAGTAGAAGAGGGATGTGAACAAATGTTCAAAACAATGACACTCCATACATAGCTATCCTTACAATAGGGATGTGATGCCAAGGCTATCCTTTCATTAGTTTGAAATTGGCTCTAGACCAAAGGAGTGAAGGTTTTGCATTCACATGAGTTAAACAATTGTATTGTAGAGAGAAATAACTCCAATCCTTGGGTGAATTGATGTAAATCAACCCCTTAGTACCCCAACTTCTCAATTCTAGATGATGAACAAAGAGATTCTTGGTGATTTTTAGACCACATAACTTCTCATTCATTCAAACCAATGCTTGACTTTTTTTTAAACCACTCTTTCTAGATAGTGAATATGATGAAATTGAGATAAATAATATATATTTATAAAGATATAAGCAAAGCATACAAAAATCAAAAAAGGATTTAAGCACTAAATGGTTAATCCTTGAAGGAGATTTCATGCATGGACTTGGTCAAACTTCATTAGATTTCTATATGAAAATACAAATTTCAAGATTTTGATGTTTTCACATGTAGTAATATATGTCTTAACTTTTAATCTCATTTTTTCATAATTAAAAAAATAAAATTGAATTTTATATGATTTTTTAAATAAAATTCTTTGTAAAAATTATATTAATTGAAAAATTCTTAAAACATAATGAAATTCTAAAGAAAAATGGAAATAGTAGTAACAAACATTCTAGCATGATTAGTGTACTTGTTGAACTCACACCAAGAGATTTGATAGAATAAGTTCAAAAGTGGGGTATTCTAAGCTTTCAAGATGCTATCTTCAAGGTGTCACAAAAATTACAATTTTCCTAATTTTAAAAGAAATGAAATTTATTTTTGAAATGAAATTAAAAAGTAGATTATTGAAGCTACAATTTCTTAGTTAAGCATAAATACATTTAAAATAAAAACTATATGAAAAATTGGGCTTTGGCTTTTGAAATGACCGTCCAACTCACAATGTCTTGTAATCCCTCAAGGAACTAAGAGGACACAATGTATCCTCTTCAAATTTTCAATGGCAAATTCTCAATAGGGTGCAACAAATCTCAATATTTTATAAAGTAGCATCTTATAGATTAACAAGTTGATATACTTGTTGCATTTCTGATTTTCAAAATTTCAACATGAGAAGTATTTTAAAATTTATTTAGGAAATGTAGTCTGATAGAAAAAATAAAGCTAATATCATTTTTTTCCAATGAAAGGAATAGCAAGGATGAAAAAAAAAAACATTTTCTTGGACATTTCTAGTCTTGACACTTTCCAAACATACTAGGTTTGAAAAAAAAAAATCAAATTTATATTTTTAGCAATTTTAAAAGTACAAAGTTCAATCTAGTGTGATTAAGAACAAAAAATAACTAGAATGATTCCAATTTTCTTGAAGATGTTTCAAACAATATGATAATAATATCCATTGTTAAACTTTAGAAATTGGCACATATATATTTTTTTTATTTTTTATTTTTTTGTAGAATCCAATTTGGTTAATTTTGGCTTTCTACTCCTATTTGAAAATGTGTTCAAATTTGAGAGAGTTTATTATTTCTCTTTTTTTATAATTAAAAAATACTACACTTGCCTTAGATTCTAATACAATTTGAGGGGGGAAGGGGATAAAAAAACATTATTCACCTTCCTAATGTTTCTTCCTCAAAAGCTATGGTTTTTGCCTATAGAGTTGATCATCCAAAATTGTTATAATCTAAAAATCTAACTGTCAATATTTTCCACAATTAATTCCTTGCATAATAGACATTGTAGTTTTTACTTTTGTACCATTAAAATCAAAAACCTCAAGCACCTCCATGTGCAAAAAAATATCAAAGTGAGAAATCTCAACGAAAACCTCCATTGTCAAAAAGTTGTTAGGCCTTGAGGGTTACTAAGGATTAAGGGCATGTTCAAATTCGGTCCCACTTATAACTACAAGTAGCTATAGAAGTTACACTAGTATTATGTACCTCAATTAAGAGGGAGGCTCTAAGGTAGCACTAAGTCATTAAATTTTATAATTTTGTAACAATCTTATATTATTAGAATTGTCATTGTTGTGCATCATTTGAGCATTCAAGTATAGTGTAGGGGGAAATGGATGCAAAAGTTCTATTGGTAGATTAGTCTAATAGAGTTAGGACAAAAAGGGAGTTGATATTATATGAGCCTAGGAGCTTAACCCCTAAAGTTCTACGACTATGTTTTCACTGAAAATGCTTCAAAACTGCCATTTTTAGTACAAGTGCCAAATTTGTGAAAATAAACTTTTTTTTTGACACATTTAACCATAGGATCTTGTAGTATACTGACTTGAGAGCATGTGGTAAAAATTTCAGAAATTTCCACCGCATGGATTGCAAGATATAAGCATTTAAATTCACTGAAATCATTTTTTGGGCCCTGCAAAAAACAGGGCAGCTGCACTTCACAAGCTCACTTTTCTACGAAACAATGTCCAAAATGGTGGTGCTTCTTTGGATTCTTTTTCCTATACAAGTTGGCCACATGCTTGAAAATATTTTTAGATCATTTGGAATTGTACAACATATAGGAAAAAAATAGTAAGTAGATAGTAGTAGAGAATGATTCAAAATACTAAATTGTTAAGAATTTCATTATGGAATTGAAAAATGAAAATCCTAATGGTTGCAATGTTACAATAAACAATCTACATTGCATGATTTTATTTTATTTCCAAAAATATTGAAAATTGAGTAAGATAGAAGACTTTGAAGTTTATTTTAGAGTAGAGAATCTATAACTGCCCGCAAACAAAAAATCCTCATAACTTTTGACTCCTTGATCAAATTGGAATGATTCAAAGCTTTCCAAGTATATACAACTCTAGAATACCAATTTCAAATTTCAGTTTTTGAAAAAAGTGATTTTTGAAAATTTGCTTGGACTGCCCATTTACAAAAAAAGCAACATATTAGGCCATAACTTTTGACTTGTGTTTCCAAATGTCATGAGATTTAGTGCATCTAAAAGATATTCCTCGTCCCCACCTTCGATTAAAATTTGGGTCAAAAATATGGAAATCTCTAGCGACATGTACTTGCCCAAAATTGCTATACATCCAAAAAACACATGTTGGTCCTTTAGGGGTTAAGACCATAAAAATAGAAGACTATACACCTATATTATAGGTGTTTATATCATAGAAATCTCCCATGATTATAGTGTAACTATGTTATAGAAATCTATAGGTGTTTATATTATAAATACCTTCCATAGTTGTAGGATATCTACTTATACATATACTCAAGGCTCACATGCTTGCATTTTCATGCTTACACATTAGCATTGTTGGGACCAAAAGATCCATTTTCACTAAGAAGCTTACCTACAATGTCAATACTTCATGAAATTTTACAACTAACTGCATATTTTAAAAGCTACAAAAAAAAAGATAATAAATTTTAGGTGTATCAAACAATTAAAAGATAAGTAATAATTAAAAAAATGAGAAATAAGAAAGGAAAATAATGGTAAGAATGCCCCAAAAGTTGTCTAAAATTCACCACCAATCTACTAATTTGATATGAATCCATTCCTCGATTTAGAAGATAGGCACTTGATTTGAGGTAATTTTAGGTTCTAAAAAACAATCTAGAACCAAA
Source organism: Straminergon stramineum (assembly GCA_963920665.1). Lineage (NCBI taxonomy): Eukaryota > Viridiplantae > Streptophyta > Bryopsida > Hypnales > Calliergonaceae > Straminergon > Straminergon stramineum. The sequence continues at coordinate 4,782,924 of OY987267.1, read as the reverse complement.
ACAATGTTGGTGGAAGTTGATGAGCATGGCCATTCCTTCCTTGAGAATTATATATACAAAGCTATGCTTTGTGGGGGCATTCTAGCTAAAAGGATGGTAGAGCAATAATATTGCCTATACCTTAAATTGTATTATTGTAATTGCACTACATTCTAAAACCAACCCATGTATATTCTTGCCTAAAACATCCTACCTCAACTTGTAACAATCTAGGAACACTTTTAGATACACCTCATTTCAATACTTTGGAAATTCATAATTAATGCATATAACATCCAAAAATGCATAAAAAGAGAAGTATGAATATTCTTTTGACTTCCAACAAAATTTAACAAAGATTAGGAAATTTAAGAAGAAGAGCAATGCTCAATTGCATATTAATAGACAATCAGGTGTAGTTATGTTAATGAAATTGGATAAGGTGGGTCCCCTCAAATGTGCCATTGACCTTAATCCTTGAAAGACCATTGTCCTTGCAAGGGACAAATGAGATTTCAAGCAAGTACCTAAGATCACAATTTTTGTCCTAATTTTCTTAAACTTTATATCAAGATTGAAAATTGATTAGCTTTGTGGGAATATAATTTTTTTTCATTTGGTGCCTATGAACAAAAGCTATTCCTAAATAAGCTCAAAACAAGGGAGAAGGGGTAGTAAAGAAAATTCAAAAAAATTATTTTTATTTTTTACTTTATTTCCTCATATAGTATTTTTTTTCTACATAGACCGAAAATATAATTTTTCTTTTGTATTTCCTACTTTTACTTAATATTTTTTTAAAGAATAAAACTTTATTTTTTCTATTTTCTTTTTTTCCCCCTAGACTCTCAACACAATTCTCCACCATAATGATTTAAAGCTCAAAACTGTGTAGTGCAAAAAATAAAAGTGAAAAAGGTTCAAAGTCAAATAATCTAGTCCCGCAGTATGCTAAAAAACTTGTTTTCTTCACTTTAAACGAAGATATTTTGCAATCTAAGCCATTAGAGGAGAATTGAGGGCTTCAAGAGCCCGTTTCAAATTGTTCCCTGTTCTACCAAAAATTGGGAACCAACACATAATGGGCTGAATTTATGAATTTTAGGAAAAAATTAATTAAAAATTAAAAATTAGTTTCCCCAAGGATTTCCAAAAACTATTGCGAAACCTAAAATTGAATTAAAAATAATTAAAAATAATATTATTTTATGATGTGGCAGTGTTTGTGCCACGTCATACTACTATTGACGCGAGTACCCGGACCTTGAAAACTCAAAATAACTTGTGGCCCCTTTATGCCCTCAAATCTCTTCTAGTGGATCAAAAAATTTGAATTTTTTTCCATACAATCATTCTCATATTAGTTAGTTATGAGATCTTATGGTTATATGTGCAAAAATTATAATTTTCAAATATTTTTACTCTTTGCTATAGAAATGGCTGTTCTCAATGTTTTTTTGTGAAAAAAGGCCTTGGTTGATTAGGGGTGAACCCCTAAAGGACCGAGGCACATTTTGGGCAGAAATTGTCAAAAATTGCAACTTTTTAGGGCAGGAAGAAAAAAATGAAAAAAAAAGTTGTCTTTTCAAAATTCAACCATACAAATTTGTACTAAACTTCTTTGGGATCATGTGGAAATGTTTTTAGAAACTTTGATTGCACAGATTGAAAGATTATAATATTTGAAATAAGGTGAAAAAGTTTTTTTCGATCCTTGCCTAACAAGGCCTACAAACTTTAACTTCTTCTAGAATGAGATTCTTACACTAAACATGGTTACTTTTTTTGACATTTGCATCTTGTATCATATAAACTACACACCCACAAAATTTCAAAATCATTGGAAGAGTTTTACACATGTTGCCTGAAGCTGCCCAAGCTGCCCACAAAGTTTAGGGCAGCATAACTTTTGATCTGGGCACCTAATTGGAAAAAAAATGAGATTTTCAAGAAGGGGGTACATTGTTACATATCATGTCCAAATTTCATGAACATCTGACCAAAAATGACTTCATAGGAATCTACCTGAGATTTCTTGCATATGTTGAACGGACACTTAGTCCTTTAGGGGTTAAACCAACATATTCACTCTACATACATCTCCAAAATCAATTATGTACCTATGTGGAAGAATCTATTGTAGAACTAAACTTTTTCTTTCATAACTTTTGCATACGGGATCCAAATGTCATATTCTTTGGTACATTGGTGCATTGGAGCCTCCTTTCAAGTGCCAATTAGAAAAGATGAAAATTTGACTAGTCTAGTAGTAGTAAGTAGGTACAAAAGCAAAAAATGGCAGTTTGAGAAGGTACTCACCTTATAGGAGTATAGGTTGCAATTGGGTTGGATCCATCCTAGGTCTATCTTAAGGCCTATTCACATCCAAAAACTAGACCAAATCTTGAATTGGCCCCACGTGGTTCACATGCTTAAATTGTCAACTTCATTTCCAATATAGAGCTCCAATCCTTCCCTTCCTCTACCCTCCTTGATTTTTGGATTTGCAAGCTCGCTCTCCTTCCCATCACCCCAACTTACTATTCATTCGGAAAATATCATCGACTTGTCTCCTTGTCTCACATGTTCCAAGACTTGTCTCACCTATTCCAAGACTTGTCTCACCTATTCCAAGACTTGTCTCACCTATTCCAAAACTTGTCTCACCTATTCCAAAACTTGTCTCACTTATTCCAAAACTTGTCTTATCTATTTTAAGACTTGTCTCTTTGGCTTGCCTCATGTACTGGTTGCCACATGCCACTTAATTTCAAATATTAGTAAAAAAGTGAATATTTTATTTAAAGAATCTATGCACATGGGAACGCATGATGTGACATGGACCAAACCTAGAGCTTGATGCCTTGCTTGGAGCTCTACCTCCGGTCTGGTCCAAGCATACAATTAGGGCATGTGCAATGCTCCCTGCAACATAGACAACATTTGGCATGTTGCCAAGCACACACTTATTCCTAATTAAAATTGTACTCTGATGATGCAACCATTAATAGGGCCTCCAATTCCATGGCCTTGGTATGCGACCACTTGAGACCATTTAATTGCAAAATATGAAGGACCTGCGAGTTTGTCCCTTTAGGAATAGTCAATATTGTCAAAACTTTTCAAGTACAGGTAGAACCTCTCTTAGTACACCCTCCCTTGGTTCATAATATGCATAAAGAGAGTTTGTAAACAATAGGTGGCCCATGCCCACGATTCAAGATGAAAAGACAAGTGGCACATGCTTCAAGATAAAAAAGACAAGTGGCCCTATGACTTCTTTGAATGCATAAACCTCTCTTATTGCATAGTCTCTCAACCCCATGGACTAAGGGAGGTTTTACCTATATTGGTATGTGTGCTCATCAATTCAATCTTCCTTTGTTTTAACAAAAAGTCTTTTCTTAGTGTAAATTTTTTTCTTTATTTCTTTTTATAATCAGGAAAAGTCCATTTGACATTTGGATTGTGAGCTTTGCATTGGGTCCAGTTTTCCAAAGAAAATAATGGCACTATGCAGGGCCTCGTGGAATGGCCCGCCATTTGCCATTGCAAGACTTGTATGGCAAGTATGCATTGCAGATGCTCTTACTGCACTTAGACACAAGCAGCTCCAGCTTCCAAGGATCTATCATACTTAAAAAACTTGCAAAAACTGATGTTCATATTTAACTTATCTAAGGTATCTTCAGTCTCTTCAGTGTATCAGTTTCTCATGTGGAACATGTCAATTGTGAATTAAGTTAAGCTTAAAGCCTCCATCTGTTGGAAGTTGGAACTATGGCTGAAATTTTGATCAAGACAATGTATGGCATCTCTTGTGATGAATGAAGCAGCCGCTACGTTAAGAACTTAAGTTACTCGCCCAGCCCTTTGGTTGAGATAAGGAAACTTACAGTACCTTATTTTTGTTTTGGTGCCACCAACCTTTTTTTTCTTTTTTTTACACAAATGAAACAGAATTTCATTGCAGAGATAAAATTACAACACCTGCCAGACACAAATTATGAGATCCTCCAATACTGCCAACTTTAACTTCCTCTAGAGGGGTAGTAATGTTATCACACATATCTAGGTACGTGCACCCATGATGGCATGATCATCACTGCAGTGACCAAAAACATGATAGTTGCAATATTTGCACCAAAAAGTGACATTAGAAACTAGATATTGATGATGACATGAAAAGGTACACAATTTGAACTTGAGAGCCTTATGGTAGAACCATCCATTACCAGCCAGAACCCATGGTCAATACATAGGTAATGGGAAATTCAACATAGAGAGGATTGACAGGTAACTATCAAGTTTTTTGGGGTTTTTTTTGACACAAATAAAGGCAACCATCAAGTTTTCAGTTTCCCACCATCTTGTAGCCATTACTGTAATGACAAATTTGCTTTGTTTTGAGAGCCCAATTAATCTTTGGATGAGCAGTGATGGAAGAATCTATATATAGGGGATGGGAGCAAATCAACTTTTGGCTTCTAAAATTCATAACAATTTTAATTTAAGGAAAAAAACTACAAAACTTTGACAATGCCCATGATTTCTATCTATCCACAGGGTTGTAAATTATAATTGCCTTTTACAACTCTGGACCATGCACAAATTCCTTAAGTGGTTGGTCATGGGCAGTTCTACTATATGTATCTGAATGGACAGTTTTTGCTTTATCCTAGACAGTTTTCTTGACAATGTACTACCAGAGTATGGGTATGGAAATGAAGAGTGCACCTATTGGTTTAAAAATCAAATCATTCTTGGCAAAGGAATTTAGTGATAGGTTTTGTTTTTACAAAGCTAAAGTGTCTAAATAGATGTTGAATGTTTTTTTGACATTTTTGTGTTGAAAAATTTTTATGCTGAAAAGAGTGTCAAAAATGAGTGTCAAAAATGTATTGAAAATATTGTCAAAATGAATGTCAAAAGAAGGGTGATTGTACAAATGAATGTAAAAAAAATAGTCAACAATAATGGTCTCCACTTTGAAAATTTATGACTACTTCCAAAAAGGTTCAAAATATGTCAAAAGGCTTGTTTTTTTTACTCAAATTTCTCTTGCCTTTCTAGGAAAATTTACTGAAAAATATTTTAGTACCTAGACTTTGGAAAAGGGTGATCAGGAATGCAAAAAATGAAACGTACACACTTCATTTCATATGAGTTACAAAAGAAATTCAATTTGAGATTTTTAGTACAACCCTATAGCTTGAAAGTATAATTTCTATGCAATTGAAGGTACTAATAGGACACCCCCGGGCATTGTTTCTAGAATGTATGAACCATTCCTCGATGGTAAATTGATTCCTTTGGAAAGCATGTAGCATACTCATTGTGTTAGGGCTTTTATTTGTGTTTGGGGTACAATTATACATTAATAATGATATTTAAAATAGATACACTAATTGATTAGAAAACAATACATGCAAATTTTTATTTTGATGAAGATTTTTATCAAGAGCACAAGCATCTATACTAACTTATTCATAGAAGAGGGGATCTTTGTAAACATAGTTGATAAAAAAATTCGTCAAGAGTGTTCATCATGCATTTAAAAATCAATTCATGTGCTTTACAATAAAAAAAACCTTTAATAAATACTCCCTCCGTTTGGAAATAGTATATCCATTCTCAATGGTGATTGCACTAAGAATGGATACGCTATTTCCAAACGGAGGGAGTATTATACAATGTAGTCATGTTCAATTGCCATTGGCCACTTAACCACACACCATATGTCTTATATATAAATCATACTCACTTAAGGTAGTTTGCTCTTATTGCGACCATCTTCTTCAAATAGGGTAGTAGGCCCCTCTACAATGGACAGTCAATGGTTCTAAAATAGACTGCCACAAATTTTAGAGCATAATTAGATTTGTCAGGTATTGATTCATACTTTACCAATGGATGGAATAAGAGTTAGAGAGGGTCCATTTCAAAGCCAAGGTGTGTCCACTTAATTTTTCTAAATGAAAATTGATTGCCCAATTGCCTTCTTACAAATCTTAAAAGAATTTAGGGTCCATTTAAGTTTAGTAGTGGTTGCATTTAAGAACCTTCTGTATTACTTTTTGAACATTGCAGTGCTTGTTTTTGGTCAAGCCATATCTTTTTTCAGACTGCATGTGTGTGGTTTTTGCAAGGCCTATGATCACAAATAGGTGCCTACCATAGAATTCTTTGAAAATTCATAAGTAATTAAAAAATGGTCCAAAAAATATGAAACCACTTGGGTTAGATTCTGCACCAATTTTTCTTTGAGTGGAAAAAAAAAGTAATTCCATGTGTCTAAGAACCATCAGAAAGGCCGACCAGCCCTAAACCCCTAAACGCATCGACGTCCATTTTCTGGACGATGAACAGATTGAAACTCCAGTTTCATCCTCCTAACTACTTGGATGAAAGTTATTTTAATTTGTGAAGATACGTCATCAAGTTGTTGTCCTATCTAAGGGTTGGATTTGGTGTAACTAGAGTTCATATTTTTCTAAAATTACAAATGTGCAAGTATGTCAAGTGGTCAAACTGCATTGACTTTAGTTCAAATTTGGATTTGCCAAAATGAGGTCATAGATAGGAAGAACACAAAAATTTCAAAAAATCACTATGTGAAGAGAACCTCATTTCAAATCCATTCCAACAAATTTTACTCAAAAAATAATAGTATTTTACTTGCAATCAAATTTTGAAGGAATTTTGGAATTTCTCTTTCAAAATTTATAAAAAAAGATTGGTGATAGCGTTGATGAATCTAACTGTACAGATGGAATCTACAAATCAAAATCTACTACTTATATTTGCATTTCAATTCCAAAATATGCTTCCAAATAGCACTTTATAATGATTTTTCTCAAATCATCATTTCTGGAGATGAATCCGGACGTTTAGGGGTTAAACGGTTGCTTTAAGAGCATACTACCTTAAGAACTTTTACTGTGACCTGAATATTGCCGACTGTCAGTGCTTTTTGGCTTGAAAAAAACAGTAAGAAAACACTAAAAAAACACGTAATTATCTGCTGGGAACTTTCAGCAGTTGCATGCAAGTTGCAAAGGAAAAAAAAGAATCATTTTGGCAAATTTGTAAAGGGGATGAACAATTAAAAAAAAACTAATTTGCAACGAAAAAGATGGAGGTGTATATTGACAAGCCAGCTTGCTGTCGAGGACATTCACTACAGGATTTGTGACTTGACCCTTGTGGAATTTTTTTAGCCCTCAACCCTTAAACGTTGACAAGGACATTTTGTGTTCAATGGATGACAAAGAATCTTCTATTCCTATATAGAACAGAAGTGTAATTGTTCATCTTTGGAATTTTGTGCAAAAAGGAGAGATCTTGCATAATAGATTGACTTCCAAGGAGTATTTCTGATTTTTTTAAGTAGACAATGTTACACGGTTCCAAAAGGGATGATTTCAATAGTCACTAGTTTGTCCTTTAATCTATAAGTGTTGATACGGACGTTTAGTGTCCAATAGATGACAAGGAATCTTTCTATCCAAGATAGAATTGCAACTATTCATCCTTGGAATTTTGTGCAGAAAGGGAAGATCTTCCACGGTATTTTGACCTCCAATGTGTATTTAAATTTTTTTTAAAGTAGATGATGTCACATAGTTTCAAAAGGCATGATTTCTACGGTCACTAGTCTATCCCTTTAAGGGTTAAGAGTTACAAGGTGTCACTGCCCATGACTAAGTTAGTCACCAAAATTGCTTTGATTTTTGAACCATAGATGCATTCTTTGTTTCTATAGTAAACAATGAAGTCATCCATCAACAACTTGTTGGCCTTAGTGTCCTTCAAGGGTTCACAAATTCCTCAAGGGTCCACCAAAATCCTTGTGAATCCCCAAGGCCTGCAATTGAATCTGCCAAAGTCATTTGGTGATTAAAGAGGCTAATAGATTTTGTAAATTTAACCCAAAAAGTCCCAAAGTCTGGGAATATTATAATGCTTATTTCAATTGTACCCTAGGAGTAAAAGCTGTGCGATTTTAAGATCCAAAAGTAGTTTGCTAGACCCATAATCACAAAATTGAATTTCTTTTAAATTCTTTTTTCAAAGATTAGATTTTTGTCTATATGTCAAGGTTCAATTCATATCATTTGCATTTTTGATATGAAACTTATAGAACTTTTTGTTATGCAAGCAATCATTACATGGTCTTGAGAAAAGAACTATGTAAATTCAAAATTTTACTTTCTCAATTAAAAAGAAGATAAAATTCCACCTAGTTTAGTTTGCTTGTTAGTAGAATCTCACCATTGGGATTAATGTATTTCAATTCCATCTTAGGGGTAATAAATATTAAAATTTTCATTCTTTAATTTATCCACTTCTTTTTAATAATTATTTTAAGAATGGAATTCAAGTTGCTGTCTTTGAATTTTTTTTCCAAACCCTCAACTCAATTCTTCAACATAGAAAATTAGAAATTCAAATCTATCCTAGGAAAATTTTAGATTAAGAATATTCAATAGTCTTATATCTAGTCACACAAGGAGCAAAATGTTTTGTTCTCTTTATTTCGAATGCAAATATCTTGCAACCTATGTGGTCAAAGTTTTTGAAATTTCTTCTATACATTCTTATACTAGTCTTGTGCAAAATCCTATGATTAAATATATAAAAATAGCAATTTTTATAGGGTTTTTTCTCTTTGCACTAGAAATAGAAATTTGGAATGTTTTTTGTGATGGAAAAAGGGTCTTGGGACTTTAGGGGTCAATGAACAAAAAATTTCCAAGTATGAAATATGAGACTAGAAAATTCTTTTACTATTTTTTGGAAAGTAATGAGGATTAGAATATTAATGATTTTTATTTTCCACTAAAAAATGGTAGAAACATTACATTTTCCAATCATTTAAATAATACTTTCTAAAAAATATTATATGCAATTTTGGTAAAGACTTCTATATATATTTTTTTAAAGTTTGCCCTTAAATGATAATTTTTGAACATTATGCCCAACATCTTCCAATATGATGCAAATTTCAAAAAAATCAAAGAATCTGTGTTTTATATGTAACACATCTAAATTTTGTCTTGAACCCAATACTCACTCACTTAGAAGTTTACTCTAAACCCTTAAAGGACATTTTTGTCCTTGGGGGCAACTTGAGGAATCTGCCACAATGACTTCAAGCCAGGCAAGCAAGTGAGAACTAGATTTGTAGGCAAATGGAAAATGGGTATATCCACAATCTCATTATGAACTAAACTTCTCTCTATTATCGAGAAACCTTGAAAAGAAGTGCCTTCCTACTTGAGTATCTCTTGATTCACAATGCTATTACTATAGCGATGAATATTTCAAAGCAATGCAATTACATTCAATCCTTGTAGGGAGGAGGAGAAAATCACAAAAAGTTTTGAAGAGAGCCATTTATAGCAGCTCTTGTAGTTCTCATAGTTTCTTGGACAAAAGGCCTAAGGGACACAAAATGTCCTTTAAAGGTTAAACAACATACCTTTGCCTATTAAACAATCCAAGGGACAAAATGAAAGATCTACTTAAAGTGGGATAAGAGTCTTGTTTGCCCCAATTTTTTTTGGTCATAGCATTTGAAAGTGAACAGAAAACAGTGCTTTGACTGTGTAGCCTAAACACAATAATTGATAATCCATATTCACTGTAGAAGTAGGTTTATTACGTTATTAAGACCCCCTAAAACTTGCAAAACCCCCTTTCCAAGCCCTAGGGGCTTAGCCTTTCATTTAAATGTTAACACATACCTCTTATTAGATATTTGACAATAATACATAGTATTGGCCATTCAAGGATTAATACCTCTAAATATATGTCAATGATACATAGTGTTGGTCTTATATACAATATTGATTTGAGCATACTTACATCAATGGAAGAGAGGAGATATTTGATTCACAATTGAATAGCATTTATGAAAAATACAACTTGAAGTGCACCTCAAGACTATAAAAATGAGGTGTAAGATAAACTACCTTATTATGGACAAAATGACTAGTGTAGTATGATATTGTTATTTAGAAAATGTGGGAATAAATTTAAGTGATCTATAAGCAATAAGAAACAACATTACAATTGAAAAAAATAATTTTTTGACTTCATGTGATTTAAAAAATATTTTTAGAAGGATAGTATTTTGGGCATCCCATTTCAACCCCTAGACATGCCTATCAATGTCAAGAAAAATAGCTATTGTAGGGCATCTACCAATCCATGACCAACTTAACCTCTAAAGTTTCTTGACTATGTTATCACCAAAACCCCTCAAAAACTGCCATTCTAATACAAGTACTAATGTTTTTGAAAAATATCATCTTTGGACACATTTAACCATAGGATCTTGTATTACGCTTGATTGAGAAGATGTGGAAAAAATTTCAGAAATTTCCGCATCGTAGATTGCAAGATATCAACATTTGAAGAGACAAAAATATTTTTTTTGGCCTTGTGAAAATCCGGGCAGCTACACTTCACAAGGTCACATTTGTTTGAAAAAATGTCCAAAATGGTGGTGCTTCTTTGGATTAATTATTCAATTCAAGTTGTCTATGTTCTTGAAAATTTTCAAATCATTTGGAATTATGCAAAATTTAGGAAAAAAAATAGTAAATAGAAAGATGTAGAGATTGGTTCAAAATACAAAATTGTTAAGAATTTTGGTATGGAATGGAAAAATGCCAATTCCAATGGTGGTAATGTTGTAATAAACAATTTATACCTAATATTTTTATTTTTTTCCAAAAATATTGAAAATTGAGTTAAATAAAGGACTTCAAAGTTTATTTTAAAGTAGAGGATTTATACTTGCTTGTAAACTAAAACATCTCATAACTTTTGACTAATTGATCAAAATGGAATGATTGAAGCTTTCTATGTATATATGAAACCCTAAACCAATTTCATATTTTTATTTTTGAAAAGAGTAATTTTTTCAGATTTGCCCAGACTACTCGAGTTGAGAAACAAACTACATATTAGGTCATAACTAGACTCATATTTCCAAATGCCTTAAAATTTAGTGCATATGAAAGATATTCCTCGTCTACACCTTCTATTACAATTTGGGTGAAAAAAATGGAAATCTCTAGTCACATGTATGTGCCCAAAATTTCTATGTTGCCAAAAAATGCACCTTGGTCCTTAAGGAATCCATACCCCACTTAATCCATGCCCAATCCAATTCATAATGACTTCAATATCAACTACTAATTTTTAATGCTAGAATAAATTGATTTGTAGTGAAATGAAGCTAACTTAGAGTGAATTGGTGGGAGTGAGTAATTAAACCATAGGTTTTGTCCATTCTAGACACATGCTATCTTCATTCCATACAATCAATTTTGTAAAGTAAGCAATTCATTCTTTAATTTGTACTTTCTATTTTCTAATGCAAACAACTTAGAATGGAACATTTCCTAAACACTTATAATAGGAGTTTGGATGGGATTGGGTTAATTTTCCATATCATTTCCAAAGCAACACTTTAAAATGTACCCATTTCTGTCTTATATTGTATTGAACAATAAAGATATTGAACAAGGATAAAACTAAATTTGTATAGTTATACAAGGTTAAACATTGGTATCAATACCAATAATGGCAAGTACTCTACTTCCATGAAATTGGTTTGGACAACTACACCAATGATATCCTTACCATCTTTGGTGCTAGTTTCGGCAACTATCTAAATGATATCTAATATAGATACCTAGGTCTAACCATATGTACCTTTGTAAAATAATGCATTATTGATAAATGACAGGTATTTAAAAGTAAAAAAATTAGCCTATACTCGTACCTTTATTTGAATTTTTTTCCTTTTCTTCAATACCATACCCTTATTAATAATAAAAGTGTGACACCTACACAACTTTGGATAAAACCAAGTCATTTATAGGATAAAGCTATTCTGTATTCTCAAAAATTGAAATGTGACTAACCCCTTAAGGACTAAGTAGCATGTTTTAGTGATTCAATTCTACTTTCAATATTTTTGAAAAAAAATAAAAAATAGAATGTAGATTGTTTATTTTAGCATGACAATAATTGGAATTGGGATTTTTCAATTCATAACTAAATTCTTAACAATTCAATATTTTAAATCATACTCTAGTTCTTTCTACGTACAATATTTTTCAAGCATGAATACGTGATATTTTTTATTGAAATATTTTTTATGTATTCCCAACTTATTTCTTCAACATATTAAAGAGAGTTGCAAGTTGTAGGATCTACACATTTCTAAGTCAAAAGTTTGAAAAATGAAATCTAACCATTTGGGAAGAGTTGAAAATACTTCTTTTTGAAACCCAAGCACCATGATCTTGCAATTGGTAAGGGTTCTTATTCAGAAATTTCAGGAGGGTGTACTCTATCTAACAAGTTAACTGATGGATCCTACAATTAGATTTGTTATAAAAACAAATGTAGATACAGATTTTAGCCTTGATTTGGAGACGAGTATTTTAAAATTAGCTTTGGTCCTTCTAAACATGAAAGAACTTCATTTGTGGAGCTAAAATAAACTGTCAAAGCTATGCTATGCATTACTCGCAGCCTGATCCTCTTCTTCACAGCCCCACTCGCTCGGCCACCACTTGGGTCGCACAGTTTGAACGTAAACATCGTCTTGCTTCTCAACGATCAGCTGGGCCTTGGCAGAGTCCTGGCGGATCAAACCCAAGCCTCTTGGGCCAAGCACTGTTGTCACTTTCCCAACTTTCTTCCCGGTTCTCTTGTTCACCACTTCCGCCCCTGGAGTCACTGACTGTTGCGCTTCTGCATTGGGACCAACAGTGCGAAAGCTCATGATCAGAAAGAACTCACGTGTCTTTTGGAGAGCTTTTGAGTGAGTGGGTCAAGTGGGAACTTCCTTTCATTCAAGTAAGTTTATTTATTTATTATTGACCAACACAAGTAATGTTCTTCACTGGTGCTGCTGAAATAATAAGGTATGGTGCTTTAAAATAGCGACCCTGATCGAAAAGCGACAAGTAACACGGGTGGTATCTTTCAATGTACCAATAAAGCAAAGTATAAAGCGAAGTGACTCTGCTCTAAAAGCGACCACTAACACAGAGGTGAAGTATAAGTGAACTGACTCTGCTCTAAAAGCAACCACTAACAGAGGTGGTACCTTCACTATCACACAAGTGGTATCACACAAATGGTATCACACAAGCGGTATCTTCAATGCACCAATAGTGTACATTTTAGGAGGTGATCGCTTTTAGTGACCACTGCGTTTTAACTTCAAGAATTCGTAACTAATTCCATGAAGGTCCAAAAAAACATGAAATGACTTGGGTTAGACTATATGCCAATTCATTTTTCTTCCTACAAAAATTTACTAACAATTATTTCAAGTAGTTTAGCTCTTCCCTCCAAAAGCAATCATTCAGTAACTGGCCCTATATTTCTTCACCATGAGATCACTCCAATTAGTCATCTTTCATCTTAAAAGGGTTCTTTAGGGGATAATGGATAAGTTGGTAACTAGAAGGTTCTCAGGAGAAGCATTAAATTCAGTGGTTCTTCTGACATTTTTGGCCTAGCCAAGACCGACTTCCAGCATGCCAGAAAGCAAAGGAAAGACGAACAGACCTTTGCCATTGGCCTGTACGAAGTTCAGAGGCATGAGTCGCTTGCGAATGACCCCTCGATGATGAGTGCGGGCAACAAGTTCCTGACCGACGTAACATCCTTTGTTGAAACTGATGGCATTCAATCCTGCCAGATTGTACTCCAATGGTATAGCCTCCCCTGGAAGTCCACATCACATCAATCAAGCATCACAATATTTCTAACTGACCTACGCCGTCATCTAGTGACTCAGCATTTCTGACATGCAGTGACATGGCGGCCATATCAAAACGGAATCCTGCATAGGAAACCGAAACTGGGATTTTTGGAGATATTTGACGATCAAACAATTATGGAGTTTTCATAAAAGAAAGGACATGAAGCTGAGGAGATAGATGCAGCCAACCTTTAGGAATCTCAACGGAGCCTTCTGCAACCCCTTGCTCCAATCTCCACAAGAGGTAGTAGTCCTCGTCCACTTCCGTGCCACTTTCGATCAAAGGCGCTACAAACACAAAGGTCAAGGAATTTCAATAGATTCACGAAGATAAGGACAAGCACTTCTTCCCAAACACCTGCAATACTTCAAGGTTAAAACTTGTAAGGTAGAGGATAGTATTGGCGTCACTTCAAGAATTGGAACACATTTGGGAGTGTCATGACAGAATGTCCATGACAGAATCTAGTCAAGACTAGACAGAATTAGGTCCATACCGATTTTAGTATCCTCTACCTTTGGTTCCAATAGATAACAAAAACAAGGACAAATACATTCACCCCAAGCACATATAAGGTAGAACATCTCATTAAGGTCAAAAGACCCATGACAGATACCTAAGGAATGACCCCATTATGGGTTTTTTTCAATAAGAGTTGGTCTGCAATCAATGTCTTAGGTGATAGTAATGGAGTGAATAGTAACCTCAATAGGAACTTCCAGCTTTTTAGTGTAAATTCATTGTAGGAAGTGACTTTTTTAGACCTTCCATGTTAGGAAATATTGTGACTACTTTAGGTGAGCAAGATGAGCATTATGAATAGAGTCTATGATGGTTTAGGGTAGTCTAGAGACTCTTTTGGGCAGCACACTTCAAAAATTTATAACAAATTCATACTTTGTTGCAAAAAATATAATTTCCATTGCTCGTGTTGTTTCTCACGCTTGTCTTTATGTGGAGAATTTAAAAAAAATTCAGCAATGGCATGAGGGCAAACTCCTAATTCTGACCACAATGGGTTGTTTTACCTTAATACTTCTATTTTATGAATGAATTGCCCGGGAGACGAATACAGGAATATCGAAAATCCTCTTTAAGCAAATGCTTACCAGTGCGAACTTCAAAAATAAGTAGATTCTTACGTGGAGTGCTGCTCGAGAACAGGCCCCTTAGTCCAAGGGTGCTTTGTCTGGGATCCTTATACCAGCGCCGCTGCCCTCCATTTGTTTGAGCGGCACTCAAGGCAGACTCATCCTTTCCACCCGCCCATCCAATCGACCCAGCCTCCGATTCCGTTGTGCTACCTGGCTGATCGGCTAATTTCCCTCCAAAATACTGCCACACTGCAAGCGATTCTGAAATATCGCGAACTTCAACTTTCTTCCGTAAAATGTGCCTGCCAATCGAAAAGTCGCAGAAATAAGAAACACAACCATCAGGAGAGGCTTCTACAATACAAGGGGAGTTATCCTAGGTCAATACAATATCCAAAAGGATTGTTCAAAGTAGTACTGAGCAGTGGTTAAGTATATGTTCTTAAGAGCAGTCTCATTGCACCCACCATTGCTTCACATTAAGCATATCAGATCGGTCCAGAGAAAAATGAAACTACATTCAACAAAATGTGTGTTTGTTGATATCTTACAGCAATCGTGAACTGATTGTAAACTCTTACAGCTAGAGGTCAGTGCTTACTGGCAAGTGATCAGACAAGGATTCATTCGAGGTCATTGATAAGTCTCACCCCCACCTTTCACCTTGTGTTTCACATTGACCTCCTCTAAATGACTATAAGTGATAATCCAATGGCACCTCAACAAGCTCAAATCTTTGATAAAATCTAGAGTTCAAGTTGCACAACGTAAGATACAAAGATCGGGAGATGAAGTGAGGGTGTAACTCCAAATTCTAACAAACGTGTTGCATAGTTGATTTCCACTCTCACTTTTCCTGCGAGAGATTCTTTGATGCCCTTAAACCCTAAACCCTACTGTTGACTGTTTCCGAATTACCATACAGGTGCATGCACAAAACAATATGGAAAACATACTAGAATTGAAGCGAGAGTTTTACTGTACTTCTTCAAGTAGTCCACGACCTCGTCCGCAACGCCAGCGTCCACATCCGCCAACAAAACAGGTTCGTCCCCGCCTTTTCCCGGCCCCGCCCCCTCGCGATTCAGCTTCTCCTCCTCTCTATTCGGTTTATACAAAAACAAATCAAACAGCACCCGGCCTTGCGCATTCAGCATTGCGGTATACAAGGGCGCGTGGTACACCATGGCAGCATTCACCGTGGGAGTGGACGTCATCTCCGAAGGTGCTTTCTCGAACTTACTCACGTCGTTGGTGACTAAACCTTGCAAGAAATTGAAGACGTCCGGACCGTCAAACCGAAGCACGCTTCTCGTGGACAGCTTCGAAGCATACGGGCCTTGGGCGGTCAAGGGCGTAGCTTCTGAGGTCGAATCGCCATGAATCCCACGCAATGCTCCCAATCTTGGTAGTGAACGACGACTCGATGCAATGGCAATGGCAGAGCTCGTTCTCGCGGGCATTTTTGATCAATTTCAATTGTAGGTGAAAGTTTTTGGCAAACCCAAATGGTGAACAACAACAAAACTCTTGTTGGTAATGATCGCAATGTTAAACCCCTACTCGTATGCACTCGCATTACATTATCTTAGTTGCTTCCCTATAAGACTGCATATGGACTTGGTGGTTCAGCAACGGGACCCCTGTGGCAGATGAAACTGCCTGCCACTTGGACCATTTCGGGTCACACAAGCTCATGCAACAGAGTGACGATGGGAGAGAGAATGGGAAACGGAAAGGGCGATCCCTAAACCCTAAATCTTGAGAAAAAAAAACTTTGAAAAAACTTCAAACCTTTGTCGGTAACAGTGTGTTTCAGAACTCGTGGGGTGAAATGCATTGCACGATGAAAGCGTTGAATGCTGGATGGGATGTCAAGATGGCAGTTTGGGTATGGAGGGTCAGTGGAAACATCCAACGCTAATCTATTTTTTCCATTTGTTTTGAGGGCCAACTTCCATGTGGAGTAGGGGCCGGTGAAGCCCAGCGATCATTCGATCAACGATGGAATGGGGAATCTACACTGAATAGTGAAATTAGGTTGCCCCTCACTAATTTCTCGACATTTGACACTAAATAAATATTTACAGTTATTGTACAAGAATGAACTACTTTTGAATTTCATATTGTTGTATTTGGGGCTCATGAACCTCCATGTGTACAAATGGAAATATTTTTAGAAATATTTGTTGACTTTGATAGATTGTAAAGTAACTTTCTTGAGGTAACGCAACCTATTTGTTAAGGCAACCTAATTTCACTATATAGTGTAGGTTTTATGAAAAGGAGGCTCCAAAAAATCCAAAATTCCCTATTTCACCGTTGATCGATGGGCTTCACTAGCCCCAATTACACATGGAAGTAGGCCCTAAATTATGTAGACAAGGACAATGTTTTATTACTCACTTTATTGGTGCATAGAGTTCAAAATCTTGTGACCCACTATATTAACCCCTAAACGTCTAGATTCACCTTTAGAATTGACGATTTGAGAAAAATTATTATAAAGTGCTATTTGGAAGCATATTTTGAAAATGATATACAAATAGAAGTTGTAAATTTTAATTTTTAGATTCCATCTATTCAGTTGGATTCACCAATGCTATTACCAATCTTCTTCTTCTTCTTCTTTTTATAAATTTTGAAAGAGAAATTCCAAAATTCCTTCTAAATTCGATTACAAGCAAAATATTATCATTTTTTGAGTAAAATTTGTTGGAATGGATTTGAAACAAGTTTCTCTTCACATGGTGATTTTTTCAAATTTTTGTGTTCTTCAAATCTATGACCTTATTTTGGCAAATCCAATTTTGAACTAAATCAATGCAATTTGACCACTTTATATACTTGCACATTTGTAATTTTAGAAAAATATGTACTCTAGTAACACCAAATCCAACTTGAAGATAGGATAACAACTTGATAATGTATGTCCACAAATTAGAATAACTTTCATCTAAGTAGTTAGGAGGATGAAACTCAAGTTTCTATCTATTCATCGTCCAAAAAATGGTCGTCGGAGTGCTCACGGGTTAATAATCGTGTTGGAAGGGCTTTGAGCAAAATTTTGGGCTAGTGACATGTTGCTTCGTGCATCTCCCATAATTACTAGGACTTTCAAAAATATAGACACATTTTAAAAACTGTTGTAATGAATTGAGAAATTAGATTTTTTCAACATATTTTGGACATGTTGAACTACAAGTACAATACTTGTATAAATTTTTTCCAGAATTTTTGTAATTTAATGAAATTTATTAGTGAAAAAAACATTCAATAGAAGTAAAATTTTCAAGATTCTTTAGTAAGTGGAATGAGAATTTGTTTTGAAAATTTTGAAAATTTTATGAATTCTAATGTATGAATATTATAAATTTTGGGGGGATTTTAGGAGTGAATTTAAAATGTACTCATGGTTCAAAATTTAATGAAACTCAAAATTTGCAACTCTACTGACTCGATTTTGACCTTCTTTTCTAAAAATACTATAACAAATTATAAAATTTCTTTATCAATACCACAAAATTAATCACATACCCTAGCATGTCTTTTTACATTCTATAACACCCACCTTTGTGAAATTATCAAAAATTAACCTTTATACATTTGAAAATTATTTAGGACTTTAAAAATGCATTCTATACTTGTATACATGAAATTTGCCCAAAGACTTTTGATTAAATCAATGGTATAGGGATTCTTGGCAATCCTAAAGAGTCTACGAGTTGCCTAAAAGTTGTTGCTAGATTTGAATTTTAATGTTTTTGATACACCTATCATATTCGAAAACCTCTAATAATAAGTTGACTATATGTTTTTCAATCATGCTTCAACTTTTCACTATTGACACTCAACAAAAATGTCAACTCCCTTGACAAATTAGATTATACCTAACAATCTCTAATCTTCTTGTTCTTGTATAAAAAAATCTCAAACAACATAATAATTTTTGTATGCTTATAACCCTATTATTTATCTTCAAGGGTGCTAAACTGTGATAATGGATGAGTAATTGATGCAAATGGGAGGGTCCAATAGATCTTGGAATTGTTCTATCTAAACCCTTGGAGGACCTTCAATGGTATTTGATTAGAAATGCATCGACCAAATACTTTTCAACACAAAATAAATTGATGATCATAATTGTTTATAAATAACAATGTATCACAATTCATGCATGAGTTATAAGGCTAAATATAGGTCATACAAAGGGACCCCAAGGATTAACCCTTAAAGGATGGACTAGTGACTATAGAACTCATCCCTTTTCGAACCATGTGATATCATCTACTTTTAAAAAAATAAAAAATACTCATTAGAGGTCAAACTTTTGTGCAAGATCTCTCCTTTAATTGGCACAAAATTTGAAGGATGAACAATTGTACTTTTGTACATATAAAGATTCTTTGTCATCCATCATCCATCAGGCCAAAAACATCCTCGGCATCATTTTAAGGGTTAAGTTATACAAAACATTATTGAGAGCCATTGTATGAAAAGGCCTTCTCTGAGATACTCTACTGCGACCACAGTCAAATGATACGTTGTCTGTTCACCAACACATTTATTTCCACCAGTGGAAAAGACTGCTCGAGATTCTGGTACCTGGCATTTGCTCCACGTGACGAGAGTCACGAGACTAAGGTCCTGAGTCCTGAACGAAATGCAACAAACAAAATTGTATACGACAAGAGCAAAGCAGTGGCAGGGAAGAGTACTGTACTGGTGAGTACTCCTGAAAGAGGTGATTCTCGTTGTCATACAGTAAGCAATGAATGGAACAGGAAATCAAAAAGTACTGGCTTTATAGATGAGAGGTTATCGCTTTGGGTCAGAGATCAGCTGACCTCTTGCACAGCGAGGCTAAGTTACTGTTTTCTAATGGCACTGGCAGTCCGCTTCAAGTGCCTAAGCTTAGTTCTCCTTCCTTCATATTTTCTAACGCACCTTCCGGGTGTAAGTTAAATCCCTAGCATGAAATTCAAAAGTGGTGCTCCCACCACAAATTTGATATTCGGAATTTTACCAAGAGCGGTCACAACTATCAGTTAGTATCGATTGAACAACTCCGACCTCGAATCTGCATCATGTGTTATAAATCCTCAGGACCGCACAACAGTTCCTGAACTGTAAATTCACAGCACTCTGTCATATAGAAATCATGCGAGGCTACCAAAGCAATTCTCAATTTTAAACACGGCCCCAAACTAAGCACTAATAGGGGCTGAAGAGTTAAGAAAAAATTTAATCTCAATCTGAAGTCTGAGACATTAGAGAGATGACCTAGAGACTGGTTTCGAAGGTGGTCGCCAAGTCTGCATTGTTGTGTACCATCTGGCGCACACGACAAACAACAAAAGGTTCACAGCACTCATGGCCGCCAACAACCAGAAGAAATAATCGATGTGACCTCTGTTGATGTTGTCTGCGATCCATCCCGGAGCGCCATTCCTTGTTGTAATTCGAGTGACAAGGGTGAGCAGCGCACTACTCAGGAAGCTCCCCAAGGCAATTGTCAGCAAGGCGAAAGCCGTCCCGAATCCTCGCATGGCGTCTGGACTCTCCCCATAGAAAAACTCATAGATCCCTACATAGGCAAACACTTCCGCAGCCCCAACCAAGAAAAACTGGGGGACCTGCCAAAACACGCTGAGCGGGACCGCAACTGAAGGGTCGTCCAAGAGCCCATGCTGGCGAGCCACCTTCAAGCGCTCGATTTCAACCAAAGAAGCTGCTATCATGCCAAAGATTGAGATGAAGAGCCCAATTCCTATGCGTTGAAGCTCTGTGAACCCGCGGGGATTCTTTGTGAATTTGGCGACGAATGGGACTAGGAGAAAATCGTAGATTGGAACCCATACAGCAACGCTCAGAAGCTCAATCACAGTGAGGGATGCTGGAGGAATCTTGAAGTGACCCATTCGCAGATCCATCGAAGATCCTTGAATGATGAAGAGGGTCGACAGCTGGTTGTACACCGTGGAAAACATAGCACTGGTAATCATGATGGGGATCATCCGCAAGAGAACTTTCACCTGCGGCAAAGGACGTACAAAACAAAAGGGTGATAAACTGAAAGACCAAACCTCGACATGTCAATCCAAGCACGTAAATATATTCCTCATTGCATTATGCTTATGTGACTGAAATTAAGCCTTTACCTCTTCGACTTGGGTTACAGTACAAAGCCTCCATCGATTCTCAAAACTCTCATTACTATTGTCCGCGTTCATCTTCACAGCGGCCTTGTCAAGAAATCTGACAGCATAGTATCAAAACCCCGTCAGAATGTACTTGCACTCAAACGATAACGAATGACATCTCAGGTTTCTATATCAGTGACTAGACACAACCCCTGTCTTCAGAGATACTGCAGTACAAAGCATCGATAGTTTCATTGAATTTGCAATTGAGAAGAACTGCACACCTCTAGACCACAACACGAAACAGCATCATTCATACCTGAACTGATTAGTATGCCGTATTTTACGACTTCCTTGAATGATGGAGTCCTCTTCTGCTGGAACCTCATAGAGATCATCACTGTTGTCTGTAGTTTTCAGGCGCCATTTCCGAACCGAAGCAACCACCACTTGTCCAATTCGAGTGAGAGGGTTCCCACCAGGTTTATGGTGTCGGTAGAACGGAGTGCCCGCAACAAAGCAAACCGTCCCCACCACCACAGCGATCAGCGCTGCTCCAAATCCCAAGCCCCAGTTGACGTTGTCCTGGATGTACACGAAAAACGTCGACGCTATAAGCCCTCCGAAGTTGATAGATTGGTAATACCAATTGAAGAAGGAGGTTTTCTGCACTTTTTCTAGCGGATCTTCTTCATCGAATTGATCGGCACCCAAGGATGTCACCACAGCTTGGAAAGCGCCCGCTCCAAGGTCCACAACGTAAAGCGCGATAAACAAGAAGGCTCCTTGACTCAGGGATGCGTGAGGGCACAGCGAGTCTTCCGTGGAGCACTGCTGAGGTCTTAGCGATGTTAACGACGTCGAAACAGTGAGCAAGATCATGCCCTTCAAGAAACAACACAAACAAGAAAATCAGGAATAGGTCATAATGGTCTCCAGAAATTGTTGCAGCAAATGGTCAGTGGTCACAATAGCTCTTGTCATTCAGTGCTCTGCTAAAACTGGGAACATCAAGCATTGAGGATACTAAAACTGTTAGGGACCTAATCCCGTCTCCTATTGACTGTACCCTATTACGGACAGCAATTCATCTCTCCCAATACACCTGGTTGGACTAATTAGCAAGTGGTGTAAGCATGACTTGACTAAATATCTACGGCCACTGACCAGTGAATGGTGATGGGGGTTGTCCACTGTTACTTATATTGATCCACAATCTGTCACTGTGAAATTGCAAGAGAAAATCATATCGTGATAAAAAAATCGATCTTGGCTATTGTACCCAAGGATCTCTCCACAGATCCACACTTATCTCCGAAAAATCACACTCCTACGTATGTTCTAAATAGTATTCAGTACCTTTGATCTAAGCTTCAGATTTTCACTTGAGCAGAATGTGTGTAGTTTGGAAAGCTTACAAAGATATAAATGAAGGTGGAGACAAATGAGGCCCAATATCGGCCCCAATAAGCATCTGCTAAAAAGGCTCCAATCAGGGGAGTGATGTAACCCACGCCATTCCAATTGCTCACATTCGTTGATGCTACCGAGTTGCTCTGATGCATCACGGATGTCAGGTACACGACCAGATTGGCGGCGCACCCATAAAACCCCAGATTGGCGAACACCTGGTTTGCTGTTTTATTACAATGACCACCTTCCAAGGTTCAGTCTAAACATTGATGCACTCTGCACACCACTGCGGACTTTTTCCTTGTACACTCTTAGCATGAAAGAGTGAATGTCAAGGTGTCAGAATTAAGCAGATTGTGTAGGATTGCTGCCATATGAGACATGCAGCAACCCTCAGCAGGCTTTCTCGCATCTAGGTTTTGAAAATTTGCAAATAGGCGAAGCACCAAACCCTAAATCTCCACGTTTCGAGACTTACAGTAGATAAACCAGGATGTCCTCCAGCCTCCGGTCTTGGCCTTGAGGGCAGGTCGTCCACGAAAATCCACAGTCCCATCTCGAGTGTACTCTTCTCCTTTATGCCAAGTTGAAAGGCTAGCATCCACTACACCGTTCGTTCCCTCTTCTTCCGCCTGTGCATAAAACGATACGATAAGTCGAGATACTAATGCAATTCTTCATACCAGAAATGATGCATTCTGTAATATCTCTTAGCATAGGAATCTTAAATATATAAAGATGAATCGAAATGATATACGAATAATCAGCACGACATGGCCCGGAGCACACCCGGCAACAACGAACTACCTTGTGCTTTGAAGATAACCCACCATAAACACATTTACTCGGTATATATTTGCATAGATCTTAGGGCTTTACAGACTCCACAATGCCGTAAGGCGCAGATAATTAGCAATTTCAGAGTAAAAAAAAAGTTGTGGACGTAGAGCTATGGATGAGACAGTCCAACATCATGTCCACAGCAGTTAGAGTTGAGCCGGTGCGAAAACCTAAGTAAGGCTACCAATCCGTTATGCAGTGCTTCATTAGGGTTTCCAAGTTCCAATATCTACTAACCCAAGGTAGAAGGACAGAGAAGCGAAGAGTAGTGGCTCCGTCGGACCCTTCTAGGGCAAATGCTTAGTCTTTGTGAAACACTTAACCTATCTTTCTGAATGAATTGAGCTCTGTGTAACGCATCTTCTCTTGCTTTAAGCCTGGTCACAGAGGAGCCGCTAACAAAAACCCTAGATCCTTTGCCACTGTTGTCTGATACACTAATCCCCATTCAAAACACAGCGCATACTTTGTCCTACAAGATCTGTACGAATCCCGTTTCATCGAAAGGGTATAATCATTCTGCCCAGTCTGCGATTCACGCAATACCACACACTCAAATTCATTCATCAGAAAGCTGCTATTCAGCTAAAAGAAGGCCCACTCAATTCAAAGCAGACAAAGCTTACGAAACGAATGTAAAACCCACACAATGGGTTCAAACTAGCACTGAACCGCCGTTCCCCAAACGAAACTACTAACAACAATGCAGTGACTCCATGGGATCAAATCTCTTGGACAACGACCCGAAATTTTTCGGCAATTACTCTCCCAAAGACCAACCTGAAGCAACTTGCATCGCATGGATGACATGGTAAGCTGTCATCACCAAAGCTTGCAATAGAGAAGAGAAAACCGGTTGGTTAAAACAGAGCACAGGAATGAAATCAGCAGCCATAGTACGAATCTCAATAATTCGTGATGGCCAGCAGACGTAATTACGAAGAATGTTCTCTCTCGCTTTCAATCTCAGCGACAATTAAAAAAAATTCTGACGCTATACAATTGCATTTATTCAATCGCCTCTATTCAATTACTTCTGAGAAAATAGAGCTCAAGAACAGAGGATGTTGAAAAAAAAGAGGCAAGAACGCAAAATTAGTCCAAGAACCTAAACCCTAAAAAACGCGAATCTGGAATATTCGATCATTCTTCTTGAGAATGCAAGCCGAGTGAATAGCAGTCTCATAGTTACCATTTTTCGATTCCTCCAAATTGGGCAACAAATTCAACCAGACCACCACAACTACGGCATGCCGTCCACGATTATGCGTTTTAAACTGCCATGAGAGAATGATTCTGAGTGCATTTGTAAATGAATTCGAAAGATCCAAGCTAACTCGTGGTGCAGATTTCCAGATAGAATCAATGACTCTTTTAGTGCAAGACAAAAGAGCGGTGCAGTAGTGGAAGTGCCTATGCAGTAGCAGCACTTTCTTCTGTCCATGGTCATTATATATAAGTAGTTGCACTCTCACGCAAGCAAACGATGGAGCAGAGTGAATTGAACATGCAGCGGTCTCTTCGCTGGGAATCTATTCGAAAAAGGATGGTGCTCCTGTCTCTGAAAGGACTGCATGTGCATGTGCTAAGTGTTTCATATTTTATTTCGATTGATGCTGAGATACTTTTGCATTCTACTGTTTGTTAACGTCATGCTGCCGATATTTTTCTAGAAGTTTTTTGGAAGTATTGAAAGTTTGCAGCACCGGATTTGTAGAACTATCAAGTTACTGGACTGGATGGACACCCTCTGGAGATGATGTTTTTACAACAAAGCTAGAAATCCATAAGATATTTACCGTGTTCATGTGCAGTGGTAAGCGTCAACAACAGAGATTGTGAAGATTGTGGTAAGAATTGCAATGGTGGTCATTCATTACTGGAGCCTGAAAACTAGCCAGAATCTCCTTGGGTGCAAGGCCACAAGATTTTTACGATATTCTATCACGCCAAAAGTTTTCATGTACTGTACACTACGCACCTGTAAGAATTTCTACAAAACAACATGGTACAGACTACAAGACTACTACCTTCATTTTAATTTCTCGGATGATATGAGCAGAAGCCTCTTCAAAGCTTTCGCTATTGTTTCTGGGTATCCTCGCCATGTAAGCCTAATGAAACTCAAGACGAGCTGTAACCTCACAAGCTCAACAATCTCCTCTCGAAAGCTCCCCAATGCCCAGATTGTGGCCTGTTTCGGATTCAGGCACCACAACTGGTTTCAAATAAGTCCAGCCTCTTGGACGCCTTTCTCTTCGCCGACTTCAGAGGAGTTTAACTCAGAAGACCTGAAGCCACTTGATTACACATCGATGGCATCTGAGGGGACAATCACATGGAACTTTCGGTCGTCACTGACATCTCAGAAGCATATTTCAACACTCTCGGATGTACATGCCGCCGCAAAAGAGTCACATCCACAGGGCTTCACTCACATCCGAATCATCCCCATTCGCTGTATTGATTTCTGCAAGTGACACATGTTGGTTAGATTCAAACAACATTCCTAGCTTCTATCAGATAAAAAGGAAAAAAAATTCAAGGAACATAAGAATATGATGAACATGCAATCGCAACCTGAAGCGAACGAAGCGAAAGTGAGAGTTCCTTAGATTCGAAGCATTCACAACTCAACAGATAGGAAGGCAGACAATTTCAAAGCTAAAGCTAACACTGATACTAAACTAGCACGAACAATTTCAAGTAATGGATGAATTTCTTGCGAAAGAAACGAAAGAGGGAGTTCCTTACATTCGAAACATTCACAACTCGAAAGATAGGAACGGAAACAATTTCAAGGCTGGAGCTAACATAAGAATATAAGACACCAAAATCCAAGTCTTCAATTGTAAACGTGGGGGAGAGAAAGCAAAAGTGTGAAATACCTCCAATTCTTGGGCCATTGGGGCACCACCCGCTGTAACACTCCTGATTTAGCATCCTCTGTCTTCCTGCGGCCGCGAGCAAGACAGAGGATGCGAAATCCTAATTCGCTGCCACAACCCCCCGCCTATACTCGGGCGTCGCCAACGGCGGACAATAGGCAACATTCGCAGGACGATGAACCTCCCCTCGCTGCCGTTGCGTGGACACCGTCCAGTCATACACATGGTCCAGCTGAAACTTCTGCTGAATGAAGAGATCCCGGAACAAGCTCCGCAGAAAGGAGTAATCCGGTTGCTCGTAAAATCCAAGTCCCCTGGCGTGGTGTAAAAACTCGGCAAATTGGTTAGGAAATCCGGAACAAAGCTCATCAACCGTGGTGTCCATCTTCACTTGGTTGTGCATGTACTTGTGGTCCACTCCGTGCACAGTCTGCCCTTGCCATGGCAAATTCCCACGCAAGAAATACATCAGAATGTATCCCAGCGACTCAATGTCATCCCGTCGGCTGTGTTCAATCCCGCGATGCTGGTTCCTGCTCGCGTATCTTGCAGTGCCCGTGAAGCTTTTTCTGTCTCGACACGGGATGTGTCGTCGCGTGACGGGGTCGATATACTCTTTAGCCAAACCGAAGTCGATAATGAACACCTGGTTGCCTTGCCATCCGCAGCCCATGAGGAAGTTATCGGGTTTCAAGTCGCGGTGGACGAGCCCCCGCGAGTGGACATATTCCACGCGGTCGATCATTTGGTAGCCCAGCATGATGACGGTTTTGAGTGAGAAGCGTTCCCCGCAGAGCTTGAAGAGGTGTAACAAACTGGGGCCGAGAAGGTCGAGCACCATCACATTGTAGTCCTGCTCCTTGCCGAACCAGCGCATATTGGGCACGCCTTTGCCGCCGCGGAGGAGGGCGTAGACGCGAGACTCGTGCATGAGCTGCGCGTGCTCGGTCTGCGTGTTCTCGAGTTTGATGCCCACGACGTCGTGGGTGGTGAGGTCAGAGCCTTGGTAGACTTTGCAGAAGGCGCCGCTGCCCACCATGCCTTCCACAGCGTACTTGTTGGCTACTGTGCGGAGACGGCCCGACTTCACGGAGACGTCGCTCAAGGATTTCTGCAACACGGTGGTTGGCGTCGTCTCTGGTGCTGCGTCCGGCTTCGGGAGCTCCGAGATTGGGTCCATTGAGCGATACTGATCCTCCTCGCGCGACTGTCTGTGAGGTGCTCGCGTTCTACCGCGACTCCAATCCATAAACCTCTGATCCTCAAATTAATCCCCACACACACTCTCACTCACAAATTCACAGAAAGCAAAATTCTCCCAACAACCCAAAACGCTTCCAATAAGTACTTCCAATGTGCCCCCAATTGCTCTAGAGAGCCCCAGCACCACCGACTTAAGCTAGCGCTTCCAATGTATCCCAATTTTGCTCCAAAGAGCTTCAACACCACCAACACCGAGCGCTTCCTCCCCTTCCCCCCCACAATGAGCGCTTTCTCACACCATGCACAATTTCAACGATTTCTGGAGACGCATTCTTCTTCTCCCAACATTCCCCACACACACTCTCCCCAGTAATGACCCCTGAACCACGAGTTCGCCGGTGCAAACTGGCAGTAGGGTTGCCCAAAGCCAAAAAGCCCCCACCAAGCGAGTGAACGGCTCTCCCACCTTCTGATCGACGGGAGCGTGTTCCAAGAACCCCTCGTTTCCTTCTCAACGTGATCCAAACATCCACGCTTCGCTTGCTTTGGTCGCTTTGCTGCGCTGGTGCTGGTGCGGCTTAGATAGATGCAGAGTGCTGAAGTGCTGTTGGGCTTCAGTTGTTGATGAGGAAATGCAGCTGGTGGAGGGGTTATTATTCCGAAGCAGGGACGCATTCCATTCGCTCCCTCTCCGGGGCGGCCCCTCCTCCTACACCACCGTTAAGTTATAGTCTACGAGTGGAGTCCCCGGGAAGCGCGCGTCCGCTCATTACCAAGGTAGCCTTAACATTCTTGGGAATGGGTCCCTCCCTCCGTCCGTCTGTTGCTAGGATTCCCCTGCCAAAAGGAGCTCCTGCGAATATCCGAAGCTTTTGTCGCCAGCGTCAGAAGATGCTGCCTTTCGCTTTGCTAAATAAATGCCCTGGCGAGCTTCACTTGGGTTGGTTCGCGACCTGCCGTGACGAGTGAGGCGGTCCGTCTGGGATGTCTTCAGGGGATTCATTGCGCCTGGGAAACGTGGCGATGACTGTACGAGATCCCAGATTGCCTGCTTGCCTGCTTGCCTGCCTGTCTGCCTGCCTGCGCATAATGGAGGATGGCTTTTAGTACGCAAGGTACTGCCTGTACTCTTGTCGCGGAGGCCATCATTCACTCTCTTTCTCTTTCTCTTTAGGGTGCTCGAAAAGCGACCACTACCACAGATGTACATTTTGCCTTTTTCAATGTATCAAGAGTGTACATTCACAGAGGTGGTTGCTTTTCGTGACCACTGCGTTTCAACTTCAAAAATTGGTAACTAATTCCACAAAGGTTCAAAAAATATGATATTACTTGGGTCGGATGCCAATTCCATTTTTCTTTTGACTAAAATTTACTGAAATTGTTTTCAAGGAGTTTTGCTTCCCCCAACAGGCAATCAGCTCTTAAAAGATTGCTTTAAAAACAACCTACCTTAGGGCTGGTTTACACTAGGGCCGGATCAAAGGCTCTCTTGAATTATTCAAAGTAGGGATTAGTGGAGATTGGAGAGATAGGCATGGCCCAAGTTGGGCTTACATTGTCACCAATGCCCATACCATTTTTCATATACGAGAAGTCTACTAGGAATTGCACATGGCTAGAGTAGATAACATTTTGCAAGTTTCTAGGAGCTTTTCTCTTGACCACCTCTTTAAGATAGGCCTAATGTATTTCGAGGAGACCGTAGGGGGCAAGAACCTCACAACCATAGATTTTGTCTATTGAATTGATCTCATGGTCGACAATGTCTAGTCTAATAATGAATAGACATGGTCTAGCTATGATCTCTCTTGGGTTTATACCAAGACCATGCAAAGTGCCAATACTATATTTTTAGTCTTGCGTTCTTGCTTTGAATGAAATCACGTCTTATAAAATGGGGTACCATGGATTGCTTCTAGTCTTTGGTTTAGCCTTGGTGTAAACCAACCCTTAGACTCCATCAATCGTTCAATTGAAATTAAAAACTATTAATTGTTAAGGTAGGAGGTCCATGAAGTACCCATCTCAAAGCTAAAAACTAATTTGGGAAGTTAGACTTCTTGAAATGTTTTTTTAGAATTTTTTTCTTGAAAGATAAATGGAATTAGCATCTAACCAAAGTGGTTTCCTATTTTGGGAGATTTGTGAAATTAGTTATGAACTTAACAATTAATAGTTTTAAATTTTTACAATTAGGAAGGAATATTCTTATCTATTCTATCTATACTACACTAATAATGAAATTTAGTGTTATAGACTAGATAATGATCTATAGTTAGGAGGCTTGAAAGCATTGTAAGACATAATGCCAATCTAATAGTAAGTTCATGACAACATCCATATATATATATATATATTGAAACAAAAATATTTTTGGTAGGAAAGTTCTTCCCTTGTAAAATGCTATATCATATGTAAATTCATTTTGTAGCATGCACTAGTAGGACAAACTAGTACATGGATTAGTTTTGGTAGAGTGTGTGACACTAAATTACCAAAATCACACTATTGTTTATTAGTGCAAGTAGAATTATTTTATGTTGTACTAGTTAAAAAAAAATAGTAGTAAAAATAACTTTCTAAGTGATACTACTCTTATCCCCCCTTCACTAATTGGACGAATTAGTATGCACTGATTAGTCCTAACAATGTGGGTGACATTAATTTACCAAAGTTACACTATTTTGCAAGTAGAAAGATTATTATATTGTACCACTTTAAAAAAAATTGTTTTGCACTAACACTTATTTTATAGATAATGTTAAATTCCCTACTAGTGAATAGAATAAATGAATCATTAGAAGAAAAAGGAGGCCATGGAAGGGGTATTATAAGGTTGTTCCCCAAGCTGTGAACCAATATAGTAGAGGTCAAAATATTATATAATCAAAAATGAAAAAACAATAATATTTAAATATCTAAATATCTAAAAGAAGTACCAATTTTTTTTCCAATAATATTATCTAACATAGCAGGTTCCCAACCACTTCAAATTTCAAATCTTTGAAATTTTATATTCATTTGAACATTAAATTATTTTCCAATTTTTTTACATTTTTAATTACTAAATTGAACTATCTTGCTCCATTCAAGCCTTGTAGTTTGCTGAATTTTTTTAAATTAATTTTAATTTTTCAAAGAATTTGGTGGTTCCACCCATCTGATGGTTTCAATGATTCCCTGTTGTTTAGGAATTGGCAATCCTCTTCAAGCCTCATCCTTCCTCTAATGGTAGAAGCTTGAAGTCATGAATGTAAGTCTAAGGGAGAAAATGATGCAAACAAAATTGTTGTCCACCACAACAAAACAATGCACAAATGTTGAGCATCCCATAATTGTTGCCAAGAAAGTAAGCTTCATGTCAATTTAGGGGGATCTTTGGGTCAAAAGGATCATGGCAAATCATTTAAAAAGAATTCACATTGTGAGTTGTCCTAATTTGAAAATATATTAAAATTATAAATTGGATACTTTTTCAGTCCTTTTTTTACTTTACACTACCTCCAAAGCCTATAACCTTCCAAAATTGACAATTGAAAGACAAGTCGTGGACCTTGGAAAATATCCTCTACAACTTTTGACCTTTAATCTAAACAAGGCTTTAAGTTTTACTAATTTTTTTTCAATTTTACACTATCGTACTCGAATAGTAGGTTTAGCTTATGTTGATTAAAGAAAGTGCCAATTTTTTTTGCCAATTCAGGGACCAAACAACCAAGTCTACAAACAAATGTGAAGATTGTTTGTTGAAAATCCAAACAACCTAGTAACAATTCATTGAATCAAATATAAGTCTATCATTTAACCATCTACTAGCATCTAGAATTTTTTTGGTTTCAAAGTGAAGGAACTATTTTATTGACATTTAGAAAGAATGAATAGCCAGGGAAGAGGTCTATTGTTTTGATGGTATGGGAGAATTTGACATTGATAGCTTAACCTTTCATTGTCAAAAACATAGGAATTGCGTTCAAAGCATAACTTTAATCCTCAAATTACTTTCATAGTCATGAGAAGATCACTCTTAAGTTTTTAGAAAACTATGTGAGTTAAAAGATAGGGTCCATTCAATTCAAAGGAGGGAAATTTTATATAATATATAGGGCTACTATAGGGTCTACTATAGGGTCCATGAAATTCCATATACTCTAATATATAAAAATTAGGCTACATAAAAACATCATGTTGTAGGAATTTTTGTTAATAAGTTAGCCTTAATTGATAGAAGCAATGCAAATTTTTTTGGACTATTAGTATAGATAAGGACAAATAATTTCATGTGGATGATGAAATGGACACAATCAAGAAAATCTACAATGATGGGTGGTTGATTGAAATTGTGCCTTGGTACTATTAGTGTATCTATCAAAAACATCAAGTGTAAATGTAAGAAATTGACTACAAATGACAAAAATTATCACAATGCACAAATAGTGAGGTTTTCTTTAGTGGATTCAATGACTTGAAAATTATACAATATGAGGATAGAATTTATAGCCCATTTAACCTTAGTCTTTGAAGACACATATGTTAAACACACAAATATTGAATGGGATGTCACAAGATAGTTTCAAATTTTTAGTGGAGATTTTGAAATTTTCAATGGTAACTTTGTCATTTAAAATTGTCACTTTGTTAATGGCACTTGTATTAAAATGATTGTTGCTTATTTCATGGTGTATATGCATGTAGTAGAGGGAAGGGAAAATTTGTAAAGAAGGGCGGTAATGGGAAAAATTTGGACAATTAAATATTATATGTAAGATAGCCCTACTAAAAAAATTGCAAAAATGAATTTACAAAAAAATATAGGGTGTTGGAAATACCACCTTATAGCTTTTTAATGTAAAAATAAGGTCATCTTAAAATCAATAATGAAAGTAAATAGCCATACATCAAATACTCTCTTAACTCAAGTGTATACCTTAAATTACAAGGAGTGATCTCCCCGAGTTCATAGTTTGAACACCCTCATGATCAAATATTATAATCTTTCAATCCATAAGTCAGATATTGTTGTGTTTTCTTTTTCCATGTGATCTCTAACATATCATGTTTGAATTTACATTTTTACATTAATAGAAATGATAAAACTTTTCAAAATGTTGGCCTTTTGTTCAATTTAAAGCAAATTTCACTAAGAAGTTCAAAAAAGGCCTTGGACATGAAGGGGTTAAAATCTATGTGTGAAAAAATTCCACTTGAACTAGACATCTATAAGAATTAGGTCAAAAAGAAAAGAAAATAGGTAGAAGTAAAAATCCAAAACGAAAATAGAATAGAAAAAAAGTCAAAAACTAGAATAGAGAAAAGTCTAGTTTGGACTTATAAAATCTTCTTGAAAAAACTAGAAACAAAAGTTGTAAATAAAATACGACAATCCATTGGTAACATAGAGTTCGATGAAGGTGTTGATATGCTCGTGCTAAAAGTGATGAATAATAGAAGAGTGCTGATTAGAGCTTTAATTTGATTCATAATGGTCTGAGAGATGGCGTAGGGATTCTCTAAAGCCATAAGGTCATAGTCTTCTCTTTCAGATTTTCAGAGAGGTTTATGCACTTACACCTAAAAGGAAATTAAAGAGAAATTCCAGCTATCTACTATATTAAATACACATTGTCACACAATCTGTCACGACCCATTGTCACAAATACGGTCACATTTTCATCCCTAACATTTCATCCTGTCATCCTGAATGTTTTTTCATCCGGGTTTGTAAGATTTTGATCGGCCATCAAGTCCACATTCTCCAAAATTTAATGTTACACTGCAACAGGTTTGTGCTAGTAGTATGTATATGTTAATGAAATGATCGATGTTTGAAATGTATAAGCACTCAATTGTAAAAAATTGATACCTTCATCTCCATAGCCCGCCGTAACTCGGAGTCTGTGGTCATCATCGGGAGCCTGAGTGTACAGACTGATCTCGAAGCACCAAAGCTTTAGTTTGATTCATAATGGTCTGTCGAAATGTAAACATGCTTGTAAACATGAAAATAAACAAATAGAGCTTTACATTCCAATAATGGCAGTCGACGATCAAGTTGAGGCGGCTTACAATACGTACAAGCACAGAGGATACTCCAGGCAGTACTCTTGGATGCAGTACACCTGTGCAAGTGTAGATGCAAATAGCACATCTCGGCAACCCGCCTGGAACCCACGCAGACGCAAATACTATTACATGCGCAACGCCAACAGGATCGTAAGATCATGGACGATGTTGTTATGGGTCGTAGCACTCTTAGGAGCGGTTGAAAATGAATCAAATAAATAAGGTCCACTGCCGTCACCCATACCATCAAATTTATACTCGGTGTTTTGCTGAATTGTAATGTTTATTAATGTCTAAGCAATTTGAACATGAATAACATGAAACTCATAAAAATAACCCCAACTGACGGGCATGTAAATCCTATTCTCCAACAAAATTCTCCAAAACAAGCACTTAGTCATGAGATAATAACTAGAACTGATTCTACGTCGCACAGAACGCAATCAACTACCATCCCCATTCTCTCCTGCAAATCGAAAAAAAGGTTAAATAGAGAATCATTCAATCATCACACTCTCTGCATTGTCACCGAAAAAGATCCCACAGGAAAGATCACAGATGAAAACTAGAACCAAGAAATCTCTCCAAAAAACCGAACAGGAAAGCTCTCTTGAAAGCTACAGAAAAGCGCTTATGAAAACTAAAAATTAAAACAAGAAAGCTCTCGTGAACACTACACACAAGAAGCTCTTGTGAGAACTTCAAAAGGAAAGCTCGATCTCGTGGACACTAGACATGACATCTCTCATGAAAACTACAAACAAGAAAGCTCGCATGAGAACTGCAAACAGGATCGCAAAGCTTTCTCACATACACTACGATGATCAGATCACATTCATGAATGCGAGATTTGATAGCAAGGCAAATTAAGCTTGAAGATCGGAATAGCTTTGAGTGAGCTTACCTTTCTAGAGCTTGAATGAGAGGATCCTATTGTGACCGATCTCGATCTCCAAGAACTTGCCACCTTCCGGTCTGTAAGCGAGCAGCGGCAAGACCTTGAGGCTCTTCGTCTGGATAAACTTGAACTGATCCAGCAAATGGATCGAAAACGACTTCGTCACCGACACGCCCTTGTTCGTCTTCACAGTCACGCACAAGTTCACCACAGTAGCCTTGCAGCTCACACTGACAGGCGCAATGGTGGTCCAGCATCCTTTCTCCGCCACAACCTTCTTCGAGATTTTACCAACTTCCAGGGTAAATGTCACGCACCGATCGGCAATATTGTGGATGACGCACTTGAGGGAGAATGTGTCCACGGGCTCTGGCGGTGAAGGATCAAATACCGGTGCAGGAGCAAGGGCCGGTGGTGGAAGAGGAGTGTGCGCTACGACTGATGATGCTACCACAAGTAGCGCCACAAGAAAAAGAAGCTTGGCCATTGTGAAGGGAGACAGAAGAATGGAGCTAGAAGACGGACAGTACTTGACGATGGAGGCGGTAGACTCATTTGGTTGAGAGAAGAGACTGAATTTATATGGTACCCATCGGGGTGCGGCGATTTTTGCATTCTCGATCTCATCTCACGTGTATTCCTTTTCTTCGATCATCACATGGATCGCGACCTGACATTTATCATTTCATAATCTTCTGGCCAGGGAGTACGTGCATGCGATTACCAAATAAAGAGTTATTTCCAGCTCCATTTGCTTGAAACGCTCTCGCAAATGCACCAGAGGAGATACTTTCGAAGATGGAATATATATACAAGCAAATGTCAAGAAGCGACGCCGATTGTACCCAAATTGGAGGAGCTGAGCGTGCTCCAAGATTAGCTCAAGGCAGTCCCGATTTGAAATCTTACTTGCCGAAATCTAACTTGTCGAAGTCCAGATCTGGGTGATTGCAAGAAACACCTGTCCTATTTGTTGCATTTTGCTGATTTTTTTGGGAGTACTTTAAAATTAGAAAATTAATTTTTAATTTAAAAAAAAATATGATTAATGTATATGCCTTTAAGATGAAGGTACCCATCGAAGGAATTGCATAGAAAAATTCTCTAAGTAGGAAAACTAGAAAAGTGCTCAATCTCAAGAAAATACATACCTTGATGTTTTAATTAAAGAAAAATAGTAAAAATAAATAAATACAAAAAATAAAAAGTGGCCATTTGCAACAACCCTGTGGAGATGGTCATTCACCAAAAAATCCACCAAAACAATATTTTATATATTACAAAATGCAAGCAGAAAGAAGCTCACTTTGTAGACTTCCACACCACAAAAAATTAACTATTTTTAAAATTCCTCTCCTAGAAAACTACAAGTCTACTAGAAGACCATCTCATCCAAATTTCAGCTCAAAATATGGTTTTGGGGGTTCTAAATAGTACTAAAAACCTCCAAATTGGCAATTGTGACATTGAATCGGGGTCTATTTTTGGATAGTAAATTATCTTTGGAAATTATGAAAAAATTAGGGAAGGTATATGATAGTCATGACTACCTTCCCTACAAATCTTGAGTCATTTGGAGCCAAAAGTTATAAAACTTATAGGCAAAAAACTAATTAGCACACACTGTGTGATACAAAATAGGATAGGTGTTTCTTGCAATCACCCATCTATTCTCATTTGCTTCTTCATCGGCTGAGGATGTTGATTGCGATGATTTCTTCTATCGTCGCAGTGTGCGCTAAAAATAAGATTGCAAATTTATGTAGCGGATGAATTTTCTTTGTAACTTATTTCACCACGGTCGCTATACAATTTCCAAGACCTTGCTACAATAATTTTTATGCCCAAATTTTCACCAATTGGTTACAGCCTATTGGGCTATTTTTTGTAAAGGATATTTTCATTTTGGGGGTCAAAATAGCTAGATTACCACTGTATTTTTAAGAATAGTAACCAAATTTTACCTAGATATGACCTAGTTTTCATATAGATACCACCAAGCATCATCCAAATATCACACAAGTATTGAAGAAACAACAGGTTCCTTCTTGAAAATGAAAACAAAATTAGAAACGGTTTAGTTTGTTGTATTGCTCTTGCATATGTACAACTATAGATGAGATGCATTCATTGTTAAGAATAAATGAGAATGTTGGGTGTGACGCCATGTGTAAACAAATTAGTAGAAACCATAGACACCTATCTAAAATCCTGAAAATCCATTCTAAGACTTTGAATTTCTTGGGGTTAAGATTTGAGGGGTAGTGAGCAATTGGAGTAGCAACATACGTGCGAACAAATGATAGGATATCTTTAAAAAATGGGGGCTAAAAATTATAAATGGGTTTAGAGTAATATAGGGTATCGAAAATGGCATTGGACATCTTTAAAGTGTTATAGGGTATGGAATAATAGGTTCCATTAGAAAATTACATAATGATAGCATGTGAAAAATAATAATAATAATAATTCATACTGCCATGTATGATAGTGGTTGTTTGCACTGATATTCTTATTTTTTTAACACACTACCCCCTGAGGTTTAAGAGAATCTTTAGTTATACTTTTGATCTCCAATTGAAAGGGAGGACAATTTTGTTTCTATTCATATGCTTTTACTTACCTTTTTTCTAATACTTTGTTATGAATCAATTGTTCATTGATTAGTTTTAGTTCTTTTGTGTAATACACTTGAAATAATATTTAGTATTTTATTTGGAATGTTACTTGGTATTTCCCTTGAAATATTGATGGTAAAGTTAAATAATCTATAATCAATTAAATTTTTGTAACACCATAATTGTGTTTTAAGGAGATTTTTTATAAAAAAAACCACATGTAAAAAAAGTATTGAATCAAATATTTTAATGACATATAGAAACAACATTTAGACATTCAACACAAGAGTCATAAAAAGTCAAAATGAAAAAACATACTTCTAAATCCTTGCCTTGTTTACAATGTGGATTTTTGAAAATTTATGTAATCAAATCTATTTATCATGTAGATTTATTAGGGCATGTGTTCACAAAAACATTTAGTAATCCACAATCCTACTTTAGGGATGCCCCAAGTCAACACTTTTCTTGTTCAACAAATTTACTATTACTAGATTATGGTCAAAAGTATATCTATATCTATATATCTATATCTATATATCTATATCTATATATCTATATCTATATATCTATATCTATATATCTATATCTATATATCTATATCTATATATCTATATCTATATATCTATATATCTATATCTATATATCTATATATCTATATCTATATATCTATATATCTATATCTATATATCTATATATCTATATATCTATATCTATATATCTATATCTATATATCTATATCTATATATCTATATCTATATATCTATATATAGATAAATGAAATAAATTCAATTCATCAAAAAATATCTTATTTCAAAATTCTATAAAAAATTTAGTAATCCCTAAAGGTCATTGCATCTCCAAAATGAATGAGCCTTGATCAAAATTGATTGTAATTTTCAAATTATTTCTTTCTTATTTTTGTTTAACCCCTAAAGTCTCATTGTTCCCTTGGACACAATTTGGAATTTGGATAGGTTCCTATTGTCTCAATTTATACAATGACCTTTTGGAATTTCTTTTGGGCATGTAGTTCTACAAGACCTCTGTGGATATATAATTTTTTTTACAATTAGTTGCCCAATGAAGAAGTTGCATACATATTTTTGGACAACCAAAATCAAGGAGCAATTTAGGTTGCCAAAATAAGGCTTACTTTGGAGAATGTAAGGTCTAGATAGAAAGTGGGAAGTTGGAAGTTAGGCAACATGTGAAGAGATGCATGCATGCAAAGTACGTTCTCCAAATTGTACATTGAATCTAGCATAGCTATATAGCCAAATAAATGAACTAGCTCATAGCTTTGCAATATTCTATTGTAGAGGGATCCCAAAGTACAACATATCCTTCATTAAAGCCCCTTTCATTTTATTTTCAATTTTAAAGCCAAAAGCTTATAGGTGAAAGAATGTTCTTTTCAGACTTGAATCTCACTGTTAAAAGATGAAACTCCTACATGGATGTCTAGGAACTAGGAAGAAGTAGGAGGGGAACTTATAGGGGAGCAACTTCCCAATGAAGGAAATAGTCATGGGGAGCTTACTAGAAATAGTCATAAGAAGCATGTCAGAAACATAAAGGGTACAAGAGGGTCTTGTTTATCCACAATGCGTTGTGACTTATGCACTATTTTCTTTGCATTATCAGTCTAAAATCTATAGGAATTAGAGAATTTAAAAAAGAAAAAAAATTTCTTGTAGTTATGAAAAATGAAAAAATCTTCTAATCCACTAGTAGAATTATTGAAATTCAAAAATATGTGGTGAAAAGGGTGTTTGAAAAACGTGTAGTGTATTGCCAATTCCTAGAACATCCATCGATTGCAAGATTTTATTGGATGTGGTCCATGCCTTCTTTAATTCTAAAAAATTGTAGACATATTCCTAACTTAATTTACAATATGAAAAAATTTGATTTAACATCCTTAATGCAAAAAGCAATCACAAATGATAGTCAAAGTCATATGAAATTCTAGGGTAGGCCTAAAAAAATTGTAACTTTAACTTCAAATGGTAATTTCATTCAATTATTATAGTCAAGTTTATAAATTTTTTCCTAAATGACCTAATACTAGTTGAGTACAAGATCCTACAATTTCTTTTTATAAAAATGCACATTTTTACCTGTAAGGGGTCAATGTAATAGAAATGGTAGTTTTAAATGTTTTTTGAAGACAAGAAGACTTAGGACTTTAGGGATTTAACTTAGGAAATGAAGTCTAATAATTCATGTTTCTACTTTTTTCCTAGCAATCGAAAAAATAAAAAAATTCAATGTGTCATTGCAATTAGAAGCTCGATGTTGGTTAGAATCAAAATAACTCAATATTGTATGCAAATCATCCTCATTTAAAAAAAATGGATTATCAAGTTTAAAGTACAAGTATTTTGTGGCAATCATACCTTCATTTTTGGTCAAAATTCCAAATTATTCTAATGCATTGTATAATCAATATAATCTTATGTACACTTTAACCTTTAAAAAATCAAAATAATTGAATTTTTCCAATAGAGTTCCTTAAAAAATCAAAGTCTACATAAAAATTTTATTGAATTTTTTTTATCAAAAGATACTATTCATTTATGAAAAGGATAAATTTAGCTTGAAGGTCAAAACCCTACATATAAATTAATGACATCTTTTGATAATTTTCATAGATCAAGGTCTAATTTAAAGCCACTCTAAAACCTTTAATAAACCTATGATTTTAATTATAGTATTAAAGTTTAAAATTTAAACATAGTTTCATGTGATTTGATTAGATAAAGCAATCACTGTCAAAATCCAATGATTACAACATAATATCAAGTAAACATAAATGAATGTCAAAGATGTTTTCTTAAATATATCTATATCTACTTTAGATAAAACCATTATTAGAAGCTTCAAGTTAAGAAAATATCAAAAGCTCTGATGATTTACATAATTTACTTTAGCTAAAAGTTTAGCAAAGTTTGGGGCTTTTCCCAAGGAGCTTCATAGATGATGGTAACAAGTCCCATTTGTATCATATTTATTGAGAATACAAGGAAGATGGATACAAGAATGCACCAGTATTTTCTATTCTATTTCATTAAATATAATTTAAAAAATTTCAAGCAATTGTCCATATTTTTGTAATAGATAAAATTGAGGCCCATATACACTATTAGTCTGTCTTTAAGATTAATTCTATCAATTCAAATTTGTAAATTTAATTAAATTTCAAACCCTAATCACAAGTAATAATAATAATATTTTGTTTGATGGATAGATTCAATCTTGTCTCTTACATACAAGGACTTGTTATTTTTAAATTATTCTTTGTTAATATCTTTTATTAAATGGAAATTTTGTCACAATTTCGTCCATAGAGTATTTCATTCATGAATTATTGTTACTAAATCCTAAGGACATCCAAACATCTTTTCAATGAAAACTTGTAATTTAATGAAACATTTTTGGTTTTATTGCAATGCAATAGGGTCTATTCTAACATTCTATAGTTTTGAAGTATATAAATATCTATTAAAGAAAAGACTTTTTCAATTCAAAAAAGTAACCCTTTGAAGATAAATTCAACAAACAAGTAATGATAAAGTCTCAAGAAAACTGAATTTTTATAAAAAAAACAACTAGACTTTCAATCATTGCAAAATAATGTATTAAACCCTAAAGTTCAACTATGTTATCACTGAAAATGCTTCAAAACTGCCATTTTTAGTACTATTTCCAAATTTTTGAAAAAAACTTTTTTTGACACATTTAACCATAGGATCCTGAATTATAATGACTTGAGAGCATGTGGTAAGAATTTCAGAAATTTCCACCGCATGGATTGCAAGATATAAGCATTTAAATTCACTGAAATCATTTTTGGGGCCCTGCAAAAAATAGGGCAGCTGCACTTCACAAGCTCACTTTTCTATGAAAAAATGTCCCAAATGGTGGTGCTTCTTTGTATTTATTTTCCCAGACAAGTTGGTCACATGCTTGAAAAATTTCAGATCGTTTGGAATTGTACAACGTATAGGAAAAAAATAGTAAGTAGATAGTAGTAGAGAATGATTCAAATTATGCCATTGGTAAGAATTTAGTTATGGAATTGAAAAATGCCAATCCCAATGGTTGCAATGTTATAATAAACAATCTACATCATATGATTTTATTTTTTTTCTAAAATATTGAAAATTGAGTAAGATAAAGGACTTTGAAGTTTATTCTAGAGTAGAGAATCCACAATTGCATGCAAACAAAAAATCCTCATAACTCTTCACTCCTTGATCAAAATGGAATGATTCAAAGCTTTCCAAGTATATATAACTCTAGAAAACCAATTTCAAATTTCAGTTTTTGAAAAAAGTGATTTTAAAAATCTGCCCGGATTGCCCATTTACAAGAAAAAGAAACATACTAGGCCATAACTTTCGACTCGTATTTCCAAATGTCATGAGATTTAGTGCATCTGAAAGATATTCCTTGTCCCCACCTTCTATTAAAATTTGGGTCAAAAATTTGGAAATCTCCAGCTACACGTACTAACCCAAAATTGCTATACAACCAAAAAAGGCAAGTTGGTCCTTGAGGGGTTAAAAATCATTGAATTTGAATTTGCAATAAAGTTTAGAAATTTTTGGAATGATAGATCTTACTTAGTAGATAAAATTTAATAGATCTATTAATGGATCATAGTTTAATTCCAAAAGTCCCATTGTCCCTTTAGAGGACTAAATGAACTTTGGTTAGGCTCCTATGGTCTCAATTTTTATTATGATTTTGAAAAAAATTTGAAATAGAAAAGAAAATTTGCTTCTAGGGAATATAATTTTTATTTGAATTGGTGGCCAAGAGCAAAAATTGTGCTGCCTTAATTCCAAAATAGGGTTTGATAGGCAATACAAAAAAAATCACCGAAATTCAAAATAATATTTTCAAATATTTTATCTAATAGAAAGTATTTTTTCCTATATAAAAAGATTTGATTCATTTTATCCCCTAATCGCCCAAATTGTGTTTTTTTGCAACATTGCGACTTCAAGCATCACACTACAAGTGAAATTTCTATTTTTTTTCTCTTAAATTTTCACACAACATATACCTAAGAATTATCTTCAAGGTGCAACAATTTTCATAACTTTTGACAACATAATTAAAAAAGTAATTGCATGCTATGTGATTTTCATTGCTTAGCAAGTAGCTCGGACAACTCAAAAATATTCTTCAAAAATCAATTTTAAAAAAAATAAAAAATTTGAAATAGGTTTTCTAGATTTATATATAGAGGGGAAACTTTGACATTAGAACAAAAATGGGCCCTCCAAGTGCCCTTCACTTTGTGCAAGCTGGAAAAAGTGAAGGCTATGTCCTATGGTACTAGAGATTGTACCCTAAGTGTTGCTAACTTGTATAAAAATGTAGGCAAGGACTACCTTTGTTGCATAGGGCATGGCAACATGGTGGTACAGTTGGAAAGGCTTTTAAATTGGGTAGGCATGCTTGAAACTTGCATATATATATATACTAACTTCACTATGAGTTTAATATTCATTCTTGACGTACTTGAGGTCTAGATAAGGCGTTTGAACCACTGCTAGGTTAGCATGCTGCAAGTAAACCCAACAACTTGTACAAGTCCTTCAATAGAATACAACATTCACTGGATATCAACATGCATTGACAACCATGCACAATATTAGAAATATTAGTAAATTTGTTGGAAGATATTTCGTGAATTCGAGAGCAAAAATAGAATATGATGCAAAAATCAATTACATTGTTTGGTCTAGCAACATTACAAATGATCTAAAAGTTGTAGAAATCGTACTCGTTGTGGAAAACAAGAAGTGGATTTTTAATCCAATCACATTAAGTGCCAATTGTTTTGCATGGTCCTTAAAATTTGTCAAACATTGTATTGTAGCTTGTTTCAAAAATTGACAGTAACTGTGTTTGAAGCTTATTAGCTCAAATAGAGTGATACTAAAGTCTTTTTCTAATAAGAATGTAGCTTGATCCTACAATAGATCAAGCTTTAAAGGAGTGAAGAAGCCAAAGCTCCCTTTCTTCCGCAGCTCTCACCAAGCATGTAGAATGGAAGCAAAGGAGAATTC
Organism: Straminergon stramineum; assembly: GCA_963920665.1. NCBI lineage: Eukaryota > Viridiplantae > Streptophyta > Bryopsida > Hypnales > Calliergonaceae > Straminergon > Straminergon stramineum. The sequence goes on along the minus strand of OY987267.1, from coordinate 4,739,894 downwards.
GAATTGCTAGTGTATGGGTCCCAAATCCCCGAATAGAACACCATGCAGAAGTCCAAAGAGATGAAGAGCCAAATGAGCTTCCAATCAAAGTATAAGTCCTACAAATACTTGAACTTGTGTTGATTTGTTTTCTGATACAAATGCTATAGGAGTAACTATTCAAGTTGCAACTCTAAACTCCACAAATCTCTTAGCATTGTCTTTCTACTAGTCATCCGATCCTAATCCAATTACATTGTTATACAATGTATCATTACCCCATTTACACAATTAAAAGCTATTGTGTTCAATTTAACTTGCTACATTGTAACCACCAATTTCTCCTCACATCACAATTTGTGTTGCAATCACCTACACTACAAGCAGTGCAAATACCAATATATCATCATGTGCTGAATTTTATATTATGTTGTAAGCTAAAGGATAAGGAAAAGGAAGGATAAACAAGTACTTGCTTTATAGTTAAAAAATCCTTTGGTGTACTAGATTGCAAGGTTGATAATGAATGGTTTGCAACTTTCACCCCACAGGAACAACAGTTTGCTCAAGTAGCCATCATTTGCAGTGACACCCCCCTTGAGCAGAAATAGGGGATTTCTTCCATCCTTGCACTTGTTGTTGTTAAAACGGATTACTTCTATATCACTAAAGGAGTCTCTCCAAGGGGCACTTTGAGGGCCCATTTTTGCTCTAATGATCATTCCATTTTGATCAATGAGATGAACGTTATGAGGAGTTTTAGTTTGCAGGCAACTATGGAATCTCTACTCTAAAATAAACTTTGAAGTCCCTTATTTAACTTGATTTTTAATATTTTTGGAAAAAAATAAAATCCTAAAATGTAAATTTTTTATTACAACATTACAACCATTGGGATTGGCATTTTTCAATTATATAAGTGAATTCTTAACAACTTAGTATTTTGAATTATCCTCTATTTCTTTCTACTTATTATTTTTTTCCTATATGTTGTACAATTCTAAATGATCTGAATTTTTTCAAGCATGTAGACAACTTAAATTGAAGAATGAATCCAAAGAAGCACCACCATTTGGGACATTTTTTCATACAAATGTGACCTTGTGAAGTGCAACCATCCGGTTTTTGTAAGGCCCCCCAAAGGATTTTTGTCAATTCAAATGCCAATATCTTGCAATCTAGATGGTGGAAATTTTTAAACTTTTTTCCACCTCTTTTGAAACCAACGTACTACAAGATCCTACGGTTACATGTGTCCAAAAATATTTTTTTTCTAAAATTTGGTACTTGTACTAGAAATGGTAGTTAGGGAGTGTTTTTGGTGAAAACATAGTCAAATTCATTTAGGGGTTATTTGGACTAGTGATGAGAAAGTTATGGTCAATCTAGTTTTTGAGGCAATGTAAACATCTTCTTGAGAGAATAAAGTATGGGGGTCATTTTTTAATGTAATTTGTGAAATTTTTCAAAATTTTTTTTGATAGGGTTTACTTTACTTGCTAAAACAATCTCACCATTGGGATTTTTGTATTTCAATTCCATTTTAATACCTACTTGTACTTGATAGTTTTTAAAGAATGATAATGAAGTTTATATTTTTTCAATTTTTTTCCTAAACTCTCAAATCAATTCTTTAACAATTTTTTGTAATATTTTATATTGTTAATCCAAAAATTGTAAACTCAAGATTCAAAGCCTTAAAAAATCAAGTCTAGAAAGCCACCAAAAAAATGGTTTTCTTCACTTCAAGTTTAAATAACTTGCAAAACACACGATCAAAGCTTTTGAAATCTCTTCTAAACATTCTTATACTAGTCTAGTGTAAGACCCTATGATTAGATATGCAAAAAGAAATTCTAAATTTTTTTTCACTTTGCAATAAAAATAGCAATTTTGTTTCAAATTTGATGGAAAAAACACCTTGAGATTTTAGGTGTTAAAGCTTGAGCTTGAAATTTACTCCTAATTCTATGAATAGGTAATTAATAGTACCAAGACTCAAAATCCGGCTAAACTTGCAAATATGACACATTTTCAAAAATCATTATTCCATAATGAAGAAATCTAACTGATATTTAACTAATTAAGGATAATTGTTTAGTACATAAATAAAATGATTAGCAACCAATAAAACATTTTCTACTAAAATTAACAAACCTTCATGGATAGTAATCCAATGCTTTACATTAAAGATAAGGCCAATATATGATTGAATTCTAAAGTTGATGAACAACAAGAACTGCAAATTTTGAACTACAAAACTTTGAAACTATAGCCAATGTATCAGTTGGAAGGTAATACATTTCGGAAGAAGTAGTGACCAAAAAATTCCATTCCAATCAAGTTGTCCATATACAACGAATTGTGCCACCTCATAATATATTTGACTAGGAATCTTGGAGGACTTCAAATAATTTGAGACAAATTAAATAGGGTATACTACAAAACTACAGAAAGTTGAGCTTCTTCCCCAAATAGTAATTCTCAAAAAAAGTGAAATTCAAGCATGACAAAGTAGAATGAATTTTGGGCTTACATCAAGCTGAGAATGGATGAAAAACTTGAAGATAGATTGAATTCATGAAGCACTTTCACATAGAAATAGTTGTGGGATACCCATATCTACTAACAAAATTCAAAAAGAATAAAAAACCTTTGATGAAGTTTTGATGATCAAAAGTCATCCCAAACTTTGAAACCTTCTAACTCATGATAGGAAAGTCCAATTAGCAAGTGTAACACCATTATAGAATTTGCTCAAAGTGATCGAACCATTTGAAATAATAAAATCAACAATTTGAACATTTTCTCTTAAAAACATTCTAAGTACCAAAGTCTAAAAGGAAAAGCAATCAACTACATATGAACTTTAAAGCTTAGGGATCAATATGAAAATCTTATAGAGGTTCAATTTTATTTTTAAACCGTTACGAATTCCCCCCAAAAGTGAACATTGAAAGAGATATCTACAACAGAAATAAGACCATTAACTAGCCAAATATTTGATAAAGAATCAACTAGAAATCCCAAAGGAAGAATAAACTTAGGAATTAGATAGAAAAATAAATTAAAAATCCAAATGTACTTTAAAAATACTAAAACAAGTTTTTATTCACAAAGAAATAGATGAATGAAGTTGAAACAAATAAAAATTCATTGAAAACCTCAATAGACTCTTTGAACTTATACAAAATTTCATTTTTAAGTGTAATACTAATTTGGAATCATCAAACTAATGACAATGCCTACCACTAAAAAATAGCATAACAGTCAATTTAAGTTTGAGGACCAAGTTTTTACCTTTAGAGTTAGATACAATCATGAGAAATCAACTTTTGTAGTTTTAATTCATTATAAGTGAAATTTGAAATATTTAGGAGTAAGAAACAACAAAAAATTTCCATTTCTTTAAAGGTCAATTAGACAATGCTTAGATTCCCAAAGTTAGGAATTTGCACTTAACAAAAAATTAAAACTGGTTGTGCTTGTTGCCTTGTTTCATCTCTAATTATGTGCAATACATTCTTCTCAATTCTAAACAAACGCATTCAAAAGGTTGCCAAACCATTATTCCTCTCAATGCAAACCTTACAAAGGACTATGAAATCATGAAATACAATTTGTATTATATTATAGAGGTTGCAAGCATGGAAAATTGTCATAATTTTGAAACTTTTTAGAGCCTCAAGTGCATTATATATTTTCCTAGTCCTGTTTGAAGTGAAAGAATATTTTAGATTCCTTTCTTATGCATTTTTGGACATCATGTGAATAACCTACTTGAATTTTTTAATTTTCAATGTGATGATGTTCGAATGTTGATTTTGATGTATTGTGTATTGATGTTGAAAATAGCCAAATAGGTGTATTGGAAAGTGACCTTTGCTCTCATGATGATTAATTATTTTTATTAGAATATTTTTATTTTTACCTTTGGCAATAAAATTAAATACAAAAAAATTTATGAAATTTATATTTGAAAAAACTCTTCAACTATCAAGGACTTAGGAAAGGAACAAAATGTACAATAGTACATAGAAATGGTGCTCACAAAAATATATTGCACTTATATTGATAATTGGACTAGATACACTACAAGGAAAACTGTGTACTATTTGACAAAAAATTGACAAAAGTTTGTCAATTGCTTTGTCAATGGAAACTTGTAGATTCGGCCAATAATTTGACAAAATTCTGCCAACTATTTTGTCATTTTGCTAGAAGTTTTGTCAACTTCTATTCTCTAATACCCTCCTTTGTTAGTTGTCCCATTGCCGTGCTAGCCTAATCAATGATTACATATGTCCTTATTTTTTGTAAAAGACAAAATATTAAAATTAAAAATACTTTAAATTTGAACCTTGATATATTAAATGAAAATGCAAGTACAGACAACCAATTGTCATCTTGACATTGCACTTCATGAACCCCTTTTGTATTGTGGTTTAGAAAAATGAAGAGAGCTCTCTATATATACATGGGGTAGTAGGAAGTAGAACAACCCATATGGGCTATGTAATCTAGATTTTTGCTTCCTCACAAAACACCCATGACTATAGTATAGGGGTTCCAAAATCTAAGGGAATAGTCAAATAGTCTAACGTATTGGGACTAGAGTCACTTGTTTTCAAGATTAGAATGGGATTTACTATAATATTTCACAAACAAAAGGAATAATATACTCACTCTTATTCCCACAAATATAATTTGGTGGCCAGTCCTTAAATAATGCTATGGACATGTGAGATGCAATTCCAGTCCTGACTAGTGTGCTATGGTCATTTATAGTCAATTTGTCCAGGTATGTAGCAATTTGTCATGCATGATCTAATACTAGGCAAATGCATAATATAATCATCATACAATATATATATATATATATATATATATATATATATATATATATATATATATATATATATATATATATATTACACATGTTCTTTAATTACTGGTGATTCTCTTTTACCATTGCAATTTGTCTTGTCACTAATTATCTAGCCAAATTACTAGATTATCATGAGTAACAAATCAGTCCCAATGTAGTGGCAATTTGTCTCTAACTAAATGCAAGAGGAATGAGTGTGCTATGCAACTCCTTTTGTTTCCTTTCTACACAATCTCCACAACTTGTCAAACACCCAAACAACAATTAACTAGAGTTTTCATGATGAACTACTAGTGGCTTAAGACCAAAGCTATGGGCAAGGGTACAAGCCCCAAGACAACTACAACAACTTGTCTTATAATTTACTAGATGTTGGTCTTTAATTGCTAATCCAAACTCAAGTACTATTAGACTTGCTAAACACACAAAATAGAAAAATCATTTGTTTGTAACTAACCAGTTACTACTGGCTCTACGACTAGCACCCAATCACTTTGTAGTTCTTTTGTTGTATTACTTTCAACATTTTCTATTGATAACTTGACCATTGGTAACATTAGTTAATTCATCTTAACAATTTGTTATCACTAATTTTAATTTTGTAGTCTAATTTCAAACAATTTGTTAACAACAATTTTCCAGACTTGTTGAAAATACTTACTCAAACTTATTATTTTAATTAAATTCCTTGAACTTCAATTGATCAACAATTTGTCATGCATGTGCATAAACTTTACCAGTCACATTAGCATTGACAAATTGAAAATTGGAGATAATCAATCTTACCAGCTGATCTCGTTCTTTGTTGCAGCTGTATTTTTCCCCTCTGATTCTGTCAATTCGTCAAGCTGGCTTATCTTCGCAACATCAGTTTAGGTTCAGGAACGCATGTCAATTTGATTTTTAATCGTTCCATTCTTGGTATGCACTTATAAACAATTTGAAACTCGCTTACATTCGCACCCAGAAGCAAGCGAAAACTTCTCAATGGACAATTAGACACAGAAAGCTCATCACGAGCCACTAACAATTATTCACATAACTTAATCATACAATGACTAATTGACTTACTTCAACAATTTCCAAATCCTCAATTAATCATCCAACTAACTGATTACTCCAAATCATTCCAACCACAAATCTAGAAAATTTGCTTAACACTGACTTTCAACAATACTTCCAATATGCGATCCAAACACAATAATTGGCTGACGACAATTGATACTTACACAATTTCTTTGGAACCAATCTTGGGTAAACACAGAAATTTAGAACTTCAGTTTATACAACCCAATCCTGGATTATTAGACAATTAGTCAATGGACAGCAATCACACATAACCAAATTTGGTACACTTAGACATTGTATTCACAAGCAGTTTTTATGAATCAAATTATCAATGGAACAAGCATAGTCAATTTGTTATTACCAATGCTTTCACAATATATAATCCTAGATAGTTTATTCTTCACAAATCACAAACAGTCAATTTAATACAGACAATTACTTCATGAGTCCAATCACTGGATCTTCACTGAGACAAATAGACAATTCACAATTTAATCCAATCACCGGATTAACAAAATCATAATCACCCACGCCAATGTAAAGGATCCACTTGCTAGATATTAAGTACACCAGGAAATCACACAGTACTACACAATTTACAAAAGACAATTTGTATATTAAGGCTTGAAGATAGTTCACCAACAATTAGGCACGACAATTTTACAAGCTAAAAAACTGAGAGTGATAGGAGAGAGAGAGAGAGAGAATAAAATTTTTTAGCTATAAGCCTGGAAGTCCAAAGGAAGCCTGGAACTCAAATGATACTAAGTCAAATTGTCTTCTTTACTATCTCGACTATTTGCCTCTTCTGAGATCTAATCAAAATGACAATTTGCCTCTAATATTCTTCTAATGTAAACTTCACTTCACAATCTTTCTCTATTCCCACTATAAAGGCAAATTGCCAAAAGTTTGAAAAATTACGAAGCTTACAGGCTATGTCATTTAGAAATTGCAAAGCTCAACCGCTCATAATTAAGTTTAAAATATGATTAGTATTAAAACTAGAATTTCAGACCTCATTTAGGCATAGTAGAATAACTTTTCAAAACAAACTTTGAACTAAAAAAAGTTAGGAAATCAATTCAAGTTTCATTTTCAAAAATCCGTTTGATGTTTTGATCCTCTAATCAAAAGTTATGGACAAATTTCAAAGGGGCGGTAGAAGGGAATTGTTTTTTTTACTTTTTCAAACATTCTCTCTGAAATTTGTTCATAACTTTTGATTGGAGGATCAAAACATCAAACAGATTTTTGGACATAAAACTTGAATTGGTTTTCCAACTTTTTTTAGTTGAAAGTTTTTTTGAAAAGTTATTCTACTATACCTAAATGAGGTCTGAAATTTGAGTTTTAATACAATTCTTATTTTAAACTTAACTATGAGCGGTTGAGCTTTGTAACTTCTAAATGACATATCCCACATGAGTTGTTCTACCTCCTACCACTCCATCTATATGCGGAGAGCTTGACTTCCACACATAACTCAAGCTAAGATATCTTTGGCAATGGATGAAAAGGTTAATGTATAAATAACATAATGGAATTTTTGTGTTTCTGGCAAATAGTGAGAAGAAAACCAAACATCAACTACAAATTTGATAGCAACTTGACAAAAAGTTGACAAGTTCTTACAAATTGACAAGATGAGGTAGCAATAATATGGCTATTGTCATTTCGGACAATTCTCTATCAAAAGCTTATCATCTACGATTACATTTCCTTATACTGATACAAGACAAGGCAATAATAAAGGATTACTTAAAACTATTGTTGACAAGATTGAGGAGTCCCTCAACCTTGCCTCCTATTTATATTAAGGGTTGAAGTCCTTGGGAGAACTTCTGAAACTCCATAGGAGCTTTTGGAACACTATAGAAGCTTCTAGAAGATATTAGAATACTATTAAGATATATAGATGGTTCTTGAATGTTTGTGACATCAACTCTCAAATGTCAAAATTTTATTTTTATGAAAAGAATGCAAAATTCCATAACCAAGTCATGTCTATTTGACTATTCCCCCAAGGTATCCTATATTCATCAATACCTAAACATATATCACCAAATATCCACTAACCCAATTTTGACATAAAGATCATTACTAGGTCATCACAAAAAATAATAAAGTTACTCACAAAGAATTATATTAGAATCATCTAATCTTTTATTTGAATCATCTAACCATGCAAAGGACACTTTAGTCTCTTGCATCATGTTTTATTGTGATAACATGATACTTGATTTTTGAGAAGATGGTTACCAATTTATGATAGACAAATTATTTCATGAAATTTTTGGGAGTACTAGAGATCAAGAGATTTACTATATTGTACAGTACCGGCAACTCTCAATCGTCCACCCCATTTTGTCATTCAAAAGAAAATTGCAAAATGTATCATATTATTAATATTTTTGGTCTTCCATAATTACCATTCAATTCTTACGCAATTCAGATCAAGCATACCAAATTTGGGTTTTAGAAAACCCAAACTTTATTTTTGGTGAATTGTTTCATTAAATTTTAATGATTTACCACAATCATTCATTGAAAAATATTGATGATAAATTTTAAAAATTCAATTGTGGAAATACGTAGGAAACTTCTACAAGTACATCTTTCCTTCAATAAGCATCTCCAAAAAGTTTTAGAATCCCCTTGCAAAGATTTGAAAAGTTGGGTTGACAATGTTCAAATTTTGAAACCTTTATAAAGAAATTCTAAAACTTTTTTGAGATGTTTATTGACGGAAAGATGTTTGTATGGATATTTCCTACATATCACCACAATTGAATTTTAAAAAATTCATCACCAATGGGTGGACGATTTAGAGTTGCTGGGTACTATACTGTATTTACCAAAAGAAACTAGCACTTTTCAGACCCAACTGTACAGTACAGTACAGCACTGTAAAGTGTGAAGAACGTGTGGGCAAGTTTATCTAGGAACTGCAGTCATGATCATTAAGTTAAGTTGGTGAGTCTCAGAAACAACCGGCATTCCCTCGCAAGCAGTCCCGCAAGGCTTTTGGATTTTTCAATATTCTAAAGAGTCAAAATTTTCACACGCAACACTAAAGCTGTGAAGGAATTTCAAGTAATAACAACTAATAAGTTAGCCTACTTCCTGGGCTTTCGTTTCTTGGAGATTATGGGCACGGGCTTCAAAGCGTTGCTAGCTTTGCTACTCTTTCTAGGCTTCCTCGCCAAATAAGCCTTATGAAGCTCAAGACGAGCAGTAACCCTCCTGAGCTCTTTCCTCAACATCCCATTCTCCCGAAAGTTCCTCAACGCCCGAAACTCTTTACCCAGATTCTTGCCAACTTCGACTGTTTCTGGTTCAGTTACCACACTGATTTCGGCCTCTTCCAGATGCATACGCCCTCCGGGCATAGCTAGATCATCAAAGGAAGACACAGACATGGGTCCAGCACTCCTGAATGCCTTTCTCGTCCCTACCTTTGGAGGAGCCTGAACTGCAGGTCTGAAGCCACCTTCCCTAGTCGAATACAAGTCGATCGCGTCTGAGGGTGACAAGGACAACAACATGGAATTTTCGGTCATAACTGACATGCTGGCAATCTCAGAGGCAATCTTCACCACTGCCGGGTGAGCATGCCGCCGCAGAAGAGTCACATCCCAAAGCACCGATGATAGCGCTCCACTTACATCTGGATCATCCCCATCCGGTGTATATTTCTGCACATGACACAAGTTGCTTAAATTCCATAGAAAGATTTAAAACAGGCGCATGTTCCAAAAACTGAAAGTGAGGAGCCTTTTGCTTGTATTCTATTATACAATAAGACGAGCAAAAACAATCTCGTCCAAACAAATCCTCATTACCTCGTTGAAAAATCCCAGTATTACGTTGCAATCACATGAAACATCATTACATCGTTTATTCTATTTAGTGTCGCAACCTAAAGTAAATTACATTAGGCCGCAGCTTTTCACTAGGAACTATTTTTTCATTTGATGACAATTCTCCATCTTGCAGGGCTTCTACGAGAGCTTGAACAGTAAAAAACACATCTCCAGTAAAAAGATGTAGCCTATAATAGCTGTTTAGGCAGCGACAATAAATGGACTCAACGATGTAGTTTCCATCGGCGCTGATCGCAAATGACCCTGTTGGTTCATAAATCATTTCGAAACCTAAGCTCCGGAGGTCTCATTTCCTTCGTTTTGTAAAAAGACTACTACAATGGAATAGGCATGGAGATTTCCACAGAGAAAAAACTTACGGCCAAGTTGCCGCCAACAGCACCACCACCACCGTCATTCTCAAGCAGATTTCGACATTTCTTATAGCGTTGCAGTAAGAATCGTACAGTCACAAGGGCTGCAAAGCAAAGATTAAATTAAAACAACAGATATATTTCGCAAACATCCTTCGTGATGACTAGAAGCTTCCAATGGCAATTCCGTAGCAACTAAAAGAGCTAAGTCAGCGTCCAAACTAAGGGACATTTATCAGTAAGAATACAACTGAGATTAAAAAGCAACTGCTTGTGCTAGGACGTTGATTAAAATGCACTCATTGCTTGAACATAGCTAATGCATGGCCGTTTATCCAGGTAGAGATCAGACATTTCTGACTGCAAAATGACATCGAAATATTTTACCAGCCATAGCTTCTGCAGGCGCAAGGTGAAGGGCAAGAGTGCAGAGCCGCTTCAGAAACCCAGCTGCCCGTTGCATGTCGTGTTGCCGATTATCCCAGAGCATCACTTGAAGCGCTTCTGCAAACACCTTCGAGTACTTTATATCGTGCCTGAAAGAAGAACAAACAGATGAAGGGTCTGTCAAGGAGATAATCTTCGATAAGTTCATTGAGAACAAAAGTCCATGAACCACCAGGTCCTTAATCAAAATCGCAATAAAGTTCCAAATATTCTTGAAACGCTGTTGGGCATTACTGTATTATCCTCCAGCATAACGCACTCTACTTTCATCTCGACAAAAAGCATTGCAAGTATCAAGGTATTGGTCGATTCTTCACCTTACAGAATTGAATTCGAATAGCAGATTGTAAAGCTGAACGTAAAAATCTCTCAAATCAATGGTAAGAGCGTCCAAATTGCTTCGCACAATCTTGAATGCGACCATGCAACATTGCAACCTCTCTCCAACTGTTAGCATATCCTCAGAAGGCCTTGCCTCCGCGTTGTTGCCTCCAGCTGCTGCTACACCAAGTGTGCTCAGGAGGTCAGCCATGAAATCAACGTTTATCAAATAAGAATATTTGCCAAGACCATCGAGGGAAGGGCCCAGCAGTGGTCGCAAGCCAAGTGAATCGAAACCTTCATCGATCTCTCGTGAGACTGCAGCAAGTACCCTGCACAACCATCATAGCCAGTTACCATCACACTCAACAATATGACCTGTGCCCCTCACTTGAAGACAAAAAATAAAAAAAGGAGCAACTGTAAGAGGTTCATACTTCTCATCAGGAGGCTCCAAACTTGATTTCAGTACGCCAAAGTATGTTTCAAACATGGCAGCCAACGTCTGTGTCTGAAGCTTCTTGCGCAATATTACATCAGGTGCACTCGATGCTTCTTTGAAGTCATCTTTCACCTGTGGCCGCAAACCTCCATATCAGAAGTTTCAATCCAAAGAGTACCATCTTTCTTAAGAAAAACTCTTAAAAAAAATACGACACTCACCTCCTTCCGCAACTGCCTCGCAAGTTCTCTTTTCTTTTCCTTCTTCTCTTTTTTCTCTACACGCTTCGATTTCTTGACATTGGCCTTCTCAGCCATCTTCTGAGTAGTGCTTGACTTTTCAATGTCATCATCGAACGATAGCTCCAAGAAAACCTGAAATGGTCAATCAAGTAGAAGGTCAATATTAAAAGACAATTCAACAGTCAAATGGAGATAAGTCAAGAAAAATAGATTACGAACTAAATAAGCATTCATTGGGATGGTGCTCGACAGAGATTACACACCTCCACAACAGATGGACGCACTCGGTAGCGGCGCGACTTCACAAGCTCAGCTATCAACTGAACAGCCTCAACAGTAGCCTCTCCTCCATGCTTGGCCTCGTTATTGAACAAAAATTTGACAGCATCACAAGCCAATTTGCTGAACACGAATCCAAGTCAGAAAGTCCGTCATCTGAAATTGGCTAATCGTTCTAAGAATTTCGAACGGTGAAATAGTCCATACCAACCTGATTTCATCATCGAATGACATCATGCGTGGAACCATGGACTTGAGCATGCTATCACGATAGTTGAAATGCGGTGCTCCTTCTAGTAGCCCACACATACACTTGAGTGCCGTGAGGCGCCGAGCCGGAGACTTGGCTGCTCGGATTAAAGTTTGAACATATTTCTGTATCAGGTGAAACAAAATTAGGTCAGAAATCGGCATTTTCTAAGCCAGCCAGCCAGCCAATTGGACCTGCGCTTAGGAAGCGAATCTATCCCCTTCCCAAGATTAGCGGCTATGAAACTGATGTTCCTCCTCATACACCAAAGCTAAAGAATTTGTACAGCACTTGTAAAATCCCTATCAGGATTTGTGCATCAACACCAAATACAACAGTGAACAATCTACGCAAACGACATCTGAACGCAGCCGGACAACGAAAGTAGAATTCGCAAATCATTTACCTGGTAATATTTCAGAAGAGCGGTCTCGAAGTCTCGTAATTGGCGAACTTCCTTGGACACAACCATCTCTAACTCTTTCGCTGTAGGCAACCTTATGCGATATCTGTTGAAAAATCATCGTGAAAAATCAAAACCACGGTTCTACAAGGCCTGACTCATGGAAACCAGCACCTAAGACCTCAACAGGAGAAAGTGTTTTTGATGCACCGTAAGGGAGCAATACAGAATTGAATTACAATACACGAGGAATATCAAAATTGACCTGTGAGGAACCCATGGCAGTACAAAGACGCATTTCCATGCAGCAAAAGAATAGGAATGTTGACAGAATCAAGTTACCCAGGTAAAATATCTTTGAAAACAGCCATAGAGGAAAGGAGCGCCAAACGGGCTACAGGGTCATCACGATCTTCACACATCTCTTGGAGTTCTTTCAAAGATCCAAGGTTGGATTCTGGATTTGCGAGCAGCCCCATTCCCAGCTCTGCCATATGCGCCTTCAGTTCCACACGTCTTTGTTGAACTGATATGTAACTCACCTCTTCCTGCTAGACATATGTCACACGGAGAGATACCACTCATCAATCCAAGAGAAGTCATACACTGGAAAGACGTCATTTCAAGATAATCAAGTTACAGGGCTCACCTTCTTATACTCCCCCTTGCCATACATTGTGAACTACTTGTCAAAGTTCAAGGAAGTATAAAACAAACCTTTTCCCCATCAACTCGTTCACTGGACGTGGCTTCCTCCGATGCTTTTTTCTTCTCTTCAATTGTTTTCTTCTTTTCTTCCTTCCTCAGTTTCTTGCGTTCTTGCTTCGTAAGTTTGACCTTCTTTTCCTTCTTCTCTTCTGGCTCTGCTTCCACCGTGGGAACCTCTTCATTGACTTCACTTGGAGACTCTGAGAAAGTACCATTTGCTTTTGCCTTGCGCTCCTCAAGCTTGGCATCTACAGAATCAGAAAGTCCCACACAAAAATTTCAAAGAGCCTTCACTCAAAATCCCACCACATATGGTTAGGTATTTGAAATGACACTTAACCATATCATGTCCTGAATTAGAATGATACCAGATATAAAGGACGCGCTCCGTACCAGGTTTCTTAGGTGCAGTGAGATAACGAAGCTCTCCGGTAAGTGACTTCACAGGCAAAGCGTCCAGATATTCCACGCCCATATTATCCTCTTCCTTCTCGTCGACCTTGCCCGCATTGCGTTCTGCTCTTTCCTCATACCGGCTCTCAATATCGTCCACAGGTCTCTCAATCTTCTTCGCTGGCTGCTTAGGTTTCTTAGGCCCCTCAAAAGCCCTGTTTACAACATGGAGGGTCCGTCCAAGTATATTTAGGGTTTCGTGTAGTCTACCTGCTTAAAGATCAGGTTCTCAACTACAAAATTACGAATTTTGCGTACGGTTTTGACTGTGATTGCTATCTATCTGAGAGGGAACAGGTGAATTCTCACTAGAAAAGATACTCTCACTAGTTTATCATCTTGTGCATCTAAAAACATCACACAGAGCCAGGACTAAAAATCAATTCTGCTTGCGCACGCACATTGAGCACAGAATGAACCAAAGCGCTTTGATTAAGCGTTGTCAAATATTCCAATGACGGAAACAAAACTCACTTGTTGATGCTGGTCGTGTCCAAGGAAGCCATAAACCCAGCATATTGGGCATGCTTCTCAACAAACTGCAAATCCTCATCGGAGACATACAAGTCGTCCTCATTGACTTCAGGAGGAAGCGCGGTAACACCCGGAGCTCCTTTCTGTACTCAGAAATTAAGGCTCGAATTAATCTCTCTCGAACATGACTTAAAATGCCAGCTCGATGAGGTTTCCGAAACTAATTTTGCAGTTGAATGCTCTCATTACCCTTGTAAGGCACAATCAATCAACCAAACTAATAAAAATGAAGCGCGTAATCGACCAATTGACCAGAATCTAAAACTTCAAATTATCGCAGTGTAGAAACTGAATTAAGGCAGAGCACCTGTTTCCGCTTGCGCTTTCTGTCGGACGACATGACTCCAGATTTAGCAGGAACACCGGGCATTGCAAACGACGCCCTAGTGATTCAAAGCGCCTACAAAAGCGTCACTGCAACCATCGAGACGCATTGTGAACAAATCAATAGCTCAGCGTCCCATTGCAAAGAACAGCCAAGAAAGTGAACTGAATCGAAAATACAATCGGGAAATAAGAGAGCACCTTAGTATAACACGAAGATGGTCGAAAAGAGCTGGAAAAATGACGCGCCGTACATGCCGAAAATTCCGGCTTTGTTTGTACGCTTCATCTGTCACCACAGAGGCATATTGCATCAGTACTCGTTTCCTTCACAGCAATTCCAAATTAGAGTTTAACGTAGGCTTCCCCCGACAATGACCACGGTTGCCTAAAACGTGGAAACCCTAAAACGCAGAGCTCCTAATTCGGGTACTACTAATAATGAGGTAGAGAGCTGAGGGAAGATAATTTCATCCCACGGAGACAGGATACAGATGCTGCGCCAAATCCGCTCGTATAAGTCAAAGAGATTAGTATCCTACATAATTCATAAAATAACTTTGATCGATACAGAGTTTCCTGCTAGTATCTTTAAACCATGCCAATTTGATATTTGCGACATTGAGAAAATCATAATGAGCAGTACCTGCAAGGAGTGTTTGTCGACGATTGAATGAAACTCACTTAGAAAATCCGTGCTCTCGTACACTTCTATTATTTCTGAAAAGTCACTTTGGAACGAATCAGCATTGGAACAAATCTGCAGAGAATTAGGTCATGTCCCCAAACAGACATGTGATAGATGGGAATTCCAATCAAATCCCAAAAATTTCAAGGGAGACGACACGGAGCATGACCCAGGGGATCAAAATGCTTTCCCAAACGAGCATATAAAACCTTCCACACGAGAATTACCCTAAGAAATCAGTGAAGGAACTGCCACTATCGAACCAAATTTGAGAATTATACTTAAATGACTCAAAATTCTCTTGTACGTCAGGCATTACAAGTCCAAACACTTGCTCGTTACCGTAGCAATCGTGATGTCATCATGATGTACTTTACTGAATTGCCAGGCTTAACCAGTTCCTCTGCCTTACACACAAGAAAGGGCAGAGAGGAAATAGGAAAGTTGAGCAACGACGTCATTATCATTGCAGAATGGCGGAAAGTAATGAAGCAAAGATTGATGTCGTAAGAGTCTAAATTATATATGTGTCGTAATCAGTTTCGTAGACAGAAGGAAACTGTCTAATTGCACGAATCGATTATCTTTCCATAAAATTTCCAAGACCGCATGCAGCTGGAAGCCATGAGCAGACCAATTTTGTAAGATGAGAGCACCAACAGGGCACTCGAATCCTGAACAGAATTCGAGGAAATGACGCACAGAGGAAAGGGGAGCATGAAAAACGGAGGAAGCAGTCACTGACCGTCAAGCGACGAAGCAAAGCACTGCCGCAGCAGATACTAACCTATGCGGTGATGACTTTGGAGTCGAGCTTCTTCCTGCCAGGGACTGAAAACAGGGACCCCGGAGTAAGCACGAAGCCTGTGTAAGTTAGGGTTAGGGTTAGGTCGCTGTTCATAATGAAAAACGGATGATTTCATCCATCTTGTTTACAGAATTCATCCATAACCATTATAAACTGTAAACTGGTTAACCCCTAAGCGTACAGAGTCTTCTCCAGAATTGACGATTTCAGAAAAATCGTTATAAAGTGCTATTTGGAAGAATATTTTGGAATTGATTTACAAATAGAAGTTGTAGATTTTGATTTGTAGATTCCATTTGTACGGTTAGATTCACCAATGCTATTACCAATAGTTTTTTTTAAAATTTTGAAAAAAATAATTCTAAAGTCTTTCTAAATTTGATTACAAGCAAAATATTATCATTTTTGATTAAATTTTGATGGAATGGATTTGAAATGAAGTTCTCTTGATATGGTGATTTTTTGAAATTTTTGTGTTCCTAAAATCTATAACCTCATTTTTGCATATCTAGTTTTGAACTAGAGTCAATGCAATTTTGGCTTGGTCCACCACTTGACATACTTGCACATTTGTAATTTTAGAAAAAAATTTACTTAGTAATACCAAATCCAACCATTAGATAAGGCAACAACTTGATAACGTATCTCCACAAATTATGATGACTTTCATCCGAGCAATAATGAGGATGAAACTTGTGTTTCAATCTATTCGTTGTCTAGAAAGTGGATGTTGGAGTGCTTAGGGGTAGTCCCTAAAGCACCCAAAAGTGGATGTGCCTTGGTCAGCCTTATTTTGGAAATTAGTGTTGGTTATCATAGTGGTTAGCAACAATATAGTTACAATCAATGTAGATGGGTATTTGGTGGCTCTAAAAGGTTTTGATGTTGTTGAAGAGACATTTTGAAGTGGCATGACCTTGTATCTTGCTTTATAACAATTATAGATACCTTATGTTTTTAATTTGGTTTGATATGTTTCTAGTTTACTCTAGATGTTTGAATGGAGTTTGATATGTAATGCTTATGAGATACACAATAAAACTTTTTGACTTTTGGTTATATTAATTGACTTCAAGATTTTTGTCACATTGACTTTCTAATTATTTATGCCATTTTAAAATCAAATTAGCACATAAAGTGACTTCCCCTACACAAAGTTTTACAACCTACATTGGATGCAAAAATAAAATAAAAGAACCCCTTAGTTAGATGATAATGCCTAAACTATGAACCTCTTACTTCAATAGTATATTTTGGTAGTGCAATTTTGTCTTTCATAATTATAAGAAAAATATGCAAGTAATTCTCAAATTGAGCAAGAAGTAAAAAGATTGGATAATTAGATTGCAATTGTATGAAATAGAATCAAACAAAAGAATTATTGGTATTTAGGCTTCTCAAAATATGATAAACATTGGTATATTGTGCCCAATTATCTAGAATGGCAAAAATAATTCTAAAAATAAATGCCATAATGTTAGGAAAAAAATCCAAAATTTTTTATACAAAGAAAATATGGAATTTGTCGAAATATTCCTATTCTAGCATCTTTTCAGTTTGGTTTCTCAACTCTAATTAGATATTCAATATAAAATGCCAATTTTAATAAATATGTACAATATTACTCGTTAGAAGAATTTGAAATCTTGAAAACTATTCACAAGCATTTGAACCTTAGCTTAAATTACAATGGTCATCTCATGTTTCTTTACATGAACAACCAAAAAAATGGTTCGCCCATTATATTTCAAAATATAATATACTCATGTATTGAATTTTTCAGAATTTTTAAGCATACATTGCATTTAACATGAATATTTTTGCTCTAACTTAAAAAATTCATAGTATTAAGAAGTTTACATCAAAAAATTTGAAATTTATATGACTTATAGGAAATATGTGATAATTTTTTCCCAAATTACAATAAGAATTTCAATTCATATTTAGAGGCAAATTAGAGCATACAAAGCAAAGGTTGTAGTTGAACTTCCACAATTATAATAGAGAATATTGAGTGGTCAATGCAAATATGCAATGACTCATATTTCATAGAATATAAGGATTAAATGTATGAAATAGTCAAAATCCAAAATTCAATTAAAAAAATTTGGACTACCACATTGCTCAACCTCAAGTAGAAGGTATTATGGCTCACATGGCATCAACAAACATTGCCACCATGCACTCTTGGGTGGCTTATGTAAGTTGGACTATATCCATCTTCATTGCTTGAATCTCCTTGTGCATCTTTATTCCTGCCTTCATCTTCAATTCCTCAATTGGCT
This sequence comes from Straminergon stramineum, assembly GCA_963920665.1. Lineage (NCBI taxonomy): Eukaryota > Viridiplantae > Streptophyta > Bryopsida > Hypnales > Calliergonaceae > Straminergon > Straminergon stramineum. Next base: position 4,721,535 of record OY987267.1, on the reverse strand, counting down.
TTGACTTCTTTCAAAGATCCCCCATGGTTCATTCACACTACCTTGATATGCCATTAGCTTTGGCCATGCCATGAAAAATCTCATCCATTGTAAATAAGAAAACCACACCCATAAAGGTCCTATATTCTATGAGATATTATAAATATTTTTTTCCATATGATAATGCCTTTTCCTCTTGTTCTACTTATTGCTCATTGGTATCTAAATCTTCAAAATCCCAACAAGAAGTCCTTCAACATTTGTTCTCTAATCCTAATCCATTGACTTTATTGGAAAATAATATCCAAATCTCTCAATTTTCTTATTCAACAACTATTGAAAAGAATGAAGAGCAATTTGGAACTACTTTCTACAAGGAGGAGGCAACACTATTTGTGTAGGAGAAGTAGGAAGATTGAGAGGAAGAATCTTTACCCCAATCATTGTGCTCAAAAAACCAAGTTTTTGCTCCATAGCTACTATAAAATAAGAAAAATGAAAGAGGAAAAATAATATAATTTATAAAATAACATGTAATAGTACATTTTGTACTACAAGAAAAAATTGGAAGACCTTGATTTATAGATGGTTCTTGATATTTTGCTCTACAATCAATGGTTAAAGAACTCACGACATTGTAGTGGAAACATACTACATACTAATAGATGGACCAAGGTAAGAATAGTGGGTATTGAAGTGTGAAAAGAAGATTGCAAAGCTAGGCAAGGGCAAAATTCCCAAGGACTACAAAGCTACTCCATACAACCACATTTGTTGGTGCATGAAGACAATAGACATAGTTATAATTTCTTCACCAATGCAAACTTCTCTGAAGAATGAAAAGATCATGAGAAGAAATGGGATCTAATGGGGAATAATTTTAAGTGAAGAATGTGTAGCACCCCTTTCTAGTGTGTTGAGCATGGAGAATCAAAAGTAGATAATTAGTTTACTTGGAAGATGATGGCAATGATAAAATCAACAATGGAGGGGTGAAAGTGCCATATGCAAGGAAATCTTCTTCTTCTGCGAAATCTTCTCCAAGGCCATTCTTCTTCTAGTGGAGAAGATTTCGTAGAAAAAGAATATTTTTTTGCAGACCACCAATGGGAAGCCAATGGGGCATCAACACATCCCCATTCTCAAGAAAACAAGCATTCGGTAAAGAAACTATAACTACCCCTACAAAATCATCCCAATAGGTTCTCTATCAAATTTCTATTCTCCTTTCAAATAGAAACAACCAAAAGCATCTTCATTCCTATTAATATGTAGTAGAATTCTCTAGAAATGTCCCTAGGCCTTCATTGAAGTATCCCTATCAAAAATATCATCCCCTTACAAATTGCTAATTGGTTGGCTATTAAAATTGTTAGGTTTCAATTTCAAATTATTAGATAGTTAGGCCCACCTATATGACACACTCAATAGTCAAGAGAGCTGCGACTTTGAAAATTGATAGGACATACATGCCATATCCAAAATTTGTAATTTTCTTTTTGTAAAATTCATAATTTTCAATTGCTAATACTACAAAAACATGTTTCTAGCAAAAAATGCCTCCAACTCTGCTAAATTGCTTACATTGACAATTTTGGGTGCCTCCATCTAACATTCTCAGGTTTAAAGTAGGTTCTCTAAGGTAAGAGCACCTGAAAGCATCCAAGTACCCAATTACGTCAGATTCTACATTAGGAATTCATTTCAGAACATCAATGTAGGGGGTCTGTACACCTCTTATCATTTTAGGTCAAAACAAATAAGCTATGTACTATTTACGTACATTTACAGCTTGAAATGATTATGCTCTGTAGTATTTGACGCAATTGGGTGCAGGGACGCTTTCAGGTGCTCTTACCTTATTGAATTCCTATTCTAATTTCCATTCTCAGGTTAAAAACATGTATGTAGGTAGAAACTTACGCTATAGTTTCTCGTCGGTAATATGCCTACAACCAACTTTTAACCCTTAAAGGATAGACTAATGATCGTGGAAATCATGGTTTTAGGAACCATGTGACATCATCTACTTTATAATAATCAAAAGTATCCATTAAAGGTCAAACTACTGTAGAAGATCTTCCCTTTCCACCCCTAATTCCGAGGATGAATAGTTGCAATTCTGTCCTACACAGGAGAATTCCTTGTCATCCATCGGACACCAAACATCCGCATCGGCGTTTAAGGGTTAAAGGGCGTACTACATCCATCGAGGGTAAAAATGAAAATTCCTTTCCATAATCACAATTTACAGAAGCAATTCCTGAGATACAAATTCAGGCTGTGAACCTAGTGTGGACACTCAGCAAATACAAAGGTTCAAAAGCCAGTACAGATATCTCATCATAGCACACACAACCACAATATAATAACACAAATTTGCTATATATATGCCGACACCGAGATCAAAGCTCTTTTTTTTAAGCATGGAGAATATGGAGTCTACAAAGGACAAACCTACTCACCTTTTCCAGGTGAGAAGCTCCGGCATGATACACGTGAACATGTTACGAGCTGAGAGGTAACTTATAATCTCTTCATATTGGCAGAGGATGATCTCTCGAAATGGATGAGCTGCTACGTGCCAGACATGCTGACAAAATGACAACAATGGCGGGAAACTCAAAATACGTTACAAAGACTGCCAGAATAGGCGTGCCGGTAACTTCTAAAAGTACAATGTTTCAGTAACTTCCCATGAAAACAGAATCTAAAGCTAAATCTTGCTTTCGCAAGTATACAGTGCTCAGCAAGATTGAATGGCTTGCTTATCAGCTGCAGATCCTTCACACTCAAAAGGGGACCACGATTACACTCATCAATTTTTTACGCGAGTCCAGACTGTACGTCCCTTGTTGATTTCCTGACCATCCTGATTTCTGATGACATGAACAAACCGTTCTTCTGTCAACTCCTCCGAGATTCCAGCTACTGAGGTACCATTACCCTTGGAAGGCTCTGTCTTCGCCCTGGATTCCACAATGTCGCCCCTCTGAACCTCTCGACGGTATTCGAGTGTGATCTTGCGTATTTCATGGCTTTCTCTAAACTCTAGAGGTAAACTCTGCATGAAGAGCATAGATATCAACCAAACCACCATGAAAGTTCACAATTATCGCAACAATTCACAATACCAACAGCTTCCTTCACATTTTCTAACACTGCCATACAGAGAGATATAGCTTCAAATGTTAATTTTCTTCACAAGGAAGTAAATGAATCATTTCGACTTAATTACAAAATAAGAATGAAGATATTGAACTACGTACCTCCATTGTCCAGCTTATATACTTCACATTGTTGACGTGTTGGTTCATATCAAGGTCTCTTTCTGACGGCTGTACAACAACATGATAACAAGTCAAAAACAATATTGATAGACTTAATATAACCACAAACGCAAGGCATCACTTTTACTGGCGAACTCGGCATGCAAAATGTATCGGAATTTTTAGGTGATAAGAGCAATCAAATTATTAACAATAAGTTCCAAAGTTCTTACAGAAAGTCCAGTTGTATGAAACTCTGCATCTCCATTAATTTTTGGAATCCGCCCTGAGCTTGCTTTAATCCGATCTTCTGATAGAGCCCACCTGAAAGCAGAATACTCGAGAAATAAGCTACATGTACATGGGAATCGTCACCTCTCTCTACGAAATGTATGCAATCTGCACTTCAAAAGCAATATAGAATAACAAATCTGCACTTGAATACTTACGTCGGAGGTTCCCTCGCCCACGGCGCAAATTCAGATCTTATTGAATCCGAAACACGCTGAATAACTTTGGTGTCCATGTTCATGATAACCCAAGTACTGAAAACAAAACAATTGCAATCAGTCCTAAAAGCAAGGAGTTCTTTCCAAGGCACTGGACGAGCCACTGTTTCAACAGAACGCTGGAGGCAGTTGAAGCGTCTTCCATTCAGAGGCACACTCGTTGCAACTCGAAACATTCCGTAACTTTTTTAATGCACCCGCTCATACCAACGATTGGCACTCGAAATCAATAGATTCCTCAGACTCTCATTCCCATAATCAAGGACAGTAGTTCCTACTCAGATACTCCAAGACAGCAGGAGAGGGAAACACTACTAACCTCGTGGCAACTGCAATTATTTCACCAGTTTTCACGTCCTTCACCGTCCAGTCCCTTCTCACAGCGTTCCTTCCCTCCGTGCAATACCAAGTGTCGACTTCCAAAAGGTCCCTCCTGCACACAAAAAGTCAGAAGAATCACAATCAAGATTCTCGTGAGAACCATTCAAGGACCATTGAAGAAAACCCGAGCTCCAACCAGTGCCTGACCAACAGACCTCGAGACAGATTTCAAAAAGCCTGTGAGAGTATCGTTCGAAAAAAGCTTCACCAGCATGCGTACTTACCACCTAGGATATCGGTCAACTTCAATATGCATTCGCGTTGTGACCGTTACTAGTCGCTCATTCGTTCCTGCAAAGGCTCCGTAGCCAATCTTCACGACGTGATTACACGCGGCTTCCTGTGGTTGAGAATAAAGACTAGATCAAATTTCAAGACAGAAGAACCGATCCAGACGACGAGCGATCAGATGCGTAAGTATAAAAGAACTGAATTCTGCATCGCTCGACACTGGAACTTGCCCTCCTCCGAACAAGAAAGACATTCATCCTCTTCCCGAAGCACCACAGCTTTGTCCACAGGCTCTGTAAGAAAAGGCACCTGCAGCAATGAAGACAGCATCTCCAACGACATCGTCCTCCGATCACCAACTTCCGAGAACCGCACAACAAAGCGCTCCCGGTAAAAGTTCCCCTCATCTAATATGCCATAGCCAATGTGCTCATTCATGGGAGAGTTGCTAAAGCTAGGAAACGTCGGCATTGTATAAGCGCCATTCTGTGATTCTGCCACAGCACTCTCCGTCTGCATTTCAGCGCGCGCCTTGCTACTCCTCTCGTTCACCAACACCCGCCGCTGAGGCCGACATTGCGAGCTCGCCCCCCATGGTAACCCTAGCTTAAGCTGCTGCTGCTCCCCGACCAGCCGCTCCGCCTTCTTCCAACAGCCTCTCTCGACGAACCCCGGAATCACACCACACACTCGCTGCTGAATCAGCGCATTCCCCGCAGCCATAGTGGAACCGCTCGTGCTTGAAACTGTCGAACTAAACACACTCGCAATAGGACCTGCCCCGCGCACAATGTGATCCCAAGCGCACACACAGAATGCCAACACAAGTACCCTTGCGAACGCTTACTAAGTCTACCTACCTTTGTTCAGCGCAGCCCAAAAGCGGTATGACGATGCAGTCGAGGCCCGAGTCCAAAAAATCCGCCAAAGAAAAACAGAGGTGGCGGCAAAACCGAAGGCGGAGAATACCACTGCTCCCGACTCCGGAATCGCAGCCACTGGCCCGACTTGTAATCTCCGCTTGCCAGCGCACTCCACGCGAGCTAGCACTTGGGCCAGTAGATTAAGTGTAAAGTTTCCGCTAAACTACCGTTTTCGATGGAAGCAAAGCAGTTGAGCACATCGAAAAACACACTACCGTATACCTTAACAGGTGGCTGATTGAACTTCGCTGGTTCTAACTGCCAGCCCCTGCCGCTCAGCCCCCCTTGCCTACGAAGACCTACAGTAATGTAGTAGCGAGGATCTTATTAAACTCCAACCAAAGCTGGTCGCGCTACCTTCCTGCGACTGATGATAAATGCGCGCAACAGCGACAGGGCCTGGTCAGTACAGTAGTATTCGAGCGGACCACGTTATTTCCGTAATAATAAGGGCCTCTGGCGCCTCTGTTTGGGACGACTGGAAGAAGCCGAGTTAGCCGACCATCGCCGCGCCGGCTGGCCTCCAACCTGCGGCCGCGAAGCTCCTTCGCGAAACAGGGTCAAAGGCCGCGCGCTTTCGCAAATGCAGGCGGGGTTCTGGAATCTTCCGGTCTCCCCAATGCCCCGGATCGAATGCACAGATCTTTGCCGAGGACCTGGCTCGCTGGCTGGGATTTTTTTCTCTTACGGGTCGGTTTCCCTTACCCGGGGCAGTCCTTGCAGTCTGCCTTTTTTTATCTTTGTGTTTTTGGTGGTAAGGTAGACAAGACAAGCCTATTACCACCCTGATTTACAATCTGACTATCTTGAGGCCAATTCCAATTCCAAGAAGGGCACTCAGAGGTCTCAGAGGTCTGCGCTTGTTTCATGAGTCAAATTGAAGTGGAATTATAATTTTCCAATCAAAATTGTAATTTTTGTGAATTTTTGAAGTGGCTTGCCTTGAAATTACGTACCCACCTATAGAATGGAGTTGTAAACTTCCTATTAACAGCCCATAACAGCCTTTTTATGTACCTATTAGCACTTAAGTATTCATCAATCATATATTGATATGTTACCCTCAATGGCATTAAGTCATTGTTTTTGTCAAGATCTTGAGCAAATTTGGACACATTTGGAAGTTTGAACAAACAAAATCAAGGCCAAATGTAAAAAGTGATAGAATTGGGTTGGTCTACCTTAGAGTGACATGCTTCATGGAATGCATGGAGATAAGAATAAAATGAATAGAATCGCATATAATCATCTATAAGTGTATTTTCATCCTCAAAATCATCTATTATTTGTAACTTCCATCCAAACACTAGGGACTCGGTTTATTTATGGAGAGGGATTTGACAATTTCATCCAATTTTTTCGCCCATTTTATTTTAGAGTTAAGGGAGCCGTAGTGAAATTAGGGTAAGATTTTGGCTCAAATTCACCAACTTAAAAGTATCTACTTGCAATGGCAATGGCCTAAAAGAGGGGCATTTACATTTGGTCTTACTCATTTTTGTCAATTTGTTGTAACCATTCACTTCTTTCATGAGGCATTTTGGCCATAGGTTGGAATGACACAAATTATTACCATATGAAAGTTAGTTTGTCAAAAATGAATAGGTGTAATCTTCATTTCTACATTTCTTTGGGTGTCGTTAAATGGTCACTTTTAGCTCTAGGCATCATTACTAGATTTACCCATAATTATGTGCTCTAATTGAAGATAGTAATATCACTTTTATTTTAAAATATTATAAATTGTACCATTCATTCAATAAAACATTATTCTTTTTATTGATTTAGTAAAGCATTATTCTTTCCATTGATATATGGCATATTTTTTCAAGCTTCCTCATTGAATACTAATTAGATGAAGTGATGAATACTAGATGCACTTTCAATAAACTCATCCTCCACTCTGTGTATGATTGAACTTGTAAGCACTAGTAGAAAACTATGTTGAGTTTAACAAAATCCAAGTGACATTTTTTGTAAACTCTGTTTACTAAAATGAAGTTTTCTGAAAACTGCGTTTTAGTAAACACAATTTACAAAAAATGTCACTTGGATTTTGTTAAACTCAATATAGTTTTCTTCTAGTGAAGGGGATAAAAACATTGATTCAAAGAGAAGAGGGGCTATCGCGCTATTGTTTTTTAGGAATTACGAATGGACAAATTGCCCATGGAATACACAATGGACCACAAAAAAACATGAAAAAAATTTAGATGCCATTCTTTCATCTTTATTATTTCTAATGATGCCACGAATGAAAATTCTTCAAAAACCATTGATTTGAGGGATTATAGGATAGTTAGACTTCTTTATTTGCATCTTATTTAGTATTAGGAATCAAAGTACACCACTCTATTTCAACATTACATTTTCAAAAAACAAGAAGAAGAAGAATACACCCAAATTTCTTTAATATTATACCTTCTATTTTTTCATCCACTTCTATGGAATGAATGTACCTTGTTTAAAATTCAATTGTTACACCGAATATGGCACTACATTATGTTACAAGACATTGTATACAAATGTAAGTATAAAGAGTCCAAAAATTGCAAAAAAGATTCCATATGCATGCAACCTCCCAATATGATTTTAATTTCAATTTTACATGTTTGTAATAATATATTAAGGTGTTTTCAAGCTATGGGTACTCCAAAAACACAATTACAAATTGACAATTTTGTAAAATTTTAAACTTTAATAGTTTCTTTCATTTTTTGGATTTATTTTTTCTCGAGACTTTTAAAAAAAATACATGTCTACATTAGTATTTTACTCCTCAAAAATTTTGAACACCCTATTTTTTGGAGTTTCATCTCTAAGTTAGTGCATTTCTAACACGTTGCAATGTACTAAAGACAAAATTGACAATGTCATCATAGGATTTAGGGGGTGTCAATTTTAAAGTACACATTCCCCAAACCATTTTAGATATAGAACTACCTTATTTCAAAATGGGAACTCTAGAATTAGTTGATGCTTTTTTCTAAGCAATTAATAGAGTGAAAAAATTTCAAATGGTGATTGCATTCAATGGGTAGGGTTTTGATGGTTAGAAAAATAGAATCTTTATATTAAAGGTCCTCTTGTAGCCTTCATGTTGTTTGTTCTCCAAAAAAATCTAAATTTAACTATATTTTCTAAGTATAAAACACCAATGACATCACAACCACCTCTAATTCCAATACATGTCAAAGCTTGAGATTGGAAAGTCTATGCATCTTGTGCATTTTTGTGAATGTACACCTAGAAGTATCTGTAGTGTAAAAATACAATTGTCATTATTTATTGCACAACTCTATAATAATCAAATGCATTTTAGGTGTCTAGGTTGAGACATTAGCCCCTAAATAATCAAGGACATTTTTTGTCAAAAAACACAAAAACTGCCATTTTGGTTGTATTTACCCTAGAAAAAAAATTAGAATCTAACCATATGATCTTATACTTCACTCATTTGGAACCAAGTGGTAAAAATTTCATGAAATTTGACCCCCTTTTGTTGAATTTTTTTGCACTAGGGATTGTGAATTAAAATTTTTTGAGGGTTGAAGAATTGAGTTGAAAGTTTTAGAAAAAATATTAAAAAAAAATCTGGATTTTCATTCTTTAAAAAATTGTTAAGTAGAAGTAGTTCTAAGATTATAAGAAAAACTAAGTTGTTAATATCTCTAAGATGGAATAGAAACACAATAATCCCAATGGTGAGATTGTTCTAGTAAAAACATTTAACCTTTTTAAACAATTTTTTTGGAATTTTTTGAAAATTGCATTAAAAAATAAATCCTAGAAGTTATTTTTTCAAGAACATGTTTATATTGCTTGCAAAACAAGATTGTTCATAACTTTCACATCACTAATCTAAATGAAATTAATCAAAACTTCATATTTAGATAAAAATATAATCTATAAGAAAAAAAAAGGAAATTTTAATTTCAAGTTTTTGTAAATTTATTTTTTTGTCCACCAAGTTGAATTTGAGCTTATTGAGTTATAACTTTTGCTCACCGAGCACCGATTGAAATAAAAATTATATGCTTACAAAGTTAATAAGTTTTTCTATCTTGTAGGGAAGTTTCATAAAGTTTCACTCAAAATGGAGGTCATAGGAACCTACATGAAATCCATTTTGTCCCTTGAGGGGACAATGGTCCTTAAGGGGATAAAGAAGGTTAGATAGATTCCTTCTCAACCTTAGCTTGCATTCTCAAAATGAGATATTTCACCATCAAATTTTTTCATAGACATTCAACTTCTGCATGCCATTATATAGTCAAAGGTGGCTAAATATGTAATTATGAAAACTAAAATGAATTATTGAGGAAGTTTAAGATGCAAATGAAAAATTGTTCAATCTTGTAAAAGAAAGAAGGAATCATTTCCTAATTCTCTTAATGATAACTAGTCAAGTAGGCCCAATTATCTAGATTTTACATGAACTATTGGTTGTTTTTAATATGTACAAAAATCAAGAATAAAGGATATTTCATTTCAATTATTTCAATTTTTTTAAGAATTATATATTTATACATTGAAATCTTTTGAGTCTATAGATTCTAGGAAACATGTAGAAAAAAATTATTTTTTGTGGGATCACCGCCTTTTATTACAAGTTTAACCCCTAAAGAACCAAGGTGATTTTCCTATCAAAACACACTCAAAACTGTCATTTCTATTGCAAAGAGAAAAGAACATTAAAAATTGTTCTTTTTTGCATATCCAACTGTAAGATCTTATACTAGACTAGTGTATGAATACATGGAAGAAATTTTAGTAACTTTGACCATTCAGATTGCAAGATATATATGCATTTAAAGTGAAGAAACCAAGTTTTTTTGCACCTTGCTTGACTAGATTTTTTGGCTTTGAATCTTTTTAGTTCAATTTTTTTGCACTACGGATTTTGATCTTCTACTTATTTATATTAAGTAGTTTAGTTAAGAATCTACAAAAGAAAATTTGGAAAAAAATCACTTAATTTTCACTCATTAAAAAATTGTTAAGAAGAGGTGGGTCCAAGATTGAAGAAAAAACTAAATTGTTAATAACTTTTAGATGGAATTGAATCACAATAATCCCAACGGTGAGATTGTTCTAGCAAGAGAATCTAACCTTGCCTAGCATTTTTTTAAGAAAAATTCTAAAAATTTCATTCAAAAATGGATTCCATAAGTTATTTTTTCAAGAAGATGCTTACTAATTGCTTAAAAAACTAAGATTGTCCATAACTTTCTCACTACTAGTCCAAATTGAATGAAACAAAGCTTCACATGTAGAGAAAAATATAATCTTTGAGAAACGTGGGGAACGTGGGGCTTCTAGCTGGATTGACTTGGGGGAAGACAAGCAAAGGGAGCGGTTCAACTAGACCTCCTTATCACATCCACTAAATGGTTTTTGAATCTGAGTTTTTAAATCCTATCTACTACTGCATTCACACTGCAAAACACAATTAGGGGTTAGTTAAAGTGGGAATGTGGGGTCTGATTGGTTCACGACTAAGCTTCGTGGCCACTAAGATAATTAAGGTAGGCGAACCCAATACCACCCAAATGTAAGACCGTCATTGATCCTAGAGTGAGAATCTATGACAGTAATACATGCCTTAACTTCACAATAAGTGAAATTAAAGCATGTACTTCTGTTATAGATTCTCATTCTAAGATCAACCAGGGTCCTACATTTGGGTGGTATTAGGTCAGTGTTTGGTATTGGGTTCGCCTACCTTATTGTTGTTCACCTAGGACAGAGCCTCACGGTCACACTGTTTTTTTTTGTTTTTTTTTCTTGTTTAGTTTTATTTTTCTAATGGAGAACACAGGATGCTATTGCACCTTTGGGTGCGTCATGCACACCCACATTGCTGTGCTGAGCTAACTTACGTCACTGACTGCGTACAAATATGACCTGATGATGTTTGCATGGGCCGCCCTGTCCAAATGGTGAACCTGTGGGCTCAAAAAAAATCAATCCCCCTGTACCTCTCTGCAGCTTCTGCTGTCCACAGAAGTGGCGAACTTATGACTCCAGCAATAATTCCTGCCAATGGATGCCATCTAACATATTAGCAGCCTTCTTTTTTACTTTTTGAGATGGTGATCACTAAAAATTGAGTGAAGCATTGTATTTCAATGTTCATCTATCTCTAGTACCAAAAAAAACTTTTCAATCATATTCATGCACTTTTCCATCCAAATATGGCAATTTCATCTACATTTTTATTAGAAATTAGAAATGGAAAAAAATTGGCAAAAAAAGATTACTTTTATCTAGAAAAAATAGACATTTATTTTGAAATGGTGCAATCTAGCCCCATGGTGCCAAAAAAAAGGTT